>JANHFF010000188.1:582500-1810284 GCA_024542945.1 allo-octoploid hybrid of Carassius auratus x Cyprinus carpio
ATGAGATGCAGCCTTGGTCTGATGCAAGAAGCAAGTCATTTGTAATTTTAACAAGTGCAGTTTCTGTGCTATGATGGGGCCTGAAACCCGACTGAAATTCTTCATAGAGATCATTTTTTTGCAGGTAGGAGCACAATTGAGCATACACAACTTTTTCTAAAATTTTAGACATAAAGGGAAGATTTGAAATGGGTCTGTAATTTGCCAGTTCACCAGGATCTAGTTGTGGTTTCTTAATAAGAGGCTTAATAACCGCCAGCTTGAATGGTTTTGGGACGTGACCTAAAGATAACGACGAGTTAATAATATTGAGAAGCGGTTTTTCTGCTACAGGTAACAACTCTTTCAGTAATTTAGTGGGTACAGGATCTAATAAACATGTTGTTGGTTTAGATGCAGTGGTAAGTTTATTTAGCTCTTCCTGTCCTATAGTTGTAAAGCACTGCAGTTTATCTTTGGGTGCGATTGATAAAACTAAAGTATTAGACGCTGTAGAATCTACATTTGTTATTGTATTTCTGATGTTATCTATTTTATCAGTGAAGAAATTCATAAAGTCATTACTATTTAACTGTGAGGGAATATTTAGATCGGGTGGCGTCTGGTTATTTGTTAATCTAGCCACTGTGCTAAATAAAAACCTTGGATTGTTTTGGTTGTTTTCTATGAGTTTGTGGATATGCTCGGCCCTGGCAGTTTTTAGAGCCTGTCTATAGCTGGACATACTGTTTTTCCATGCAATTCTAAAAACTTCCAAGTTCGTTTTTCTCCATTTGCGCTCAATAATACGAGTTTCTTTCTTGAGAGCGTGGGTATTACTGTTGTACCATGGCACAGTACGTTTTTCTCTAACCTTTTTCAATTTGATGGGGGCAACAGCTTCTAATGTATTAGAGAAGATAGTGCCCATGTTGCCAGTCATTTTGTCTAGTTCAAGCGTATTTATGGGTACACAGAGCAGTTGAGATAAATCAGGCAGGTTATTTGCGAATCTGTCTTTGGTGGCTGGAACAATAGTTCTGCCCGGACGATAACGCAAAGCTATATAGTTATTGTCATCAATACGCAAAATGCACGATACAAGGAAATGGTCAGTAACATCATCACTTTAAGGTACGATATCTATGTCAGTAAGATCGATGCCATGTGATATAATAAAATCTAGCGTATGATTAAAACGATGAGTGGGCCCGGTGACATTTTGCTTTACTCCAAAACAGTTTAATAAGTTAGTAAACGCAAGTCCTAATGCATCATTTGTATTATCAATATGAATGTTAAAATCTCCGAAAATTAGCACTTTATCAGCGGTAACCAACAGGTCTGAGAGGAAATCTCCAAATTCTTTTAGGAATTCTGTATATGGCCCTGGTGGTCTATACACAGTAGCCAGAGAAAGAGATACGATAGATTTCTTTTGCATATCTGACAGTGTAACATTAAGCATAAGTATTTCAAATGATTTAAACCTGTATCCTGTTTTCTGGGTAACATTGAGAAAATCACTATATATTGTTGCCACACCTCCCCCACGACCAGTCTGACGGGGCTCATGTTTATAACAGTAGTTTGGTGGAGTAGACTCATTTAGACCAATATAATCATTTGGTTTTAGCCAGGTTTCAGTCAAGCAGAGTACATCAAAACTATTATCTGTGATCATTTCATTTACAATAACTGCTTTGGGTGTGAGTGATCTAATGTTTATGAGCCCAAACTTTAAAAATTGTTTTCGTTCATTTATTTTATGTTTTTCTGGTTTAATCACGATAAGATTTTTTCTAGATCCTACATTAAATTTATATTTTGACCTCACTATTCGGGGAACAGACACAGTCTTAATAGATTGGACAGCGCAAGTATTTCTAACATTTAAGCGGGTAGAACAAAAGCCATCATAGCAGTTATTTGAAAATTGGCTTACTAGTCAAATGGAGCGTAGAGTCCTGGAGATGTTGTCCGAGAGCAGCTCCGCTCCGACTCTGCTGGGGTGCAGGCCATCAGCGCGAAAAAGCCTAGGTCGCTCCCAGAAAAGATTCCAATTATTAGCAAAGAGCAGTTTCTGTTCTTTACACCATGACAATAACCATTCATTTAGAGCAAAAAGTCTACTGAACCTTTCGTGTCCTCGTCGATACGTGGGCAGTGGTCCTGACACGATGATCATCGCCGCGGGCGTCGTGCTGCGAACCGTCTCGATCAGGCTCCTGAAGTCCCTCTTCAGCGTCTCCGTCTGCCGCTGCGTGGTGTCGTTAACCCCGGCGTGAAGCACGACCGCTCTGGTGCTCTCGTCGGCCTTCAGGATCGCGGGTATCTGCGCAGAAACATCGAGAACACGAGCAAATTGAATTGAATATATGTTTGTGTGCATATCTTTCATTATTTCACACAAACATTGATGTACACACATGCATTCAAAAATAAACATACAGACCTTATATATACTTATATAAATTTATAATAATTTGTAATAAAGTATTTGTTTGTCCTGCTGCCATCCGGTTTTAGTGGTAGCTACTGTCTGCTGCCAGTGGCAGCAACTTCCTGCAGACAGCTGCCAATTTTTCGCCGAACTCCCTCTCGATGTAATCTCACTCCAAATGTATGATATAACTGAAGAGCCCCCTTTATAATGATGATTTGAATCACTCTCTGTATTCATATGTTTAGGTTTTTAGGTAATTTGGAGTTGTGAAATTGAAGATGCAGACTAGATTAATTATTAATTAATCATTAATTAATGACAGACAACTGAACGGATTGACACAATTAACTCAAAGAACAGAAATGGTGCAAAAGAAAAAATAAAACAAATTGAATGATATGGTGACACCCGGGATGAGACCTCATGGAGCTGACGGATGCTGAGTTTTTATCAATTCTATCATTAAACTGAAACCTTAAGCTTAATCTTTCGAAAACTGTTCCTTTCAATCATGTGTTGATGAACTGGCCTTGTAGACTATATTTCAAAACTTTCCACTGGGACTCTTGGCACTTGGGTTGAAACTCTTCATAGAAAGTGAAAGGTGGAGGCTTCATCTCTTTTTAAAAATAAGAGAGATGTTATGATATAATAAAGATGTGATATGTAACATGCAGATTCGTAAAATGAATCACAAAGTTTATGAAGAATAGGAATCCTTGGAATGATTTTTTTATGAGCATACATCTGATGACAGACATTCATATTCCAGAACAAGGGTCAAAGAACATGGGGCACATTCAGAAAAGACGGTCCGTGTACCTTTGTATAATTCGTTTTTTGATTTAATATTGAAATCTGAAAATTGAAAAAACTGCACATTTTTTGTCTTTCATTTGTCCAAACAAAACGAAAAATCAAGAATTCAGCTTCATTTTTTCGTATTTACGTTCAGGGACAGAAAACGAATAAACAACTTAAATATTCGATCTCTACAAGTGGGCGGGAATGAAACGCCCCTCTCTGCTGATTGGTCAACCAAACATTACAACATAATAAGAGTCCTAAAACATAATAACAGTCCTCCGCTTCTACGGATTCTTAACGTGTTTATTTCTACTACATTTTATATCTTTCTCTTCATCAAACAGCCAGATTAAAGAATAGCTTGACACAAACCGTACCGAGACAGAGCCTTTTGGTCCTTTGGCACACCGCCTGTTTTATTAAAATATCCACCTATCAAAATCTGTCTGGCAAAGCTGCGCGACGCACTGCAGCGCAGGGAGAATGTAGCAGCCTGTTGTAGCGAAGCGCAGACCGCTATCAATTTATGTGAACGTAGTCATAACTTTTGTTTTAGACAATACGCTGCATTTTTGACTATAGAGGACCTTAAATAAAATGACAGATAAGAAAAGAAATTAGCACATCTATTATTTTTTTCTATTTTGAGTTTTATTCATAGAGCACTTTATACAAATTTAGGAAATCATGTGTTGTTATTTGTTCGTTAGAGTGCTTGTTTCAGTGATTGAATTTAGTGAAATGTTAATTCGACGTCATGAATTGAAGGAAAACTCATTTGAGTTATAAGAACATATCCAAACCCTGAAATAACACTTCAAACAATAAACTAGAGATCAGTGTCAGAAATTAACTTTCCCATAAGAGGCACCTGATTTTCAGGTTTTGTTTTGTTTTTACTGTTTTTTTTGTTTTGTTTTTTTACCTTTTACCTTTTGTATGTCATCTTTAATGTTAAATTCTTACTTCAAAAAAGTAGAATAATATGACAATAGGCTGTAACCAATTAAATCAGTATTCAGTGATATAGAACCTGCGTCTGAAGATGCTTTTATAGATGTATTTACAGTTTAATGCTATTCATACGGCTGTACATGCAGTTACATAGAAATTGCAAATGTTTAATGAAATAAGATTGTTTTATACAACATTTTTAATACAGAAATATGAACAAAATGAAATGTTTTGAAATTAAATGAAAATGAAACTTAAACTATGAAAGTAATATCACCACTAGGTGGAGATATTTAATTGTGTTAATAAAGAAGCCTTTTATTAAATCTATTCGTTCAAAATGCTTCATTCATTAATTCAGGAATAACATCAAGTGGCTGTTTATAATAATTGGTCAGTGAATTGTTGTCTATAATAATGGGTCTTTCAAAGACTGTGATTCTTTAAGGAGGTCCCAGCTCGTGGTCCTTTGCCGATCCCGCTCCCCTCTCTCTTCACCAAAAAAACACTTTCCTGTCTACTCTACACTGTCCTTTCCAATAAAGGCATAAAAAGCCCATAAATAAATCTTTAAAAAAAAAAAAAGAAGACATCACCCTCTCAAACAATTAATGAAGAGAAGAATCAAGTTGCTGCTCCTGGAGCAACTCAGAAGAAGAAACAGAAATGTTATCAGGCAAAGAGAATGGTTTGACTACAGCAGAATCAGAGGTTACCCTTGGCTGAGCAGAGGTCATGGAACGAGTTACCGCACATGCAGTAAACACTTCCGTATAAATTTTGTGACTCTCGTCAGAACCTGGAAGAGGAACTGATAAAACCACAGGAGATGAAAAGGTATCAGGCCACACCCTACCCCCTGCAAAATTATTATATCCACCCCATCCACGGCAATGATGGACGTACTCCAATCACCACTTCACCACTCACAAGCTCAGATGACAAAGTTACTCTGTGTAAGGGAACAGACATCACATCCAACCCAATTCCTCTAACAAGAACACTACCAGTGTCACTCAAAAATGAAAATGGCAAGACATCCTCCAATATAAAAGACTCTTGAGCTCCCGTATCTCTTAATATTGTTACTGGAATTTTATCTCTGTTCTAATCATCGACACATGTCCATAGGTGATAAAAGGCGCATAATCTCCATTTCCCAAAAGGTTACCCGATTTAGGAAATCCTTCACACAATGAATCAACAGGACTTAAACCAGCTGTTCTTGTGGCATCTGTGTTAACGCAAGGAGCCTTTCCCCCTCTACTCTTGGCTTTAAGCACAGGGCACTCATTTTTCCAATGGCCTTTACCATGGCAGTAATTACAGATAAGAGACGAATTTCTGGACATACGATCTCCCTTATTTCCAAAAAATTCGTCCCCTATCCGAAACTCAATATTCTTGTGTGTTAACACATAATCAGCAGCTAATTCAGCAGCTTTAGCAGCTGTATCTGCTTTCTGCTCATTTATATATGTTGCAATACGAGCGGGTACAGAATTCTTAAACTGTTCCAGCACAATTAAGTCAGTCAACTCAACTGTGGTTACCTCAGATGCCATACACCAGCGATTAAATGCAGTACTGAGCTCTCTAGCAAACTCAACATGAGCAACATTAACACCTCTGGACAATGTTCTAAATTTTTGTCTATACGCTTCTGGTACTAACTCGTACAATTTCAAAACTGCTGCTTTTACGATGTCATAATCATTACAGTCTGAGACTGGAAGAGAAGAATAGACTATCAGTCATCATGACGTCACTCACTCCAACTCCAACCTACAAAACAAATAATAAAGGACAACCATACCCACACAATATGACCCACACTGGGGTCGTAACAAAATAAACACGTTAAGAATCCGTAGAAGCGTAGGACTCTTATTATGTTTTAGGACTCTTATTATGTTGTAATGTTTGGTTGACCAATCAGCGGAGGGTGTCCTGTGGGTGGCACTAGTAGATCTGAAATGCATATAAGTGTACCTGAGGAGTGAAGATGAGTTAGTCTGATTAAAGCATGTTGAAAAGTTAGCTCTGTGTTGTTTGCGTTCTTACCAAGACATAACATATTGGCGACGAGGATGCCGTGGAATTTAAGTCAGCCTACACCATTTCTACAAAATGTAGGTGAGCCGCCGATGCCATTTAAGGCATGGATTCATGTTTTTGAGAATTATGTCTTGGCCATGGAGGAAGAGCTATTGGACGTCTGAAAACACGCTCTATTGATTCACTGCCTGGGGGCAGAAGGCCAGAGACTATTTTACATGCTCACGGTTGCAGATGATAAGTACGACATGGCATTGCAAGCTATTCGCACATTCTTCGAGCCAAAAATGAATGTGGTAGCTGAACGGTACAGATTTCGCCAGCGAGGACAACAGCATGTTGAAACTACAGATCAATATGTTGCGGCGCTAAAGGAGCTTGCGGCTACATGCGAATTCGGAGCCATGGAGGAGGAAAAGATGCGGGATCAACTTGTTGAAAAAACAAATTCAAATCGCATATGGGAACATTTACTCCTAGAGGTGGATCTTACTTTGAAAAAATCTGTCACAATTGCCAGCCAAATAGAAATGGCAGTGGCGGAGGCAAATATGATGAGCAAACCGGCAGATGGCACAGTACAAGTGTTACAGGTGTGGGTCAAAACAGCATACTGCCAACTTTCAAAAATGCCCTGCCAAAGACGCTATCTGTAATGCATGTAAGAAAAAAGGACATTTCGCCAAAGTGTGCCATGGAAACAATAACGTAAGTGAGATTTCAATTCCTGAAGTGACTGTGCTTACGGTAGAAAGCCCTTATCGCGACTCAAGCAAGATAATGTGTACTTTTCAAATTACCGTATATGAAACAACACAGAACGTGGAGTTAATGCTGGATACAGGCTCAGCAGTATCAATTATTCCAATGTCAGTGTGTACTCAGTATTTTCCTAATGCTACCCTTGTGAAAGCGAAAGTGAACTTAGTGAACTATGGTGGACACACCATATCTGTAATGGGATGCATAGAAGCTGAGATCATGTATGGCGAGCGGCGCGTTACAGCTGAAATGTTCGTTGTGAACACTGGCACTGCGGTGTTGGGACGAGACTTCTTTGCGGCCTTGGAACTGCAGCTGTTAGATGGGTTTATTGTTACATCGTCATGCCGCACCATAAATTCAGCTGACGTTAGTACAGATCCTGAGAAACTGGGCTGCGCACAAGGATTTACACACTTAGTCAAAGTTTGTGCCGACGTGAAACCAGTACAGCAGAAACTGCGCCGCCTTCCATTTGCAGTCCGTGACGCTGTGTCAGAAATTACAGCGACTCATTCAGCAGGATGTGATCGAACTGATTGAATCATCAGAATGGGTCTCACCAGTTGTGGTCACTAAAAAAAAGATGGAAACATACGACTTTGCGTGGATTTGCAAGAACCAAAGTTTTCCACTTCCTCACATGGAAGAAATGTTTGCAGAGCTTAGGGGATCAACTGTCTTTTCAACGCTAGATCTTCAAAGCGCCTATCACCAAGTCCTACTGCATGAGGATAGCCGCAGCCTCACTTCATTCATCATGCATGAAGGCTTATTTCGCTATAAGCGAGTACTTAATGGACTGGCGTCAGGGCCAAGTTGTTTTCAGAGACTGATGTCAACCATACTTAAAGGATTTGCACATGTTCAATGTTACTTGGACGATGTCATTGTCTCAGGAAAGACCGTTGAGGAACATGACAAGAACTTGAACGCAGCACTTCAGCGTCTAGAAACAGCTGGGCTTAAACTGAACTTTGACAAATGCCACATCAGACAGACGGAGCTGTCGTTCTTAGGACACACAATCTCAGCTGAAGGACTTCAACCGGATGCTTCTCATGTCCATGCAGTCTCACAAGCTCCACCACCCACTGATACTGCCAGCTTATGCTCTTTCCTTGGGCTCACATTGTGGTATTCAAAATTCATACCCGATTATTCTGCAGTGGTTGAGCCCCTTAGAGCGTTGACTCGTGGATCTGCTTCATTCACCTGGATGCCTGAGGCACAGAAAAGTTTTGAGTGGGTGAAAGATCTTATAATTAATATTATAAGATTAAAGATTAAAGATCTAATAATTAATTGCCCTGCACTAACACTTTTCAACCCTGAGCTACACACTATCATTACAACTGATGCTTCTAATTACGGTCTGGGCGGCATTCTCACCCAAATACACCCAGATGGGTCTGAAAAGACTGTTGCTTTTGCATCATGCACCCTCACACAGACTGAACGCAAGTACTCCACAATTGAGAAGGAAGCATTAGGCTGTGTGTGGGCAATGGAGAAATGGAGAACTTATCTGTGGGGGTGACGTTTTACATTACGTACAGACCACAGCCCACTCACAACACTGCTCACTTCGAAGGGACAAGGGCGAGCAGGACTTCGGATTGCTCGGTGGTCAGCTAGGTTGATGACTTTTGACTACGACATCCAGTACAAGCCTGGACGTGAAAATGTTACAGCTGATTGCTTGTTTCGATTGCCATTACAGATCAGTGACCCTGTGCTGGAGGATGACGTGGAAGTGGTTGCACTTACTTCAATCCTCACGTCTATATTTGCTAATGATTTCAGAGCTGTAGGGTCTACCTGCCCAATATACAGTGAAGTACGTAACTTACTGATGACCAAATGGCCAAAATCTGCCTAGGACCTGATCTGTTACCATCCTTCAAAATTCAACACGAACTTTCTCTACAGGATGATTACGTGGTAAGAGGCACACACAGACTTTTAGTACCAGAGTCTTTGCGTGGGCAGTTCATTGCATTGGCTCACGATACTCATCAAGGCATTGTTAGAACCAAGCAAAGACTCAGAGAGCTGTATTGGTGGCCGGGTATGGATGCCCAGGTTGAGACAGCCATCAAATCATGCATTACGTGTCAAACTCATGACAAGTCAGCAGTCGTTCGCACTCCGCCACTCCAGCCTGTACCCCTCCCAGATGGAGCATGGGAGAAACTCACTTATAGACATTGTGGGGCCCTTTGACAAAGCTCCAGCAGAATGTCGTTTTGCTGTAACTTTAGTGGACTAATTTAGTAAGTGGCCAGAGATTGCTTCAGCGGTTATTCAATTTCTGTTGACTGTGTTCAGCCGTGAAGGTAACCCGAAGGAGCTGATCTCAGATCACGGCTCTCAATTCATGTCATGTGAGTTTGAGATGTTTCTTCAAAACCGAGGAATTATGCATCAAACTTCATCTGTGTATTATCCTCGTGCCAATGGAGAGGTACTTTGAAGCACGCGTTGCTAACTGCTTCCTTGGAAGGCAATGGATGGAAAGAATTCACATTGGAATTCTTACAAGCATACCGGGCTACACCTCATTCGACTACTCAGCGTTCACCTGCTAAATTGTTACATGCAAGACCGATGCGCACTAAACTTCATATCTCAGGATTACAGAAACTGCAGCATCTTCAGCAACCATGTGTGCAGAACATTGTGGATCGAGTGAAACACATGCAGAAGAGCTCCAAAACATACACTGATCGCAAGCGTGGGGTGACAGAGGTGTCATTCAAACAAGGATCTTTTGTTCGAGTGAAGCGACCAGGTATCCTTCCTAAGCTCCAATCTGCATTTTCCAAACCATTGGAAGTACTGAAAAAGACTGGTCCTTACACTTACAAACTGTCTGATGGACATACTTGGAATGCTTCTCACCTCACACCTTTCTCTTATGGGAAGGAGGAGAGTGGGGCACAGGAACTGGCTAACTTTGATTATGACTGTAAAATGCAAACTACACCAGTGACTCAGCCGGAAAGACAGGTTAGAGTTAAACGAGCACCAGTATGGGCTGGGGACTATGTTATGAACTAAAGGTGGTTCATTGATTCCATGGGAATATTATTTTACATGGGGATATGTGATAAAGTAACAAATACATATAGAGTGTTGTTCTGTAATGCATGTTGTGCATTTGTGAATTTCAAGGGAAAATGTTAAGTTCATGTTTGAAAGGTTGGTACTGTTATGCAAAGTCATTGTAAAAAAAAAAAAAAAATCCCATCCCAATCACGTGATTAATAATGATTTTGTTTTCCATCCCATGGAATTCCTGTGGGATTCCCAAAAAAATGTCAGGCTCTAGTGGACAGTGGATGAAATCAGTGTCAGACATGATTTCTTAGACTGCAGCCTGTCAGAATCATTCAGCTAGCAACTGAAGTTTGTTTTCTGCAGCAATGCAGACCGATCCTCCGATAATGTACCGAGAGGAAAGAGAAAGACCAAAATTTTGTATTCTGTTTGAATATTTAGCTTGCATTATAAAAGACAGAACACTAAATTGTATAATATTTGTACAGTGATAGATTCCCAGTAAGGAATACCAGTAAGAACAAAGATGGATGATACATGTAGTCTGTCCTGGAGACACAATGCCAAACAGGAGAGTCAGCAGATCAATCATTATCTGGACCGTCTGAATAGGACAAAAGTATTTTATCAAATAAGTGAAACAGTATCAACTTTTGGCAACACAGAAATGTACAATGTACATTTTTGGAATTTGTTTTTAATAAAAGTGTTATTGGAGTGAAACAACTGAGCTCCTGCAACAGTGGAACAGCCACATGTGTATCATTCTGTTCAAGACATTGCGCAAACCTTATCCATTTCATTTTAGAATGCTTTATGTGTCTTCACATGCTAATAGTGCGCCACTAATGTACAGGTGAGAAAACTCAGAAGTGAGGGAATCAATCGAAGAATCAGATTGGTGCTCTGATCTGCCTCTTTTATCAGTCTTTCTTTTTCTTTTGCCGCTCTGTTTCTCAATCTGTCCTCCTGCACTTAGGTCTGAACTGGATGCGTCTTCATGTGATGCAGGAGGATAAAAGTCAGGGTCTAATTTGATCTTTTTCTGTTTGCTGCTCACTGTCCTGCATTAATTCTCCCTTTTTCTTTTAACACCCTGATCCAGTTTAACCGGGCGAGATGGCCCAGCCTTATCATCTATTACGTACATTTTTATTGCTGATCATCCAGATGTGACCTTAATATTATTGGGGTGAGACAATCCAGGCTGTTCTTTATTATTTCTGGAGTCTTTCACAGGTGATCCTCCAGATCTGACCTCAAAAAGCAAATATTCCCTTTTAGAGTCAGAATTGGCGAATAACATTTGCGACACACCCTCACGGTACAACTTTTTATTAGCCATTTGGCGATTTTCTCTCACAAATCTCTTAATTTACTCACACGCTATGAACTGAACTACTTCTGCATCAATGACACAATAGTTTACTTGCTCTGCTATTACCTCGAACACTTTGAATAGGAACTTGACGTAATGTTGGTCTAGAATCGACGTACTACATGTCTGCCATCTAGTGGTAAGGAATACAAATGAGATATTACACCATATTAGGAACTACAGTCTGTTTTATTAAGTATGATGTCTTGTTGAATTTTGCGACTTTGGCGCTTAAAGGGTTAAGTATGGGAGTAATAATAGCAGATTTAAGAGATGGAGGCACAGAACCAGAAACAAGTGGAGCGTGAACATTTTTAGTAATCAATGGCAATAGGGCTGCTAAACAAGTTTTCACTAAAGGAGTTGGTAGAGGGTCTAACAGACAAGTCGAAGATTTGGTTTTATTTATCAGACCCAGTATCTCTGAAGTAGTCAGTGGTGTAAAGGTAGAGAAAACAGAGTGAGGAGGTGCGTGAGAGATAGATTGACAGGAGCCATGGTGGAAAATAATATCAAGTAATTGCTGATGTACATTTTTAACCTTAAACTCAAAAAAAGTCATAAAACAATCACGTAAGTCAGTGGAATACATATCAGATGGCAAAGAATCAGGAGGTCGCAGAATATTGTTTACCACTGAGAAAAGAAACCTGGAGTTCCCATTGCTGACTCCAATTATGTTAGAATAATAATCAGATTTAGCTTTGGACAGTGCATTTTTATAGTTTTGAATATGTTCAGCATACATTTCTTTATGAACAGTAAGGTTGACGAACAAACGCTCTAACATACGGCGTTTTAGGTTCACGCAGTTCAGGTGTAAACCTGGAGCCGAATGTACAAACGAAACAGTTTAAGCTTTCACAGGTGCAAAATCATCTAAAATCATGTTCAGTCCATCACTGTAATATGAAACCAGTTCATCAACAGTAGAGAAATCAGATTTACTGGAAAAGCTGGAAAGTTCAACAGCAAGGGTAGGCACATCAATGTTCTTAATATTCCGAAATGTGATCGGACGACACAGGTTTACCTTAAAAACTGCCAGTTGGGCACAAAAAGACACCAACAGGTGATCTGATATGGACAGATCAGAAACAGAACAATTATAAGGTGTTGTACCAGAACAGCAAATGAGATCAAGAGTATGCCCCTTAGAAGGAGTGGGCAGTGTGTTAAATTGCTGCATACCACAGCAATCCAAGCATGATAAAAATTCACTTGTAAATGCATTACTGACATTATCTATATGAATGTTAAAATCACCAAGCATAATAATATTTGGAGACATGGAACATAGATAAGTCAGGAGTTCAGAAAGTTTAGCTAAGAAGGCATTATTGCTCTTGGGAGGGCAGTAAATAGTTGTGTGGATGGTAGGAATCACCCCATTTATTTTTAAGGCAATTGATTCAAATGAAGAATATGCAGGCAAAGTTAACTGAGATACTTTCAATTTCTCTTTATAAAGTATTGCTAGCCCCCCTCCCTGTCCCGTAACACAGGATTTACAAACATAACCATATCCTGGGGGAACCGACTGGTTCAGAAGAAAAAAGTCAGTTGGTTTCTGCCATGTGTTACAATACAGAAGGGACGGAGACAGAAGATAACAGGTAAGGTGGTATTTATTGACAATAGCAGAGTAATAATGGTAATGAGAGTTCCTGAGGTGAGGGATGAGAGAGAGTAAACTGAATACTGTCCTAGTGATGATATATGATGAAGATCCCAGAAGAATCCGAGTAGGAGACGTTGCGGGAAGGAGACACACACACACACTCACAGTAGACACAGGAGGTAACTTGAGAACAAGGAAGACAGGTAATAATCCAATGATAGTCCTTACAATCCGCAGGTAGGTGATCCTATGTGCGAATGAGACCGGATAGTGACTGTGCGTGAGAGTGTCTTTTATGTGCTGGTTGATTGGCTGCTGATGAGGGGCAGGTGTGTGTGATCAGTACTCAGGTGAGGGAGTGCGCTGTGATTGAACGGGGTTGGAGCCTGGCGTGTCTGTGACGGTACCCCCCCCCGACGGCCTGCTCTTGAGGGCCGAGGACCCCGGTGTCGTGGTGGTCTTCCTCTTCCTCAAGGGGCAGGTCTGTCGGGATGAGTAGCATGTAAGGTGTCCAGTAAGTTAGGGTCGAGTATGTCGTTGCGTGGGACACAGGAACGTTCCTCAGGACCATAACCTTCCCAGTCTACCAGGTATTCGAGTTGTCCACCACGGCGCCGGGAATCCAGGAATTCTCGGACCTCGTAAGCCGTTCTGTCGTCCAGGATGAGTGGAAGGGGGGCTTCAGCTGCGTCTAAGCCAGGCTCTGTGGAGAGAGGAACAGAAGGATGGTGAGGCTTCAGCAGTGACACATGGAATGTGGGGTGAATGCGATACTCAGGTGGGAGTTGAAGCCTGTAAGTGACGGGGTTGATCTGCTCCGTGATGGTGAACGGGCCAATGAACCTGGGACTCAGCTTCCAGCATGGGAGACGCAGGCGGATGTCCCTGGTTGACAGCCAGACCTTCTGTCCAAGTTGATATGTAGGAGCTTCAGAGCGGCGAAGGTCGGCTGTCATTCTGCGTCTCCGAAGGGCCCGTTGCAACTGGTGATGGGCTGAGTCCCAGACCCTCTCGCTCTCTCGGAACCAGTAGCCGACCGCTGGTACGTCCGAGGGCTCCCCTGACCAGGGGAATAATGGCGGTTGGTAACCGAGTACGCACTGAAACGGGGTAAGTCCGGTGGATGGTTGTTGCAGGGAATTCTGTGCGTACTCGGCCCACCCAAGAAACTGGTTCCAAGAGTCCTGGTGGCCGTGACAGAAGGTACGGAGGAAGCAACTGATCTCCTGGATCTTTCTTTCCGTCTGCCCGTTCGACTGCGGATGGTACCCCGATGATAGGCTGACAGCCACACCTAGGAGAGAGTGAAAGGCCTTCCATACCCGAGAGATGCATTGAGGTCCTCTGTCTGATACGATATCTTCGGGAATGCCAAAGTACCGGAAGATGTGATTGAACATTATTTCGGCAGTTTCTATGGCAGTCGGTAGTCCCTTGAGAGGAATCAAACGACAGAATTTAGAGAATCTATCCACTACCACGAATATACAGGTGCAGTTACCTGACATAGGGAGGTCAGTTACAAAGTCCACTCCTAGGTGTGACCATGGTCGGTTGGGAACAGGCAGAGGTAGGAGCTTGCCAGATGGTAGATGACGGGGGCTCTTCGAGATGGCGCATTCCTTACATCCTTGCACGTACCTTCTGACCTCGGATGCCATGTTGGGCCACCAGAAGCGTTCTTTTAGCAACGAGAGGGTTTCATTGACCCCCGGGTGGCCAGCGCCTAGTGAGGTGTGAGCAGCGTGGATGAGTGGAGTGCGCCGTGTCCTGGTGATGTACTGTCGGTCAGGGGGGCAACCCGGCGGAGTATTGGCTGAGGCATTGGAGGAGGGTATGGTCTCAGCGGACCAGGTAATAGGGCTGACCAACAGTCCCTCTGGAAGTATGGGTTCCGGTTCCTCAGAGATTGTTTCAGGGGCATGACAACGGGAGAGGGCGTCTGCCTTGACATTTTTGGATTTGGATTCCCCTGCTGCTGGGATAGAACCGCTCCTACTCCGGTGGTGGATGCGTCCACTTCCACGATGAACGGTTTGTCGGGATCAGGGTGTACCAGGAGAAGAGCGGTAGTGAAGGCTTCCTTGACGGTGGCTAATGCCTCTGTGGCAGAAGGGGTCCAGGACAGAGACTTGGGCTTGTTACTGAGCAGGCTTGTGAGTGGACTGGTGATGGAGCTATAGTCCTGTATGAAGCGACGGTAGAAGTTGGAGAATCCGAGGAATCTTTGGAGTTCTTTGATGGTTGTAGGGGTTGGCCAGTTCCTAATGGCATCCACCTTCTCATCGTCCATCCGGATGCCACTGCTATCGATGTTATAACCAAGGAACTGCACTGAGGTCTGATGGAAGGAGCACTTCTCCGCTTTCAGGTAGAGCTGGTACTCCCTCAGGCATTGCAGGACCTCCGCAACGTGGTGACGGTGTTCGGTCAGGCTCCGGGAGTAAATCAGAATATCATCGATGTAGACCAGGACGATACAGAAGGGACGGAGACAGAAGATAACAGGTAAGGTGGTATTTATTGACAATAGCAGAGTAATAATGGTAATGAGAGTTCCTGAGGTGAGGGATGAGAGAGAGTAAACTGAATACTGTCCTAGTGATGATATATGATGAAGATCCAGGAAGAATCCGAGTAGGAGACGTTGCGGGAAGGACACACACACACACACACACACACACTCTCACGATAGACACAGGAGGTAACTTGAGAATGAGGAAGACAGGTAATAATCCAATGGAAGTCCTTACAATCGGCAGGTAGGTGATCCTATTTGCAAACGAGACCGGACAGTGACTGTGTGCGTGAGAGTGTCTTTTATCTGCTGGTTGATTGGCTGCTGATGAGGGGCAGGTGTGTGTGATCAGTACTCAGGTGAGGGAGTGCGCTGTGATTGGACAGGGTTGGAGCCTGGCGTGTCTGTGACACCATGTCTCAGTTAAACAGAGAAAGTCAAATTACGGTCAGACAACAGATCATACACCAGAGGGGAAATGGTTCCACTTTAGTGGAAAGTGACCGTATATTTAGTGGGGTTTAGATGACCAAAAAGACCGTATTTGACATGAGCCATCAATGTTAACTCAATGATAACTCCGCCGAGACCCACAATGTATATATTTCTGACGTGGTGTGTACACAATATTAAAGATTAAAAGTACGCAAACGGAGCTTAATAAGTTCCGCCGCCAAATACTGGAGCATCGTCCATACCACATTACACAATGTAATGGACAATGGACAACTCAGATGTAGTTCATCCGCACCAATAGCTCAATGATCTTCATAGTTGATCCCTGTGCCAGAGGTACCACGGAGAAACAGGTCAGTAACCAGCAGGCAGACCGGCAACTGTAGAAAGCATCAACACGCAGATCAACCAGCGTACAAACCCACCGATTTAGCACAGATACACAAATCAGAGTGACTCCTTAAAACAGTTCAAAACAGTGCATAAATTCATTCATGCATTTATAAGTGCATGTAGATTTAGAAGTAGTAAAAAGTTTAAAATTCCCTCCCTGAGTAGCGGCAGCTAATAGCGCCAGTGTTCACCCAGAAGTCCCGGGTTCCATTAACTAATGGAAACGTGTTGTAAAGTGTAATCCAATGTTTTGTCTTATGATTTTGGTTCAATTTTGCTCCAGCTGCACAAGTGGGAACTTTTAGAAAGAACCACACATGGTTTTTCTGCGGAGTGCTTCTGTCGATGGCAGATGTAATGTAATTAATTTTGGACATGACCACAAAATATGGATGTGGTTACCAACATGCTGTCCACAGTTTCTCCAACACGTGTCAGAGCAGGAAGGATCCCATTTTGCTACTATCTTTGGGGTTTGAAAAAAAATCTAGTTACAATCTTCCATCTGAATTCCCTCCAGATATTAGAGTTTGTCACAAGATGTGCCTCACCACACGCTTCCTCTTAAGTCTCCAGAGGAATTGTTCTATTCATTTCGACCTGAGGAAATGTCTCAGTTGCAAGTATAAAAAAAATAAATAAATAAATAAAAAATCGGACCTTGGGAACATAAATTAATTTCTTATTTTTTCAAATGATTTAAGTGCATCATTCTGGAACATTTTGCCGCCTTGGAATTATAAGGTTCTATTTTGTCAAAATTTAGTTATTCACACATTCTTATTCTGTGACCACTGATTTACATTATGTGATGTTTTTTGAGCTGTGTAATTTTTTGGGACTTTTTATACAGAAAACAATAAGGTTCTGTCTACATAGAGCTGTAACGAACTGTAACTTGGTTCTATAAGGTTATATCTGTGGGCCAATCAGCACTTTGAATGCACTCAAGAGGATCAATCAGGATCAGCTTTATAACAGTTTCTGTACCACATGTTCTTTCTTCATGTTGAGAATGAATAAAGCTTTATTATTTGGTCAATAAACAATAAAAACTTTTTCTTTTGCAAGTTTTCAAAGCAAATATTATGAAAGCTTGTCTTCCCCAAGGCATTGTTATGTTACTCCCAGCCCTAGTATTTCCTCATAATTTCAACATTTATATTTTAGTTTTCAGTGTCTTAATAATATAGAAGAAGTTATAACAGATCCCTGTCTGTTTTTAGTTGGGCACATTTCTAATATTAATACTGATAGACACTGTTTTCTGCACTGCAAAAAAAATAAGTTTCTTACTATTTTTGTCTTGTTTCCCATTACAAATATCGAAACATTCTTATTTTTTCTTGTGTTAAGCGAAAACTAACAAAATTGTGATATTTTTCTTCACAAAACAAGACAATATCTTAAGTTGTTTTGCTTCTCAAGTAAATGCATCTTGATTTAAGAACAAGACAAAAATACTAAGAAAAGCATTTTATGAAGTGTGATTTCAGATGAGATATTTATTATGGTTTTAAATATTTATAATGCATTTAATTTTTATGAGCATTGTTTATACAACTTATCTGGATATTAATTTATTAAGAATAGGAGAAGTAGATGTTTTGACAGCTTTTCTCCTATTATGGACAGAAGGAACTCGGTCTGTGGTTAACTGGAAACTTCCTGTTGAGGGCAGAATTTGTCAATGTTCAGACTTTAAAAAGCTATTGACCAGTGTTTTATATTTATGTTTTTTTTTTTTTTTAAATAAGTAGTAATGAAAAGGCTGTCTTTATTTCCTCAGATGTCTTCTATTAAATCTATTTTAAATTAAATGGATCAAACAACATAATTATACACAGAGTCACCAGGTCTTTCTCTGATTCCCCTTAAGTACAGTATATCTGAGCGTTATGTGTATCCCATCATTCATCTGGTTCAGGAACTCACATGCTCTGAAATCATGAGATGTTGAGGAAAACTTTAAAGTGCAAGTAAAATAAATGAGATATTAATTTAAATTAAATTAGAATTAGATTAAAGTATATGTGTGTTGGGTATGAATAAATTATTGTTGATATACTGAATAAAAACAAATGGGAAAAGGGAAAACAGGATCCATGTGCAGTCACAACATTTATTCAAACAAACAAGATCATAATAGGAAATGGGATCATAACACATATTTAGATGTTCATAACACACTATATATATACATTTATTGAAATGTGTCATTTAACAATACTCTTTTCACAGATCCATTTAGACATATAATCACATGGATAATCAGCCCATCCTGGTGAATAATTTAGAACACAGTCTTCCTCTTTTCCCTGATAGCTGTTTGGCTCTCCAGACGCCCAGAACCTGCATCAACAGATCAGCTTTAGATCTTCAGAACTGCTTTCTGTGTGATATGATACTGACTGAGACAATCATTTATTACATAATAATCAGTTCAGTTCAGTGATTTCTCACCCAGAGCTCAGTGTGCTGCCATCAACCCATTTCCATCTGCCCTCCACTTCAATATCAGTCAGACCAATCCAGAAATATCCAGAACCACCAGAAATGTTCTTCACAAAATCCTGAGAAGTCAAACAATACCATGATTTATTAAATGAGCAAAGACACATTTCATCACATTATCTTTCATTTAAAAATTAAACACCACGATCTCACACACACACACACACACACTCACTTGTTCCTCTGTGTTGTTGATGATGATCAGATCTGCTGCTCTCTCTCTGCAGTATCTTCTGCTCTCAGTCCAGCTCTTCATCTCAGAGGAAATGAAGTAAAGACTGGATTGATGGCACTTCCATCCATCTATAAACAACCAGATAAGCCATGAACTAAACTTTGATCCGAGCAATTCAAGTCTGGATGGTTATGTTTTTTCTCGATTGCTTAATTAATTTACTGATTCATTATTAATAATAATTAATTAACTGATTAATTTGGCACAACTTTCCAACCATTCATTCAGTTCTCGAAACAAAGACACCTTTCTTAAAACATTTAACGCATTTCACCTGTTTTCACACACGTTCCAATTTGATTTGCTGAACTCTACAACAAATGCCCTCATTTTCAACAGGTTTAACCATGTTCTCATTCAGAAAACACAAGCACACACATAATTGCATTGAGCATCACAATATGAACTCAAACAACATATTTATCTATGTGTAAATATTAGTAACAAAACTGATGACACACCAGTCAGAATCTCAGGATAATATGATGCTTAGTGCTTTGGAAAATGAATCCTTGTGGTGGGAGACAAAGAGGAAGAGGAGGGGAAAAGAAAAATGAAGAGAACGGGGTCGAAGGACATTTGTTCCTGTAGAAATACAAAGCTCTATAGTTGATCATGTTGCATGGAGTGACCTACAGACTTATCTAAAGGGTTTTACACTACTTACACTTACAGTATAATTTCAGCACATCGTCGCTGTACTTTAAGATGAGAGAACTTTTCACTCTTCTGTGTACTAAATACTGTACACCCGCAAACTCATAACTGTTGGATTGATTTGTAGTAAAGTACTTCTTACATGTATTTTTGCAGGACTGAGAGACGGCTGTCTAGGAGAGGCAGAGAAAGTCTAGAAGACTAATAAACTGCTGTAGTATGGAACATTTGGTCATTACCAATACTGTAAAGCATTTTGTCAGAGGATGCTAAATTCTTTATTTATTTATCACTGTACAGTAACTGACTGTATCCACCTTTTTCCTGACATAAAAATGGGCGCCGCCATTTGTAAATTCTATGGGTCTAGCTTCCGGTCTCATTTGCGTCCAGCTATTTTTAGCTGTACAAAACAGTTTGTTTTGCTGCTTGATATTGACAATTGAGGTCAAAAAGGTGGATACTCGATTGTGTGTTCATTATCAGTTATTTGGTCTTTGAACTTTTCTTTTCTAGTGTTTTTCATCTACTGCAATATCTCTTTACAGTAGTGTAATGAAAATTAACTTTTCTTAAAGCTTATTGCTGAATTCTTCCCTCTATGTCTGCTGTATACTGTAAGAGACATTGACCTGCAGAATTACTGATTGATTCCTAAAAGGAGGTTTTTGTTACAGCTTTTTAAATTCATCAAACTAGTCTTCACTAAGCAGTGAAGTAGTCTGTTTACTAGGCACCGTGTACTGTATTATATTCATTTGACTTCCCTAGATTATTTTTAATAATTATAGACATGGCACTTAAAAAATCTGCACTGTGAGCATTAGCCACATGATCCCAACGTAACAGATCCAGTTCACTCCACTTTAAAAACTGTTTCAGAGCAAGTCACCAGTTAAACTTACCCACAACACACTTCTGAAGTTCATTTTTTTCTGATTTCAGCTGGTTTCTCTCTTTCGTCAGATTACCATTCTGGAATATTAGCAGTTCTCTCTCATTAGTCAGGTTTTCATTTCGGATTAGTAACTGGTCTCTTTCTTCTGAGAGGTTGGTGATCTTAGTTAGCAGCTGCTGTCTCTCGTGTGTGTAGTTTGTGCTCTTTGTATAGATGAGGACACACAGCACTATGACTGCAGTCAGCAGAAGAACACACAGCAGCACCAAACACACACCAGCTGCTCTGGAGCTTCTGATCTTCACACCATCACTTCCTGAAGATGATAGATATGATGTAACTCTCTTCCCTTCCTCATATCATACGACTCACATCTTCTGAAATGTGAACTGTAGACTAACTTTACCCCTTTTCAGATGTTTATTAGTGTGGTTTTTGTCCTTGTGTTTTGTGAGTAAATGCAGAGAAACAGTTCACTCAAAAATGGTTTCCTGATTATTTACTCATCCAAGATTCACTGTATATGACTTTCTTTCTTCAGCCGAAGATACATTTTTGGAGGTTTTGGAGGAAAATGTGAATGGGACACAACATGAACCTTTTCTAAAGGTCAAAAATCCATATTTAGGCAGCTTTAAATTAATCCACATGACCCCGGTTGACAAATAAGTGTCTTCTCTAGCAAAACTATCAGTCATTTTCAGGAAAATAATAAAATAAAAAATAACCCCATTATTTACAAATGATGCAAAGACTGCATGTCAGATCATACTGGATGACCTGGAAGTAAATAATAAGAAAATGTAATTTTTTGGCTGAACTGTTCCTTTAATCTCAGTTACCTGTGTGTCGAGATGTTTGGGGTTTTGCTGTGTTGAAGTCTTCTGTGTCTTTCTTAAATTTGATGTCTCTTACAGCCTCTGCACTGATGTAGATATCAACAATCCTTTCTATTCTGTCTTCTGAGTCCATTATTGAACCTTCATACACAAGACATTTATGGTGCAGTTGAAATGGTTACAGTCATATTTATGTATATATATGGAACATAATTTTAAAATAAACCTTATAATTCATACATTGAACTATCTACTGAAATATATTCTTGATTAATCTCAGTTACCTGTGAGTTCAGAAGACTGGATTCTCGTGGCGTTGAATCTGTGATCTCTTTTCTGACTTTACCTCTTACGACATCCACATATTCTTAGACATGATCAATGTTGTTTCATCTTCTCTGCATATTTTCTGAGTTTTACCCTTTTCTGTATTTTCATTTACACTATCTGAGTGTTTTAGTGTCAGCAAACTAACACTAGTTTCTCTCTCCTGTAGTGGACTGTGTTGTGTTTCTCAACGGTTTGTGTGGCAAGTATCTATGCAGAAAGGAAGTGTTTTTTGGAAATACTTCAAGTATTTATGTAAAAAGGAACTTCAACAGACATTGTTCAACACTTGTCGTTAGACCTAATAATTACGCATTTCCATTTGAGTGATTGAGGATGGACAGCAAATACATTATGAGAGAGACACTACATAAATGTTGAGGATATACTGTATTTAGCTGAACATCTCTAAAACAAAATTCTTTAACTAAACAGAATATGTTTCACGAGTTCACACTTACATATAATTAGCTGAAGTATAAAATGCATATTTGGCGCACATCTGACACGAGCACAATACTCAACGGCATCAGACGGGTAAGCCTCGCCGGCCGGGGAGCGGGAAAAGGAAAACCCAACTGCGTGGGCTCTCGCGGCATTCGATGGGAGATCAGGACTCATGGCATCGAACGGGTAAGCCTCACCAGGCGGGGGGAAAAGATTTGGACAGCGTTTGGCAGGAGGTCGAAACTCTTAACGTCGTACGGCTGAGCATCGCCACCTGTCAAACAGGAACGAAAAGTTAGGTGGCCGTGAGACTCTCGCCGACGTCCGATGGGAGCTTAATACTCAAGGCATCGAACGGGTAAGCCTCTCCGACCGTAGCATGGAGAAAGTAAAGTTAGTGTGGCCGTGAGACTCTCGCCGACATCCGATGGGAGCTCAATACTCAAGGCATCGAATGGGTAAGCCTCTCCGGATGTAGAAAGGAAAAGGTAAGGTTGTGTAGCCGGGAGGCTCTCGCCGACGTCCGATGGGAGCTCAATACTCAAGGCACCGAACGGATAAGCCTCTCCGGACGTAAGACGGAAAGGTAAAGTTGTGTTGTCATGAGGCTCTCGCCGGCGTACGATGGGAGCTCAATACTCAAGGCATCGAACGGGTAAGCCTCGCTGACTGTAGGAGGAAAAGGTAAGGGTGTGTGGCCGGGAGGCTCTTGCCGACGTCCAAAGGGAGCTCTATACTCACGGTATCGGACGGGTGAGCCTTTGTTGACCATAGGATGAAAGAAGTAAGTTGTCAGGCCGGGAGACTCTCGTCGACATCCGATGGGAGCTCAATACTCGCAGCATCGAACGGATAAGCCCTAGCCGGCTGTAGAAAGGAAAAGTTAAGTTGTCTAGACGGGAGGCTCTCACCGACGTTTGATGGGAGGAAAATACTCGCGCCATCAAACGGGTAAGCCTCTCCGAACGTAAGACGGAAAGATAAAATTGACTGGCCGGTATTTGGCCAGACGGTGAATAGGTGTAGATTTTTTTTTTTTTTTAATTTAGCGGTGACCGATGAGGGTTTGGTGCGCTTGTTTAATGTGAAATTGGTTGGTTCTGATGTAGCTTTGGTATGCTTCTGATGACCATCTTCCTAGCGTTTGGATCTGCTGTTTTGAGAGACCTTTTTGGGCTGCTGATGTTGCTGCCCCAATGCGAAAAGAGTGGCTAGAGAAATTCCCTGCTGGGATACCTGATAATTGCAGAACGGATTTTAGATGCTTTTGGAACCAGAAACGAGTGACGGGTTTTTTGGAGTCGTCTAAAAATAGTGGTTCATGGGGGAATTGAGTCTGAGAATTTCTAAGGCGGAGGTACTCGAAGATGGACTGGTATGGTTGGATTGAAGAAGAGAGCTTAAAGATGTAGATAAAATGACCTTTCTTGGCTTGGTCTGTTTTGCTTTGTTTGATTAGGAATGAGATTGTTTCCCTATCAAGTATGGTTAGGTCTGAGATGGTGGGGTTGATTTTTGGATCGAATTTAGAAGAGATGGTTAGTTCTGAGCATCTAAGAAAACCGAAAAAAGCTAGAATAAACATGGCGTTGAGAGTACGGGCTGTATTGAGTGGTTGGTAACGAGTGCTGAGCGTGTGAATACATTTTGTGAGAATGTCTAGTGTTATGGGTTGCCTGAAGTCAGGATGGGTGGGCTGGGATCGCTGGATTCCCCTAATCAGAAGGGAGGTTTGAGAATTATTAATTTCGGGTGAGGGAGCACCGAACATCAGTTTGTAAAAAAACTGGACACCGCTCAGATAACCTTTGATGGACCCGATCTGGAGACCTTTAACGCTGTTGAGATAGGATATGAATGAGGTGATTGTAAGTAGGGAAAAATCGGGGAACAGTATGTTGTATGATAGGTGGAATGCTTTAAAGCATCTCCACGCCGTCACGTATGACTGGAGGGTTCTAGGAGCAACTGCTTGGAGGATAGTGTCTAGTGATGCCTCGAGGAGGGGTTTAAATGGGTGGGTTACGGGAATATTAATTCTGAATAGTGAGGTACTGGAGTGGGGAATTGGTCCGCCTCTGGAACCAGCCTCCTGAATTTCTGGAACAGAAAGCGAGACATAGAGTCAGCAATTTGATTTTCTGAACCTGGAATATGTTTAGCAATCATTATGAATTGGTCGCATGCTGCTATCCACGTTAAGCGTCTAAGGAGAGGCATGAGGTCAGGAGAATGAGTGCGGCCTTTGTTAATACACTGGACGGCTGCTTCGTTGTTGCAGTGTACTAAGATACTTTTAGAAGCCCATTCGTTTCCCCACAGAGAGGCTGCTACCACCAGGGGGTAGAGCTCGAAGAAGGCTGAGGACAGAGGGGAGCCTTGCAGCTGGGGGGGCCATGGAGCCGCAAACCAACGACCTTGGTAAAACCCTCCGTAGCCAATTGAGGGGGCTGCGTCAGTAAATAATTGGATGTCGACGGGAGACGAAATTTGGTTGCTGTAAAAAAGGGAAAGGCCATTCCACTGTTTAAGGAACATTATCCATAAATTAAGTTCGTTGCGGCATGCATTAGATAGGGAAATGCGTTCCTCGAGCCTGTGTACGGATGACGCGAGTGAGAGAAGATGCGAGATGAAAGGGCGGCCCTGGGGAATGATGCGCATCGCAAAATTTAAGTGCCCGAGCTGAGAAAGGAGTTCGCGTTTAGAACAACTTGGGCTGTCGAGGAGGGTAGACGCGACGAAGATTATTCTATCGATCTTTTCCTTAGGCAGAGAAAGTTGAAATTTGACTGAGTCTAAGATGATACCTAGGAATTCGATGGATGTAGCGGGGCCCATTGTTTTTTCCTGAGCGATAGGGATGCCGAGCTCGGAAAAAACTTTTTGGACCGTGAGAATGTGGGCGGCTGGGATTGCGTTGGGAGGTGAGATGACCAGGAAGTCGTCTAAGAGGTGAATAAGGTGGGGAATTGCATAATTATTCGACAAAATCCAGTAAACAGCTTCTGACAGCGTGTCGAAGATTTTTGGGCTGCTTTTGCATCCGAAGGTTAACCGAACGGCGAAATAGAATTTCCCGAGCCATCGTATCCCAAATAAATGCCATGCATCCGGATGGATAGGCATCACTTTGAAGGCAGAAGTTATATCTATTTTCGCGAGCCAGGCTCCTTGACCTGCAATTTTAATCAGTTCGACTGCCTGATCTATGTCGTGGTATTTGAGAGAAAATTCCTCGAGGGGGATCAAGCTATTAATGCTTGGGGCCGTGGAATTATGTGGTGATGACAGATCGATTATTAGGCGTTTCTTACCTGAAAATTTTCTAGTAGCCACTCCGATGGGGCTGACTTGATACACAAGTGTGGTTTATCGAAAGGGCCGATCATGAAGCCTGACTCTATTTCTTTTTTGATTAATTTATGTACGACGTCGGGCTCTGCGTGTGCGGACTGGAGATTATTGCATATGAAATTTTGGGAGAGCGCACATTCGACGCCGGGACTAAAACATTTCTGAGGCCCGAGAGAAGATAATTAGTGAATTCTTTGTCTGGGTGGTGAGCGAGTTCGCTGGTCAGGCGACAAATATTCACAGGAGTTGATAGGTATTTTTTAGATTTTTTATTCACACTTTTGAGAACTGGGCAGACCATGCGAGCGTGAGCTCCGCCGCAATAGCTGCAAATGTGGAGGAAACGGCAGCGCTGTAGAATGTTTGCCTGCCGTCTGCTGCTAAAGGGGCATTTTGCTCGGGACTCGAGAAAGTCGTGGTTGCGGTTCTTGGGACGTAGCTGGTAGATTTCGTTGAGGTGTCAATGCATGGGGGTATAGAGGGGTTAACTTGTGGGCAAGACATGGTGGAATGGGCGACTGACCTACAGATTGCACAGGAAATATTCCTGCAGCCTAAAAATACTCGGCTGTGGAGATCTGGGTCAATTGCGCCCCAATATGGGCACTGGTTCCATTGGCTGACACTTACTGCGCATTTAGCGAAAAAAAAGCTTGTGGTACGTGTAAAAGTGACCCCCTCCGTAGGACAACGCTAGTTCGGCTATGATGGACAGATAATCATTGAGTTTGCGTCGTCTGTGGGGGAAGGCTGAACAGATGATCTCTGTGAAACGACTAAATGCGATGGTAAACCCCCCGAAAAAGAGAGTAGTCTTGCTGAGAGAGGATTCGGATTTTTTAGAGTGACTGAAAAATCTCCGCAATCTATTTGCCGGTTTGAGTCCGAGGTTGGCAGGAGGGAAAGGAGAGAAGAGAGATCGACATCTGCACCTGTTAATATCTGCGCTCTAATGTTGTGCGCCACTTGTGGCGGTTCAGAGGCGATGGCGTTTGATGGGGCTGGCATTGGTGTAGCAGTGAAGAGTGAGTATTGGGATCTTGCTTGAAGGAGAGTGGTGAAGGGGACTGGGGGCGGGGCTGAGTTTGGCAGCGAGTTCGGCCAAGCGCTGGCTTGAGCCGCGGACCCCAAGCTGGAAGGAGCGTGCGGCGGGGCTGTGTTTTGCGGCCAGCTCGGCCAAGCGCTTGCTTGTGCCGTGGGCCCAAAGCCGAAAGGAGCGGGCGGCGGGGCTGTATTTTGTGGCCAGTTCGGCAAGCGCTTGCTTGAGCCGCGGACCCAAAGCTGGAAGGAGCGGTGAGAGGCTGGGCTGCGGCTGACGTCGCATGTACCCTTGCGGCGGCTAGATGCGGGGCGCTGCCCAGGCTTGCTGATGGCCTGTTGCCGCGGTTTGATCGACTCTGGGAACCCGGCCTTGCGCCGGAGGAGGACGGTGGAGTGTGGCGAGGCGTGTCTGTAAGTTTCTCTTTCTTTTTGCTCTTCTTTGGGATTGGGGTGGATTCGGGAGAGTTGTTAGTAATTTGCAAATTGAGTCATTTTTCTTTGGTTTTTTTTGGAATGTCCAAATATGATTTAAGCTTCTCAAATGTGAATATTTTCTAGATTCTTTAGTCCTCTATGACAGTGAAATTAACATCTTTAGGTTGCGGACCAAACAAGACTTTTGAGGACATCACCTTGACAACTGATAAACTAATCTTGAAAATGATTAACAGATGAATCTTTGATGAAAATAATCATTAGTTACAGCTCACCTCTTTGAATGTCTCCCATCTGGAGTTCTTTTTTGGGGGGATCTCACATTTTGCAATCTTTTGTATAGCTGTGAGTACACAGTGACCTGCACAAGACATTTAATAAATTTTTCAAATCGCTACTAAAAATGTCCAACATGAAACAGTCATCAACTGGGTGCATTTCACTTACCCATGTATGGAGGCCTTGGTCCTGTAGCATGGGGTAGTACAGTATTATTCTCTTTGCCATTGCGGTAATTTCTGGCTTTGATGGTATCTGTGTGATTCTCTATCCCCCTTTGCCCTCAGGATTGCAATCATACTGGTCATGGTGTTTCGAATGAGCCGGCATCTGAGCTCCTTTGACATCTGGCAGTTGCGCTGTTCGCCTCTCTTCGACAACTCAAAGTAATGTTGTCGGACTTGCTCAAGTTCCGTGTCGGTGTGCAATACATATTCTGGAAAGGATAACCTCACAACCTTTTCAGGGGTTGTGTACTTTGGAGGACTTGCGTTCACAGGAGTGGATGTCTGTCACATGGGTGATGCATTAAAGGAGGAACTGCCCGATAATTTTGAGTGTTCTTGGCCAGATTCCTGCAAAAAGCAAAATTTTTGTTTTTGTAACAACACAAAATGCAATGTAGCATTGACACAGGGCTGTATAAACAGTGATACAGCTGTATATACAGATACACGCCCAGGTATCGGATCAGTACTCAGTATCGGCTGATACCCTGAGCCCAGGTATCGGAATCGGTATTGGGAAGGAAAAAAGGGTATCAGAACATCTCTACTCTCTGCTCCTCACCACGGGGCTTCTCGTGGGCTGCGAGCAAATCACTCCGCAGAAGTCGCAGTGCTTTGCTTTCTGAGAATATAGTTCCCAGTTTGTATACGGTTAGAAGATGGCTGTGTCTCATGTGACCTTGTTATTTGTACACGCTGTGACTATACAAATCAAAACATGTAAATAGGAAAATTTTGACGTTATTTTGTCACTTATTGGGAGCAGTATACTAGCTGGAGCCATTTACTTCCAGTCTTTGTGCTAAGCTAGGCTAGCGGTGGGTGCGTCAGACAGAGTTAAGGCATGCACGGAGATAAAAAGGGTATGTATGGACTTATCTAACTCTGGGAGATACAGTGAATAAGCTAAAGTCCCAAAAGGTCGGCGTGTTCCTTTAAATAGGTGGTTAGTTTAGGCCACTTAACTGAGAAACTGACCTCCTCCGACACATCATGACAGGCACACCAGACCGCTTTTCTCTGTATAAAGTTCTCTGGGCCTGGGAAAAGATCCCGCAAGTCTTCACAAGACAGGGTGCTCATCATTGTCTCTGTGATGTTTGCAGCTATGAAAACATTGGAAGACAAACATAGCAAGATGAGTGCCCTAGAGATGAAACTGCATGAGACTATTAGCAACGTTATCAAATCACTGTTTAACCTAATAAAAATGACTGACTAATAAACTGTTATATTATCTGTGCTTACATAATAGAGATTTTAATAGCTTGATGCTCTTTAAATATTTTGTTGCAGTGTTAAAAGTTTCGGTGGATAGTACGGACCTAGCCGCGATCGCTCTCCTTGGTTCTGACCAAAGAAGAGCGCTTTAGAATCTCAATTACGCACCACAGCTGTGCTTTAGCACATCTTTCTATAGACCTAAGGCCTATAGACTGTAAAAGTGGTCAGGAATCTAATATTTCCCAAAAACATAGTTTAGTTCTGCTCGTATAACATGATTCCGAATATATCACAATTCTGTTTAACTGTTTAAAGTTTTCAACAATACAGATCAACAACACTGCCCAACAATTTCAATCAATACTCGGGCACAGAACTTTTTCATTGACAACGTCATCTGTCATGTAAAACATGCTCCAAAAGAGCTCATAAAGATCAATCACACCCATTAGGCCTAAATCCAGTCATTAGTGGCAATAGAGCATTCATTAACAACAGACTGAGCTTGGCTTATTAAATTAAATATGTAAATAAAAATTGTAAAGCGTCGTTGAGTGTCTAGAAAAACGCTATAAAAAATACATTTATTATTATTATTATACAGAGAAGATGTATTAAATCTGCCAATTAATATGCCAATTCACGGTCATCCGCGATGGTACTTTAGACTATTTTAGCACAAATTATGAGCTTATTTGCCGATTTTTAATAATTCTTGACTAAATTAAATATATTAAAAGTTGTTGGGTTTTTTTTGAAGAAAACTTTTGGGTGGGCTTGTTGAAAATTGTGTGGTCCTAGGCCCGTCAGGCCCACCCATAACGCCGTGCCTGGTGCTAACCAGCTTATAGAAATGTAGATACCTCATTGGCTGCTGTTGTATGTCATATAGACGTTACTAGTATAACTAGAGCTGCCACCAACTAAGAATTTTTCTAGTGAACATCAATTGTTATTTGTCGCCATTAGTTGACTAGTCTTCAGTTTATGAATTTAGCGGGAACAAAATGGCACGAGTAACGGGAGGCGAAAATTCTGCTTTTGGTCCGAACACAACATAATATACAACATTATTCCCAAAGCACAATTCAGTTCCTACAGTTCACCGATCACACATAACACTTCACACAACAGGTGAAAGAAGGAGCGTGATTTGACAAATTGGAGAAAGTTTGAGGCCCACAGAGCTGCTGTAGCGGGTCACTGTGGAGCAGCGCCAGGAAGCAATAAGCGCCTTTTTTTTCTAGCTTCAGTTAAGCCTCTGCATTCGTAGGTTTATATATATGATAAAGAATAATATTTTCATACATACCCCTTAAAATTGACACTGCGACATCATCCAGTTCTTCCATGCTGTTAGCTTCACCTCGCTGTCTCCTCTGTTCGGCTGCAACAACAAACGCTGTCCTCCTAGTTCAAATCCAAGTCGGTCCCCAAAACCGTTAGTTTACGCCCACATTCTCATTTGCAGCAGCTAACTGGCGGGTGTAACCATAGCAATGAGTTTTTACGGCAGTCTTGTTCTACCGACTTGTGACCAGTTTACCGTCCTCTTGCCTGTGACATCTTTGCTTCCAACATGATTTGGCGTTGCTTCATATGCTACATATTTGTGGCATTGACTCTGAAACAACTTTTAAGTCACATTAACACCATGCACAGTCGCAGCCCTGACTTTCACGTCGTGTGCGGGATTGATGGCTGTCCGAATGAGTACAGGGTGTATAACTCCTTCTACTATATATAAAGTAATAGCAATGTTGAAAGTAATGCGTTACTGTAATTCCACTATTTTTGTCAGTAACGAGTAATGAACAAGTAAAGGAAATACAACTACGTTAGCCTACTGAGATTTAAATTGTCTAGTTAACTTAATGGTTACATTTATGTTGACAAACGCAGCCTACCGCCCCACAAATTGTCCACTTATGATCTAATGTCTAATGCTTAATTTTATGTGCAGTAATTGGTAAATTAATTAACTTATTTGATTATTAGTTTAATTTGTTTAATTTAATTATTTTTTTATGTAATTCAGTTACCAGTTACAAAAAATCAGTAACGTTAATGTTAGTCATGTAAACATTTTTTTTTTTTTTAATTACAGGTTATCCTTCAACAGTTTGAATCAAGCATAGAGGATGTATTATGTGTATTATTAGCTTATCATTCACAAAGTTGTAACTGGCAGGTGAGACATGTCTTCATGACAGTGTGTGACAGGAAGTTGTCTCCCTATAGCTTATTGGAATACAAGTTCAGTTCCAAGCCCTTTAGTAATGTTAATTTATTGGCAAGAGAGCAAGTGAATGGATACAATTTAGTATGTGTGTCAATCTTACTCATGAAGTACAGATTTTTTCTGATGCTGTCAAAGTTATTGTTTTTTTGTGGTACTGTTTTGTTTTTATTAGTTGTTTTTGTATTTATTTTACATACTCAAAATAAAGACACCAATCAGTAAAAATACACCCATCTTGTACCTTTTTATAGGAAGAAAAAAAAAATCTAGCTAGCTAGCTTACCCAGGTAGTTGTCAGATTGTCTGATGGTGATACCTACAAATGCCAATATTTTCCGTTTTAATAGATATGTTGTTAATCTCTTTCAGAGTGGATTTCAAGAAGATGGAGAGGGTCGCATGAATGTTGACCTTTCTAAACATGCAACTGCATTTCTTCTTCAAGCCAGAGAAACCCATCGACTGACACAGGTAATTTATGCCATTGATTTTCCAATTAATTATATTTAATTTTTAGTAGCAAGCTTAAAAGCAATAAGCTTAAACTGTAGAATGATTTAGCCACTTTTCAGACCTGGCATCTTGGTTGATCCCATCACAGGTGGACAGCTAAAGGTATGTCAGAGAAACACCTGACATTAGAATGTGTCTCCACATGCTTCTTCAGTGACCACTTGTGATCAGATCTCACTTCCCCGATAGATGCAAATGGACACATACTTTGCTTACAAAATCTGCCCATCCACTATATTTGTTGAGCATGAGCTAAGAATATAGACAACATAATACACCCAACACTTACACTTTTATTTAGCACTGTCCACTTGTGATCCTATTGCTCAAAACGCATTTTAAGACCAAGTGTAAACAAGGTCTTAAAGCTGCAGAAGGCAATATTTTTCATGATAGTTTTGCTGGAAATAGCCTATTTTGATCATTGCATGTCACTAACAATATGTAACTGAAGGGCTACTTTTAAAAGAAGTGTCTGTGAGTTTGCATGTTGACTGCATTTTTATATGAATTTTATAATATATAAATTTTGTTTGTTTTCTACTCCCCAGAGAGCTGTTAACCAAATGGTGAGTGGAGTCCAGCAATATCAGGCCACATTATTGGAGCACCTAAAACAGCAAATGAGCGACATGATTGAGAGACATTCTGGGGACCTGGATCTACTAAAGAGTGATGCAATGGGCGTATTTGACCAGTTTGTTGACCCTTTCTGTCAAATTTCTTCCACCCATTTGCAGGATAAGACCATCAAAGAACTGTTAAAACCAGTTGAACCAGAGATTCTTGTCGCAAAACAAACAGTATGTTATGTGAAAAATGGAGACTCCAGGGTTCTTACCATTAAGGACCATTTTTTTCATTATATACTGTTGGTGAAAAGTTTGTAGCAGCTGCTATCACATCCAAGAATAATGACAATGATCGATAAGAGGCCACAGGCATGCAAGGATGGATTTTTTCATGATTTCATTGATGGAGACATTTTTAAGTCACACCCACTGTTTTTGAAATTTCCCACAGCATTACAGTTAATTTTATATACAGATGAAATCGAGCTATGCAATCCTCTTGGATCTCGGGCAAACAAAAACAAATTGTTATTGATTTATTACACCTTAGGTAACATCAACCCTAAATACAGATCAAGACTTGCTGCCATTCGTCTGCTTGCCATGGTAAAATCAAAAGATCTTTCCCATTGTGGTACTGATGAGATATTTGAGAGGATTAACCGTGACTTAACTGAGCTGTGTGATGGTGTCCAGGTTGTCACTGCAAATGGTGAGAGGACAATTTATGGGGCACTTCTGTCTGTGTGCGGAGACACTCTTGCTCAGCATGAAGTGGCTGGATTTAAGATAGGAGTGGGATTTGCCTACAGTAAATGCAGGCACTGCGAATGCAACTTTGAAGACATGCAGGAGCAATTTAAGGAAGATTTGTTTGTTAAAAGGACAATGGCAAGTCATAACAGGCGATGTAATGACACTGAAAAGGCAAATACTGACTTTCTGAAAGACAATCTAAAAATGGCATATGGCATAAACAGGAGAAGCAAATTAACAGAATTTCCTCACATTGATATAATCAATCAAACCCCACAGGACATCATGCATGTCATTCTTGAAGGTGTTGCCCCATATGAAATCAAATGTGTTTGAAAGCATCTTGTGCTTTCAGGGCATATGGACTTAGATGCATTCAACAGTGCAATTATTTGGTTCCCTTATTCTCCTGTGGATGCAAGGGATAAGCCTTGTGTGACGGCGGGGTGAATGAAGGACTGGAAACAATAGCGAGTTATACAATTTAATGAAAATAAACAAACAAACAGGAATGAGACAATGATGCTGGGAAGACGACAATCCAAGATGGTGCAGTGCAGACGCGAAACACACCGACTTTACCACAAAGTGAAAAACCCAGAGATCACGGTTTACCAACCATGATACCTTGCCCCATATCTGTCAATACACTGTCATCAAATGACAATAAATTGAAACAGTCAGCTGGGCAGATGCTGGTTTTGTTAAACATCCTGCCATTTCTCATTGAAAAATTGGAGAAAACGATTACACACAAATGCTACTTAAGTTGTTAGAGATAGTCAAAATTCTGTTTTCACCTATTATTGCTCTCTCAACTCTTTCAAGGCTGAAGCTTTTAATAGAGCAACATTTAAAACATTTCAAACAACTGTTAAGCACTGACAAATACTGTAATTGATGACAGCATTTATTTTTACTTATTACTTTTGGAATAACAGAGTGCAACAGAACAGAGAAGGAAACATAATTCCAGCTTTTGCCTCTGTCTTTTTTACATATCACATGGACATGGTTTGATGGAAATGTAAGAAAAATAGCCACACTGTACTGTGCACTGTGAGTTGTTGTGAGTTGGGCATGTTGACCTGCAGTTTCAATAAAGCAGATTTGTCTCAATTCAAGTTAAGTCTATTTCTTGAAACAAGTCGATGCATCTTTTACAAATAACACAGCAGCTTAAAAACCTTATGACATCAAAAAAGCTTGTTTCATCTGAGATATGACTCAAAACAACATGTTTTCAAGACAGTTTCACTTAACAAGATATTCAAGATGCACTGTCTAAAAACAAGCTCCTTTAGCTCACTTAAATCTTGCTCTTTAGGTGATTTTGTCTTATATTAAGTGTGATGAGATATTTTGACTAGAAATTAGAAAAATATACTTGGCAAGATTTTGAGTTTTTGCAGTGCAGTGTTGATCTAAATGCAAACTAGGCTCTAATTGAACGTACAGTTGTGTTTTCACATATGTTGAAAGGTACGATGGTGAAACAACGTTGTGTTATCAACCTTGATTCACTTTTTAAAATCAACACCTAATTCAATGTTAATCCAACGTCTCAACGATCAACCGATCGCAATCTGACTTGAAGGAGTGCATGCTGGTTAGAAATTTTGTCCGACTTGAGATGGCGCCGACGCCACTTGACTGTCACGTGTGGCATCAAAGTACCGCGAGAGCGTTTCGAGAGCAGCCGGCTGACTCAGCCGCCGCAGTTTCTCCAGAGCGACTGCAGGAGTGCTGATGACGACACAGCTGCTTCACGATTGGCCAGATTCATCACGTGACAACCATCATGTGTGTTTCAGGTTTATTCTAACCTTTTCCATTCCAATAATGGCCACATAATTGTGTTTTTTGGACAGTAAAAGCTTTTTTTTACTGTAGTCGCACTGTTGTATTGAGTCACGTTTATCATACAACACTGATAAAAGCACATATACCCCCACTTTTTTAGTATTTAAATAGTATATGATTATGTTGAACTTTATTCTTGAAATTATGGCACTGTATTAAGCAGTATATAAAAACTGTTTCTGTTGCTCATGAAAACGTTTCTGAAACGTCTGTGTATTTGACAAATGTTGCATTTAATTCACGTCATCTGTGATAAAGTATGCAAACACAGTGTGAGTGAATCAGCTGATACACCTCTAATATCTTCAGAGCTGATCGGTTTATCGTCTGTGAGGATCACGTGATCTGAAATGCCTCTAATGTCTTCAGAGCTGATCGTTTTATCGTCTGTGAGGATCACGTGATCTGAAACGCCTCTAATGTCTTCAGAGCTGATCGTTTTATTATCTGTGAGGATCACGTGATCTGAAACACCTCTAATGTCTTCAGAGTTGAGTGTTTTATCATCTGTAAGGCGGTGTGTGAATGTGTTTTCAGCAAACATGAGAGTGAATGAGTTTCTTCACATGTGATTCACAGAACAGGATTTGAGCTCCTGCACTGAAGGGTTTGAGAAGATGAAACTGTTGTGTTTGTGGGAGAAAAAGTAAATCCACACGTTTGTGAATCTTAAGAGATTTTTCTCAGTGAGTTCAAATGTGCTGCTAAACGTGTGATAAAATCTCTACAACTACAAATCTCAGTGTCACAGACGCTCAGCTAATTTACTCCAAAAACACCTTCACAGTTTAACAAATCAAAGTTTATTGTAGAAAATATGCTGCATTTTCAAATACCTTTCAGACTGATTTATTTGATGCATGAACAGAGTTTGAGTCTCTTATGACACACACACAACACGCTTCAACCATCTTCACACATTTGTGATGAGAAGCGTTTATAAATCTGTTGAAAAAAAAACAGACACTTTATTATTAACTAAATATTCAGTTTACTTATTTAATTATATAAATTAAACATCACAAAAAATGGACACTGATGCAATAATCATATTGTACTGTAAATAGGTCAGTATATAATAATAATATCAAAATATTGATTTTACTTAATTATAACAATTAAAGAAATTAAAGAAAAATATATTATATTAATTATAATTGTATTATTTAAATTACAATTTAAAAATCCATCAAAACTTATTGCAATAATATTATTGCAATATTTATTGAATAAAAGTCAGTATTTATTAATAATATTAATCAAAATATGAATTTTATTATTATAAGAACATAATAACATAACTGTTGAAATAATACTATTGTAATATAAAAATAAAATTTAATATTTATTATTATTTATAGTAGTAGAATTAAAACACTGGCTTTTTATTTTACCGTAGAACAGGATTATTGTAGTACTAATTGTTATAATTTAAATAATAAAAATATATAATTTATATTTTGGTTATTATTAAATAAAATTTTTTTATTGTAAAGTATGATAGGATTACTGCAATTATATGTTTTTGTTTTACTATAACAAAAAAAAAATATTAAATACTGACATTTTACTTTACAGTGCAATATGATTATTACAATAGTAAGAGTTTTTACTGATTTGTTTATTGGTATATTTAAAGTAAAGTAAAAATAATGTTTTGTTAAAAATAATAATAACAAGATATTAATTGTACTTTATTTTTAATTATAACAATTAAACAAACCAATAAAGTCTTACTATAGCAATAATCCTATTGAAAATTAAAAAAAAGTCTGTATATAATAATAATAAATACTGATTTTTTTATTTTACAGTGGAACAGGATTAATGTACTAGTAACATAATTTAAATAATAAAAATATATAATTAATATTTTGGTTAATATGAAATACTCAATTTTTATTTTACAGTATGATAGGATTACTGCAATTATAACGTTTCTTTTTTGTTATAATAAAACAATAAAATTAAGTTGTTATTTTGGTTATTATTAGTAGTAGTATAACTCTGACATTTTATTTTACAGTGCAATACAGTGCAGTATTTAATAAAAAAATATTATTTAGGCTATTATTATTATATAATTTATAACAAATATTATAAGAAATAAAGAAATATGTTATGATTTTAGTAATCATAATAACAAAAATAAGAAAAAAATGAATTTATTATAATTGTATTATTTAAATTACAACAATAAAAATTTCAATATTTAAAAAAATCTGTATTTATTAATATTAAACAAAATATGAATTTTATTTAATTATTAAAGATAATAACATAACTGTTATAACTGAAATTAAACTATAGTAATATAAAATAAAATTCAATATTTATTATTATTATTAGCAGTAGAATTAAAATACTGACTTTTTATTTTACAGCAATTGTACCATTTTAAATGGATTTATTGTAATTTAAATAATAATAAAACAAAACTCATAATATTATTATTCTTAACTTCATATAATTTTTACTTTATTTTAAATATACAAATTAAACAACTCAATAAAAACTCTTACTATTGGAGTAATCATATTGCACTGTAGAATAAAATGCAGTATTTAATAATAATAATAATAATAATAATTATAATAGTTATTATTATTATTGTTATTATTATTATACATTTAAATATCCAAAATATTTTATAATTAAATAATAATAAATATTGTAATGTAATAATAAAATATTACAATATAATTATTATTAATAATAATAATTATTATTAATTATAACAAATGAGAAAATAAATATTATGATTGCAATAATCCAACTGTACTGTAAAAATAAAAATGGAGTCTCTATTAATAATAACCAAAATAGTATGGTATTTTAAAAAATATATATAACAATCAATATTAATAATAGATTTGTTTTATTGTTATTTAAATGTTGACAAATCCATTAAAAAATGGTAAAATTGTAAATTATAAAGTTATTATTTTAATTATATTAATATCATTATATTAATATTGGGTTTTTATTTTATACATCTTATTGTAACATGGAGTCAAAGGCGTGCGGATCCATTTGCAGCTTTTATTAATCACGGTCAGAAACAGACAACATCAATCACCAGCGTCAGGGATAACACAGATAATCCAGAGACATAGACATATTCCAGGCAGAGGTCGGGTCAAAGGGGCAGGCGGCAGAGAATCACAGGCGGTACAAACAATCCAAGATAATACACAGCAGCTGTGGCCTAATGGTTAGAGAGTTGGACTTGTAACCAGAAGGTTGCAGGTTCAAGTCTCGGTGCTGGCAGGAGTTGTAGGTGTGAGGGAGTGAATGAACACCACTCTCTTCCACCCTCAATACCCATGGCTGAAGTGCCCTTGAGCAAGGCACTGAACCCCCAGTTGCTCCCCGGGCGCTGGATATATAGCTGCCGACTGCTCCGGGTGTGTGTACACGGTGTGTTCACTTCTCACTGCTGTGTGTGTGCACTTGGATGGGTTACATGCAGAGCACCGCTCCGGGTGTGTGTACACGGTGTGTTTACTTCTCACTGCTGTGTGTGTGCACTTGGATGGGTTACATGCAGAGCATTTCCGAGTATGGCAAATGTCACGACTTTCACTTTCACATATAGAGGAGTGTTAATGGGGAACACCTGGTGGTGATTAGCCCTAAGCACAGGATTATGGGAAATGGAGTTCAGACACCAAAAGCAAGAGTCCTGAGTGGAGTGCCCTCTACTGCAGTTCATGGGCACTCCAGCTGACGATCGTGACACTTATAACAACACAAATTAAAAAAAAATATTATTAGTAGTAAATAATGACTTTTTATTTAATAAATATTGCAGTAATATTATTGTAATAATACTTTTTTATTGCTTTGTTTAATTGTTAAATATTATTTGAATGACAACAATTAAAAAATCCATCAAAACTGTTATTATTACAATATTTATTCAATAAGTCAGTATTTATTAATGTTCTGCCCTCTTATCAAATGCCCTGCTTGATCTGGCAGACAGATAACGCCTTCCAATAACAACAGAAGCAAGGAATCTTTTCTCCAACTTTACTATCAGTCTTGGAATAACATAAAACTGTAAACATACAAAAAAAGCATACAGAAATATAAGCATGTAAATCAATAAAGTGATCACATAAGACATAATAAACTCTTTACAAAGAGAATGACTAGCATCGCATCATTAGAAATATATTGCACAATTTGCACGATAAAGGCAATAAGATTAACATCTGGCATATAAAGTATAAAGAATTAACTAAACATGCTTGCATAGAATCACAATATAGAAATGTTTTTCATACCGAATGTGCCTTCGGATCAACTTAAATCGGGGAATGATAGCAGTCATAACCGCATGGAATTCTCTGCTGCTGCTGGAGATCTGGCTCATAATTATGACGTTGTCATATAACGACTCTACAACCTGGCATGCAGTACCCAACTTTGAACAGAGGAGGGCGCCTAACTATAACCCTTTAAATTAGACTAAATATCAAATGTTCTTGTAGAACAGCACACTCCCCGTCTGGTATTCAGGGAATGCCAAACATATACTCCAGTTTAACTGAATATTCTATTCAGAGTCTTCCTGAAGGAGAAGTACTTTCTCGTTGATTGGTCTCAGGAACAATTTAGGTCCCTCTTTTCCAATGATTTTTACTTGAACCTTTCGAACTCTCCCATCTTGGCTCGGATAAGTTTCTGTTATGATGCCCAAGGGCCAGTCATTCCGTCTGGATTGGGAGTCTTTGAGCAGAACTATGCATCCTTTAGAAATGTTGGGTTGTTGATGTTGCCATGTCCGTCTATGCTGTTGGGTTGCAAGGTACTGTTTACGCCATCTGTCCCAGAAGGTACTTGCTAGGCTTTGCACCATACGCCATTGTTGTTTGTACAGGTCATGTTTTCCAAAGTCCCCAGGTGGAACTGAGCAAGTACCGGTCTTTTGGGTAAGTAGTGTGGCAGGTGTTAGGATGAAAGGATCTGCTGGATCGTTTGACACAGGAATCAATGGTCTGTTGTTTATAATGGCAGTGACTTCAGCCATAAAGGTGGTGAGTACTTTGTGCGTGAGTTTGGAGGATGTCATCTGAAGCAGCATAGAATCCAAGATCCTGCGGGTAAGCCCAATCATCCTTTCCCACGCACCGCCCATGTGCGACGAATGCGGAGGATTGAATGTCCATATACAGCCGTGATTGGACAGAAATTGTTTTACCACCTTTTCATCCACATTAGAAGGAATTTGCAAGTCTTTACAAGCTCCAATGAAATTGGTGCCTCTATCGGAGCGAATTTGTTTCACAGGACCCCGGATAGCCAAAAACCTCCTTAAGGCATTAATGAAGCTGGAGGTATTTAGGGACTCAATCACTTCTATATGAATGGCTCTGATATTTAGACATGTGAATAGCACTGCCCATCTTTTGGTTTCTGCATGTCCGCCTCTTGTCTTAAGAGCAGATACTGACCAGGGTCCAAACACATCCAGTCCCACATGTGTGAAGGGAGGCTCTGTGCTGAGTCTGTCAGCAGGCAGATCCGCCATTTTTTGCGTCTCACAGCCCCTCCTGAGTCTGCGGCATACAACACAGGAATGAATGAGACTGCTCACACGTCTTTTGCCTCCTATTATCCAATAGCCGGCACATCAAATTGCTCCCTCTGTAAAGTGGCGACCCTGATGATGTGTTTGCTCATGAAAATGTCGAATTAGCAGTGCTGCTACATGACTTTTACCCGGTATAATAAGAGGTCTCTTCTCTTCAGAGCTTAGATTCGCTTTAATCAGACGACCTCCGACTCTCATCAATCCACTTTGATCGATGAAAGGGTCTAATTTCCGAAGCGTACTAGCTTTTGGAAGTGGGTTGTTTTGTCTAAAACACTGCAGTTCATCCGCATATGTCTCCTGCTGTATCGCTCGTATGATAATCTCCTTACTCTGAAGTATTATGTCAGCACTCAGAGGAAATTTACAACAGTGCCATCCCTTGCATGTGGGAGGGTTGTCATTTTGATCTTGCTTGTAAGAGCGCACAATGTGAATCAATTTGCCAATAGCTCTGATCAAACGATTCCAGTCAGAAAAGCATTCAAAGCGGTTTGAGACAGCAGTATGCAACACTGTAACTAATGGGCGAACTTCTGCATCTTGATCGGGATCAACAAGTGCGTAGGGTGTTTATCACTGCTAGCAGTCCACGCCTAGTGTAAGGCCTTCTTTCATTTTGAACATGGAAGTTGAAGCAGTCTGTGTCCAAATTCCAAAGTAGGCCGAGACTGCGCTGCATAGGAAGTGAACTGACACCTAAATCCAGTTCTTTCAGTGAGTTGGCGTAATCCTCGGATGGGAAAGCTCTCATGACTTCCTTGCTGTTTGAAGCCAGCTTGTGTAACTTCAAATTGGACACTGCCAGCATTTCCTGTGTCCTTTTTAGCAAGTTGATTGCCATCTCTGGGGAGGGTAAGGACTTCAATCCATCATCCATATAAAAGTCTTGCTCCACAAATTGTAGAGCATCTTGACCAAATTCTTTTTCTCCTTCTTGAGCCGCGCGACGAAGACAGTAAATGGCCACTGCCGGAGAGGGACTGTTCCCAAATACGTGTACCTTCATACGGTATTCTGTGACCTCATTATCTGGGTTATTTTCATGAAACCACAGGAACCTGAGGTAGTTCCTGTCTGCAGGTCGAACTTTAAAGCAGTGGAACATTTGTTGAATGTCTACCATTAAGGCAACAGGCTCTTTGCAAAAATGCATGAGGACTCCGAGGAGATTGTTATTGAGATCAGGACCCGACAAGAGAACCTGGTTGAGTGATATACCTTTGCACGGAGCACTCGAATCGAAGACTACTCGGATCTGGGATGGCTTTTTAGGATGGTATATGCCAAATGAAGGTAAATACCAACACTGTTCATTGGGACTGATTGCAGGGGCAATTTCCGCATGATCATTCTGAAATAGCTTTTCCATAAAGCCTATGAAGTCTTCCTTCATCTCTGGCTTCCTGCTGAAAGCTCGTAGAAGTGAATTAAGGCGTTCTACAGCTTGTGAATGATTATTTGGGAGATATCGTCTTGGCTGCTTGAATGGAAGTGGAGCAACCCACGAATTTTCTTCGTCTTTGTAAACCTCTCTATCCATAATCTGCAGGAAAAGTTGGTCTTCGATAGAGAAAGCTCTTTCCTCATCATCTTTAGTTGTTTGGAATACGTCCCATTCTGTTAATTTTGGTGTGTTCTCCCTAATAAGAGATCTAATTCATGATACATACTGAGATCTCTCTTTCATGTGATAATTGTTGGGACATGGTTGGAAGTATGTAGGTTGACCATTCTCCAGAATGCTTGTGCGGTAAGCTCCAATGAAGGTACGTTTATGAACCTTCCCAAGGCACATATCCCCAACAACTACCCATCCTAAATCTAATTTCTGCGCAAAAGGGGCATCCGATGGACCATTCACTTGCTTGTGGGCTTTGTGAACTCTGATGACGTCCCTGCCTAACAGAAGAAGAATAGGAGCATGATGATCAGGCTCTGGAATGTACTTTGCAATATGTTTTAAGTGTCTATGCTTACTAATCATTTCTGGAGTGGGAATTTCTGAGCGATTGTCTGGAATCTCGTTGCACTCAAGAAGCACTGGTAAGGGTAAGACTATGCTTCCATCAAGGGATTACACTTGAAAGCCTCGTGCTAGCCTGCCTTCCGTTTCAACCGTGCCTGCACATGTTTTGAGAGTATAGGCTACATTGCACTCTGTAATACCAAACAGATTGAAGAATTCTGATCTTGCAAGCGATCTGTTGCTTTGATCGTCTAGTATCACATATGTTTTGACTGCTTTCTCTGGTTGGTCTTCAGGAAATACTTTCACAAGACATACCTTGGAGCATGAGCGTGGGAGTTGATTGCCTCCACATACCTCTGTACAAGCTGAGGAAACTTCCGATTCCACAGGCTCGTCCTCACTCACTTTGTGAACCTCCGATGTAGGGTTTTTTGGATCAATCGTCCATGGTGCGGGGCCTGGATGGAGTGCTGCTATGTGGGTAAGGCTGCCGCATTCTGAACACTTAATGACCTGATCACAGTTCTTTGCCATGTGTAAAATGGAGCTGCAACATTTGAAGCATATACCTTGTTGTTTGAGCAATGATTTCCTCTCTTCCATAGATTTCATTCTGAATCCTCGACATCTGGACAGAGGGTGAGGCTTATTGTGCAAAAAGCACTGTTTTGCTGGGTTTGCCTTGTTTTTGGGTTCACTAGCAGCTGATGGATTCTCAGAAGAGACTTGAGTCTTGTGTGTCGCGACAGCTCTAGGAAATGCAGGTTTGTTTGGTCTGCGAGATTCTTCCTGTATCGTTGTAAGGGAGAAACTTGGATCATTGCGCATTTTAGCTTGCTGACGTATAAAATCTACTAGGAACTTGAAGGGTGGAAAAGAAACCCTATAGTCCTCTTTATATTTAGATCCCACTGTGAGCCACTTTTCTTGTAAACTGAATGGCAGTTTCTGTATTATCGGATTAACTCCTCGTGGTGTGTCTAGATAAGAAAGACCCATCAGATCGCCATCCTGCTTAGCTGCTTGGATCTCCATTAGCAAATCTCCTAACTCACGCAATCTATGATTATCTCTGTTCGCTATTCTTGTGAAATTCTCCAGTCTTTTGAAGAGAGAATTCTCTATCATTTCCGGCGAGCCATATGTTTCGTAAAGTCTGTCCCAGACCAGACTGAGCCCTTGTAATGGATGATTAATGTGAACAGCTCTAATTCGTCTCGCATGCTCTGCTGACTCTCGCCATTTAACTAGCAAGTCCATCTCCTCGCTTGGTGAGAGGTTAAGGTCCTTAGTGGCATTTATGAAGGATGCCCTCCATACTCTAAAGGTCTCTGGCTGATCATTAAACTGTGTAAGGCCAGTAGACACTAATTCACGTCTTGCGATAAACTTGACGACATCAGACATTTGATTATTTGCGTACAGATTACCTAGATATGGTCCAGCTTGTGAGGGGGTAGCTGACTGAGTCTGAGAATAGTCAAGTGTCACTCGCCTGTCTCGGCGCCTTTCCTCACTGCCTTGAAATGCTGCAGATGGTGGGTGATAGATGTCTGGAGGTGACCGGGAGTATGCCTCATGCTGAACTGGGAGTGTAAAGCATACATCTGCGGATTGCGAAATGGCAGGGTACTGCACACTCTCTGCATCAACAGGCTGAGACTTGGGTGGAGTGGCATAAAAATTACACTGACCTTCCTGCTGCAAATACGAATCAGTGGTCTGTGTTTGTTGCATTTGTTGCACTTCTGAAACGCTTATGCCTCTGTTGTCATAAAATGGCCCATGCAGCACTGGCATTTGTGAATCAACGACACTATCTGTATGTTCTGATACGTAGGCCTGTGTGCGATCAGTTGCGTCCTCTATAGGTAACTCTATTATACTTGATTTCCCTCTGCTTCCTAGCTATTGTAATATAAAATTAAATTTAATATTTATTATTATTAATAGTAGTAGAATTAAGTCAGTAGTTTATTAATATTAACCAAAATAAGAATTGTATTTTATTATTATAAGAACATAATAACATAACTGTTATAACTGAAATAATACTATTGTAATATAAAATAAAATTCAGTATTTATTATCATTAATATTAGTAGAATTAAAACACTGACTTTTTATTTTACCGTAGAACAGGATATAATTTAAATAATAAAAATATCTAATTCATATTTTGGTTATTATTAAATATAATTTCTTTATTGTAAAGTATGATAGGATTACTGCAATTATATTTTTTATATAACAATTGAATAATAATTATTATTATTAAATAACATTTTATTTTACAGTGCAATATGATTATTGCAATAGTAAGAGTTTTTATTGATTTGTTTAATGGTATATTTAAAGTAAAGTAAAAATAATATTTTGTTAATAATAATAATAACAACAAAATATTTTGTACTTTTATTCTTATACTTTTATTTAATAAATAAATATAAAAAATATTTTAAAATGAATATAATATTTATTTAATAAATATTGCAGCAATATTATTGGAATAATATTTTTTTTATTGATTTAATTATTGTAATATAAATAACAAAATTATAATATATTATTCATAAATATTATTGATGTTTATGTTATTATGTTGTCATAACATTTCTTTATTTCTTATAATATTTGTTATAATTTCAATTATAGTAATAGCCAAAATAATCATTTTATTTCATTATTAAATACTGACGTTTTATTTTTAAGTGCAATATAATTATTACAATAAGATTTTTTTAACTGGTATAAAAAATAAAATACATCACATTAATATTTATTTATAATTTTTATTATTAATAATAATACTACATGCATACACACTATATTTAAGTGTGCAATAGTATTATTGTAATCATATTTCTTTGATTTGTTATAATTCAAATAATTAAAAAAATCATATTGTAGTTGCTATTATCAAATCAGCAGATTATACATATTTAATCATGTTTACATATTTTAGTAAATAAAAACACAATAAATAAAATCACCGCTTGAAAGAGATCCCATAATAGTTTAATACAGCTTTTCTGTAGTTACACTATATTTTATGAAATGCTATGATGAATGTTTTATTTTATAATGTCAGAAACTCTCCTGAAGCTCATGTCAGTCTTGTGAGGAATCGATTATATTCATGATACAAACATCAATTCAGATCTGATCTCAAGTTCTTTCTCATCATGTTTCATTACTTATGAACAAAAACAACAGAGAAAAATGAATGACGTACTTTTCACAAACATGATTCATAAAGAATTTTTCAACTGAAAGAACATTTTAATAGAAATAATACAAATGATTGATGTGACACTACAATAAAAACACACTGATCTGTCTATATGAGGATTTCTGACACATTTATTCTGACTGTTATTTCAGTGACAGAAGTTCAGCTGCAGTATTAATGTCATGAAGAGACTATAACATCTCACTGTCACTGATTTATCATGCAGCTCAAAGCATTATGGGTAGAATCTCTCGTCAGTCTCTTCTGATTCATCAACACAGTTTCACTGATGATCCATAATAATAAAACCTAAACCCAGGATAGAGTGGCTGAGTAAATGTGGTCTGGACTGTGTGGATGAGGCTCATTGTGTTTCTGGAGACTCTGTAGAAGGACAGAGTTCCTGCACTGTGATCCACATACACTCCTATTCTCCTGCTGATGGGCTTCACAGAGAGATCAGTCAGTATCTTATTGTGTCTGAATGAGTAACTGGAGGGAAAGCAGATCAAACTCCAGGACTGATCATTAAATCCAAACACACACTCATCACACAATCCCTTCCTGCTGATGCTCTTATATGACACTGATATAAACACATGTCCACTCCACTCAGTCTCCCAGTAACAGCGTTCACACACACTCTCTCTACACAACACCTGATACACATCATCAAATCTGTCTGGATGATCAGGATACGGCTGTTTCTTTCCCTCACGTGTCACCTTTCTGTTCTCCTCAGACAGACTGAGACGAGTGTGTGCTGTGTTTGGATCCAGTGTGAGAAAACAGACCCCTGAACACAAGAACACAGACATTAATAACAACAACAATCACTACAGCTGTGTGTGTGTGTGTGTGTGTGTGTGTGTGTGTGTGTGTAGACGTACATTTCTTTAGTCCTGCTGTAATCCTGGATTCTCCTCCATGATCCACACTAGAAAACACACACAGAGTCACATTCAGTCAGTAAACAAAATAATTTTTGACAGATTTAAAAAATACTGGGCTAAAATTGTAATGCAGTTGCTAAGGTACTTGGGGTGGTTGCTAGGCAGTTGCTGGGGCATACAGGGTGGTTGCTAGGGTCTCACTATGCAGTTGCTAGTACAAACCTGATTCCAAAAAAGTTGGGACACTGTACAAATTGTGAATAAAAACATAATGCAATGAAGTGGAAGTTTAAAATTTCAATATTTTATTCAGAATACAACATAGATGACATATCAAATGTTCAAACTGAGAAAATGTATCATTTTAAGGGAAAAATAAGTTGATTTTAAATTTCATGGCATCAACACATCTCAAAAAAGTTGGGACAAGGCCATGTTTACCACTGTGTGGCATCCCCTCTTCTTTTTATAACAGTCTGCAAACGTCTGGGGACTGAGGAGACAAGTTGCTCAAGTTTAGGAATAGGAATGTTGTCCCATTCTTGTCTAATACAGGCTTCTAGTTGCTCAACTGTCTTAGGTCTTCTTTGTCGCATCTTCCTCTTTATGATGCACCTAATATTTTCTATGGGTAAAAGTTCTGCACTCCAGGCTGGCCATTTCAGTACCCAGATCCTTCTTCTACGCAGCCATGATGTTGTAATTGATGCAGTATGTGGTCTGGCATTGTCCTTGAAAGAGACCACGTCTTGATGGGAGCATATGTTGTTCTAGAACTTGGATATACCTTTCAGCATTGATGGTGCCTTTCCAGATGTGTAAGCTGCCCATGCCACACGCACTCATGAAACCCCATACCATCAGAGATGCAGGCTTCTGAACTGAGCACTGATAACAACTTGGGTTGTCCTTGTCCTCTTTAGTCCAGATGACATGGCGTCCCAGTTTTCCAAAAAGAACTTCAAATTTTGATTCGTCTGACCACAGAACAGTTTTCCACTTTCCACAGTCCATTTTAAATGAGCCTTGGTCCAGAGAAAACGCCTGCGCTTCTGGATCATGTTTAGATATGGCTGCTTTTTTGACCTATAGAGTTTTAGCCGGCAACGGCGAATGGCACGGTGGATTGTGTTCACCGACAATGTTTTCTGGAAGTATTCCTGAGCCCATGTTGTGATTTCCATTACAGTAGCATTCCTGTATGTGATGCAGTGCCCTCTAAGGGCCCGAAGATCACGGGCATCCAGTATGGTTTTCCGGCCTTGACCCTTACGCACAGAGATTGTTCCAGATTCTCTGAATCTTTGGATGATATCATGCACTGTAGATGATGATAACTTCAAACTCTTTGCAATTTTTCTCTGAGAAACTCCTTTCTGATATTGCTCCACTATTTTTCGCCGCAGCATTGGGGGAATTGGTGATCCTCTGCCCATCTTGACTTCTGAGAGACACTGCCACTCTGAGAGGCTCTTTTTATACCTAATCATGTTGCCAGTTGACCTAATAAGTTGCAAATTGGTTCTCCAGCTGATCCTTATATGTACATTTAACTTTTCCAGCCTCTTATTGCTACCTGTGCCAACTTTTTTGGAATGTGTAGCTCTCACGAAATCCAAAATGAGCCAATATTTGGCATGACATTTCAAAATGTCTCACTTTCAACATTTGATATGTTATCTATATTCTATTGTGAATAAAATATAAGTTTATGAGATTTGTAAATTATTCCATTCCTTTTTTACTCAAAATTTGTACAGTGTCCCAACTTTTTTGGAATCGGGTTTGTATTATCATCACATTGCTAGCATGTTTTGGAATGATATAGCATTGAGTCTCAAGGGATTCTGGGAGTTTAGATCTGAATTTTGTTAGTTAGAGTTTGAATAGTCGTGGCTCATCTGAACATAGTGTCAATGTAAGTCATTTTGATGGTTTTTAATATTTTTATTTAAGTTTTTCCTTTATTTTCAAGTGTTTCTCAGAGACTGAACTGGTTTAAAGCTCAGAGATTCTGCAGCAATAAAATCTCTTCCTGAACTTCACAAGAGCTCAAAGAAACGCAGTGGTGAGATCCGTGTTTGAGTCTCAAACCAGACCATGAAAACAACACAGTAATATTTGTCTGTACTATCAAAAACACATCTGAATCAGAAATGTTCATGATTTCCTTAATTCTGACAGATAACAGATATTGTATTTCCTGCTTTAGAAACATTGCAGTAAACACTGATAACAGAGATCAGAAATGCATGAGACAAATACATTTTAAAGCATCTGATGAAAACAAACCTGGAAAGAGACGTGAAGATTTGAGATGAAACAGAGATTCTTAAAGCATTCAGTCAATTATTCATGGGATGAAAAATATAAAAGAGCAAAATGCAAATGAAAAATGAAAATAATCAGGAGGAAACTAATGAAAAGAGCTCTTCTATAGAGAATGTGAAGCTATGTCATGTTGCATTGCATGCTGGGATGCCGCTGCAATTCAGGGAGGATCGTCCTCTGCTACAAATGCTGAAATTAATATAGAGACATGCTTATCTTTTGTTTTGTTTTTGCTTTTAAGTTAAATATTCACATTCTTCATTGTATCGTTTGCAGGGAAAAGAAGCTATTTTATCGCTTCTCATGATAATTAGATGTTTTCACTCAGAGTTTTGTACAATTTTGTTTACAATGTTGATTTGATTTCAGTGAAAACTGTGTCGCCTGCTGGACGCTCGCTGCTTCTTCAGCGTCATATGACAGAATATCCAAAAAAAAGTCTGTGTTCAACAAGCTGACAGAAGTCCATCCATTTCTTTGTTGGAAACGTTTCAGTGATGAAGTATAATTGTTGTCATTGTAAATATTAATTTTTCTATGGCCACAGAGGAGAGTCTGAGATTGTGGCTCACATTCAGCGGACAGACACGAACACACTGTATTTTTATATTTATTTCAACAAATGACAACCAAAATCAAATGTGTGGGAGATTGTGAACAGTTTTGTGGCATTTTAAAATGCTGACAGTGATATTAAAAGACATGCAGATGAGCCCAGAATATTAACACAACAACTTAAATTACACATTAAGCATTTTCTTCCCTTTAGAAAACCATAATAAAGAAAACACTTAACATGGCTTATGCATTAAGACAGACAGTTATATTTAAAGATCATATTCTGGGCTCATCTGTTTTCCTGCACATAGTATGTTATGCTTTATTAGTAAAGAGTATGCTTTACAGTTTGGTCTTTATCACTGTCCTGGTACATTAAGCCACATTAAGTTTTATTCGTGTTCAGTGTTTTAGAAAGTCCCTGTTCAAGTTCTGCACAAGCCGAGTGAGAGTCATACTCGCAAAGTTAATGTTAATTATTAAACCAAACCAAATCAAAACTTTCTAAAACATGCAGCAATGTGATTCTTTTATTGAGTGATAGGCGGTGGGTTTAATCAGTGACATTATCAATAGATTTACTATCCGGCGTCTTCTCGTCATCTCCATAACCTGCTTCCCTTGGTGTTTTTACACATAGAAAAGGTGGGAAAAAAAACTCACTGCAATGTCCAGTTTTCTCTCAGAACGATGATCTGAGTTACTATTGCAATTCTCGACGACATACAACGATGACATTTTTCACAATCATGACAGAAAATCAAAATACTGATCTAAACTCAACAGCGTAAAGGCAGCGTGATCCTCCCAGTACGGCGGATAAACAAAGCAGTTTCCCAGAACTCAACGCAGCGTGACGTCAGCTTCACATTCTCTAGATATTCCTGTAATAATGTGTGATATTAAAATATCAAGCATTACGTTATTCTCCTGACGGCTGAACATGAAAGAAAAAGTACAACTCATTCAGTCAAACTGATGAATAAAGGTGATTGATGATTTGAAATGATTAGTTTCAGTCTTTTTGAGTGGAAAAGCTTCTCATAATCTAAACACAGTAGACTCGTTTTGAAAAAGCTGGATAAAGCCTTACTTTTAAATCGACACCTGCTGTTGTTTCTTCTATCTCGACTCTGATAAATTAATACATTTGATATAATACCCAGTTAAAGAAATCACTGCTTCCCACACAGTTCATTCTGCTCCTGGAACAGTGAAGCCAGGACAGGTTAACACATACTCTGTTTGCAGTGTGTATGCGGAGCGTATTTATTTCCACACCCATGTTAATGCGTTGTGTCCAGCAGTGCATTCCAGGAGCGCACTGTCTGCAGCAGTGCAGCGATCATTTCTATTTTTGCTGTGCTACACGTGCTGAATTAAACAGTGCATTGTTCACTGTAAAAATGAACATGGATTGACACAGAATTGTAGTAATAAAATGTTTGTGATAGCCTGCTATCTTTAAACGTAAGGAAAGTAGACTGTAGGCTATCCCTTACCAAAAAGTAGTATACTTCAATTTAATTTTATTAAGTATACTTAAAGTTCAAGTATATTTTTAAGTATACTTTATGTAGTAAGTATACAAATATCAGTGTACTAGTAGTATACTTGTAAGTGTACTGTGTCAATACTCCTTGGGACTAAATTGGCCCACTTTCTAGTATATAAAAGTATAATTTTAAGTATACTTTAAGTATAACAGTAGCAAACTTTGAGTACACAACTAGTTTACCTCTATGTTTGTAGTTTGTACTGCAATTAAACTAAAAGTGAACTTATAGGTATACTGACAGTTTACTAATTAAATACTTTGTACACTTTGAAGTATAGTCTCAGTAAAGTACTAGTTTAGTAGATTTATACTGCAAGTATACTCATAAGTTTTCTTTAAGTGAACTTTACATCATACTTTAAGTATACTACTATGTCCCTATTTAGGTTTTAATTTGTATATACTTTGTTATATGAATATCTGAACATACAAAACATCCAAAGAAAGAACAGGGTATCTGCTTGTAAACAAAAACATTTTCTAGCTTCATGCATTCTTTTTTTAAACACTTTACCGTGGGTAAGTTTCATAAAAAATAAAGAAATAACATTTTGAACAAAAAGCTGAAAAAAGACTATGAATTGGATTCAGAATGATCATCAAAACGTAGATGGAGTCGATCAACATCCCAAAGCTTGACTGTAATTATTACCTCTTCATCGGTCGACATTTTATTCCATAATGTTACAGTTTTGATGCTGTTTCATGTCAGATGATCATGTTACATGTGCTAGTATCCGTTGTTTCTTTTTTTCTTCTTCACTTTTTTTTTTTTTTTTGGAAATTCTGTGCAGAAGATGTGTACTGGCGCCCTCTACCATATAATAATGAAAACATGGATTCTAGGAGCACAACTATAGCTCAAATATATTTAGACTTTTTGTATAGTATAAGTCAAGTATACTTAAATATCATATTAAGTATATTTCTGAGGAGTACATAAAGCCCATTTCTGAGAAATACATAAAAAGTAAACTAAAAGCATACTTTCCTATTTTTAGTTTAAAAGAAGTATACTAATAGCACACTTGAATAATCTTCTTTTTCGTAAGGGATGTTATACTTGCTTATTACACGGCTCTGTGGAATACTTGATTCTGATCAGTCAGTTGCGACATTCCAAGGTATTTTATCCCTCGAAAACAACCTGTAAAAGCTAACAACACAGGCTCATCCCGGTAACAGCAGTCGACGCTGTACTCTTGCTTGAACTAACAAACTGGTAAGGTTTTAAAACATTTTCATCTTAATTCTTTTATTGCCTTAATTATTTTGTGGTGAAATGTTGTGTAATACGTGGTTTGACTGCACCGTTTTCCTTAAATGTCCGTTTAGTTTGAATTTGCCGCTTGCTCGCAACTGCTGTCTTCACAGAAGCTTTGCGTTCAAATATTTCAACTCAAATCAATATTTTGCGTCTAATTATTTGCTTATGTGGCAAGTAGCTGTGTAATAAGTGGTCAAATATAATGTACATCCAGCCGGTTGTTCTCGCAGAATAAACCCCTTCAGGCTGATACAAGACCCCTCCGCTTCGCATCCGGGTCCTGATCACCCTGTCGGGGTTTATTCTGCGAGAACAACCGGCTGGATGTACATTATCCCTTACTTGAGCATCTTAATATTATTCAATGCCTTTACTTATAGCACGATTAAATGCAATAAATATAAACAACATATATAAATTTATGTCTATGAAAGATTGTATTACTGTACTGTGTAAAAAGAGACTTACAATGATTATAAATCTTTTTCAGTAACAATGTTTGGATATGAAATTAATATAATGGATAAATGTTGTGTTTATGGTAAGCAGCCGTGGATCAGTAGTGGACTGCAAACGTGTCCTGTGTGAAAGCACAATAAATCCTTGCTGCTTTTGCACCACAGACATAATGCACATGGACTGCATACGCAGTGAGCATGAGCGTCACAGCATATGCGCAAAACACAGACTATTATTACTGTAGTTGTTTAAAGATATTGCTTTCATCAGCAGAAACACATATGCCAAACTGATTTATTTCCATTAATTTATGACTGTATTAGAGAATGCAGACACTAACAGACGCAGATAACTGCATATTTATTTTAACTCTCTCTCATACAGGGTTGTAAAACGTAATACTCAAATATATATATATATATATATATATATATATATATATATATATATATATATAAATTATACTCAAGTTAAAGTACAGATTTTACCAGTGGGAAACCGTCAGGGTCCTCTAGACCCTAACTTATTGTAAAAACAATATTTATTATTGATTGATTTACAATATTTTTAAATGTTTTAAAATATAGTATTTTAAATAAAAAATAAGTATTACTAATTTTAAGCTATTCATAATTTGACAAACATCATCTAAATAAAATAAACACAATTTCTCTGAAAAAAACAAAAACAAAACCAAAAGAAAAACAGCCTCTCCAAATCTGCCTATTCAGTGAATGCGTTAAATGAACTCCGCCCATTTTCTCCATATTTGAATGTTTCCGCCTAGCATTTGCGGCTCTGTGATTCGTGGTCCAGCTATGAAATTACAGCTGGCTAAGCAATAGTAAATCAATGGGAGAGTAATTTCAAATGACAGAAAAATTGACCAATCATATATTTTATCTAAATGGGCGGGCCTTGTTATCACTAACTTTATGACAAGTTCTGCCTGCTTTGGGATCTCTGTCGGAAAAAAAAATATACACTTATAAACTAACTAGCTGTTATTCACGTCACGATGGAAGCCACAAAAAATGTAAGTGAGGACATTTACTAGTCCACTGTGCCAATAATATTTATTATAAACACTGTTTGTTTGTCTTGAGGTGTATGTCACTAATTTGCTGTAATCGCTGTCATGGTGTATTGTCTTAAACACATTACATTTGTTTAAAAAAAACTGTCTTTCTCTTTATTTACTTCTTCCCTTTCTAGCTTGTACTCATTTGAACAATACCTAAAACTTGGTATTACGAGCACTTCCTGTGTCTTTTTGCCTCTTTAAGAAGAATCACTTTATGTATTCCCCAATTGTAAGTTGCTTTGGATAAAAGCATCTGCAAAATGACTAAATGTAAATGTTATTTAAATTTGACAGTTGAGAGAGGCGGCAGCTTTCCTGCAAGTTGGCGTGGTTTCAGCGCCAAAGTTTGAGAGCAGAGAATATTGCTTATTTTTCCAAGATTTTGATAACTTTTTTATTTACTTGTTTATTTTTTCATCATTTAAATTTGGCTGGGTGGTTAATAACACATTTTTTCTGTGGTGTGACAAACTCAGAACACATTTTTAGGCTCTCCCCTCACACATGAACATGATCATGTATGAACACAATAACATTCACATTTACCAGCATTAATTAGCTCACAATGACTCACATGAATATTATAAATCGACTAATACATTTGTAAAGCTAGCACGGATGAATTAGCATAGTCACATAATGTTACGTAACACATGGCTCGATAATACAGAGAACAACGAACATCAGAACTCAGTAAACATAATTAGATTAACTCACTAATATAAGATGCACGGGAGCAGAATTTACAGCCAATCTGAGGCTGGTAACAGCAATGCTGCTCATCTCCAGTGCCTGTGCATATTACAAACTGTTATCAGCAGCAGGGGATGCAACATGCTGCTCTCTCCCTGCTGAACTGCTTCAAAGACTTTAAATATACCTGAGATGGTGCACTCCTATTACTTATGAATGGGAGAAAGTGAAACACAATATGACAGAATAGTCCCACATTTTCAATAAAAGAGCCAATCACCAATTGATAAAGTCATCACGTCACTGCAGCTGCCATTAGAAACTCCAGTTGCTATAGAAACAGTCAGCGTTTTAAGACATGCGCTAGGACTGCGCATCCGCATTGGCTGGTTTAGTCTGAAAAATAAGCTTTTGTAATGCAACTGGAGCATAAGAAACAACATTATGAGGCAGTTGTTGTCAGATTCAAATATGAAATTAAATCGTAAGGTTGGTGAAAAAAGATAGGAGCTGCACTTGCATGCCAGAGAAGCAATTCAAAGATAGCTGCCAAGTGAAATGACTTTTCTTAAAGGGACTTTAATTCCAAGAACATAAAGAATGGACTTTTGTTCTTGTGGAGACCAGTCTTGCCAGGTGTTGGAAACTTTTTCCTAGACCAGGAGATGTTGGGATATCTTTCATACAGAGGTTACTCTTTACTGAGGACTTGCTGTGTGTCGCTGCAGTCATCCAAGTCTAACTAGTCATTGATACATTGTGGTTTATATACATTTCAAGGGGGAGGGATACATAGAGGTGGAGACAATTTAAACAAAGCATGCAAATGCAGTACAGGAATCCGCCAGACACTGGCATTTTCCCAGCCTTGATCTCATCAGCATAACAAGTGTCATTCAAATGCATAGGTGCAAATCCAATCAGTCTTAAAAAGCCAATGGCAAGAAAGAGCATAATGACAAAAGGTTTTCAGTTTTTTTACTTTATATACTATTACACTGGAACCTAGATTTAACATTTTATAAATTTGTTATTCCACACAGGCTACCTTGAAAGAATGAATTCGGGAAGACGTGAGAACACAGAACACATCTTTGTGAAAATTGAGCAGATTAATTTATGATAATATTAATTCTGCTACAGTTATTACTGGCAGCTGATATAAACAATTATAATTGATTTTAATTAATTGTAATCATTTATATACATTTAGCTTTTGAGCTAATTTGCTACATCCAAGTATTGATAAAATATTCCAAATAAAACAAATAATAACTTATATACCTGTATATGTGACCCGTCAAGGAAACCAATGACACAAGTCGGCAGCACAACTTTCGAGCAAAATGAGAAAGTGTTTTTTTTTTTTTTCAAAATTGGTGATTTTCGTTTTTTTTGCAGAATCTGTTAGTTGAGATCACGAAGAAGCCTCTCCGTGTTTGAGATAGCAGTATTGGTATACTTAAAAGCATACATTTTGAGGTTGAAATCGGCTTGTTTTTCGGAGATTCTAGCACGCAGTAGGGCCGTGTCATTGTCTGTGTGTATTTCCATACTGGATAAGCCGGCTTTTGTTTCTTTTGTTATTGCCCCCGCCCTCCAAGGGAAGCGTGGCTAATTATTATGCAGCGCTCTGGCCACCTCTAGCTGATATCAAAATTCAATGAAGATGGACGCCGCAAAGATTATCGCAGACGAGCTGAACCGTAGCCGTTACACCGAAAATGTTTTGAAGTACTTCTTCGACAAGCCGGTTGCTTATGAACAAGCGCTCACTGATTATGAAGACGATCTGAGCGACGATGAAAGCGGCATAATAAGACTGAATAATATCCCTAATCTACAACTGAGCGAAGATGAAGACGAGGAAGAATGTATCGGACTGGCGTCAGACGAGTTGGACCGTAAGATATCAGAGGCTATATCGATAGTAACATCTGATGGGGATAAAGACAGAGAAATGGGGAAAATCCGTAACTTTGACTGTAAATGCTACATGAGGAGAAAAGAGAACTCTCTGCATGGGAGACAGTGCTGTAGCCAGAAGCTTTCTCCAGACATTATGTACAACATACGGCTGGATTCTTTAGCTGCGGAAAAAGAGTGGCAGGACATGCGAATTATTGGATATTTAGAGGCAAACAGACGCACAATGCAAATTTTGGAGATGGTTACATCCACAAAGAAGACCCAGACAAAGAGAAAGTGTGCCCGAACGACTTATTTCATTGGAGGCAACGAGATCTGCAAGAATATTTTTCTGTTTCTTATGGGGTGAGTTTCCATAAACATCAAAGTTTGTCGTTTTGTGTTCATTCTAAGAACACGTACACGTTATCTCATGTTTATCATAGTTGATCATAACTAGAGATGAAATGGCATGAAAATTTCATTTCATGATTATAGTGACCAAAATGATCACGGTTATCACAGAATCCTGTTCAAAAAGTCCTAATGCTACACAATGAAATCAATTCACCAAGTTTTATGTAGAAAACCAGCAAATAACAAATAAAATTAGCATCAAAATGTACTTTTTGTTTACATAAACATTAAAATAATAACATTAAAAATAATGGCCAGATTTTAAAGGAGTGTCTTGCAACGTTATCTACACTGCACAAGTTCAAATAGAGTTTTGACAAAAAAGGTTTTATAAAAAGATAAAACTCACATATTTCAGCCTCTTAATCATTTTTATAAAAGTCAAAAAAGATAAATTATTGACATTTACAATGCACATTATCCTTTATTATTAATAGTATGCGGTCCGATTTTTCCCGCATCTGTCGTTGCTATGCAACCATGCAGCTTTACAGGGGGGAGCTTTACAGGGGGTATGGCTTATCTAAATGAGATGTAAATGAGCCCTATTGTTACTCCCAGCAGGTGAGAACTGCACAATGAACTGAAGCACATGAAAAAGTTACATAATTTATGTCACAGAGGCAGTTAGCATCTGTTTCTATGGGCCAATACATGTAAGCTGCCCTTCATATTGGAACCCAAAGCCAGTATGTGAACACTCGACTGTGACTTTTGACCTTGTGTCTGAAAACACATACAGGTCCTTCTCAAAAAATTAGCATATTGTGATAAAAGTTCATTATTTTCCATAATGTAATGATAAAAATTAAACTTTCATATATTTTAGATTCATTGCACACCAACTGAAATATTTCAGGTCTTTTATTGTTTTAATACTGATGATTTTGGCATACAGCTCATGAAAACCCAAAATTCCTATCTCAAAAAATTAGCATATTTCATCCGACCAATAAAAGAAAAGTGTTTTTAATTCAAAAAAAGTCAACCTTCAAATAATTATGTTCAGTTATGCACTCAATACTTGGTCGGGAATCCTTTTGCAGAAATGACTGCTTCAATGCGGCGTGGCATGGAGGCAATCAGCCTGTGGCACTGCTGAGGTGTTATGGAGGCCCAGGATGCTTCGATAGCGGCCTTAAGCTCATCCAGAGTGTTGGGTCTTGCGTCTCTCAACTTTCTCTTCACAATATCCCACAGATTCTCTATGGGGTTCAGGTCAGGAGAGTTAGCAGGCCAATTGAGCACAGTAATACCATGGTCAGTAAACCATTTACCAGTGGTTTTGGCACTGTGAGCAGGTGCCAGGTCGTGCTGAAAAACGAAATCTTCATCTCCATAAAGCTTTTCAGCAGATGGAAGCATGAAGTGCTCCAAAATCTCCTGATAGCTAGCTGCATTGACCCTGCCCTTGATAAAAACAAAGTGGACCAACACCAGCAGCTGACATGGCACCCCAGACCATCACTGACTGTGGGTACTTGACACTGGACTTCATTTTGGCATTTCCTTCTCCCTAGTCTTCCTCCAGACTCTGGCACCTTGATTTCCGAATGACATGCAAAATTTGCTTTCATCCGAAAAAAGTACTTTGGACCACTGAGCAACAGTCCAGTGCTGCTTCTCTGTAGCCCAGGTCAGGCGCTTCTGCCGCTGTTTCTGGTTCAAAAGCACACGCCTGTGCATGGTGGCTCTGTATATTTCTACTCCAGACTCAGTCCACTGCTTCCGCAGGTCCCCCAAGGTCTGGAATCGGTCCTTCTCCACAATCTTCCTCAGGGTCCGGTCACCTCTTCTCGTTGTGCAGCGTTTTTTGCTACACTTTTTCCTTCCCACAGACTTCCCACTGAGGTGCCTTGATACAGCACTCTGGGAACAGCCTATTCGTTCAGAAATTTCTTTCTGTGTCTTACCCTCTCACTTGAGGGTGTCAATGATGCCCTTCTGGACAGCAGTCAGGTCGGCAGTCTTACCCATGATTGCGGTTTTGAGTAATGAACCAGGCTGGGAGTTTTTAAAAGCCTCAGGAATCTTTTGCAGGTGTTTAGAGTTAATTAGTTGATTCAGATGATTAGGTTAATAGCTCGTTTAGAGAACCTTTTCATGATATGCTATTTTTTTGAGATAGGAATTTTGGGTTTTCATGAGCTGTATGCCAAAATCATCAGCTTTAAAACAATAAAAGACCTGAAATATTTCAGTTGGTGTGCAATGAATCTAAAATATATGAACGTTTAATTTTATCATTACATTATGGAAAATAATGAACTTTTATCACAATATGCTAATTTTTTGAGAAGGACCTGTATATGAATATTTACATCAGCAATAAACTTCAGCAGATAATTTTGTTAAACTAACACAATACAACAACACAAAGGTGTTTAGCTGTGAAGAGAACCAGCCATAATTATTCAGTCCAGTGTGTGTTTGCCTTTAAAACAAGAGCCCTGTCATATTCAGTGATTGTTTCCTCAGACATTGCACTATGTCTGAAATACAGACTGAACGGAACATCAAAACATGGCCAGAAGTGCAAACTACGCCTCTCGGCTGGATAAAGGAAACCAGCATCTCACTAGTACAGTTGTGATGGATGAGGATCACAATCAAAGTAATATCGACTGCAGTGACATTCAGGAGTTGTACAGTAAGCACGTTTGAGTCTGTTATAATGATGCACAAACAAACCATTTATGTGTACTCTCAACACACTGACTTTCTCAGCACATTGTATTTATGCACAGACACAATTCAGTACATTTGTGTTTTTTTCCACACACCTTCAGGATAATGGTATGATTTGTCACATGCTGTGTTTAGTAATTCTGAATATATCCGTGTGCTGTAGTAGATTTATACATTCAACTCAAGGTGATTGATTTAGGGTTTTTTGGCATCTCCGTGTGATCCTGATCGGTATCACGACTTGCCTAAAATGTAAACAAGCTCTTTGTTGTTGCACTCTATACATACTATACACTGTGAATTTTTTTTTTTTTTTTTAAACATTTAGTTATTTGGTGTCCTTTTGAAATCTCCAAAAAGAGTGTGATTAATTGTGATACATTTTTTTTTTTTTTTATTGACAATCCTTTTATCAGGGGTAATGGCCCAACTATGAATTTCAAACAGGCTGAAGCTTGACTATTCAAATATTTGGGGAAGTCGTGGCCTAACGGTTAGAGAGTTTGACTCCTAACCCTAAGGTTGTGGGTTTGAGTCTCGGGCCAGCAATACCACGACTGAGGTGCCCTTGAGCAAGGCACCCAACCCCCAACTACTCCCCGGGCGCCGCAGCATAAATGGCTACCCACTGCTCCGGGTGTGTGTTCATGGTGTGTGTGCACTTTGGATGGGTTAAATGCAGATCACAAATTCTAAGTATGGGTCACCATACTTGGCTGTATGTCACGTCACTTCATTTTATATGTGACCCACCATGCATCATTTACAAATCTTGCAGTTTTGCAATAATACTAGATTTTACACCAGTTATAGCAGTAAACTATGAATTAGTGACTATTAACAGTTGTTAAAGATCACCATGGCCACATAAAAAAGAACTAGATGTGGAGGGCTGTCGATTTAATGAGCACTGGTAATCAGAATATTTTTCACAGAGAATCATAACTGCGTTGTTCTCTCATTTCCTCTTTAAATTTTTTTCAAAGTTAAGGCTGGCATAAAAGTTGCCTTTCTTCTCTATTGTGGCATATATCCAACTAAAATGGCTTCTGGAACAAGAAAATCTGTTACTCTGTGTCTACACCAGACACGAGTGGCGTGACATGACTAAAGACAATAGAGCTCATTATAGAACCCATTATAATAGTATTTGTCTATACTGGATGCAGTGCGTTGCAAATGACAAATCCCTGATGGTCCCATTCTATTTCTGACAAACTCCAAGTGCTCACGCTGCTTCTGACATTAAAAAGAAATGGTTTGGAATGTTTGCATAGTCACATCCAGTGTGTCACGCTACGCTTCCGGAAGAAACACAGAGTCGAGAATAATCAAGAGAGTCTTTATTAATCCAACACGGGTAAATCCAACATGGAACACAGGAGGAAGACACATGTACTGACTTTTAGACCCGACAAACACAGACTGAAAGGACATGGGTTTTAAAGACAGGCTAACGAGGGACTAAGGAGACACACCTGGGAACTAATCCAACACACCTGGGAACTAATCAAATCAAGGAGGGACAGAAACTGGGTCACACAGAACATGGGGAATGGAACACATGCAGGGAAAACACAACATTATGAGTCCAGGGGTGTGATATTACACCCCCCTCCCGGAAGGTGCGATATCGCACCGTAGAAACAACAGAGGGAGGTGTGGGTGGGAACTTGGGAGGAGGTTCCGGTGGAGGACGGACCTCCGGGAGGGGGCTAGCAGACAGAGACCACGGAGGAAGGAGCCAGGTAGGAGATGACGGAGGGAGGAGCCAGGGAGGAGACAGGAGGGACCTGGAGCAGGAGGAACCCAGCAGGACCCAGGCCACAGCCATAACAGCCCAAGGTGGAGCCTATGGTGGGAGGAGCCATGGAGGGGGAATGGCCGCCGACTCCAGGGGGCTGACCCACAGCAGCGGAGCAGGTGGAGGAAGAGTCGGAGACAGAGAGCCGAAGAGCCAGGGTGATGGGGAGAATCCGGAGGTCCTAGGTGGAACTGATGGCGCCGGCGACTGATTCAGAGATGTGGATCCGGGAGGCCGCAGTGGACCCAGAGCAACAGAGGACTGAGGTGGAGCAGAGGGGATGAAGGCGCCTGACGGAGCCAGAGGGACGAGGCGAAGCCAGAGGAGTGGAGTCCCGAGGTGCAGGATGGTCGGCGCCAGACCAAGGCAGAGCCGGAGGGATGAGGGAGCCAGGCAGAGCTTGTGGACTGCCAGGCCACGGCGGAGAGGAGCGAGCTAGGAGCCATGGTGGAGCAAATGGGCCGAGGCAGAGTCCTGGCCTTGGAGGCAGGAGATGGAGGTGAGGGAGACTCAGAGCACGGCGACACTGGAGGATGGCAGTCCGCGGAGCTCGCACCACAATGATAGTGGGCTGAGGGCGGGCATTTTGGAGGAGTGGCCACGGGAGGGCACATTCTAGGATCTGGCACTGGAGGACACATTCTAGGAGCAGGCACTGGAGCGAGCTCTGGGGCTGAAGCCGACACTGGAGCGAGCTCTGGGGCTGAAGCCGACACTGGAGCAAGCTCTGGGCTGGAGCCGACACTGGAGCGAGCCCCTGGGCTGGAGCCGACACTGGAGCGAGCCCCTGGGCTGGAGCCGACACTGGAGCGAGCCCCTGGGCTGGAGCCGACACTGGAGCGAGCTCTGGGGCTGGAGCCGACACTGGGCTTAACTGGGGATCAGGAGCCCATCATGGGCTTAACTCGGGAACAGGAGCCCATCCTGGCCTTAACTCGGGAACAGGCACTGGAGAATTGGAAGGGCTGGATGAGGAAACCAAGGACAAAGGAGGGCTGGATGGAACCAGTGGAGACGTCGGATAGAGGAAAGGGACCAGTTCATCCTCCAGTTCAGATTCCCAGTCTATAAGATACACCTCATTTTGGCACTCCATAGTCAGCTCACCCTCAGCCGTGATGCAGGGAGCGGAGCTCTGCCATCACACCATCAGCGGCTTTCTCCCTTGTAGTGGGCACTGTGCAGTGGGGAGATGGTGGGCTGGGCTCTGGGTTGGAAGTGGACCTGGCGAGATCCTCCATCGGGCAGACGGTGAGTGGCGACCCGTTTCTCACCAGAGTCCACTCCACGAAGGCGGCAAATTCTTCCCGAGGACCATCTTCGAAAAACAACGCTCTGCACTCGGAGTTCAGGCTGGCGTTATAGAATGCGCAGAGCACGTCATCTGGGTAGCTGGTGATGTTAGGTAGCAGTTGGAACTGTCTCGTATGGTCCTCGAGAGAACGTCCTTCCTGCTCCAGCAGGAAGAGGAGGAATTCGGGGCGAAGGAGAGGATCCATGGACACAACACTACAGAAAAAAAGGACTGAGGAAAACCGGAAAACAAACGGAGGGGAGACACGCAATTTAAACTTTTTTGGGTTGGGTCTTCGGTCATGCTACGCTGCCGGAAGGAACATGGAGTCGAAAATAATCGAGAGAGTCTTTATTAATTCAACAAAGGGGTAAATCCAACATGGATTCTTACTCATTGGTACCTCGATGGCGCCGCAGATGGCTGCTTCAGTGCTTGGCTCTCCAGTGTTTGTACTGTTTTTGTTAGTTTTTTCCTGTTTTTTGTTTGTCAAACACGATCAGTTTCACCAGGGATGAACTGCTGAACATTCACCAGAACACACCACAAAATCTTTTACCGGATTTCAATTATTCTGACATTTTACTGAACGTTGTTGTCGGTGGAGCAGCGGCGCTGATCAATCGCTTCAAAAAGCGCAAACGGGGAAAGCGAACTCCTTCTGCTTCCCCGGACAAATAAGGATTTATCACACTCTGCTGCTCTGTGTTTCACGGAAACCTGGCTCAATGATGCCATACCGGACAGCGCGCTCCATCTACCGGGCTTTCAGCTGTTCAGAGCGGACCGCAACGCAGAATCAACGGGGAAATCGCGCGGCAGCGGGACATGCTTTTATATCAATGAACGGTGGTGCACAGATGTAACTTTGTTAAAGAAGATGTGCTGTTCAGATCTAGAAGTGCTTTTTGACAACTGCAAGCCGTTCTATTCGCCGCGGGAGTTTCACTCATTCATTCTGGTGAGTGTTTACATCCCTCCACAAGCGCACGTAAGCCTGGCTTTACAGAAACTCGCTGACCAGATCACAGAGACAGAACAACAACACCCGGACTCTGTTTTAATCATTCTTGGGGACTTTAACCCTCTGAAGTCGATTAACGCGTATACGCGTTTTGGGGTATTTTCTTCTGATAACCCCGAAAAGAACTTAAATACAACACTTTCAGTTTTGATCGTACAGATAAGAGCAATACATCAATCGAATCTGTAAAGGGTCTACTTTTTTGTATACAGACATAATAACAACAAAACTTTGTGCACTTACAAAATAAAGATAACAAACGAGTGCTGTCTGCAGCCTTTGTCTGCGCTGATCTTCAGTTACAAACGCGTCATTAAAATGAACTGTAACTCAGTGAATACTCAACACAGAGACATGAGAGAGATATCTATAGAAAGCCTAACATGTCTACTTTTAAACTAAACAAGTGCTGCCGAAAACAAATATTCTGTGATAAAGTAATCTATATGAAAACAACGCGATGTCCGTTTTTCACGTCTCCCTTCATTATCTTCTAATGCGACCACGCCCCCGCGCTGAACGCGCTTTTGAGATTCAAATGTTTCACTGAAGCGCGCGGCTTTTGAATACGCCCACACAACAGAAGACAACGCGGCGAGATTGTTCAAGTTTTTTTTTATTTTACTGTTTGCTTCGCGATGAGAGGAATAAGACATAATTCACCCCAAAAAGATGTGATGTGGTTGAGGATTTGAGATTTGGATTTCCTCAGAAAAAAGAATGAAGCACTTTATTCAGCAGAGATCATAAACATGAGTAAGTCTCTTTTTATTTATTTATATACTTGTACTAGTTTTCACATAACGTGTAAACATTTTACTAGTTAGACTTTTTCCAAAGACTTTTTCCAAACTATAATTCCTGACTAAATGTATAATCAAGTGAAATATTATGAAGTTTCAGTAACAATATACACTACTATACCATTCAAAAGCTTGATGTAAATAATATAAATGTAACAATAAATGTAACTGTGACAAATGTAACAAACATTGCTGTTCTTTCAATTTATCCCCCCTAAAAAACCTGAAAAAAATATTCTCAGCTCTTTTCAACATTAATAATAATAATAATAATAATAATGATAATAATAATAACAATAAATGGTTTTTTGAAGAAAATAAGATTGTTAAAAGGATTTCTGAAGGATTGTGTGACTGGAGTAATGATGCAAAAAATTCAGTTTGAAAGTCAGCTTTGATTGTTCCTAATAAACTGTTTAACTGCACTCACAAGTGAATATTAAATTATGTTGTGGGATAATTAAATATATTCTAAATAAACTACAAACATAAAATTATATACATTTATTTTGTCCTCACATTCTTTCTTGTAACTCATCCCTCTCAGTGACACAGCTGACTGAATGGCTCATTATGCAGCTCATTATGCAGGCCTTTGTCTTCTCAGGTATGAATTAATGATAGTTGACGCCTACTCGCATATGACTTTTACCAACAAAAAGTGTCTTAGAAAATTTAAATCAATATATTGTTTTCTGTAAGTGAGTAAACAAGATGATTTTCACATCATTTAGAAAAAAAAAATTCTAGGCTACAAGCTCCAGTTCTCAAAAGTCCCGGGAACCAATGTTCTGTATGTGTTTTATTGCCTTATTCAAGTGATTTAACATTTTTAGTTTTTCACTAACCATGCATAACATTTTTTTTCTCAAAAACACAATCATGTACATACATGCTGCTCACATATTATTATAGCCCAGTTTGTGCTGATTACAGTGAGATTAGACTTTAGCCATTTAGATATTTATAAGAAACTGAAAAAAGCACAAATGTCAGGGCATGACAAAACTTCTCCAGGCCCCAAAAATACCCTTAGACTCCAGAGGGTTAATAAAGCCAATCTCTCCCGTGAACTGGCAAAATACAGACAGCATGTTACATGTCCCACAAGAGACAGTAATATATTGGATCACTGTTACACCACAATAAAGGATGCATATCACTCTGTTCCACGAGCAGCTTTGGGACTGTCTGATCACTGTCTGGTTCATCTTATACCAACCTACAGACAGAAACTTAAATCTGCTAAACCTGTAGTAAAGACTGTAAAGAGATGGACCAACGAAACAGAGCAGGATTTAAAAGCTTGTTCTGACCTCACTGACTGGAGTGTTTTTGAAGCTGTTACCACCGATCTGGACGAGCTCACAGAGACCGTAACATCCTATATTAGTTTTTGTGAGGATATATGTATTCCTACCAGGACTTATTTAACATTCAACAACGATAAGCCATGGTTTACAGCAAAACTCAGACATCTTCGTCAGGCCAAAGAGGATTCCTACAGAAATGGGGACAGAGTCTTGTATAATCAGGCCAGAAACACACTGAACAAAGAGATTAGAGTGGCTAAAAGGACCTACTCTAAAAAGTTGGAAGACCAGTTTACTTCCAACGACTCAACTTCAGTATGGAAAGGACTGAGAGCCATTACCAACTACAAGACACCATCCCCCTGCACTGAGGCTAATCAACGACTCGCTAATGACCTGAATGAGTTTTATTGTAGATTTGAAACACCCCACATCCATTCTGATCATCTCTCTACACAACCGTTAACACCTCCATCAATACCCCTCTCCCCCCTCCTGCTCTTCAAATCAGTGAAAACGATGTGCGCCAGGTCTTCAGGAAGAACAAAAGAAGAAAAGCACCAGGCCCAGATGGTGTTACACCAGCCTGTCTGAGAACCTGTGCTGACTAATTGGCCCCCATCTTTTCACAGATCTCACAGAGAGAGTTGTGTGAAGTGCCGTCCTGCTTCAAACGCTCCACCATCATCCCTGTTCCAAAGAAACCCAAGATAACAGGACTTAACGACTACAGACCTGTGGCTCTAACGTCTGTCGTCATGAAGTCATTTGAAAAACTGGTTCTGGCTTATCTGAAGGACATCACTGGACCCTTACTGGACCCCCTGCAGTTTGCTTACCGAGCAAACAGGTCCGTGGATGATGCAATCAACATGGGATTGCACTTCATCCTGCAACATCTGGACAAAACAGGGACTTATGTGAGGATCCTGTTTGTGGACTTTAGTTCAGCTTTCAACACCATCATCCCAACAGCCCTCTAGACCAAACTGACCCAGCTCTCTGTTCCTAGCTCTATCTGTCAGTGGATCACCAGCTTTCTGACAGATAAGCAACAGCTAGTGAGACTGGGGAAATTCATGTCAAACAGCCGCTCCACCAACACTGGTGCCCCTCAGGGATGTGTTCTCTCCCCACTGCTCTTCTCCCTCTACACCAACGACTGCACCTCCAAAGACCCCTCTGTCAAGCTCCTGAAGTTTGCAGATGACACTACAGTCATCGGCCTCATCCAGGACGGTGACGAGTCTGCTTACAGACAAGAGGTTGAGCAGCTGGCGGTCTGGTGCAGTCTTAACAACCTGCAGCTGAACACTCTCAGAACAGTGGAGATGATTGTGGACTTCAGGAGAAACCCTCCTGCACTCCCCCCACTCACCATCATGAACAGCACTGTGGCTGCAGTGGAGTCATTCAGATTCCTGGGAACCACCATCTCTCAGGACTTGAAGTGGGACAATCACATTGACTCCATTGTTAAAAAGGCCCAACAAAGGTTGTACTACCTTTGCCAGCTGAGGAAGTTTAACCTGCCACAGGAGCTGCTGAAACAGTTCTACTCAGCCGTCATTGAGTCTGTCCTGTGCACTTCAATAACTGTCTGGTTTGGTTCAGCTACAAAATCAGACATCAGAAGACTACAGATTATGGTTCGGACTGCTGTAAGAATTATTGGTGCTCCCCAGCCCACCCTTCAAGAACTGTATACACCAAGATGTGAGGAAAAGGGCTCAGAAAATCACTCTGGATCTCTCTCATCCAAGTTACCCCCTTTTTGAACTTTTACCATCTGGCCGGCGCTTCAGAGCCGCAAATACCAGGACAGTCAGGCACAAGAACAGTTTCTTCCCCCAGGCAATCTACCTCATGAACAGTTAAATGTTCTTATGCAAAAAATGTGCAATATTCTTATATTTATTTGTTACCCCTCCATCCAAGTACATCTCTGCATCTTACTCTATTCTAATCCATCGTCATCCATAGCACATCTGTTCATACAATTTATTTATTTGCAATTTATTTATTTTTTTGTTTTTTTTTGTTTTTTGTTGTTGCTGTCTCTGTTTACTGGAAGCTTATGTCACTAAAACAAATTCCTTGTATGCGTAAGCATACTTGGCAATAAAGCTCTTTCTGATTCTGAACACAGAAGGAAGACACACATACTGACTTGTAGACCTGGCAAACACAGACTGAAAGGACATGTGTTTTAAAGACAGGCTAACGAGGGACTAAGGAGACACACATTGGAACTAATCCAACACACCTGGGAACTATTCAAATCAAGGAGGGACAGAAACTGGGTCCAACTGAACATGGGGAATGGAACACATGCAGGGAAAACATAACATTATGAGTCCAGGGGTGTGACACAGTGCAGATACAATGTTTTATGTTAGGTGCCTCCTACTGTAATTAGAGGAAAATCTTGCTTTAGTTTAGTAATAACTGCATATTTCATTAACATTTACTTATGAAATTAATGTTAATTTATAAATTGATAGTGAAGCTGAATATATATATATATATATATATATATATATATATATATATATATATATATATATATATATATATATATATATACACACACACAAAGAGTTTGGTTCCAAAAAGCTATAAATCCATTTTGATTAATTGGAGTAAAAATATGTTTTCTTTACCAAGAAAGTGGCAAGATGAAAACCACTATTTTCTGTTTCAAACATTCACATATTATTTTTAGGTTATAATAACATTAAAAATTCAAATCCAGATTTTGATTTTCAAAAAATTATTATAAAAACTGATTATCCTTTCCTAAAATGCAATAAATCCATTGAATCAATATAAAAGTAATTTTTCATATTGAAACTGTAAAAACAAAGAAAATAAACAACAAAGTAAGTGGATCCACATATGACAGCCTCTGCACTTGGTCAATACTAATCTTATTAATAGCTTACGTTTCTTCCCCACCGCAGAAACCACTACAGGTTCATCAATGCCGTCAAACTTATTCCTTTTTTTAGGGCTGCATGATAAATCTCATGCGATTGTTATGTGCATCTCGTCAGTAAAGCTGGTTCTGTGACTAGTAATAAATCTCCATCACATGCTTTCAGATGGAGCTGCATTTACATAAAGCTGTAGATCCCTGACAAGCTACACAATATCGAGTTTATAATGGAAGGATTCATCTGCGATTAATATGAACGCAATATTGCGTAGCTTGTCAGTTACTGTTTACAATGCGTGGAATGATGCGCTGTGATTGGTTGAGTGGATGTATCGCATTCTGCAGAGAAGGGAGACTGGTGTTTGTCGCTTTTTTGAAAGACAAACATGACAGAATAGCACGCTGGATATTTCATTTTGCATAAAATTAAAAATGGACTTTTCAAAACCGACTGTGAGTGCGCATTTAGTTTCAGTTTTGGTTTCACTCGCTCCGTGTCCAATAAAACAATCCACGTACTCCGTTTTCTGATAAAAATATCTTCCTTTAATCTTGATTGTCAGTTCAATAAAACAAATAAAATTAAAAAAGCAAAATATGATCTTAAATCTTCAATATCACGGATGCGGTAAAGAAAACTGTGCAACTTCACTGTATTCCTAAGAGCGCACTGCCGCAAAGCTTCACAGTTGTGATTCTTAAAGAGCCAGTAAACAATTTTAACATATTACATATTTTTACAGAATATTTACCCAAATGGTAACATAAATAAAGTAAGATTACAAATGAAGCAAATTCAAACAAAAATATTCAACAACTGAATCTAATCAAAATAGGCTCCTACACCGACCAGGTACAATACTGATTTTGGCAGGAACTCAATTTTTTTTAAAAATGGCGTTTATCGTGTTTTGGAACCAAACTCTTCTAATTAATATATATATATATATATATATATATATATATATATATATATATATATATATATATATATATATATAAACACACACACACATTTAATCTGTTTTTTTTTAAAAAAGGACACCCCTGCCTATACACACACACACACACACACACACACACACAGACACTGATGAATTGAAATAATAAAACATCATGCTTGACATACTTCAGTTTGTCCAATGAGCAGTTTGAGTCCTCCAGTTTTTCAGAGAGAAGTTTGACTCCTGAATCTCCTGGGTGATTGTAGCTCAGATCCAGTTCTCTCAGGTGTGAGGGGTTTGAACTCAGAGCTGAAGACACATAATGGCAGCCTTTCTCTGTCACCATACAGCCAGACAATCTACAAATACAGCAATAATCCATGTGACATCTCTTATGTGGTCATGTGTTAATGTTTACTTTATTAAAAATAAACAGCCCTCATTAGAAATGCAGTAATGTCACTATCAGTATATGATGTCAATGATATAAAAACAAAACAAAACAAAACAAAAAAGCTAAAACGCCATGTAAACATTATAAATAAAATGATAGAAATGGCTGTCCAGTGGAGTTGTGTCACTGTTGTTACCGCTGAACAAAAAACATTTGTTAAGAAAAAAATCTAGACTCTTTACATCACTTTCTATATACATCTATATCACTTTTTACTGTCTTTTCATCTTGGGAGAATACATATCGTCATTGTCATGTTAAAAAAATGCCCACCAACGCAAGCACACGAGGAGCAGGTAGCATGTTCTGTTTCAAGTTGTGTGAATTCATGATAGCATTGATAAAAAAAAAAACATTCAGCACTCATACATTCCTATATAAGAGCTTTACTGCCACCGATCTCCATTGTGGGAACCAGGCACTCTCACTGTACTCCTCCTCTAGCAGCACCTGTTAGATCTGAAATGATTGACTTGATCTCATGAGACCTGAGTATGGATTCCTAGAGGTCTATATTTTGTAAATATGGGCCTTGGAAAAGGCTAAATGAGTTTATTGTGCTTTGCCTACAGTAGATAATTTCAGGAAGGACAACAACCATGCATGTCACTTCTGCAGGCTGCATCTTACTCGGTGAGATACACAGAGCCTGCAAAAGCTATGAAAAAAGTGATAAGTTATAAGTTATTTTAAGTGACCCAAACTCTCAGGTCTTGCATGAAATGGAGTTTGTGTGGAGTAGGATTTACTGTGAACCTAGCCACTCAGAGACGCTAGCTGGGTTTTCATCACCCTGTTTTTATGCACATTTTGAAGTATTGCATCAGAATTGAGTGATGGAAATGCTGAATTTCGAATAAAAATGCCTTATTTCGCAAAAAAGTTTTTACGCTAGCTTGAGGTGGTTTTTGACTTGTGCAAAAAAAGGGTTAATGTGAATAATTGGCGATGGAAATGCATTTTGAGAATAAATTCCTCCAAGCGCATCAAAAAAATCATGTGACTGCGCTATGGGATGGTAAATCCTGACTAAACAGCGGACCGATCTCATTTCACAGCATCTAAAATGTTGTTATGGACATTCGGAAATGCCTGAGCAAAGTCTGTCATCAAAGTATGACTGAAGCGGCGATCCCAAACAGCAGCATCCACCTCCAAAAGCAATAACCGCATTCATTGTTTCGTCTGCTCATTCTGAGGTGCAAGTAAATTATTATATATGAAAATAATTATATTCAGTAGCTTCTACTTTTCTTAGTGATGTATAGTGCCAGTTTATCAGGAATTGATGATTTTGTTCGCTTTGACTCGTTGGATGTAAATGGTGCTTGTTTACAGATGTTTTGTGTGATATTCCAATTTTGCACATAAGTTAAATTTGCGGCTTTGGATGGAAACCCAGCTACTGAAAACACTCGATCAAGAGCTGCTTGCGTGTTAATTAACATACTGCCATGCTGTGTTTTTATATCAAATTACATCACAAGCTTTACAGTTTGATAAACACCCTGAATATTTTATTAATTTATTTGATTGAGAACAATTTACCTCAGTATCTCCAGCTGACAGTTTGGACTCTTCACTACTTCAGAAAGCAGCTTCACTCCTGAATCCTGCAGGTCATTGTTACTCAGGTCCAGCTCTCTCAGGACAGAGTTTGATGATTGTAGAGCTGAAGACAAACTTCCACAAGACTGAGCAGTGAGATTACATCCACACAGCCTGTGTAAAGAACAAAACAAACAAATATAATGTATATGAATATATGTATATTTATATGTATATATAAAAAATGTTTACTTATTGTGTTTATTTATCTGGTAGGGTTTATAATCTGGAGCACATATGACTTCCAAAAAGTTTTGACTGTGGTGATATAGTTGAAGTAAACTCAATGATCAGTTAATATATCTGATGGTTTTAACTTTAAGAAAGAGTTTAAGGCGATTACACAAAATTAAGGGCTTCCATTGGATTTTAAATGTATGTTCAATTCTTCTTAAACTTCATAAAAATATATATATAAAAATGTCCAAAGGGTACAAAGACGAAGGGAAAAAACAGGAGGCAAACATGCATAGACAAGATAAATATATATACATTTAGTAAATTAGCAGACACTTTTATCCAAAGTGACTTACAAATGAGGGCAATAGAAGCAATCAAAACCATCAAAAGGACAATAATATATAAGTGTTGTGACAACTCTCGGTTACCCTAATGCTGTACATGTAGCATTTTGTTTTTATTTATTTTTTATAATAAATTAAAAGAAAAAACTACATAGAATAGAAAAGGAATAGGGAATGCTAGTGTTAGATGTTTTTTCTTTTTAATTTATTTCCATTTTCTTTTTTTAATTAAGAACCAAACTAGACACAGGTAAGAAACTAATCAGCAACTATGGAAACAAATGAGAACATATTTAGGAACCAAGGAAACAAAAGACACAGGAAACTAGAAACAAGATACAACAGGATGAAAAGAACATTAAAATAAGAGTCCCGGAACATAAACAGAACATCATCATGATAACACTTGGACATGTACCAATCATTTTCCTTAACTTATGACACAATTTAGAATAATAAACTGGTTAAAATGTGAGTACAACAAAGCAAAATCTCTAGTGTTAAATTACCACTGCTCACATGACAAATTGTCCCAATCTACAGATCAGTGATTTACAGTTATTCGTGATTTAGATACAATCAATGATTCAGATTACCAAATCCGGATTACAAGTACTCTGACTGAAACCACATTTCACAATGTAGGCTACAGATACATAATGAACAAATGGTAAAACAGTCATCATGGGGTGTTTTCCCATAATTTAAGTATTTTTATTTGAAAAGACAGTGAACATCTCAAATTATGACTGTAACCATAGTTCCCAGAGAGGAGGAACGGGAAACTGCATCTTGGACTGACGCTATGGGGAAGTTCATCAGCGTTACCGGTGTCTGAAGCATGTGTGCAAACACAACAACTCTATTGGCCGACCACAGTCTATGATGTCATCACTGGAGCACCATGAATATAAGAGTGTGCCTGCAATGTACATCATCAGCTTTTTTTGTCTCCAGGAGCTGCTTGTTTGCATGCACATGTAAGATAAACACTGAATGCACTCATTATGTTGCATTTGTGGTAAATTCTAGCTTTATTCTATCCAGTGCAATGAAATAATTACAATGGTAATAATAATAATAATTACTGCTGAAATAACAAATGGCAGCTTCTGTCTTGGGCTTCTAGGTGGGCAGAGTAGAGGCAGATATTATCTATTATTTTTCCTCCTCTGCTGAACACCTTGTGACTTTTGGCAAGACATATGCAAAGCAAAACAGGCCTGGGAGTCCCTTCACAGCATGGAATCTGCCCAGATGCTGCTCAGCAGTGTTACTGGAGGATGGTGTTCTCTCCTCTCTGAAGAGGGTGTTTAAGGGGTGCTATTATGCTTTTCCACTTTTTCAACTTTAGTTAGTCTGTAATGTTGCTGTTTGAGCATAAATAGATCTGCAAAGTTACAAAGCTCAAAGTCCACTTCAAAAGGAGATATTTTTTTTAACAGAAATCACTTTTCAAAAACTACAACGAATGACTCGTTTGGACTACAACCATAGGCGTTATTTGTGGGTAGGACGGGTGGGACATGTCCCCACCACTTTTTGCCAGGGTCGATATTGTCCCTACCACTTTTTAAAAAGTGATTGAAAAATATATTGTGGAAGGTATGTATTAAAGGGAAAACAAGATCAACAAAGCATTCTTAAAAATCTAAAAATCTAATTCATAAAATTTAGACTCCTTATGCATTACTCATAACTCATGCAGTGCAATTACGACGTGATTTGCAGCTGTCGCAATTTTCGTAATGTCATTATAGCATTTTATTTTAAAAATGGAGCGCTTCCGTGTGCTAAGTAGGCCAGTCCTCTACTAAAGATTTTTCTAGTCTTCTAGTCACACGTTATATTAAACTGATTCATATAATAATATATTTACCATACTTTAATATATAGGGAGACGAGCCTACTCCCCGATCCGGCTCGTGCGTAAAGCAATTGCCTCAAAGCACCGGCAAAGTGATTATGAATGTGTCGGGGGAAAAGAAGACATTTTAATTATTTATTAATAAGCTAGTGCTTTCTGAGTCAATGTCGGGTACAAAGATGAATTTGGCGAATGCCGACGCTGACTTGCCATCTCCACATGGACGTGCCTTTAATAGAAATGCATCTTTAAAAAAATAAAGAATATTAAAATTAAAGATTATTACAAAATCGAGTGGGCGAGTTTTATTTAGATTTATTTTATTATTCATATACAAAATAATAATTACCTGTTTTGGTTATATTTAATATGAATTGCTAATTATTTAATTACATTTTGTGAGCGGTCGCAATGGAGTGAACACCTTGTTGTTCAGCGCATTAAAAGCTGCCATTTCTGTTGCATATGAGAAACATCAAACACAACTCGTTTGAACTGCACAGCGCTTCGAGTGTAGAGCCTGGTTTATACTCGCCGCGTCAGCAGGAGCGAGAAGGTGTGCTTAGCAAATATGACGCGAATATTGACGGTTTTCACACTAAAGTAAAGTAAAAGACCGCTTCTTAAACCAGAGAAGGTGAATATGTTGGTATTCTTGTGTAAAACAAGTTTAGTTTTACTTTTCTTTTCTTTTTGTTTTGTTTTAATTTTGAAAAGCTTATCGTTGCAGTTTACTTCACCTTATGCTTAATAGTTATTTCCGTAAAACTATACGATAAAAGTTCATCAGCATGCATTGATTAATAGCATGTTGTAGCAAAAAAAAAAAAAAAAGTGCTCTTGACCAACTGAGAAAGTGGGAAGAATGAGTGTGGAGCGCTGAATTGCCCAGCTCCCCTTGTCAGTGAACTAGCACCCCCTCAGCACTGGCGTTCATTCTCTGGTGCCGCCCCGAAGCAAAATTTATGTTTTTCCAACTCTAAACCCAGTCCCCAAGTAAATTAGGTTATTAAATAAAAAAATAGCAAACCGAGTTGTGCGGTGTCCCCACCACTTTTCGAAGCAAAGTTACGCCACTGACTAAAACGCATATTTTCTGGAATTTGTGATATCACAAAGATCGATGAATGGGACGAGACCTGGTTGAGCTTATTACTATGTCGGAGACGCGCTAGTGTTCCCTAGGCAAACAAGCTTAGAGTGGTTACAATCATCTGGGTTTAAATCTTGCTCAAATTGATTTGATTTTGAGGTAATATTTAAACTGAAGCTGACAGCAGGCGTCTATGCTAAGAGGCAGGACATTTCCCGACCAGGCGCCGAGTGCGGTCAATCACAACACACATTCGCCCAGCTAACCAATCACAGCACATTTCATATTTCAGAAGGCAGGCCTTCATTTGATACAGGAACTATTCGAGCCGTTCATGCCAGACTGGGGAGAGAGGTGTTGTTATAATGTTAAATATGTGAAAAACAAAATCAAGACCTTGTAAACGAGCATAATAGGACCCCTTTAAGAAACTAGGATTGCAAGGGCTCTTTCTGTCACTTGTTTCAGAGAATATGCAAAGTAGTGTTCCTTTATACTCGCACTCATTTTATAATAAAATTACATTTTATTTCTATTCTGTTTACTTGTTTTCTTCTATTTATAATATATAAAAAACTTGAACCTCTAACAGTAGCATTCTCTATTCTATCTACTTTTCATTCTTTTTATTTATTATGAAAAAAATAATAATACTTGCTGCTGCATATTGTAATATCATTGCTCTTTTGTTGGTTTGATTGATTCTTTTGTCCTTATTTGTAAGTCAGTTTTGATTAAAGCATCTGTTGATGCAAAATGTAAATGTTACCTCCCTTTAGGCTTACACAGTAAAATCAGCAGCGTAAAACTTGCAGTGTTAAAAGTTATTAGTTTCCTGTTGACGCTGTTTCCATGCTTTGAAATGGTAATAGTGGACTGTTAAACATTACCGAGCAAACAATTTCGTTTTTGTGACGCATAACACCGTGTTGAAGTGTCGTGTTGCGTCCGCTGCAAACGAGCAATCCAGTCTTTCTACAGACGGAGGTAGTGTAATGTGGAACATTTACCAGTCAATTGATGTTATCTAATGCAAAACAGAAATTAGAGCATGTTTAAAAACTTATATTCATCCTAGGCTTAAGTTTGAATTTCATAATCTGTATGATGCTTGTTCTCAGCGCTCAGTATCATGTCCGTCATGTCGTCATTATCTGCGTCAAGACACAAATGCGCTTCCATCATGTTTTTCTAATTACGTTTATGTACGCATGGTGAAAGTGAGTTAAAGGTATGTTAAACTGTAAATCCGTCAGTCTTTCTGTTGATAGATTTCACATGACGTCACACACTCATAGAAAGGCCCACCTGGAGGACAAAACCAAGCTTTGCTCCACTGACCACCAGTTATTTTTACACAGATTGCATTAAGTAGTAATGTAGTGAAACACAGATATTAAAAGGTGAAATCCAGTAAACACTTTATTGATGATGTATATATTGTACAGGCAAGGATATGAACCCAGAATATAAACACAATGTGCAAAGTTTCACGTTAAATGGTTTCCCATAGAAAACCATTAGAAGGAAAACACTGAACCATTAAGCGGATTGCGTTCATATTCCAGCCTCATCTACTTGCCTATGTAAACTATGCATGATTAATATAGTGATTACTGAATTTGATCTTTTAATATTACAGGTTTAAATATATTAATGCACTTTAAGTGATTTTACAATGTTTGTCGCACTGTTTTATAATTGAAATATTGCCGCGGGTGCTTTATATGGATTGCAGATGGCCAAAACTTGCATTTCGTTCACATACCTTTGTTTTATTCTTGTGAGATGTGATTTAAATATTTGTGGCTGTGAAACAGATGGAAAAATGATAGGCTTGTGCTGCAGTTCTATGGATGTTTTGCCCTCCAGGTCTTCGAGCCGGTCACGTGACTGAAAGCTATGAATAGGGGATATGTCAAAAATTACCTGACCAAACCCGGAAAACAGGGATATATTCGAAATCGCCCCTATACCCTTATATAGGGCACTATTTGAGGGGACAGCAATTTTTAATGTTGTCTGAAACCATAGTGGACATTCTCGAGTGCACTCATTCAATCCCAAAATGCACCGCAAAAAGGAGTGTACAACTGGTGCACACTCAACGGCTAGAGAAAACCCATAATGCACTGTGAGAGTCACGTGCTGAATGAATTCCTGCATCTCGCCAGAAGATGGTGCCTGCAGCTGAATAATCATTATGTTCATATTACAAAGTGCTCATCCATGGCATACAGCATAATGCAACACAGGTATAAATTAATTGAAAATTGATTATTAAATTGTTTCATTAGGGCTTATACATAATTTCCATGACAGAGTTCAAGATAAATCCTTTAATCTCACTACTGGAGCTGCTAGTTTGCCAGTTTTAAATGATTAATAAACAGCAAACACAAACTATGCAAAAGTGGCAGTCCTTCTATAACTATAAATGTCAGTGAAAAGAATAAAAGTAAAAAGAATTTAGATATCATTCCGCATATGTGATGGACATTGGTTATGATAATCTTTGGTATCTACTTTAAAGGCATCTTGAGTAATTCTGCTTCATATTTAGCATATGCAAAACGCTTGAACCGGAAGAGACGAGACCAGGTTAACAGAATACAGAAGTCTGTGCATAACCCCTATTTCCTTCAATGCCCACTGGCAGAGCATGCAGGTACTTTAGCTTGAAACCAGTCTTTATCAATTCATATGGAATACTATTTTGGGTTAAATAATGTTCTAAATATTTCCAGATATATAAAGTTAAGTTTTAATGGAGAAAGATATGTCTGAATCTATCTGTATTTTCTTTTCACATTATAAATAATAAATTAATAGTAAGATATGTTAATTTTAAGGTGCCTTATTACTCATGTTACTCATTAAAATGATACAAATGTATTTAATAATCAGATTAAATAAATACTTAAATTGTTTCAGGCCTTCATGTGAATATTGCACAGTATTTAATTGACCCTAGAATGAAGGATGAAAATAAAAATTTTACGATTTGACACCGGTATTATAGACAGCTCTCAGCATACTCAAAATTAGGAGTAATCACAATTATTTTACCATATTTACAGTCCTAATGTAAATTTAAATTACTGAAATGTGTTTTTCCTTTTATTCCTTTTTCAATAGAATTGGCCAGACTTCTGCAGTGTAAAGTTAAGGAAGCTCCTCTAATAGGATTTTAAACTGTGAGTCTGATGACTCTGAGTGAGTGATGGAAGCCCTTCAAGAAAGGAGCAGAATGCTGAAGATGAATCCAGAACTGTGATTCTGTGTCATTTATATGTTATTCTATGTGCAATACAAATTTAAAATGCACAAATGAGTATGAACAATTTAAGTTTAATTGGGCAGGCACACAATATCTGCTTATGTCCACACCTGGGATTTACTAATTATTAATTTAAGATATCAAACTGCAAAAAGATAAATGGTTAGTTGACCCAAAAATGAAAAATTGTCATTATTTCTCACTCTCTATCATTCCAAACCTACAAGACTTTCGAATCAACCACCGGAGAATGCCGAACAGCGGAGAGGGGCAGAGCGTGATGAAGAGGGGCGGAGAGTGCCGAGCAAACACGGAAGAGAGTGAAACTCACATGCAGATGCATGCACGCAGAACTAGGGTGCAGAAAAGTCACAGATGCGATTGTTTTCAGTGAGATAACAACGCGGATTAGATGCACAAGCACTTTCTGTATCAGCATGAAGATGATGCGTGCTGGAGAGTTAAAAGATTGTGAGTGACGCACAAAACGGAAAACACATCAGCTGTCGGTCATCTCAGGGACATTGATGGTATGGAAATATCTCTCTTTAATTATGAGAAGGACTGATTGTCACATGAATCTGTGTTATTTGATTATTATAATGTATAATATGAAGGAAAACAGTAATTTGTATTATGCTGCAATTATTACTGTGTATGACGCACAACTTTCGTGTATTTATAAGTGCATAAATGCAGTAAAATGCCATAGATCTCATGTTTGCTAACTGTTCATGTAAAATGTTATAAATGTTATGCTTGCATAAGAAGAGAAAATAAGCTAAATATATAAATGAACAAACAGAGACAATTGTAAATTGTAAAGTTTATTTAAATTGTATTTGTTCACAGTTGTTAACATTTCATCAGAGGTAATGATGTATCCTTTTCTTTTTTTTAAGGTTTTATTTAAGGTTATCAACCTAATTGAATCTACTTGAGCCAAATTGAAACTATTGTCTAACCTGCCAAACTACCAAATACAAGAGCTGAAAAGTGATTCTGGAGTTGTTCCCTGTGTCCCCTGTAGTTGGCTGATGCTTTATTCGAGTTAGAAGCAGATGTTGATGAGCAAAATTCCCAGATAGCTCGACACACATCTGATATGAGAACAGAAAAAATAGAAAAATAAATATACAATAAAAAAAATATAAAAAATTAGTAAGACTTAGCAATAAATAATGTGTATGAATCTGGAACAGTGGATTGATTTATGTATAGATTTGTGCATTTTTACTCTATATAGAACTGTATAAATAAAGAGATATGCATATGTATTTACATAATACTTGAGAAAGGCAATAATTACAGATGTAGAATGATTTACGGAAAATAATAACAGAACACAGGTAATGATTCATATGTTAGCTGTTTAAGCTGAAGATGGCATGGGCAGGTGCACACCAATGATCCTTTCTGCTGTCCTAACAGTCCGTTGCAGTCTTCTTAAATCTGATTTGCTGGCTGACCAAAACTAGACAGTTATAGAAGAGCACAGAACTGACTCAATAATAGCCGAGTGTCATCTGAGCCTGTGGCAGGTTGAACTTTTTCAGCTGGGTACAACCTCTGCTGGGCCTTTTTCACAATGTAGTCAATGTGATTGTCCCACTTCAGGTCCTGAGAGATTGTGGTGTCCAGGAACCTGAATGACTCCACTGCAGTCACAGTGCTGTTCATGATGGTGAGTGGAGGGAGAGCAGGGGTTTTCTCCTGAAGTCCACTATCATCTCCACAGTTTTGAGAGTGTTCAGCTCCAGGTTGTTGTGACTGCACCAGACAGCCAGCTGCTCGACCTCTTGTCTGTAAGCAGACTCGTCTCTGTCCTGGATGAGGCCAATGACTGTGGTGTCGTCTGCAAACTTCAGGAGCTTGACAGAGGGGTCCTTAGATGTGTAGTCATTTGTGTAGAGGAAGAAGAGCAGTAGGGAGAGAACGCAGCCCTGAGGAGCTCCAGTGTGGATGGTGCGGGTGTTGGATGTGAGTTTTCCCAGCCTTACTAACATATAAACATGATTTCTAGTCATGTCTTCTTTTGGAAGGCCAAACAAAGTAGTTTTGCTTTCTCAACGAAACAGTGTCACACAACGCGGCCTTGAGTGAGACACGGCCTATAGTGAGCAGAGGCGGGCGGCTTGAGAATGGCGCGGCAGGCTGATTCTACGAAGGAGCGTACCTTGGGGCTTGCAGCAACCACATGTGACAACCCTGGGCTGGACTCTGTGTCATCCACGGTGAAAGCCGATTCAGCAAACCACAGTGCAAAGTTATGTATTTCCTCAGCGACCAGCACGGATCAGCTCCAGGCATGACAAAGTGGATATCGTTCTCTTTTGGAAGGCTAAACAAAGTAGTTTCTCTTTCACGGTGAAACACACAGCATCTAAACTACAAACCCGATTCCAAAAAAGTTGAGACACTGTACAAATTGTGAGTAAAAAAAGGAATGGAATAATTTACAAATCTCATAAACTTATATTTTATTCACAATAGAATATAGATAACATATCAAATGTTGAAAGTGAGACAATTTGAAATGTCCTGCCAAATATTGGCTCATTTTGGATTTCGTGAGAGCTACACATTCCAAAAAAGTTGGGACAGGTAGCAATAAAAGGCCGGAAAAGTTTAATGTACATATAAGGAACAGCTGGAGGACCAATTTGCAACTTATTAGGTCAATTGGCAACATGATTGGGTATAAAAAGAGCCTCTCAGAGTGGCTGTGTCTCTCAGAAGTCAAGATGGGCAGAGGATCACCGATTCCCCCAATGCTGCGGCCAAAAATAGTGGAGCAATATCAGAAAGGAGTTTCTCAGAGAAAAATTGCAAAGAGTTTGAAGTTATCATCATCTACAGTGCATGATATCATCCAAAGATTCAGAGAATCTGGAACAATCTCTGTGCGTAAGGGTCAAGGCCGGAAAACCATACTGGATGCCCGTGATCTTCGGGCCCTTAGACGGCACTGCATCACATACATTAATGCTACTGTAATGGAAATCACAACATGGGCTCAGGAATACTTCCAGAAAACATTGTCGGTGAACACAATCCACCGTGCCATTCGCCGTTGCTGGCTAAAACACTATAGGTCAAAAAAGAAGCCATATCTGAACATGATCCAGGAGCGCAGGCGTTTTCTCTGGGCCAAGGCTCATTTAAAATGGACTGTGGCAAAGTGGAAAACTGTTCTGTGGTCAGACAAATTAAAATTTGAAGTTCTTTTTGGAAAACTGGGACGCCATGTCATCTGGACTAAAGAGGCAAGGACAACCCAAGTTGTTATCAGCGCTCAGTTCAGAAGCCTGCATCTCTGACGGTATGGGGTTGTATGAGTGCGTGTGGCATGGGCAGCTTACACATCTGGAAAGGTACCATCAATGCTGAAAGGTATATCCAAGTTCTAGAACAACATATGCTCCCATCCAGACGTCGTCTCTTTCAGGGAAGACCTTGCATTTTCCAACATGACAATGCCAGACCACATACTGCATCAATTACAACATCATGGCTGTGTAGAAGAAGGATCCGGGTACTGAACTGGCCAGCCTGCAGTCCAGATCTTTCACCCATAGAAAACATTTGGTGCATCATAAAGAGGAAGATGCGACAAAGAAGACCTAAGACAGTTCAGCAACTAGAAGCCTGTATTAGACAAGAATGGGACAACATTCCTATTCCTAAACTTGAGCAACTTGTCTCCTCAGTCCCCAGACGTTTGCAGACTGTTATAAAAAGAAGCCACACAGTGGTAAACATGGCCTTACCCCAACTTTTTTGAGATGTGTTGATGCCATGAAATTTAAAATCAACTTATTTTTCCCTTAAAGTGATAAATTTTCTCAGTTTAAACATTTGATATGTCATCTATGTTGTATTCTGAATAAAATATTGAAATTTGAAACTTCCACATCATTGCATTCTGTTTTTATTCACAATTTGTACAGTGTCCCAACTTTTTTGGAATCGGGTTTGTACATGGCGGTGGCGGCAACAACAGTACTGGTACACCTTCTTTCTTGCATGAACATCTGGGCGGCGTTATGCAAATCTTCCCACATAGCCATGTAGATATGTGGGGGCTTGTTAGAACGAGCCGTTTCGGGGGGCGTGGATGAGGCTCAACTTTTATAAAGAATATGTCACGGTTCATGAATTCACTGGTTTCTTCGTGTCCCGTGTATTGTTGCTCTGTGCGTGAATGAGTGTGTGAGTGGGCGTGTCTGCTCGTTCGGCTGATCAGCTGCCAGCTGATCTCATTCACTGCACCAGCTGTTGCCAATTCACTCAGACTATAAGGACTCACCGCACTCTCATCTCTTTGTCAGATCGTTGTTTGGATGTCCACAGGTTGTGTTCCGTTCCAGTTCTGTTCCTGTCTAGAGTCTAGTTCCTGTTCGGTGTCCTGTGATGTTCGTCTCGTCTTGTCTGGAAATCCACCATCACCTGTCTTCACCAGCACGCTGACCACCTAGTCCCTGCACCACCAGCCCACCCGAGCTCCATTACTACGTTGTGTTTGTTTCTCGTTGTTCTATGCACTTCTCTCTGCAGCCCAGGACTTTTGCCACGGGAGTAAGGTGGCATTTGCGCTCAAGCTACTGACTGGGAGGGCAGCGCTGTGGGGAACGGCGGTGTGGGAAAACCAAGATCCATGCTGTGCCTCGTTTCAGACACTCGCCGCCGAGATGAGAAGAGTGTTTGACCGCGCGGTCGCGGGAAGAGAAGCGGCACGGACCCTCGCGGACCTCAAACAAGGCGGAGGATCGGTATCAGATTACTCTATCGAGTTCCGGACTTTGGCGGCCGAGTGTCAGTGGAACGAGGAAGCGCAGTGGGATATGTTCCTGCATGGGCTGGCTGACCGCATCCTGAGAGAAATCTACGCGCTGGATTTACCTACGACACTCAATGGTTTGATTGAACTGGCACTTCGCGTGGATTCCCGACTCTCGCGAGTCGAACGACTGAAGGTACCCACTCAATTCTCTGGAGCAGCAGAGACCAGGCGATCCAGCGGCGCGGATGCGGTCAGCCCCGTCTACGATCCCGAGCCCATGCAGGTCGGGTGAGCTCGGCTTTCCCGGGAGGAGAAGGAGAGGCGGAGGTCCCAGGGCCTTTGTCTGTACTGTGGGACTGCAGGACATTTCGCGTACGACTGCCCGGTAAAAGGGCGAGCCCGGCAGTAAATCTGGGGCTACTGTCGGGTGGGATCTCCGCTGAGAAGACCTCATCAACATCAACACTCCTCCCGGTAAGGCTAAGGTGGTCAGCCAACACTCACCACTGTCGGGCACTCGTGGACTCCGGGGCTGAAGGTAACTTAATGGACTATACGTTTGCACACAAGATTCACGTTCCCCTGTTACCTCTCACCCGCACCATTGCTGTTCACGCCCTTAATGGACAAGCATGACCTAACGTTTCATTCACCACTGGACCCATTACACTCATCGTATCTGGCAACCACACGGAGATCACTTCATTCTACATCCTGGACTCTCCCCTCGCACCCGTTGTTTTAGGGCACCCCTGGCTCATCAAGCACAACCCAAGGATTGACTGGCAGCAAGGATCAGTGGTGGAATGGAGTAGTGAATGTCATGAGTCCTGTCTTGTGTCTGCCTGTTCGTCTGTTTCTGTTTCTGCGTTTCAGGAGAAAGCAGTGGATTTGTCAAACGTGCCTACGGAGTATCAGGACCTGAAGGAAGTGTTCAGTAAGTCTCGGGCTGCTTCTCTCCCTCCGCATCGTCCCTATGACTGTGCCATAGAATTATTGCCAGGTACGTCTCCGCCTAAGGGCAAGTTATATTCACTTTCTGTTCCAGAAAGAGAGGCTATGGAGAAATATATTTCTGATTCTCTAGCAGCGGGGTTCATTCGCCCTTCCTCTTCTCCAGCGGGGGCGGGGTTCTTTTTTGTGGGGAAGAAGGATGGATCTCTGCGACCTTGTATTGACTACCGGGGGTTGAACAGCATCACGGTAAAGAATACTTATCCTTTGCCGTTGATGTCTTCAGCCTTCGAGAGGTTACAGAGAGCGTCGGTCTTCACTAAATTGGACTTACGTAATGCTTATCATTTGGTCCGCATCAGGAAGGGAGATGAATGGAAGACTGCTTTTAACACCCCCAGAGGGCACTTTGAATACTTGGTCATGCCTTTCGGCTTGTCCAACTCCCCAGCAGTCTTCCAGGCACTCGTCAACGACGTGCTGCGAGATATGGTCGACCAGTTCATATATGTCTACCTGGATGACATATTGATTTTTTCTTCTTCTCTCCAGGAGCACATGCAGCACGTTCGACGAGTGCTTCAGAGGCTGCTAGAGAATGGGCTTTTTGTCAAGGTGGAGAAATGCGCTTTTCATGCACAGTCTGTTCCTTTTTTAGGGTACATTGTGTCGTCTGAAGGAATACGTATCGATCCTGAGAAGGTTAAGGCTGTGGTGGATTGGCCAAGTCCAGATTCCCGTAAGGCCCTACAGAGGTTTCTGGGGTTCGCCAATTTTTACCGGCGTTTCATTCGCAATTTCAGCCAACTAGCCTCGCCTCTGACTGCCTTGACCTCCCCCAGAACTACGTTCAGGTGGTCAGACGCAGCTGAGGCTGCGTTTGCCAAACTGAAGGGCCGCTTTGTTTCAGCCCCCATCTTAATTACCCCTGATCCATCACGTCAGTTTGTGGTGGAGGTCGATGCGTCAGAGGTGGGGGTAGGTGCAGTGCTATCCCAGCGTTCTTCTGCAGACGACAGGATGCATCCGTGCGCGTTTTTGTCTCACCGTTTATCCGCTGCCGAACGTAATTATGATATTGGTAACAGAGAGTTGTTGACAGTCAAGTTAGCATTGGAAGAATGGCGCCACTGGTTAGAAGGGTCGGGGGTACCTTTTATCGTTTGGACCGATCATAAGAATCTGGAATACATTAGAACCGCTAAAAGATTGAACTCCAGGCAGGCTCGGTGGGCACTTTATTTCGGACGTTTTGACTTTACTCTCTCGTACCGCCCGTCTCCAAAAACATCAAGCCCGATTCTTTATCACGCATTTTTGACCGTTCCGATCGCACGTCTACTCCCGAGTGCATTTTTCCGGAGACCCTAATTATCTCCACACTCTCATGGGAGGTCGAATCGAAGGTCAAGACGGCCTTACAAGGGGTAACGCCTCCGGTCGACTGTCCACCGAACCGTTTATTTGTGCCAGAGGGATTACGGTCCAGCGTTATTCAGTGGGGGCATTGTTCCAATGTGGCTTGTCATCCAGGAGTCAGTCCCACTACATCTTTAGTCAAGCAACGATTCTGGTGGCCACGTATGACTCGCGACGTTCACAGTTTTGTTTTGGCTTGCTCAGTATGTGCCACTGGTAAGACTTCCAATCGACCCCCAGATGGGCTCCTTCAACCGCTGGCGATCCCTTCGAGACCCTGGTCCCATATCGCTCTAGATTTTGTCACCGCCCTCCCACCCTCTCAAGGGAACACGGTAGTTTTGACCGTGGTGGACCAGTTTTCGAAGGCGGTCCATTTCATTCCCTTGCCCAAATTACCCTCAGCCAAGGAGACAGCGTTAATTGTCGTTGACCACGTCTTTCGGTTACATGGCCTCCAGACAGACGTGGTTTCCGACAGAGGACCTCAATTTGTGTCCAAATTTTGGCAAGAGTTTTGTAGATTACTGGGGGCGACTGTGAGTTTGTCCTCTGGGTTTCATCCCCAGAGCAATGGCCAGACTGAGAGAGCCAACCAGGATTTGGAGAGAACGTTGCGATGTCTGGTTTCCAAGAATCCTTCCTCATGGAGTCAACAACTGTCAATGGTGGAGTACGCCCACAATTCGTTACCAGTATCATCTACGGGCCTATCTCCGTTTGAGTGTAGTCTAGGTTACCAGCCACCAATTTTTCCTAGTCTGGAATCTGAAGTCACGGTTCCCTCTGCTCACGCCTTCGTCCAGAGGTGTCATCGCGCTTGGACTAGAGCCCGCGAGACTCTACTCCAAGCGGGAGCGCGCACCAAGGCCAAAGCCGATCGCCACCGGTCTAGGCCTCCCGTATACGTCGTTGGTCAAAAAGTGTGGCTTTCTACCAAGAACATTCCTCTGCGTTCCGTCTCTAATAAACTTGCTCCCAAATTTATCGGCCCGTTCACTGTCACCAAGATCCTTAGCCCGGTGGCAGTCTGCCTCAAACTCCCTCCAGTGTACAGGAGGATTCATTCCGCCTTCCATGTTTCCAAAATAAAACCTGTGTTTCACTCCCATATTAATCCGCCTGTCCCGGTTCCCCCCCCGCCTCGTCTCGTAGATGGGGAACCCACATATTCGGTTAATCGCATTCTGGACTCAAGGCGGAGGGGACGCGGATTCCAGTACTTGGTGGACTGGGAAGGTTACGGTCCAGAGGAGAGAAGTTGGGTTCCGGCTAGAGACATCCTGGATCACTCCCTTATTGATGATTACAATCGACAGGTAAGGGACGCCAGGAGGCGTTCTTAGGAGAGGGGGTACTGTCACGGTTCATGAATTCACTGGTTTCTTCGTGTCCCGTGTATTGTTGCTCTGTGCGTGAATGAGTGTGTGAGTGGGCGTGTCTGCTCGTTCGGCTGATCAGCTGCCAGCTGATCTCATTCACTGCACCAGCTATTGCCAATTCACTCAGACTATAAGGACTCACCGCACTCTCATCTCTTTGTCAGATCGTTGTTTGGATGTCCACAGGTTGTGTCGTCGTGATCCGTTCCAGTTCTGTTCCTGAGTCTAGTTCCTGTTCGGTGTCCTGTGATGTTCGTCTCGTCTTGTCTGGAAATCCACCATCACCTGTCTTCACCAGCACGCTGACCACCTAGTCCCTGCACCACCAGCCCACCCGAGCTCCATTACTACGTTGTGTTTGTTTCTCTAAATAAAGAACCCTTGCATCATTGCTTCCGCCTCTCGTGTCATGACAGAATATCTCTTTGGATTTGAGACTTTAGTCTTTGCAACTTTACATATCTTCTTTATGCACCAAGAGCTTGAATCTGGAATCTGAGGGTGCAAAAAAAATCTAAATACTGAGAAAATTGCCTTTAAAGTTGTCCAAATAAAGTTCTTAGCAAAACATATTACTAATAAAAAATTAGGTTTTGATATATTTATGATAGGAAATTTACAAAATATCTTCATGGAACATGATCTTTACTTAATTTCCTAATGATTTTTGGTGTAACCCCTCTCTCCAGGGTCCTCAACGCCACACCTCGTCCTTGCTCCCAGTGGGCCTCGACCCCAGGTCTCCGGCATGGGAGGCGGACGCACTAACAAGGAGGCTAAATGTCTGCAGCCACTAGTGTCAGTCGCTAGTGCATCTCTTGAGATCAGGGAATTGAGGTTTACCTGCACAGCACCTACTCACTGGCCTACGTTACATTGGCATAAAAGAAAAAATCGATAATTTTGACCCATATTTTTTTTTTTTGGCTATTGCTACAAATATACCCCAGTGATTTAAGTCTGGTTTTGTGGTCCAGGGTCACATATGAATTAGTTCTCTTTATGGATTAGATCTCTTTATGAAGTTTATGAAGTATTAAAGTGGTAGTTGCATGTTCCGTCAATCAAGGGACAGAAATCTTATATTCTGTTAAAGTATCTTCAGTTTTATTTCAAAGATAACAAACCTCTTGGCTGAGTAAACGATGGAATTTTGATTTTTGAACTAATCCTGTAATAAAAGAATGTGGTCATATGTGTCTTGCGTCTGTTCACTTGTGCATTACCCAAGATGCTTGCTAATGCCAGGTGTGAACAGAGCCACTGTGTGACTTCACAATCAACTTAAAAGAATGGTTCCTGTGAGAGATATTGTTGTCATTACATTTTTTTTTTCTTTCTTTTTTCAAGAATACCAAGTTTGTGGCTTCTCCCATGACCTTCAAGGACCCGACTGACTTCGGAATCAGCTGTAAAGGAGGATGAAACCAATGTTTCAGGTTAGACTATATTTCAGTATAAGATTATCTATATTCATGCATTATATATATTCTGTGTTCATGTATTTTTTCCTGAAGTTGTCAAATCTGTTATTTAGAATAGGTCATTGATATTGCATCGATTTGTCCCTACTTCATTTGATTCCACCATCAACACAAGGCTGCAATGGACCTGGAAAAATGTCCTCCTATCAAGCTGAAAACCATCTTTAAAAAAGTACATTTGGACATTTCTGTCACTACCTATTGTCTGCCTCAAAATATTGCCAGATGTGTTGTATATGAAAGACTAATATAAATAAAATCAGTTGGAGAGCTGACCTTGAGTGTTTTTTTTTCTTTGATCTGCAGGCACTAACAAGAATACCTTGAAGAGACCACACAGCCATACCTGCTCGCTGATGGGACACAGAGCAACAGCATTCGTGGATACTACACAACTGTCAACAAGTATCTTGCTGCAATCTTGTTCAAATCTACCTGTCATATTTTTTGACGTCTAGGTAAATTTGATGATTTTGTGTTTTATTAAATATTTTATGTTTCTGTGCAACACATAATGAATGTGACTGACTAATTAACCTTTACACATCTGATATATGCTTTAAAGTTGCTACTTTGCACATTTGTTAAATAAATGTTGAAATTTATACATCTGTCTGAAGACTCTTGATTTTATGTCTAATCTTGTACATTAACACCATACAATAGAATTTGTTTGCCCTGAAAAGAATACTTTATAAATAACACTTTAATTAAATAACACTTGATTAAAACAACACCAGGGATGTTAAATACCCCATAGAGTAAAATTTTAACGGCAACAGCAAGTTTAACACTTTACACTATGAGTGTAATTTTTCTACACTGTAAGGTGCTATATTAACACTAAAAATTCAACACTACGAATGGTGTACTTTTTTAACACTAGATAGATTGGGACCATATATGATCTTCAGCAGTGTTAAAATGGACACTTTGAAGAGCAGGTCATATAGTTTTTTTTAAAATATCTAATTTGCAGTTTATAACGTAGCTATCCTTAAATGAAAACAATCTGCAAAGTTGTTAATCAAAAAAGTGCATGAAAAGATGTCTCTCAAAAGATGTCTCTCTGTTTAAGAAGATGATGTGTTCAAGGATACCACAGAAATACAATTCAAACCTTTTGTTGTGTGCATGTCATTTTACCAAGGACTGCTTCTCTAAACTTGGCTTTTATCTTCGTCGGCTTCTAATCTTCTTAATTTGGACTAACAAGCTCTTCGAACCACAACCTTTAAGTCTTATTTATCAAATATTTGTGATGTCACAAATCCCAGAAAATATGCGTTGTAGTCCAAACGAGTTGTTTGTTGTAGTTTTTGAAAAGTGATTTCTGTTAAATAAAATCTCTTTTTTTGAAGTGGACTTTGAGCTTTGTAACTTTACAGATGTTTTTTTATGCTCAAACAGCAACATTACAACAAGCTGAGTGTTTTATCTCCTATATCTTCTTACTTCATAAGAAAATTAACATTTAAATCAGTGTATAACTGCACAGCCTTCATTTGTGACACCACAATAAGCAAACCTCTACAGATTAAAGAACATGAATGATGAACTGACACCAGCTGTGATTAAAGAAACAAAATGTGAATTCAAATGTCATTCATACAGACAATAAAACAAACATATAAACATAATTGGAAATCTGTTTGCTGTCGGTTTGACCTCCTCACATTCATTCCTTCATCTTCATCTTCCACACTGAGCTCTACATCATCAGCTCTCATACAGAAACACAAAAACCTCCTCAGCTGCTTTAGTTTGTGTCTCACACACCTCTCCTGCTCACTGACTGAAATGTGATTCTCTGAGATTTTCCCCATTTTGTTGCTTTGGTAAAAAAAACACATGCTAAACTCATAAATGTGATCATGTTTTGAAAGTGCAGTGATTGTTTTCAGTCTTACTCACCGAACTGATCTGGATTCTTTAACCACAGGTAACAGATTCTGAAGAACTTCATCTGCTGTATGTCGTGCTCCAATAAACTGTTTCAGATCAAACACATCCATCTTCTGCTCTGATGACAGCAACACATAAACCAGAGCTGACCACTGTGAAGAGGAGAGTTTGGTTTGTTTTATTTCTCCAGATTTCAGATATTCTTGGATCTCCTGCATCAGTGAATCATCACCCAGTTCATTCAGACAGTGAAACAGATTGATGGATTTCTCTGGAGAGTGATTCTCCCTGATCTTCTGCTTGATGAACTGAACTGTTTCCTCTTTGCTGTAGGAGCAGCTTCCTGTCTGTGTCAGTAGTGTTCGTAAGAGAGTCTGATTAGACTCCACTGAGAGACCCAGAAGAAAACGCAGGAAAAGATCCAGATGTCCATTCTTACACTTTAAGACCTTTTTTAAAGCTCTCTGATGCAGCTCAGATAATGAATTATATTTCTTCTGGTTAAAAATCTTAGACACAAGACTCTGTTTGGTTTGGTCAAACACATTGATGTTGTTGATTGTAAAGGAGAGGTGCACATATAGAGCTGCTAGATGTTCCTGAAGGCTCAGATGAACAAAGCAGAAGACTTTCCCCTGATACAAGCCCAACTCCTCTCTGAAGATCTGAGTGCACAATCCTGAGTACACTGATGCTTCTGTCACATCAATGCCACACTCTCTCAGGTCCTCATCATAGAATATCAGGTTTCCTTTCACAAGCTGCTGGAAAGCCAGTTTCCCCAGTTTGAGGATCATGTCTTCATCTGTCAGCTTCTTCTCATAGTCCTTCTGATGTTTGATTTTGGTCTGAAGGATCAGGAAGTGTGTGTACATTTGAGTGAGAGTCTTGGGAATCTCTCCTCTCTTTCCTCGATTCAACATCTTCTCCAGAACAGCGGCTGAGATCCAGCAGAAGACTGGGATGTGGCACATGATGAAGAGGCTCCTTGATGACTTCAGGTGTGAGATGATCCTATCGGCCAGACTCTGATCACTGATCCTCTTCCTGAAGTATTCCTCCTTCTGTGGCCCATTGAAGCCTCGTACCTCTGTCACTCGATGGACACACTCAGAGGGGACGAGATCAGCTGCTGCTGGTCTGGAGGTGATCCAGATGAGAGCAGAGGGAAGCAGATTCCCCACAATGAGGTTCATCAGCAGCACGTCCACTGAGGCTGATTCAGATATATTACACAGTTTCACTTTACTCTTAAAGTTCAGAGACAGACGACACTCATCCAGACCATCAAAGATGAACAACACTTTATATTCATCACTGGATATTTCTTTAGTTTCAGGGAAAAACACATGAAGAAGATCTGAAAGACTGAGTGTTTTGTCCTTCATCAGGTTTATTTCTCTGAAAGGAAGTGGAAATATGAGCTGGACGTCCTGATTCTCTTTCCCTTCAGCCCAGTCCAGGATGAACTTCTGCACAGAGACTGTTTTTCCAATGCCAGCGACTCCCTTTGTCAGCACAGTTCTGATGGCTTTGTCTTGTCCAGGTAAAGCTCTAAAGATGTCATTGCATTTGATGGCTGTGTCCTCTGTTGCTGCTCTCCTGGATTGAGTCTCAATCTGTCTCACCTCATGCTCATTACTGATCTCTCCACTCTCACTCTCTGTGATGTAGAGCTCTGTGTAGATCTCATTCAGCAGTGTTGGGTTTCTCTGCGTCGCTGTTCCCTCACACAGACACGCAAACTTCTTCTGCAGATTTGATCTAAATGTGTTTAGGACTTCTTTGCTGCAAAATAAAACTTCCACATTATTGCATGAGTTGTATCATCCCAATGCAATAAGCCCATTGTCTCATATTCTGTATCATATCTTTTACAGAAATGTTATACCTGAGATCAGGCCGTGTATCTCTGCTCTTGAATTGTTCTTGACAAACCATAGATGTGTCACTCTTCACAGACACACAGCTGGACTCTGCTTCTGTTCTCTTCTGATGAACTGAACTAAAACAGAGATTATCCTTTAAATTACTGTGTGCAAATGATTGTTTGTAAAGAGCAACTGGTAATCATTTAATCTACTGTTTATACAAAAACTGTAAACTCAACTGTTATAATATGTGACAATATTAAATGTCATGTTATAATTATATTTTCATACAAATGTTATACCTGAGATCAGGCCTTGAAACTCCACTCTTAAAGTTTATTGGTTCAATCATAGACGCGTCACTCTTCATAGACACACAGCTGAACTCTGCTTCTGATCTCTTCTGATGAACTGAACTAAAACACAACAGATTTAACCCTTATTATGAGAATCATCTCAATATAATAAGATAATCATCCTAACATACGTCAAAGGGTATTTTTATTTAAAAAAAAAACACTTTTGGAGGCTTTTGTGGTCTTATTGTTTTTAATGAATATTATAAAAACCATACACAAAATAAACTTGTTTTATAACATAAAAGGTTATTTAATGTGTTACTCAAAGTACCTGTGTCCTGGAAAAGAACTGTCATCTCCAGATGTTTGTGGTTCATCCATGATGATCTTGAACAGTTTGATCTCCACCGACCGTTTGATCTTCACGGACAAACAAGTGAAGCTATGAAAAAAATCACAAAAACTATAATAAAAAATATTTATTAAATATTTTAACATTCTGTATTGTAAATAATACATTCTGTCTGTTTAAAGTAGCTAAACATCACCTCTGCTCATTTACAGTCACTTTTATACCATTCTCGTCACGAGAACACTAAATGATCTTCAGCAAATGTGATGTGACAGTCATTGTGTCATATTTTCTTGCACAGCTGAAGTGTGAGATGGGAATATGCATATGTAAATTGTATTCAGATGAGGTTATACATAGTAATGTATAGATGTTGAATGCTCCATATCTAGTTATTTCAGGGAGGAGACGGGGTGTGGATGAATATAAACAAAATCTTCTGCAGGATTTATAAAGGAACACTTTAAGGATGAAATATAAGTTTAATACATAAAATATACACTATATTTGTGGGGAAAAAAAACTAAAACAGACTTTGATGGCAAATAAAATTTCACTTAGAAAATTGTAAATTTTACAGTCTCATCAGCTACGGTGTTAGAATCCAGTGTTACGATTTTATGTGTTGTATTTATTCATTTTGAGTAGTTTCAAGAGGAAAACAAATGTAGAAGAGACTCTGGATCAAGATTACACAAAGAACATGAAGGTGAGATATTCTCCTTATATTAATTAAGAAAGATAATGCATGAGTTATATCTATGAGTAAAATACATTTACTACATTTCATATTACATACAGTGTAAAACAACCTTATTTCAACCTTTACAAAACTATATGGTAGGTCGTAACAACAGTAGCTACTTTCATTTACACTGATAATTACATTAAGTTTGAAGACTTGTTTACAATCTTGTAATCCCTAGTTGTCCATATTTAATCATATTTCTTGAGTGCTTCATGATTAAGTTAGTATTTCATGCTTACTTACGTTAATAAGGAAGTCACTTAGTGATCCACACCTGAAGACTTGCTTTGATCAAAATCTTCGGCTTCTAGACAGGTTTTCAGAATGTCTTTGGTCTCTCGTTATGTACAAGTCACTTCCCACATGAGCAAATAAAAAAGACAGTTTTCCAAAATGAAAAACAAAACAAAAACAAAAAAAAATCAATAATAAATCTTACAAACAGGTGTAAACGTTGCCCGCAAAACAATCTGCATTCACTTTCATTTTGTCAGAAAGGTTGTCAAACCTGTTTGGAGAGAAGAAAACACATCATCACAGTAGTTTTTAAAGAGACAAGAGACTGATTTGATCAAATATTTGGGAACAATTTATAATGACAATCAGTTCCAAGTAAATTAAAAGTGTTTTGTTAATGATTAACTTATAATTTACTAAACATTAATATGCAATTGTAGATGATTAATAAGTGTCCGAAAATCTCACTGAAAATTCGTACTAATTCATACAAATTAACCAAGCATCTGGGTCATATGAAATCGTACAGTTTGTTAATAGTATTTAATGCAACCATATCTAATGGCGAATTCATACTAATTCGCACTAAAACTATATATACTATATAGTTCAAACTATACGACTTATTTATCTCATTCAAGAAGCGTGACCCAACTCTCATTTGGAAAACATCTCAATATTTTACAGCACTTTACACGCTACACCAAGTGAGCATTTGATCACAGTGTCCTGGTGTTTAATATAAAGTCCATTATATGTTCTTTAATCAGATCGGCTTCTTAATGTTAACTTCCTGCATTATATCTGTCTGCTCTACATCGGCTTACTTTCTTTTTTTTCCAAATGATTGAAACCAATACATATTACTAGCTAGCGCCTAGCATGATTAAACACTAGCATCAGATTTTACGTAACGTGACACAGATCTTTGATCCATTTATCATATTCATATTACGTTAAAGGAAGTAGTAATTACCACTCTAATTCAGCTGTTGTAATTAATGCACAGTAATGCCTTACCATGCTTTTACCACAGTAGTTCTATCGCAGTATTTTGTAGTTGTAGTAGCACAGTAACCACAACCCCTGCCACACTTTCACCACAGTAACTGTAGTTACAAACTACTGCGGTAGTTTATAGTTATAGCACAGAAACTGCATCCATTATGTTTTTACCACAGCAACTGTTGTTCAGTTCAGTTACCACCACAATTACTATGCTTTTAATCAATTTTAAGTAAAAGAAAAATATTTTGCATGTCTTGCAGTTACCTCAGATCACATTCTCCTCCTCCATCTACAATCCCTACAACAATTCATCCTACTGCTCTTTTGAGTCAGCTCTCTTACTCTTTCTCTCTCTCTCACACACACACACTCACAATCTCTCTGTCTTTTTAGTGTTCTTTAACTATTTCTCTTTGCATTCTTTCTTTCTCTTCTTCAATATGGCATCTTGTCAAAACTCAACAGGTTTTGATCAGTTATATCAGGAAGTTGCAATTATTACAAGGGATCTTGAACTCATAGCTGGCAGTGCTGGACTTGAAGCAGCTGAACAAATTCTGCAAACGTTCAACCCTCCACTGATAACATTAAATACATTTCAGTTCGATTTCTTTCCATTGAATACATATTTTTTTATATCAAATTGTTTTGCTTTAATGAATGTATCCTGTTTTTATCTGTTAATAGATTTCAGTCTTTGCTTTCAATAATTTTTATCAATTTCTGGTAACACTTTATAATAACTTTCATTAATAAATCATTAACAAATATTATATCATGCTTAGCAGATCATTATATGTTAACATGTTAAATGTCCTTCAAGGACAGCACATCCACACTTTGCTCCATCCTTATTCCGCTCTGTCACTGAACACTATTATGCACATGCTGACCCCGCATGTAAAATGTGTCATGCAGAAAGCACTGGTTCATATGTGCAGCGCATGCATAACAGTCCTGATTGCAGTTAATATTTAAAATTAATAAAAAAGTTACCTTTTTTCAATCCTTCAATTATTTAAAGAAAACCCTTTATTGCAGAAACACTTCAGGTGCTGCTGCAGAAAGTACAGTAGGTGGACATCCAAAACGTTACTTCTACCGCCGCTCGTACCGCCGCCGTGGCGTCCGCAAAGTGCATTTGCAGCTTTTGACCGCTGAGTGGCGCTTTAATCACAAGTTTTCAAACAAGCGCATCAAAGCACATTTTCGCAAATAGACGTCAGTTTTGCCTCGCTGATGTGTTACATTTGACGGCTGCAGTCGGGGAAAATGAAAGAAAAACACTATAGTTAAAATATTTAATATTCACAGATGAAAGTTTGGTAATTATGAAGTTATGTGCATTTCTTAGAACGAATTCAAGCAGGATAAATGTCAAGCCTGTGCCTGAGCCTGTGCTTATATTTTCTCTAAACTACACAGTATTACACCATATTTTAGATTTGACACATTGCAGTATTATTTATATAATATGAATTATGTGTTATATTATTCAAAATAAATTGTGGTTTACTTTGCATCGTAGCATTAAAAGTGGTAGCCTATTTTAGTGAGCTAGGCTACATGGATTAATATGCAAAATGTCAATATTCTCATATATTAGGCCTATATTTTAATTTATATTTTAAAATTCCTTTAATAAAACAACATGCATTTTTGTTATTCGTTACCTGTCCTTTATTTTGACAGACAACTTCTTGGGAAAATATATTTGTCTGTACACTGATTAAGAAATTGTTGCGTGTTTTATAAATTATTTTCTTTATTTTAGTAAAACGTGAGGCACTGTATAATTTCGTTCCCATTATTTAGGCCTAATTAAAACAAGAAACAAATAAATTAAACCTGCACGATTTAGCTAAATCATTGAAATTCTAAAGAATGGACTGATTAATAAAACGTCCTCACGATTAAACTCAAGTTCTCTCATTATAATCACCAAAGTGCAAATGATGTAAAAAAGAGCTTCATTAATAGACAACTTCAGTGATTTTAAAGGGAGCCGCCGTTACTTGCTTACATAGAATTTAAGTAAAAAAAAAAAAAAATTGCAGCCACATTTAAATGCAGGTGTGTAAAATGTCTGCGTGCAAGATTTGCGCGGCGCGAGTGATGCTGAGTGCACGCGCAGCATTTATTCTTATTTGTTTTATCTTCATTACAAATCTTGTTTGGTTTTATTTCGGATAATTGCATGTAAAAAATAATTATTCATATTTAAGTGTTTGTGCGAAAATTATTAATGCGCATGCAGGACAGGGAGGCGCCCTCTAGATCACTTGAATTTTTTCCTGATAATGAATTAACTTAAAATTGTGGTGTCTCACATACATGAGAAATATATCTACAGAAAGCTTGAAATGTCTTTTAAACGAATCAATTCAGAACGAAAGCATTATGTAATCTGTGAAGGTTGTATTTCTCTTTAAAGGCGCGTTCATGTGGAGAGAGTCATCACTGTGAATTTCATCTTGCAGCCGACAAGAAAACATTTGTTTATTAATAAATAATTAAAATGTCTCATTTTTTACAATTATTAGGCTACTTCTGCCTGTGCTTTGGGGCAAACTTAATGCATGTTCTTGAATATATTAAGGTTCATTATGGATTATAGATGTAAATGTAATATAAACCTGCGATTAGTTGAATAATGACAAATGAACGACTAGTAACTAGAAAAATCTTACGTGGGAGGCAGACCTATTAAATAGCCTCTAGACATCTCTGTTAAAGTTTTTAAAGCATTTTATACGCGTTTGCATAAATTCTTCTTTCAGAACGGTCTGTAATGGAGAGATACCTTATGTCACGGTTCATGAATTCGCTGTCTCTCTCTTGGCTTGTTTAGTGTGCAGGTGTGTGGCTGTGGGCGTGGTCTCTGATCACGCCTGATTAACAGCACCACCTGCGTCTCGTTGTGTGTGTGTATTTAAGTGCAGTAACTGGTGTCTCATGTTGTCAGATCGTTGTGGTTGTTCCCTGTGTTCCGTTCTGTTCCCCTGGATGTCTTGGATCGTGGATTCCCACCGTTGTTCTTCGTCAAGTCTTCTTGTTCCCTGCACCGGAATCACGAGCACCTTCACCGGGAGACACAGCACTGGAGCACCGTGGAGGATCATCGTTGTCCACCCAGGTCACTGCGCCACTCACCATCTGAGCTTGGGATCGTCCACTCCACCTGTGACTTGCTGTCTTTGTTGTCTGTTGTCTGACCATATTATATCTTGTCATTAAACCGCCTGGCTATTGCGTCCTGTCTCTGAGTCGTGATACCTTAACACTGATTTTTCCTCTGAAACACAAAAACGAAATTTGAAATAAAATTGATTTTTTTTTTTGAGAATGGCCAACCCTTCTTTGCAGATATTGTTGCTTCTGTTTGGGCACTGTAAATAGGCTACAAAAAAAAAAATAATAATGTCTCCAAAAACTCCAAAATGTTTTTTTTTGTCATGTCTGTAACGCATGTGTATTCCCAAATCTAAAAAAAGCCTATAAAACATCATAGATGGATCTTAGGCCCCATTTACACTGCATGGTTCAAGTGACCCAATTCCGATTTTTTCCTCTCATGTGGCACAGATCGGATATGACCGGTGAACGTGTAAGCAGGAAAAAAACGCATGGATTCCGATTTTTCACAGATCGGATTCAGGCCTCATTCATATGTGGTAATAGATCGGATATGAATCGGATACGTGCATTTGCGTGTGCCATGTAAGCAGACAAATCGGATATTCCCCAGTAAATGCGAGTCGTACGTAGGGTGACCAGATGAGATTGGCTGAAATTCGGGACGGGGTCGGGGGGGTTGTGACGGGATGGGGGGCTTCTATGACTGCGTAGCCTATAATAAAAGTTAATGAATTTCAAACCTGAACCAAACATATTTTTATTCAAAGATCAACAGTCTGTCATTAGTCTTTAGTCTGCCACAAAAAACAACAACATTAAAATCACGAACTCAAATGTCATTGTGAAAAGAAAAAAAAAAAACAATGACTGTTGTAAGTAACAGTGCGTAAATCAGACATTTCTGTATAGCCTAACGCTAATAAGCTTAAACGAAAATAGTGAAATAACTGAGTAGTGAAGTATTTTTTTATACACAGTGCCGCGAACAATCAGTCACTCCTTTACGCGTGCATCACTGTCCTCCTCGCGGTTGCAGCAACTTGCACTCTCTTCATCAAGCCAGAGGCGTTTTTGCTTTTTAGCAGCGTGTTGGGGTTCCGGTACACCAGCATGCCAACGGAGTGAATGAAAATTAGCTTATCAATGCATATCTAAATTCGCGCCTAGCCGCCTACGGTATCTTTTTAGAACTTAGAAAAAAAAGATGCTCCAGCTATGAGCAGCCGGCGGGGGCTGGTTGCAGGACGACTCAACCTCCGCAGACAGTTTTTAATGTTTTTCAGACAAACTAACTACTCAAAATTTTGCTTTAGTATAATTTTCGGGACAATTAGGGGCCAGATTCGGGACAACAGTTTAGATTTAGGGACTGTCCCGAATTTTTCGGGACGTCTGGTCACCCTAGTCGTACGTCATTAAAAAGTGACGTCAACTCAGGTGGACACCACCAACTGAGATCACATGACTTATTATAGGCGCGATGGAGGACGAAGGATACACACAGTGGAGCAATGCGGAGGTTTCATGTCTTTTAAGTCCTCTTTTTTTCTCCGCCGTACGAGACCAATGTTTTGCTGATTTTTTTGTTGACTTTTCAAAATATTGTGGAAAGCAAAACACTGTATAATTTTATTTGCATCTGCATCCATTGTATTTCCTGCTGTTTTACTTCGTTTTTCGGGTCAGAACGTCTACGTTTGGTAGTTTCAGCAGTGTGTAGTGTAAATGCAAAAATCGGATACGGGTCACTTTTAAAAGTTGATGTAAGCGGGTCGTCAAAAAAATCGGAAATAGTCGGAAAATCGGATTTGGGCATCAAGACCTGCAGTGTAAATGCGGCCATAGTGATCTCTGGACTCTGTTTGGGATTTAGAAAAACATAAAGAGATGGTTCAATATATTGGTTATGAAAAGGCTACATTCTGTGAGAATTTATATTTCATAGTCTAAAAAAATATTTTTTAGACGAATCAAAATAAAATTAACACAACAGTTTGCGAATTTATTTTTTTTGAGTTAAGGCAACTTCCTCTGAAGTTATAATAACTAATAAACTATATTGCGCTATACATTAGTCAACATTTGAAGTGGATTAAAACCTTTCTTCAAAGTTGCCCTAAAACCAAAATGACGAGTCCTATCTAAACCTGTTCTGCAAGTTTGATACCCTCATAAGACACTGCCCATATGAAAGACCAAGAGATTCACACATTTATATCAACCACCACAAGCTATACAGCACTACCCCCCAACCCCCTCCAGCTGAACTGAACTTGGTCTGTTTTTTGGCTGTGAGGAACAGTGTGTTGTCATGTTACTGGTGTGTTGTCATGAAACATGCCTGCACTCACAGCAGCCCTACTCTTTTTATTCATTATTTTCCTGCAGCCCATATTATTGTTTTCACAAGACCATAATAATAACAAATTATCAATTGATAATTAATCATTATTTTACGAAAATCATTGTTATTTGTGAACGTAGCGTTTGCGGAAGGCTTTAAGACCAAGCGGAGTCCTCCATCAGCTGCTCCCGCTTCACAGCGCGCAGGACTCGCGCTAACTGCACCCAGCTTCAAAGTCTGCAAGTTTTGATTTAACTAAATCAGTTTGAACGAATACAACTTACTGATCATGAGCCCAACATTTAACAAGACAGAAAAACATTTAGTCTACCTGAAGGAAGATGTATTTCATTGTAAGTTAATGCTGTTAAATAGAGAGTTAAATAGAGAGAGAGAGAGAGAGAGAGAGAGAGAGAGAGAGAGAGAGAAATAAAAAAAAACCCGTGTTGGCTATTCCTAAACTTGGAGCTCATTATATTGAAGTACAAATCCAAACACCAGAAGCAAACTCTCAGTGTTCTTTCATTGAAAAGTATGCATTTTGTTTATTCACAGGCTATATGGTTGAAATAATATTTTAGTTCAAAACTTTAAGTGCCATTGTTTAAAAAAAATGCTTTATTGGCTAACGTTTCATAGACCTTCAGTTGTTATGCTTTAAAATCCCATAACATTTGTAATTTCACAGTATTTTCACCTCCTAAATCACTAACCTTTAAAGTCACAATTCTATAATGGTAAAATTTACTCAGGCCGATGGCACTTTTAAATACATTTTTAAATACATTATTTTTTTTATTTTTTTTAGAATAATTGTAGCTTACATAAATAGGTGAAGCAAAACAATTATGAATAATATTTGGATCGTCCCTTATTTTTTCCCTTATTTTCTTAAAGAATAAACACTTATTCTCTACAAGAATAAACATGATAACATATTAATTCATAGAAATAATTTAAGCAATTAAAACCTGATAACATATTATTAATTCATAGAAATAATTTAAGCATTTAAAACCTTTTTTAAAAAACTTAAACTTCAATACTATTAAACTGACTTTAAAATCTCAAGGAGTTTATAAATTAAAAAGGGTAAAATGTCACAGTGCATGTTAAATAGCCTAAATGAACTTGTGTTAACAATATAATTAGAACTAACAATATAATTCAATTATTTTTTAAATGAACAATTCCTGTATAAAATGGGACAGCAACCTTTATATCAAACATTTTTAAATCGTCCACAGTTGAGCAACGCGCGAGGCAGGTTGAGCGTGCGAAGTGAATGTGCTGCACAAAGTCATTTTCAGATGCAATGAAAATAAAAAAAAATAAAAAAAAACCCTGGATAGCCTAGATTAGGCCCAGACTCTGTTCCTAAGTATATAATAGTATATAATAATTATAATTACCCCACAGTAACAAATTTTGACCGATTAATCGCCTATTTTCGTTTGCTGCATGTTATTTTATTTTATTTCTCTCATTCGGGAGAAGTCCAAACGTTTCCATATTCGTGATGTTGCCTACTTCAAGCTTAACTATTATTCATTAGGAAAAATAGGCATTGTAGTTCACACGTGTTTCAGTATCGACGAAAAAAAAAAAAAAAATCATAATTAACAAAAATATGCCAAAGTGGACCGCTGCTCGCGCCAAATGGCACGGTGAACGACTACTGTTTCCAATGAATGTGCGCGACGCACCAGCGCGATCAAACAGCTGAAACAGAAAATACAAAATTTTTGGTCACACAGTAAAGGCATAATTCAAAAATGCAAAGTGTTAGCAGTTTGAAAAATCAAGAATAATAACAGAATTAATAATAATTATTGCTAAATGCTGGACCGTTCTCATTTCGATTTGCAAATGGAACCTGAAGGATTTTTTTTAAACCAAGAATGAACCGAAATGAAAACATTTAGCTTTTTATCCGTATATATAGGCCTTATTTAATGACTGTTTAGTAACAATAGCAAGCATAAGATCCTTTGTGTAAAGGTCTCCTTTTAATTTTTGATGAGTAGACTGTAGCCTAAGACTATCCTACATTTTGAAATTAACTCACTGTACATTTTTTAATGGTTTTTAAAGATGGTACAATGTTATATCATAATGTTATTGTTGTTTTACCTCCTTTTATCTCATTTTACAATTACATTCAGTTCGCAATCCATCTCTTTGCGCCACCTGGCGGTAGTTTCGCAAATGAATTTAACACGCGACTGACTTGCAGTTAATGCCGCGGCGGTAGTACCCATTTTGGTTGTCTACCATCTGTAGACAGGGAAATTCTAGTTCTACTGCGGAGGAACCAGGGTCGTCAAAGGGAGGATGATATCTTGGACCTCAAGACAGCTCAGTGCAAGGAGGAATTGGAGGACCTTGAGAACCACCTTAAGGACCCTGAATTTAGAAAGTGGTGGGTGCTAACTTAAATCAGAAAATAATAAAAATAAAAAAGTATCTAACTTTCTCTTTGCAAATTTTATATCAATACTAGTATCATTTTTTAGGATTAGGCAAACTATTATGAAATAAATGTATTTTACATCTACTTCTTAAAGTGTTAGTTCACCACAAAATGAAAATTATGCCATCACTGACTCACCCTCAACTTGTTCAGAACCTGTATGAGTTTCTTTCTTGTGCTGAACACAAAGAGGATATTTTTAAGAATGCTGGTAACCAAACAGTTTCTACTATGGAAGTCAACACAGAACAGCAACTGTTTCATTACCAACATTCTTCAAAATATCTTCCCTTAGATTAATCAGAGGAAGAAACGAAAGTTTACAACAACTTGAGGGTGAGTAAATGATAGGACACATTTTTGGTATCCATTTTCCATAATTTTGCAAATGGCAAAATAAGTTTCCTATAATGAAACTGGTATAACATTCTACAGCATAATGGATATACTATTTCCTTTGGTTACCTGCATGCCAACAAATGGTGCCTTATTGGTGGGGCGAATCCAGGAGAGTGTGTAAGGAGGGTAATGCGGGCAGTAGCCACCAACAATGTATGGAGCCACTGCAGCCTGCATGGGAAGCCTAAGAAGCTGGCTCTGATTAAAACAACAATGGGCAAAGTTATCACACGTGATTCACAATGATTAGTTTACAAACAATAGAGACAAATGTGCTACAAATTTGAAAATGAAATAATGAAGCTACAGATTGTCTTGACTTTCTACAAGTCCTTTCCGCATTTTTTCTGAGGTTGTGGGTTCGAGTCTCGGTCCGGTAATACCACGACTGAGGTGCCTTTGAGCAAGGCACCGAACCCCCAACTGCTCCCCGGGCGCCGCAGCATAAATGGCTGCCCACTGCTCTGGGTGTGTGTTCACTGCTGTGTGTGTGTGTGTGTGTGTGTGTGTGTGTGTGTGTTCACTGCACATTGGATGGGTTAAATGCAGACCACAAATTCTGAGTATGGGTCACCATACTTGGCTGTATGTCATGTCACTTTCACTTTTTTTTTCTTTACTTTTTTTTTAACTGAAATGGGAATACTTTCTGTAAAGATACTTTAATTAGTATGATTTTTTATAGTATGACAAAGTAGTATGATTAATGAAATGATAAGTGTATACATTGTATTTAAATTATACACTTGACATTTCTATTTAATTTATACACAATTGAACATATGAATAAACACACTGATAAAAACAAGCATGAACAAAGTTCTGGCACTTATACTGTAATGACTGTGACCTCTGTTTATTTAATTCCAGATGCCGTCATGAAATGGAAAGCTGGTCTTGGGGAGAAGGAGATAGAAAGTTTAATTGCAGAGACTCTTAAACATGCGCCGGCACACATAAATAAAAGTGTTGAGGTATGAAAATCAGAGACTGTTCTGTAATTAAAAGCCAAACAGAAAAAAACAAAACAAAAAAACCCCACTGATGATTACATACAACACGTGCACGAACATGTGAAAATCTGTCATCAATACATTAAAGAATTTATTCTTTAAACCTGTGAAAAATGACACATGAAATTGACAACATGGGCTTTTTTAAAAGCGCATAGATCTTACCTCTGTAACAATTAGAAACAACTAGAATTTACATATCTACACACAACAAAACCATGCAGTTTGTACCAAACTTATGCACTTTGGCAGTTGATGACGCTTAAGAGCATTATAGAAATGTATTTATCGATATAGATTCAATAGATTATAAACTTACCGCTGATTGTGAGTGTAGATAAAAAATATAATCGCCACATTTACAGACAATTTGAAATAAAACGTTCAACAGCTAGATTAATCATCAGATCTCCTGCGCCAACCAATCAGCGATTAATTTGTGTTGCTAAGGTCTTTCAGCCAATTATGTATATATTATATTATATTATATTATATTATATTATATTATATTATATTATATATATTTATTTTGCCATGCTCATGCACATAAGTCTACTTTTGCTATACTATTTTTGCCATATGAATATATATTTACTAAAAAAAAAATACTAGTTTGTTCTTAACAATAATTCAGGGTTTAAATACCCACAACATAAGTGAAACATATACCAAATCGTGAAAAGAACTATTTGTCATGATCTGATTAAACGGTTACGTTGTGACAAACACACACAAAAAGTAACTTTTGTGTCAGTGTTTAAAAGTGGGCGATTTTTACACAAAACGATCTGCTTAATACTGATTTCTGCTTCTTTCAGTGCTAATTGCCTTTTCTTTCTTTCATTTAATTTTTCTTGTTTTAGGGACATGTAGAGGAGTGGACGGAGGAGTAGATGTGGAGGAGAAAATGGTTCAATGTTCAAGCTTCTGAAGAAAACCTTCTTTGTTCGATTTACATGATTAGAAACCTGTTCATTTACATGTTTAAAAACCTGTTTACCATTTTGTTATTTGTGATTTATCTATATCTGTAATAAACAACATGAATTAATCAAATTCAAGTCTTTCATAAATAGTTTTTGGGCAAATGAGGACAAGTTAAATTAGCCAAGTCCGCCCATATAGATTAAGAATTAAAATGACGAACGGGCTACCAACACACGACTGTAGATCCACAAGGTTGCCACGAAGTCGCAGTTACCAACTGACAATGTCACAAAGCTACGCTGTGGTGACGTATAGACAAATCCGGCGAAACACGGAAGTAAAGCAGCGCCGCCATTACTGCATGCCTTGCTGCTAAGGAAGTAGCAGAAGTAGCGTGTTAGTCCCGTAGGCGGCTGTAGCAGATGTTAGCTGTACGAAAAGTTATTTTTATTTAGTTTTTTTAGTACGTATGCTGTCCAGTGATGCCGGGAAGAGCGTGTTGTGCGGTTGTCTGTTTTAACAACACCACAAAACTACAGGCCTGGAATAAACCCGTTTGTGAAATTCACGAATCTTTGTTGCACATTGACAGCCCATGTTTACGGCCATACGGATTACACAGAGTTCTTTACTATTAGCTAGAGATGATCAGTTCACGTGCCGCTAGGGATCTGTCGCGTCACATTTACAAGCACCAAAACGGTATTTATTGTTTGAATTTTGTAATAAAATTGACAGAATCTGAGAGCTGAAGTTTTTTTCTATCATAAGTAACCTGCTCTGTCTAGTCTGTCGGTCTCCGTGTCCTCTTTGCTTCGCGAATTTTCTGTGCGTGAGAAAATGGATGTGTGGCGTGAGAGCGTGTGAAAAGCGTCAATTGCGTGTGTCTCACATTTTATTGCATTTGTATTAGTTGTTTGAAGAGTAAAAAAAAATCCGTGGGTCTTAACGCAATTACAATTTGTTAAGTCATTCGGACTAAAAGGGGAAAAAAATAATAAATTGGGTCAGTCCTAAATTGACAGGGTCGGTCAGTTATGGCAAACAAGAAAATTTTTAAGGATGGCCTAATAGTTATTTGAAACTTGTGAAGCTTGTGAACATATTAACAACACAGCTAGTAATGACAGCGTTCGGTTTTATTGTTGTCATCAATTAATACACTTCTTAATTACAATACACTACATATTCTTACATTATTACATTATGTTGTCAGTAAATTACCTTTATCAGTAAGTTTTGGCCACTGCCTGACATCATCTACCCAATGTTCCCTTTCACCAGACATTTTCTTTAAAGGGATAGTTCACCCAAAAATGAAAATTATGTCATTAATGACTCACCCTCATGTCGTTCCAAACCCGTAAGACCTCCGTTCATCTTCGGAATACAGTTTAAGATATTTTAGATTTAGTCCGAGAGCTTTCTGTTCCTCCATTGAGAATGTATGTACGGTATACTGTCCACGTCCAGAAAGGTAATAAAAACATCTTCAAAGTAGTCCATGTGACATCAGAGGGTCCGTTAGAATTTTTTGAAGCATCAAAAATACATTTTGGTCCAAAAATATCAAAAACTACGACTTTATTCAGCATTGACTTCTCTCCCGGGTCTGTTATGAGCACGTTCACAACACTGCAGTTTAGTGATATCTGGTTCGCGAACGAATCACTCGATGTAACCGGATCTTCTTGAGCCAGTTCACCAAATCGAACTGAATCGTTTGAAACGGTTCGCGTCTCCAATAAGCATTAATCCACAAAGACTTAAGCTGTTAACTTTTTTAACATGGCTGACACTCCCTCTGAGTTCAAATAAACCAATATCCCGGAGTAATTCATTTACTCAAACAGTATACTGACTGAACTGCTGTGAAGAGAGAAGTGAAGATGAACACCGAGCCGAGCCAGATAACGAACGAAACATTGACTCGTTCTCGAGTCAAGAACCGGTTGCATCGGTTTTGGATCACCGGTAGTGATGGGAAGTTCTGTTCTTCTCCGCGAACCGGTTCTTTCGGACAGTTTGATTCAATAAACCGGTTGCCGAAAACGGTTCACCAGTTCTTTTGCGCTCGACGTAATGACTTCATTGGCGATGATGGCCTTGATTCAAGCCTTCGGTTTACCCGCGCTCATAACATTAGCACAGAATCAGTTCAGAATCAATCACCAAAAGAACCAGTTCGGTTCAGACGCGCTGTGTGTCAGTCTGAATCACGCATGCGCAGTATCATCAGCTCCTCGGTTCTCGAACCGGACGCGTCTGACAGAAACGGTTCTTGACTCGAGAACGAGTCAATGTTTCGTTCGTTATCTGGCTCGGCTCGGTGTTCATCTTCAGTTCTCTCTTCACAGCAGTTCAGTCAGTGTACTGTTTGAGTAAATGAATTACTCCGGGATATTGGTTTATTTGAACTCAGAGGGAGTGTCAGCCATGTTAAAAAAGTTAACAGCTTAAGTCATTTGTGGATTAATGCTTATTGGAGACGCGAACCGTTTCAAACGATTCAGTTCGATTTGGTGAACTGGCTCAAGAAGATCCGGTTACATCGAGTGATTCGTTCGCGAACCGGATATCACTAAACTGCAGTGTTGTGAACGCGCTCATAACAGACCCGGGAGAGAAGACAACGCTGAATAAAGTCGTAGTTTTTGTTATTTTTGGACCAAAATGTATTTTCGATGCTTCAAAAAATTCTAACGGACCCTCTGATGTCACATGGACTACTTTGAAGATGTTTTTATTACCTTTCTGGACGTGGACAGTATACCGTACATACATTCTCAATGGAGGGACAGAAAGCTCTCGGACTAAATCTAAAATATCTTAAACTGTATTCCGAAGATGAACGGAGGTCTTACGGGTTTGGAACGACATGAGGGTGAGTCATTAATGACATAATTTTAATATTTGGGTGAACTAACCCTTTAAAGCTTCTCTCCAGTATGAATCCTCATGTGCCTTTTAAAGCTTCCTTGTTGAGTAAAACTGTTTCCACACCCAGAGCATGTGTAAGGCTTCTCGCCGGTGTGAATCCTCACGTGCATTTTAAGGCTAACTTTTTCATTAAAAACTGTTGGCAGGTGAAAAGCCTCTCTCCTGTGTGAATCTTCATATTGACTTTAAAGGCAGGGTAGGTAAAAAATTTATAAACAACTTTCTTCAAAATTTGTTTAAACTTTCTATATATATCAATGCATAATTAAAATGTAAGTACTCTGATAAAAAGAGTATAAAAATCGAGTGACTCTAGACCGTTTAATCTGTATTAAACACAGCTCATTATTTCCATTCGGGACGAAACATAGGATTGGCTTAGGCGACTGTCACTCTCTCGCAATCATGGCAACCACCCTTTTGCCACACATGACCTGCCCACTTGCGCGCGCACGTTTGATTTGAGGAATTCAAGAGGCACGGATCCTAGGAATACCAAAACAATGGCAGAGAAACAGCAAGCAAAATTCACAGTACCGGCCTATGCAGTTACTGAAGGCAAACCAAGCAAAAAAAGGAAGACAGTAACAGTACAAGAAAAGGCAATGAACAAAAAGTCTTTGGATAAACAAAGAAATAAAACGCGAGTTAATATCGGCGTGGCTTTCCAGCGATGGCGAGAACTGAGGGAACTCAAGGGGCTGAAAAGTGACTCCTTGATGGCTTTATTTCTGCTGGACAGGTAAATCTTTCTTTTTGTATTTTGATCATACATATTTTTTTGTTTATTTTTTCATGAAGCATGTGTCATTAGCACACGTAGCTGCGTAATATAGCTAACATAACATTACTTAGCGAGCCGTAGTAGAGACGATAAATAATCTATAGGCCTAGCTCAAGATGATAGCTATAGTGTTGAATTGTGCATAATTTTGCTTTAGATAACTAAATACATGTTTAACAGATAGTAGGCCTAACGTTACTCCGCATCTAGGAACTTTTCTTAGAACTATATTTACCCTCTGTCTGACTCTTTTACCATGTTCACCTGTAAGTTTACCTGCACGTTTTCTTTCACCTTTGTTTTGTTTTTATATTCTCTACCTATGTTTACTGATGTCTTTATCTTGTATCTGTGTGTGTCGTACACACTTTGTTGTATGTGTGTGTTATTATTTTGTGTCTGCAATGCAGTTGTGAGTTGATATTTGAGTGTATGTTACTCTGTTTATCTGTAATCAAGACATTTTATAAATGTGATGTAATTGTTGTGTTGATTTGTATAATTTTTTTTATTAGTTATGAGAAAGACATATCAACGTCCACACCATCGAAAAGTGGATTTACAATGGCACCACCACCTGTATCCACTATTGTCTCGGAGTCGCTTTCTGACCGGTGAGACTTGTATGTTGTGTCGTTCAGTGAACGAGTGACAGTTTTTATAACAATCAACATGTTTATCTGTTTTTATTGTCATTTTTCCAGAGATGATGACTTCTCAGTCCCTGGAGTTGAAGAGTTGGATAGTAGCAGCGTACAGGATAAAAACATTCAGGAATTAGATGCAAGGTATTGATTAGTGAGACATTTGTATACATATTTTATCAAACTTCACTTTATAGTTATTGTCTCCATCATTACTTCAACCAGTGATGGTGACATAAAATCTTCTTTTTTATCTCTCTTTAGTATGTCATCACTGGATCTGGATGTCATCAGTGAAGATGAATTTAACAACATTAAAAACTCAATGTAAGTTGTTGTGTTGACTGAATAGATGTTTTAAATTATATTGTTAGATTGAATATAATTTTCCAATTTTACTACATAGTATCGAGTGGGAAGATGACACCTGGTGTCCTGATATGGAGACAAAGTCTGTGTCATCATTTGAAGAAGACGAAACAAAGGAAATAGATACAGACTATGATGACAGTGATGATGAGGACTATATGCCACATATTTGTGTGCGGTAGGTTCAATAATGTATGACTATTATATTGAAGTTATTCATATGTTTGCTAGATATTTTTTAAATATTTGTGTTACAACAGGACTGGCGGTGCTCTGAAGACTCCGATTTGTCTGAATTCCCTTCAAACAATTAGTATGGAGGACACTGTGCACGATGCTGAAGACAACTCCCAAGACCCTACTATTGCAGACATACATCCAATCCCAGAGACTGCTAAAATCATGGTTGAGGATGACATAATTGGCCAGCCAGCATCTATAACATACCACAGTTGTCTGAAGCTGCTTGCTGAATATCTTGTTCTACCTGTGAACATGTGTACTGCTAAGGACACAAACACAAATGCAGAGTGTGGGGCACATAAACCATTTGAGGTCAACATCCATTCCAGGGGTACAGCTGCAATTGTGGAATGGGTGAGTCTGAACTTTGTGTGACAGTATTGATAACATGTTTTGAACAATTTCAGATGTTTTAGATGTGTAATATAGGTTAAATATATATTTTTAATTGTTTTTCTTTTTCAGATATGTTGTAATGGTCACACTGTTTGGAAATGGTCTGGACGTCTGGCATGGGTCCAAAAACTTGAGCAAAAAAATTCACGCAGTAAGTATAATAAATCCGCATCAGTAATCACATTTCATCTGATCACAATAAAAACTTACATAACAGCACCCTTCCATACCTTTTTATTTCTTTTTTAAATATATTATTGTATTTTTAATCCTGTTGACATAATCATAGTTTACCTAATACAAAAGAATAATTGTTTATGCATCCAGGCAGGGCAGCAAAAGGGGTGTGCCATTCTCCAGATGTGGAATAAAGACATCTGCAACCACTTCTGGTACTGCTGTAAGACGGCAGATACCTATGAAGAGTTTATTGTGAGTATTTTCTTCTTTGATATATTTTTTCATTTTCAATATTTAGAAAGAGAAGAAATTGAAGCATCTCTTTTCATAAACTAAACTAACTTATATAATCACCCGTTTTGGTTTATAGGTTTAAAAATGAAATAACTGATATAGTGGGTATTTATTGTACAAATGTTGTGACATATTATGTGTATTTGTTATTACTTTTGGCATTCAATTACATATATAATGCTTTAGTCCATCACTTTTTAAATCTAAAAATTACAAGTTTTTATGCTGTTTGTGTAAAATCTTGTTGTGACTTGTTTATGCAATTAGAATTTGAAATCAGTTTGTAAATGTTTTACCACAGGACATGTGGGTGGGAGTCCTGCACCATGTCACAGGAGAACACACGTGGGCTCTTGGTGAGTGTAAACATGGCCCCTTGCTGGACGACAGAGATAAAGAATTGATTGAGAGTGGTTCAGTGGCACATGAGAGGCTGGCTGAAATTATTCTCGATGAACGCTGGCTGAAGGTCGTCCCCAAGTATCTGAATTTCAGGTACATAAGCAACTTTATATAGCTCTATATTGTAAATGGTCAAATCAACTATGTGAAAGACATTTTACTGTAATTGACGTCGATATTACATGAACAAGATTATTATAAAAAAAATATATTGTATGTATTTTTATCTAATGTGCACTCAGGTCAACTGCAGATTTGGAGTCGTTTCACAACCACATACTGATGTATGCCAGCAAGCGCTTCAGCTTTTCCCCACCAGTTTATGCTGCTCGTACCATGCTGGCTGGCCTCGATTACAACCATCTTCTCCATAGACCAGCCAGGAGAAAAGCTGATGGCACAATTCAGTAAGTTTTGAATCCTTTTTATAAAATAAACGTTACATTGTACACTTTTCACTAAGCTGATACACTTCTCTATATTGTCAGGTATGGCAAGGTGTACAACAAAAAGTCCAGGAAGTGGAGGTTATACTCATTGAAGGTGGAGAAGGACTACAGCTACATCTCTGACCTACAGCGTGCCATCCTCCTTCGACGGATATCAGCTAATAAGGGGATTCCTAGAAGCAGAACCAGGAGACCTGATGATCCCCGTCAACATGGCGTACTGTCTGGTGCACCTGCTCCATCAACACAGGAGCTATTGCAAATTCAAGTCAGCAGAGGGTTAGGTGAGTTCTTTAAATACTGGGACCTCTAGTAGTACCAGCTATTTTATGAGCTATATGGATTTATTGAAAAAAAAAATTTAATGTGAATTTAAATTTCAACAATACATATTACACAATTTTAACTGTAACATATCAAACTCATAAACTGTTATTATAATCTAAAGTGGTTATATAAAAGTCATGATACAATCCAAATATCACGTGGGTGACTTTATCATCCAAGACAAATGTAGTAGTAAATATGATTTTGGCACACTAAGTAAAAAAATAAAAAGGTGTATAATAACGATCATTTATGGCCAAGATAAACACACAATCAAATAAAACTCTTCTCCCATAATAGATTATATATATATAACGTTATAATATTTAACAGTAATGTGTTTGTTTTTGAAATGTGGTAATCATGTCAGAGAGATAATTATTATATTCTTTGTATAGGTCAATCGCTGCCGAAACAATGAATAATCTCCACAGGACCATAGCTGATGTGATGCTACGTCCCAAGTCTGACCCATCTACCAGTCAAGATACCTCTGGAAACCCAATGTCTTATATGTGTTATTGTTGATTGTGCTAATGTTTTTTAGATTTGTGATTATAGTTTCTAGCTTTAGTAATACAGAAATAAAAATGTGACATTCTACATTTGGTTGTCGTTATTGCAGAAATAATACATAAATTTAGTTTTGTAATCAAATGTGGTTTCTATTGCAAGTGTAAAGAATTAATTTATCATTTTCAGTAAAATTTTTTATTTAAAAATAAACGAAGAAAATAGTATACCAAACAAAAAAAATTATTTTAATATTGTAGAATGTAAAACACAGAAACTATGTACATGTATTCATCCACACAATAGATGGACAGTTCTCTAAAGCACTCTAGACTCTTAGACTCTACTAGGAATAAAACCTCTGTACTGTTGCAGTGGATCAGGATAACGATCGCGTATCTTCCAGACGCAGTAACTTGGTATCACGACTCTGTGACCCTGTCCCAATGCTCCATACTGCCACACTACAAATTGCCTGTATGCTGCATGACGAAACTGTCTATTACTCTGTCCTGGTTCTGGATTATCAGTCAATGCTCGAATGTCATTCCAGATACGTCTGGCAAGGCGCAGAACACCCTCTTCCAAAATGTAGGCTTCCATGTGTGGCAGTATGGAAATACAATAATCGGGATGTTGTCCACAGCACTTTTGTTCTACAAATGTGGCCATTCCTCTGCACCGCTGGCAGACACACCAAGGGGGTTGCCCTGACACAAGAGGGCCTGGTGGAGGAGCATTTTCTGACATCCTTTCCAGAACATCAAACATAAGACTTGGGTCACGCGTCAGGCAGAGCTCCAGGACTTGATGTGCTTGTTCCAGGCTCAGTCCTCGAATTCTGGCCTGCAATGGAATATATAATTACAAATTATATAAAAAAAAAAATGTAAATATTGGTGTGATTACACAGAACATTTGTCAACATGATTCAATTTTTTATTTTATTTTTATATAGCTTCGTGTTCTCTGAGATGACTTGTGTGCACATTACACTCCAGATCATATATACCTGTTCACATGCCCTTGTTTGAGCTTGAAGATCCAAAACTCGACGCAGGTCCTCTTGTCCAAGAAGTGCTCCTTGCCCTGCACTTCGACCACCCCGTCCTCGGCCTCTACTTCCTCGGACCCTAGTTGCACGGCCTCTTGCACGACCTCCTCTGCTTCGCCCTCGACCCCGGACCTGTCCTCGAGCTGACGATGCGGTACTTGTCTCTGGAGTGTAGTCCTTATCAGAGTCAACAATGCTTTCATCATGGAAACTCTTACATGCAGAACAACGTATATGTTATGAATCTTACACGAAATTCATCTTCATCACAGTGTAAATGATGGTAATGGAAAAACGTGTATCATGCAACCTGTTTTTAGCTTTGCCTTATAGATAACTAGCTCGTTAGCGAATCAAAAAATATATATTTTAAACTTTACCAATATCAATATGCTAGCTTGATAGTGAGTACTAAAATACATCTTGTTTGTTTATCTTCATAATTATAAAGTTATTTTTATTACATGTGATTCTGACATGATGTCACTACATGCACTGTGCTCCTTCCTCTCCGCTCGTCTCAGGTAAATAATGCGTCTTCCAGCTCAGTGGTCGGAGTCGCTGGGGGCGTGGCTTTGGAAGGAGCCCAGAAGGGAGGGGGTGGAGTGAATGGAAATAATGAGCTGTCTTTAAAACAGTCGTGAGAGGTCTACAGACACTCGATTTTTATACTTTCTTTTTCAGAGTACTTACATTTTAATTATGTATTGATATATATATAAAGTTTAAACAAATTTGGAAAAAAAGTTTTTTATACATTTTTTACCTACCCTGCCTTTCATTTAATGCAAGAAAGAATGTAATTTCTGTCGTTTTTATTTAGTGTGTCAGTTTGCACCCTCACTTCTTCTTTCTACTTTAGATGCTGTTTATCATGGTGCTCTAAGGTTTATATCAGATTGTAAACCATCACCATATCATTGTACCTTGTATAGCAGAGTAGGTTGGCCTTCTTTGTCTAATAGGAGACAAATGCATTGGTATTTAATTACAGGTGCAGCTTAAAAAAATTGATATAATGAATTTTTTTTTTCATATATTCTAATGATATATTCTAGATTCAATATATGTAAAGTAAAACTTTTTTTTTTTCATTTGGATAATTAGAGCTTACAGCTCATGAAAGTCAAAAATCCAGTATCTCAAAATGATAGATTATAAAATTTGCTGTCGTTTGATCATTTTAAAACACTTACTTGACAAATGGAAGGTGACTTTGTGACACTTCTGTGAAAGAAACATTTGATCTCAGAGAAACTTTTCTGGTTAAATAAACTTCGGGAATGGGTACCAAAACCTGGTATTTAATCAGTCCCGGGGCTAAATTATGAAAGTAGTACAGTAGTATTGATAAGCTCTGACATTAACATTTCTGCTGTCTGTACTCTAGAAATTAAGAAAACACACATATTCATCCAACTCACACTGAAGATGGCTGATCCATTTTGTCTGTCTTATTTTTTCAGGTATATAAAACAACAAAAGGATAGCCTACATTATCGGGCTACAACCATCATATATAAATTAACAGACCTTTCCCATTTTTTTAAATGGGTGAAGGAGGCAAGCCCAGAAGGTGTCCGGGTCTCAAAAAAAGCCCTTAAACGGGCAATTCTGATTATAAAGATGTGCTGCAAGGAGGAGTCCAGAAACAAGCAGTCCTGGCAGCAGGAGGTGCAAACGTCAAAATCTGGTGAGTTTTGTAATATGCACAAACACTTACACCTACATATATATATAACACCCCTTTATGTCTCATATCTCTCATATCTTTTCATTTATACGGTGAGCGATATCACACAAGCAGCGAGAGCAATATCACATGAGTGGCACTCATGATATTGTTATATTTTAATCATGATATTATGTGTTTGAATGAAGAGTTTATTTGCAAAAACCAATAACTCTTTTTTTATGTTTTTTTTTTAAATTGCACATTACAAAATGTTCATTTAAGATATGTTTTTTTTTAACCAAAGCTGATAACTCCACATTATGTGTTTTAGAGATGAAAAAACCATCTGTTTAATCTGTGTAATCTTTGTAATCTCCTCAGATGTCAATGTAGATGCCTGACAAGGGTTGTTGTTGTGATCATAGACTGTATGGACGTGATTAAATGCAATAACCAGGCATTCAGTTAATACTGTAGTGCCAGTTCTGCTTACTAAAAGTAGCCTACTAGGCATCTCGCATTCCATGCCGAGCTTTTCTGACACCATTCTTTTGCAAGTTTACTTAAAAATGTTTCAGCTTTAATTTTCCTTTTATGCTCTGAAGAAGATATCACAGGTTCATCAAGTTCATTGAAATTATCCATCCTCAATCACTTTTAGTCAGCTTTGATGAAACTCCCCTCAGCTAGCACCTCTTTTCAAAATGAAAGTAGCCTTGTCACCTGACCTGAATATAGCGCACTGATTTGCTGAAATTGACTTATCGGTTACACACACACACACACACACCCACATATGTGACCAATGGGACACAAGTCGGTTCTGGGGCATTTTGAGTTATTCACAGATTCTGAAAGTGTAGTCTCCAAGCTTCCCAACGATGTGTAACACATGGAAATCTCATAATATTTGGAGAGATTGTGGCCATTTGAAGGTAGGCACTCAAAAAAGCTCAAAAGGGAGAAAATGGCCTCTAAAAGATTGTGCAGTTAAAAATATGTGAGTTTTATCTTTTTATAAAACCTTTTTTGTCAAAACTCTTTGAACTTGTGCATTGTAGATAACGTTGCAAGACACTCCTTTAAAATCTGGCCATCATTTTTAATGTTATTATTTTAATGTTTATGTAAACAAAAAGTACATATTTGAGCTATTTTTATTTGTTATCTGCTGGTTTTCTACATAAAACTTGGTGAATTGATTTCATTGTGTAGCATTAGGACTTTTTGAACAGGATTCTGTGATAACTGTGATAATTTTGGTCACTATAATCATGAAATGAGATTTTCAGTGTGTCTGTGAAACGCTGAGGTACCCTAGTAGTTTTGTGCACGCGTGAACATCATGGCAACGTACAACAAAAAATTACCTCACGCGGGAAACACTTAACGTAACACGTAAATGCAAGTAACTAACGTAAGGTCTAAACATGCACTAAACAAGAGATAACGTGTACGTGTTCTTAGAATGAACACAAAACGACAAACTTTGATGTTTATGGAAACTCACCCCATAAGAAACAGAAAAGTATTCTTGCAGATCTCGTTGCCTCCAATGAAATAAGTAGCCATCAAAGAAGTTTGCACTATGCGTCTGTTTGCCTCTAAATGTCCAATAATTTGCATGTCCTGCCACTCTTTTTCCGCAGCTAAAGAATCCAGCCGTATGTTGTACATAATGTCTGGAGAAAGCTTCTGGCTACAGCACTGTCTCCCATGCAAAGAGTTCTCTTTTCTCCTCGTGTAGCATTTACAGTCAAAGTTACGGATTTTCCCCATTTCTCTGTCTTTATCCCCATCAAATGTTACTATCGATATAGCCTCTGATATCTTACGGTCCAACTCGTTTGATGCCAGTCCGAAACATTCTCATCTGCGATAATTTTTGCTGAGTCCATCTTCATTGAATTTTGATATCAGCTAGAGCCGGCCAGAGTGCTGCATAATAATTAGCCACGCTTCCCTTGGAGGGCGGGGGCAATAACAAAAGACCCAAAAGCCGGCTTATCCAGTATGGAAATACACATACAATGACACGCCCCTACTGCGTGCTCTAGTCTCTCTGAAAAACATGCCGATTTCAACATCAAAATGTACGCTTTTAAATATACCAATACTGCTATCTCAAACATGGAGAGGCTTCTTCGTGATCTCAACTAACAGATTCTGCAAAAAAACGAAAATCACCAATTTTGAAAAAAAACGCTTCTTTCTCATTTTGCTCGAAAGTTGTGCTGCCGACTTGTGTCACTGGTTTCTGTGACGGGTCACATACAGGTCCTTCTCAAAAAATTAGCATATTGTGAAAAAGTTCATTATTTTCCATAATGTAATGATAAAAATTAAACTTTCATATATTTTTGATTCATTGCACACCAACTGAAATATTTCAGGTCTTTTATTGTTTTAATACTGATGATTTTGGCATACAGCTCATGAAAACCCAAAATTCCTATCTCAAAAAATTAGCATATTTCATCCGATCAATAAAAGAAAAGTGTTTTTAATACAAAAAAAGTCAACCTTCAAATAATTATGTTCAGTTATGCACTCAATACTTGGTCGGGAATTCTTTTGCAGAAATGACTGCTTCAATGCGGCGTGGCATGGAGGCAATCAGCCTGTGGCACTGCTGAGGTGTTATGGAGGCCCAGGATGCTTCGATAGCGGCCTTAAGCTCATCCAGAGTGTTGGGTCTTGCGTCTCTCAACTTTCTCTTCACAATATCCCACAGATTCTCTATGGGGTTCAGGTCAGGAGAGTTGGCAGGCCAATTGAGCACAGTAATACCATGGTCAGTAAACCATTTACCAGTGGTTTTGGCACTGTGAGCAGGTGCCAGGTCGTGCTGAAAAACGAAATCTTCATCTCCATAAAGCTTTTCAGCAGATGGAAGCATGAAGTGCTCCAAAATCTCCTGATTGCTAGCTGCATTGACCCTGCCCTTGATAAAACACAGTGGACCAACACCAGCAGCTGACATGGCACCCCAGACCATCACTGACTGTGGGTACTTGACACTGGACTTCAGGCATTTTGGATTTCCTTCTCCCCAGTCTTCCTCCAGACTCTGGCACCTTGATTTCCAAATGACATGCAAAATTTGCTTTCATCCGAAAAAAGTACTTTGGTCCACTGAGCAACAGTCCAGTGCTGCTTCTCTGTAGCCCAGGTCAGGCGCTTCTGCCGCTGTTTCTGGTTCAAAGCACACGCCTGTGCACGGTGGCTCTGGATGTTTCTACTCCAGACTCAGTCCACTGCTTCTGCAGGTCCCCCAAGGTCTGGAATCGGTCCTTCTCCACAATCTTCCTCAGGGTCCGGTCACCTCTTCTCGTTGTGCAGCGTTTTTTGCCACACTTTTTCCTTCCCACAGACTTCCCACTGAGGTGCCTTGATACAGCACTCTGGGAACAGCCTATTCGTTCAGAAATTTCTTTCTGTGTCTTACCCTCTCGCTTGAGGGTGTCAATGATGGCCTTCTGGGTTAACCTCTTACCCATGATTGCAGTTTTGAGTAATGAACCAGGCTGGGAGTTTTTAAAAGCCTCAGGAATCTTTTGCAGGTGTTTAGAGTTAATTAGTTGATTCAGATGATTAGGTTAATAGCTCGTTTAGAGAACCTTTTCATGATATGCTAATTTTTTGAGATAGGAATTTTGGGTTTTCATGAGCTGTATGCCAAAATCATCAGTATTAAAACAATAAAAGACCTGAAATATTTCAGTTGGTGTGCAATGAATCTAAAATATATGAAAGTTTAATTTTATCATTACATTATGGAAAATAATGAACTTTTATCACAATATGCTAATTTTTTGAGAAGGACCTGTGTGTGTGTATATATATATACATACACACATATATTATATATATATTAGTGGTGGGCCATTATCGGCGTTAACGTGCTGCGTTAACGTGAGACTCTTATTGCGCGATAAAAAAAAAATATCGCCATTAATCTATTCTCAAAGTTGGGTTGGGAGCTGGGTCTATACTACGCAAGCTATGATGACTTCTTCCTGTTTATCACATACTATCACATACATTCCAGGAGCGGTCTGCAGCAGTGCAGCGATCGTTTACACACCGAGTCTATTTTTGCTGTGCTGCACGCGCTGAGTTAAAGTGACAGCGCATTGTTCGCGATAAAAATTAACATGGATTGGCACGGAAGTGCAGTAATTTCATAATAAATGTTATACTAATTAAAGCCTACTGTGTTTCACAGTCAACACATGGCTTTTTTGCTAGGTTTAAAACAAGAAAAAGAGCTTAGATAAACAAGGCAACTTAATACCTATATGCACTTTTATGGAAGCAGAAAAACAAAGTTCATTAAGACCCGTGGGATTGCTTGTAATAAAGATTTAAATGCAAAAGGGACAAGAGTCAGTGGTGTGTTTTAATTTTAAATATTTGCGATATCCTAACAAGATAATTGGGCTGTGTTGCCGCTTGCTTCAGTAACTTATTATACAAATCTAGAAGTCAAATCCATGAATAATACACTGTTTATATTTATTGAGTTTAAACTAATGTCTATGAAAGATTGTTACTGTTCTGTGATAGAGTCACAATGATGAAAAGGATTTATTTTATTTTTTTACATGATTTGAAATCTAAATAATGAATAAATGTTGTGTTTGTGGACCAAACAGTCGTGGATCAGTAGCGGAGTTTAAACGCGTCCTCTGTGAAAGCACAATGAGTCCGTGCTGCTTCTGCACCACATACGAAACGCATACGGACTGCAGACGGAGTACGTGTTAAACAGGCGAAAGGTTGTTTGCAACTTGTGCATTGCGGAATTAGTTTACTGTAGGAGTTCTTCCAGTCTCAAGTACCACCTAAACGCAAAGCATCCCTTAGCTAATGCGGAAGATGCCGGGCAAAGCACTGATGTAGCGCAGGGGAAGAGTCGTCGTCAAACTATTATGTTTGAGTGCAGCACAGCTCTATCAGTACTAACAAGTACATCTTATTGAACATAATTTGAATGCCTTCGGCAGAATTCAAATGAGCCATTTTAATCTAGATTAAAAAAATTAATCTATGCACACCACTAATATATATATATATATATATATATATATATATATATATATATATATATATATATATATATATATATATATATATATATATATATATACACAGTACAGGCCAAAAGTTTGGACACATCTCATTCAATGCGTTTTCTTTATTTTCATGACTATTTACATTGTAGATTCTCACGGAATGCATCAAAGCTATTAATGAACACATGTGGAATTATGTACACAAAAATAGTGAAATAACTGAAAACATGTCTTATATTCTAGTTTCTTCAAAGTAGCCAGTGAGAATCTACAATGTAAATAGTCATGCAAATAAAGGAATCGCATTGAATGAGATGTGTCCAAACTTTTGGCCTGTACTGTATATATATACAGTATAGTGTCCAGCTGTGGGTTGATTTTATTGACCATCATTGTGTGTATTATTTCCTTAATGTTAGGCAGAAACATGCCCTTGTAAGCATATTCCCCCAATATGTTCTCATTGTACTCAAGACACTTGTTTCATCTTACACTAAATCTAATTAATCTAAAGTAATATTTATTGCTACAGAAGACTAAGCTCTTTATGATGATGTAACTGTAATCTAATTCATCTAAAGTAATATTTATTGCTAGACTAAGCTCTTTATGATGATGTAACTTGAATGTTATGGATAAAAGCATAATCCAATTGCCCACATGTCTTAATTGTGAAAAAAAACTGTCAAAAAAGTGGCTTACCTGTTTAAAAACTTGTGCAACGGTGATCCAACCACAATCTTCATGCCCCTAGGTGAATACCCTGTCTGCTGTCGGGGGTGTGGATTTGAAGAGGGTGACATGGAACATTCTGTCATACCTGTTTTCCTGCCCCCTTTCCCGAACAATTAATTGGAAGGGTGTGAACAAGAAGAGGGCCTTCCACAGGATGGCATCACGGACCCTCCTCAGCCGTAAGTAGGCTATTGCTTCAAATGCCCTTAGTGAATTAGTATTTATTCACTCAAGAGTCTTACAGATTACTCCTGAAAAAGAGTTTAGCAGTCAAAACTGATTGTTATACTAAAACGTATATAGTATATACAGTGCAGGCCAAAAGTTTGGACACATCTCATTCAATGCGTTTTCTTTATTTTCATGACTATTTACATTGTAGATTCTCACTGAATGCATCAAAGCTATTAATGAACACATGTGGAATTATGTACACAAAAAGTGTGAATTAACATGTCTTATATTCTAGTTTCTTCAAAGTAGCCAGTGAGAATCTACAATGTAAATAGTCATGAAAATACAGGAAACGCATTGAATGAGAAGGTGTGTCCAAACTTTTGGCCTGTACTGTATATATATATATATATATATATATATATATATCACCTTCTGTATATTCTGGCTTGAAAAGATAAGGACGTCCATCAAACTGAAAGGGTTCGTTTACGATGTCTTCAAATTCGTTCGAATAACCAGAGCCCGTCTACTAGACATTCTCTGGTGTGTATCCTGTTGCGTTCAGTGCTTTCTTCCGGCAACAGCGTTTTCACGCGAGAGTCTTAGCGGTCAACTAACGTTAAGGTTCACCCGAAATGCATTGCAACACACCGTCGGGGAGAGACTCATGGTTAGGTCGGCTTTAAATACCATACAGAATCCGTTCTACTCTAACGATCGTGGCATGACGATTAAGACTTGTATGCAATGACATGATATGTGTCGCTGGTGCATAGTAGTAGTTTAAAGTTTGAGTGAATGCGAGTTTTTCAATGAGATGTTCTATTACAGTATATGTGGTTTACTTTAATTGGAGCTGGCTGGGCACTGAACTGGGCTTAATTGATTGACAAAACTTTTTTTTTTTAAATGACCTGTATGACCTTTATAACTGGTGCTGGTTAGTCACTGAACTGGGTTTCATGGATTGGCTTTGAGTTTTTTTTCTTTTTGAGCACGTCTGAATCCCAGGACATAACGCACTCATAATAGGCTTGAGATATAATTCCAAAGGGGACAGATAGGCTTGGCTACAGCACTTAAAACTTAAAAAGATTGAAATTGCAATCAATGACTCGCATCGGGTGAACGAAGCTTTTTGAAGTTGAATAGGCTATTAAAAACAATTTGCGCACCTCCATGGAGAGACTATAGTGGGCTCACCCTTCTATGAATTGAAAAAGACACTGACTTGCCATATCCTGACTCAGAAAAAAAAAAACATTTTATTGCTTACTTTGCCGCAAACTCAGCAATGAAATCATAGGCCAGCTTGCAGGTAGCCTAAAGTCTTTTTCAATAGAAGGGCGAGCCCACTATAGTCTCTCCATGGAGCCTATTATGAGACCCAGTGCATTATGTCCTGGGATTCGGACGTGCTCAAAAAGAAAAAAAAACTTAAAGCCAATCCATGAAGCCCATGTTCAATGACTAACCAGCACCAGTTATAAAGGTCATACATTCCATTAAGCCCAGTTCAATGCCCAGCCAGCTGCAATTAAAGTCAACCACGTATACTGTTGTATAGAACATATCATTGAGAAACTCACATTCACTCAAACTTTATACTACTACTCTGCACCAGCGACACAAGTCAAGTCACGTCTTTTTTGACAAACGCTCCCAAAACTCCTCCGGTGGCCCCTTAAATAAATAACGAACAGTCCCTTAATGATATCGACAATAAGGCCAGATTTATTGAGGGCAGCATAAATGCGCTTATTTTACTGACCATCATAGGCCATAGGCAGACTTTGATTTTGAGTGAACTAGCAGTGCCCTGGCCAGAACTAAGGGGACCGGGTACTACCGAGCCACTTCAAACCATGTTCTGTATATAGGCCTAGGCTATCTGTGCATATACGTGTGCAAATTCCGAGACTGCCGACAGTTCGGGTCAGGTGAAAGTTACTGCCATCAATGTAGACTATGCATTGCCTAAAACTCGGTCACAACCTGCCTGTTAGGCTATATCAGACTTTATTATATTATGCTTCTGTACTTTCAGAGACCCCCACAGATATTTGAGTTTTCTGCTTTCATGTGAGCTCAGCTCCCACTGGCTCCCATCTAACTCGAACCCTGTGTAGTAGGGAGATGAGTGAAGTACCCTACTTTTACTCGCTAGGAAGTACGAGGATAAACGACATATACCGTAGGCTACCTTTACAAAAGAGGATGACAATCGATCCTTCCCGCACAGATTTCCATTGATTCAATTCTTCCAGTTTTGACGTCTTCGTAAAACAGCATACACCAACAACAATGCCTTCTGTTTATTCTTCTTATTCTTTTTATTACTATTAGGCCTAATTGGGGCTACGTCTTAACCTCAATGGTTAGATATAGTTCATTTGTCTTATTCAGTTTTACATGACCAGTTTTTTTTATTATTAGGCTATTATTTTATTACAGCTCCATCAACTAATGCACAAACCGTTATAGAATAGGCCGAATTAGAAGGATGGGCCTATCTTCATTTTGAGCAAATGCAATATACGTCTGTCGGCAGTCTGTTTTGTCGTCATGTAGGACTAGCACTGATCCAAATGTCTCATTCAACCTAATCAGTAATGCTGTTTTCCAGGTGCACTGCGCAAATGCGCACTGACAGCAACTGCAACAGAAGCTGAAATATGGAGGCATGCTATAAGGTGGTTTGCCCTTTCGGCGGACAGGAGAGGAGGGCGCCAGGAGAGACTGGCGCGTCAGCAGCAGGAGCAGCAACAGCAACAGCTGCCACAGCACCCACCTAGTGATTTTGTTTAAGTGCATGTTTTTTGTTTTTTTTTACATTGTGTTTATAGCCTGTGCGTTTTTTTATCCATTAATTCTGTGTTTGTTGTTGACTGTGTTTTGTGTTAATTGTTCACTTTGTTCATGACTTTGTTGTTCGTTTTTTATAATTAAATCTATGAATTCGTGGTCATTAATTCTGTGTTTGTTAACTTTGTTCATGTTGTTTTAGTATGCATTTTAATCATTAAAACGATTTATTTCAGCTATAGCCTATAGGCCTACGCATTGCTCCAACTGAAACTAGCCTTTATCAAGTCAAGTCAAGCTTTTTATTTATAGCCAAGGCCTTGTAGTGAAAATGTTTTTCTGGACATTTTCACAGTCTGTGAAAAATGTAGGCCTATGCCGGTAGCATAGGTTACTATGATACCCTAACTGACAAAAATGGCGAAAATAAGGCAAAAGGACAATCCAGTGGTGATTTAAGCGGATTCGTAACACATCCGGCACAGCTCTGGTAGGCGGAATCGTTTCACGCACCCGTTACGCATCTGTAACGGGATGATCAGGCGGTGCTGGATCGGCGCTGGCACATATCCGCAACAACCCCTAAAAACAGACCAGAAACGGCTTCGGCCCGATGTGCGTTTGGACTCAGGAACGAGTCCATGAGGCGGATGCGGGCCAGACCCGGCTCTATCGTTTTGCGGTTGCGGCCCAGTTCCGTTACAGCGTCCAGTGGCTATCTGGGATATGATCAGTAAGTTATGACGACATGTTTTAATTACATTAATGTATCAAAAAGTTAAACAATTTAAGTCAGTTTAATGTAATGTAAGTTGAAATGACTAAAGCGTCCTAGCTGATTGTACTTCAAACGTCTTTTTTACAGTGTATTTTACAGTGCAATACAAAAAGGCTAACAGCTGAAACTGCATTACTTTTTATGTTGCAGTGCATTGCTGGGGTTCAGGGTTAATTACCATAGTCAACATAGTAAGCATTTGAAATAGCTGTTTAGTCATTAACTGTGTTTAAACACTTTTGGATAACAGGAACAACATACACTGAATAAAGTTTGTCATGTTTTCTCAAGAATCATCTGAACACATTCATACAATTATTTGTTCTGTATATTACTCGACATTACTTCTAGGTTTTTCTATGTGTGGGCAGCATTTAAATGATTTCATTTAATTTGTATTATTTTTCTCCATTTTTCACCTAATTTCACAGATTTTTCTGTCAAATCTTTTAATTTCTGACAAAAAAGTAAAATAAATAAATGAATAAACAATACAACCATATATATATATATACTCTCTCTCTCTCTCTCTCTCTATATATATATATATAATTACAGACTTTCTATTGATAGTTTCCAAAAAAAGAGACATTTTACTTTAAAGAAAACACTACATTTCAAAAATCTGTTTCTTGTTTTACTACTCTAATGGTGTACATATTGTCTGTAATGGGGTGATACAAGAAAGGCTCCGTTGCCTGAAGAAAAAGGATAATGTTAATGAGGCAGCAGCGATTGAACAGGACTTTTATTTTGATCTAGTGGTGTGACGTCATAAGGCTGCGCCGCGCTTCTGGGTCTGTTTCGGTTGAAGAAAGGTTTGTGTGGTTTTAAAAGTGTTTTAATTGGTACAACGCGTTCAGCATACGTTAAAGTTTCTTTTTACAAGCGCTGTAAAGTTAATTAATTATTTATTATTGAATGTAGCATTGTAAAACCTTATATAACATTAATGAATGTTATTTAGTGTAAATAAAGCGCATGCACGCATTAGTAACAGAAACGGTCTAATTTCGCTCCCTATATAGTGAACCAGTTCATCCTAACCACGAACCCAGTCGCTGGGAGTAGTGATGGAGAAACAGAGCTCATCAGAGTCAATCAATGGATTCAGAAAATGATTCTCTGTTTTGAATCATGACTCTGACGACTCACTGCTGTTCGAAACAGTGTGAATGAACAACAAACACAAACAATAGGTTTATTTATTTATTTATTTATTTAAGAAAAGTGTAATCTATTTAATTTAATGTTAAATAATAATTAAATAGTAAGTATTAATTTTTGTTGTCTTATTTATGTTTGTTATTATTGTTATTTGTTGTTAAGGTTTTGAGTGTTTTTGGCTAATTACTCCATTATCTCTCACTCTGACTGACTTTACCTCACTAGTGTGCTGACTACTGAACTAGGGAGCAGATTGAGACGCACCCAGAGATTTAGTTTGGGTTTATTTATCTTTCTGTTAATTATTCTCATCCTAAACAGGTTAAGTGTCAGAACACACAGAAAAAGTGAGATCCAAACGACTCACTGTTATAAAGATGGAGTTTATTAAAGAGGAGAGTGAAGACTCAAAGATAGAAGAAACATTCAGAGTCAAACATGAAGATACTGAGACACACACTGTTATAAAGATGGAGTTTATTAAAGAGGAGAGTGAAGAGATGAAGACTGAAGAAACATTCAGAGTCAAACATGAAGATACTGAGGAACAAACAGGTTAGTTTTCATTCTCAAAGCTGAACTATTTTGTACTGTACATTTTTTTTCATAATTAATTTGCCATTGGCAGGTGTTTTTATACACTTGTCTGCTCTCATGCAGTTCTCCTTTTTTAAATTTTTTTTAAAGGATTTCAGCTTCATTTATTGCTTCATTTAATTTGTTTCTACAAGTGCTCTTCAAGTGGAAGTGAAGCAGTCAGTCAAGTTTATATTATTTAGTAAATTGATTTAAACTTTAATTAAAAATATAACAAAAGGAAAAAGGATGTTTTGTTATAGCTTTTGGAGCAAGTGTGCTGCCATCTTGCAGTACCACCGCGTGTGACGTCACAGGGTTGGTTTGCTCTGCTGGCCAGTGAAGTAATATCAGCATTTCTGTAGCATGCATTTCAATAACAAAAACGCATGTGAAAATTTCAGACTCGGTGTGCAAAGACCTTAACTAACCACCTCTCTGAATGATGGCGCTAGTGCTGCTCTATCATTCTCCCTTGTTTTACGTCTTGTCAGTTTAAAAATTAAAGTGTTTTAAGCCATTCAAAAGAGATTTCAATGCAGTAATAGCGCGCTGTGATAGATTGTTTCTTTGCACACACAAAAAGCGCTCGGCTCAGACTGCACACGAGTACCAAACCGAGTCCACTTTCTAGTCTGCCTGAGCAAATGCACAGCATATTATGTTAATGGCTCTTTTGAGAGTATACATGCAAACATGATTTGTTTAAGACCCGCTCTTCACCCCAAACCAGAGCCAGTTCACGACTTCTACCTGTAACATACTGCTCAGTCCCCTAAAATACATAAACATTAGTAAGTAAGTAAAATTTATTTATATAGCACCTTTCACAGACAAGAAGTCACAAAGTGCTTTACAATCTGTTAATAAAAAGGATCAAACATGCATACAATAAATCTACCATAACACAACACACAGAAACACTCTTCACAAACATGAAAAGACAAATAAACCACTGCTGTTAAATAAAAGCGAGTTCAAAAAGATGTGTCTTCAGGTGTTTTTTAAAAGAATTGACCGAACCCATAGTTCTCAGTGCTAATGAAAGTGAGTTCCAAAGCCTCGGTGCCACAGTACAAAAAGCACGATCACCTTTAGTCTTAAGACGTGTTCTAGGGACAATTAAAAGGTCCAGACCAGAAGACCGTAAGAGCCGACCCGGTGAATGTTTATGTAAAAGATCCTGAATATAGAGAGGTGCCTGACCATGCAAGGCTCTATAAGTGATAACTAAAATTTTAAACTGCACTCTGAATTCAACTGGGAGCCAATGAAGGTCCTTGAGAACTGGTCTTATGTGAGACCACTTACTGGTACCAGTCAACAGCCTTGCAGCTGCATTTTGTACAACTTGTAGTCGCTCCATAGAAGACTTATTCAAACAAGTATACAGAACATTGCAATAGTCCAAACGTGACGAGATGAAGGCATGAACAAGCATCTCCATCTCTTTTCTTGAGACCACTGATCTAATCTGAGCAATGTTCCTAAGATGGAAAAAACATGAGCGAACTACAGACTTTATATGACTGTTAAAACATATGGCTCTATCCAGAAAGACACCTAGATTTCTTATTTCGTTACAATCTGAAGTGGCTGAAACCCCCAAAACCTGCTTAATCCTAGGTATAATATTGTCAGGAGCAAAGATCATCATTTCAGTTTTATCCTTATTAAGTTGCAAAAAATTGTTTGCCATCCATTTATTAATGGAGACTAAACACTCCTGTAGAACTGACAGTTTATCTAGACTATCAGGTCTAAACGAGATAAATAACTGAATGTCATCTGCATATAAATGATAAGATATTATTTTAAAACTTTTAATAATCTGTCCAAGAGGAAGCATATACAAGTTAAACAACAAAGGGCCCAGCACAGAACCTTGTGTCACACCACAGGACAAAAGTACAGAATCGGACGTAAAGGATCCAACAGACACCGAAAAAGACCTATCGGACAGATAAGATGAAAACCAATCCAGAGCCGAACCCGAAATACCTACTAAACAGCGTAATCTATTAATCAGAGTGCAGTGATCCACCGTGTCAAACGCTGCGCTAAGATCTAACATAACCAACACGGAACATTCCCCCGCATCTGTGGCCATCAAAATGTCATTTGATACCCTGAGTAAAGCGGTTTCAGTGGAATGATTTTTGCGAAAGCCTGATTGAAATTTGTCATAAATATTATGAGTATCCAAAATATCACTCAACTGCATTGCCACAACTTTTTCCAAGATTTTAGAAATGAAGGGCAACTTAGAGATAGGCCTATAGTTGTTCAACGATGTAACATTAAAATTACACTTTTTCAAGAGCGGTTGAACAACAGTGTGTTTAAAACACCTAGGGACCTGGCCCAACTTTAACGAAAGGTTAACAATTGAGACCAAACATGGACCAATGGATGTAATAGTTTCCATGTCCACAGAAGCAGGCAAAATATCCACCGGGCTTTGAGATGGTTTCATCATACAAACTATCTTTATAAGATCATTAATGGAAATTGACTGAAAAGAGCTTAAAATTGAGGGCCGCTCTGTAACGGCAAAAATATTATAGACACTGAAGTGCCTTGAAGTTTTTTTTACCACACTGATTTTTTTTTCTTTTTTTATATAAAAATACATGAAATCAGTCCTGGAGCAATCTAGAAAAGTAATGGGTTGAAAGTCAAATGTCTCATGAGTTTCTATTTCAAATCTGAAGGAGAAACCATGAAAAATGAGATTCCTGCAACCATTTTACTGAGACTATGTTTAGTCCCCCCCACCCCCCCAAATATAAAAAATATTTACCAAATGTATTGAAGGGTTCTACAAACTATTTTAGTCATTAAACATACCACTGCATAGTTTTTTCAATTATAAAACAATAGACAGAAACTTAGACATCATATAAGTGATTTATTTGAGCACTAGAAAAATACAATAAGAATAATTTAAGAAAAATAAGAAAAATAAAAAAGATTTAACTTTGTATGCCAATTACAGAACATCCCGAGATTGCTAGAAATGCAGCATTTACAATGAATTACAATGAAAATACGTGCTGATGTGCTGATGGCCAGTTACAGAGATGGTAATCATACAAATGCGCCATAAAGTCAATAAATCACACTCTATTCATATAGATCGATAGCTGTGATTACACAGTAATAGCGAGCTGATTTGCACTTAAACAGATGGGAATCATGCAGATACAGCTACATTCAACATAAAACACACTCACACATATATAAAAAATGTTGAAAAATAAAAAAAAAATAAAGAAAAAGGTGATCGCTAAGTTCTGCCTCCATCAGATGACAGGTGCGTCACAGCGCGCGTCACGTGAGAGCGCCAGAATTCAAATAAACAATCCTCTGCCTATCTTTCACTTTTTTTTTAGTGGATCATCTCATTCTGTTTGTGACACTGTATGCTACAAAACCATGCCATTTTTTTACTACCAAGATGCAGTTTCTGAGCGTGAGTTATTCCATAACGGCCACAAACAATACTGTCCCTGAAGAACTGAAGGCGTAAACAAAGAAATTATCATCCATATTACAACGTTATTGCTTTGTTGGACTAAACGTGCTCCATGAGATGTCATTCAGTGGACCCTTGCCTTCCTAACTAAACTGGGATTTACAGCTGTGGATGCGTTTATGACTCGTTATTATGACGAATCTGGTATGTACTGCGTTTTCATTCTTTATGTTTTGATGTGTACTGCTTACACAAATTTAGCAAATACATTCTTTATAAGCTTTCCATTGAAAAACAGAGATCTGTCGTCGATGCTTGAGGCTTAGATCTTTATAATGATACATAGTTTGTCAAGATTAAATTTGTCCCGTTTCATTTAATCTATTCGTAAATATTGACAAGTGCAAACAAGGGGAGTTCAGGACGCTCTCGTTGGGGTGCGGGTTAAGAGGTTAATGCAAAACAATACAAATTCTTTAGTATTTGATTAAATTATCTTTATTTTGAATACCCCCACACACCACCCCCAGCGCTACCAAATCTACTCCTGGTGCCACCATCTATAAAACTTAAGGCCCGTTCACACCAAGAACGATAACTATAAAGATAATAATATTAGCGCCCACACCAGCGAACGATATCTTCTGTTTATTCTAAGCGCACGCTCGTCTGCCGCTTTAAATTCTCGAGCTTGTTACAGCAGGATGGATTCTGATTGGCTGTCAATTTTTTTTTTTTGTTCATCAGCTCGAAAAAAAACGTTTTGAAAGTGATTCCAACAATATCGTTTATTGTAGGAGACTCCCAAAACAATATTAGGAACCATAAAAATGGCAGAATAGGGGCACTTTAATGAGAGATTAATTGCAAGACAAAACCATTTCAAATATAACATGTCTGTTGTTCTATTTTTAAATGGGCAGTTCGAATGATGAAATAGGATATTATATTCTGATTATTAAATTAAATATTAATTATTCTTATTATTCCAAGCATCGGCTTATGCCATTTTATTGACAGCAGACAATCATGCGACTGGCCATGATTTACAGACGTCCAAAACAATTACCATCTGTATAGGGTTTAAGTTGTTATATATGCAAATTGTCACGGTATTCTGCTGGTGTGCCCTAGATGGCCACCAGAGGACACTGTTTTGTTTGAGCACATGGCTTATTGTGTGTTTATTGATGCCATGTGCTCTCCTGTTTTATTGTCTGTCCCCTCCCATCTTACCTCATTATTGTTTGAGGTGCTCCACCTGTTTGTCTCCTCATTTATTCTCCTGGTGTCTGCAGTCCTGTGCTGATCCGTTGTTTTACGTCAGTGTTACTTGTGGTGTGTTTAATGTCTACCCATATTGCGGTTTCCTGCCTTGCAGTGTTGTGCTTTGTTCCAAGCCTGCCTGTCTGTTTTTGCCCCTTGGGGTAGTTTTTGTTTGTTTTGTTTAATTTTATTATTAAAAAGTAAAATTTTTCTCCTGCATTGAGTCCTTGCCTCATAACTCCAGTACCATGACAGAATGGATCAGCCAAATTAGAACTCAGCAGAAAATGGCCAACCTCCCTCTGCCAGCCTCTACAACCAGCAGCCAACGTATGGTCCAATTATCGGCATTGAGTTTCCTCTGGCAACAGGGGACTGATCTGAGGGAATTTGCCTTGAAATTCCAGAGTGCTGCAGAGGGGCTGGAGTATAATGATTCGGCTCTCAAGGACTTGTTTTCTTATACCTTTGATGAGCCCATCAGTACCTGGAGGAGGTACAGCACTGAACACCTGTCTTTTGGGGGCGTTCGTGAACTAAATAGCCCACAATGGGATTTTTTCTGACATGGCCGCCTATTCAGAGTCTATTCACATGATGGCCACCAGGCCAGCATCTTGTCACAAAATGCCTGCCAGTACAGAGGCTCTTTACAGGATGGCAGCCACTCCTGAGTCTCGTCCCGTCATGGCCGCCACTCCTGAGTCTCGTCCCGTCATGGCTGCCTTTCCAGAGCCTCAACACAAGATGGCTGCCAGTCCGGAACCTCTTCACCGGGTGGGTCCAAGGCTTTTGAGACTAGCTTTCAGTGTGGCGGATCCACCGCTGATCTCTGCCAGAGCAGCTGGTATCTTAAGGGCCTCGGCACTGGTTGTCACTGAGCCTGCTCCAATCCAAGAGTCCTCAGAGCCTGCTCCAGTCTGGGAGCCCTCAGAGTCCACTTCAGAATTCACTCCATAGGCCACTTCAGTCTGGGAGCACTCAGAATCCACTCAAGAACCTGCTTCAGTCCGGGAGCCCTCAGTGTCCACTCAAGAAGCCACTCCTGTTCCTGAGTCAGCTCCAGAGCATACTCCTACCTATGAAACCCCACGTGCACCCATGTGGTGGTCTCCAGCTCCACCAGATCCAACATTGTAGTGCTCTCTTTCGTCTATTTGCTGTGGTGGTCATCCGCTCCACCATAGGAAGCTTCGGTCATGCCTGCTCTGCTGTGGTGGTCTTCTGCACCACCGTGGAGATCTTCAGCTTCTCCGAGAAGTTCTGGTGGGTTTGAGCACCACATGCTCCACCCTGGTGGGCTTCAGCTCTGCATTCTCCGCCCTAGTGGGCTTACGCTCCACCCTTGCTTACTGCTCTGCTGGATCTTTCTGGTCTACCTCTGGCTTTAGGCCTTCTGCCACACAGGCCTGACCCAACGTACCTCCCCCTAGTCCACCTCCATTCCACCTCCCTCCTGGATTCCTTTTTATTTTGATGGAGCGTCTGGGGGGAGGGGTGTTCTTCATGGTTTTCTGCTAATTACATAATTACACCACTCATCTAATAGAACTAGAAGGGAGATGTAGCCACAATCAGATTGCAAAAGTAGGTCATGTAACTACAATAAGCAGTTTGGTATTTCCAGAAGAGGCCTGTGCCTGTGCAATAGGGTGACCATTCGTCGTCTTTTTCCCATACATGTACTCTTTTCGGACCTAAAAGAAAATGTGTCCAGCCATGATTTCTAAATTGCCCAAAATGTCCGGGTTCGCCATTCATTGTGAGTTTTTGCATTGCTTTGACCTTTCTCTTTAGCTCCCTGCCTTTTTGCATGCCACTACTGGTAAGTCATGTACACAAACAGTGGTCAAACTGCATCTCAATCATCTCTAATTTTTATTTGTCTTTTCTCACTATAGACCTGATGGTGCTGAAAGAGGAGGGTCAAGAACTGATTGAAATGGAAGATAAATATCAATATAAGAATCAACACGATTTTACAACTGGAGAAACACCTTTGAGTTGCTCACAGACTGAAATAAGTTCCTCAAGAAAAATGGATCAAAAGACAGGAAGTAGTAGTTATTTCACCTGCCAACAGTGTGGAAAGTGTATAAGTAAAAAAGGAGGTATTAAAAGACATATGAGAACTCACATAGGAGAGAAGCCTTATGCCTGCCAACAGTGTGGAAAACATTTCAGTAAAAAAGAAGCTATTAAAACACACATGAGAATTCACACAGGAGAGAAGCCTTACACATGTCCTCAGTGTGGAAAGAGTTTCAGTCAAAAAGTAACTCTTAAAAGCCACATTAGAATTCACACTGGAGAGAGGCCTTTCATATGCCCTCAGTGTGGAAAGAGTTTCACTCATTCTGGAAACCTTGGAGACCACATGAGTGTTCACACTGGAGAGAAGCCTTATTCCTGTCAACAGTGTGGAAGAAGTTTCAACCGGAAAAGTAGTCTTAATTGCCATATGACAGTTCACAGTGGAGAGAGTCTTTTCACCTGCCAACAGTGTGGAATAAGTTTCAGTCAAAAAGGAAGCTTTAACCAGCACATGAGAATTCACAATGGAGAGCAGCCTTACACCTGCCAACAGTGTGGAAATAGTTTTGATCAACATGAAAATCTTGAAGTCCATATGAGAACTCATAGAGAAAAACCCTACATATGCCCTCTGTGTGGAAAGAGTCTCAGTCAAAAACGACACTTTGAAAACCACATGAGAATTCACTCTGAAGATCAACCCTACACATGCACTCAGTGCGGAAAGAGTTTCAATTACAAACGACACTTTGAAGACCACATAAGAACTCACACAGGAGAGAAGCCTTTCATCTGCCAACAATGTGGAAAATGTTTTAATCTAAAGGGAAGCCTTAATAGGCACATGAGACTTCACACAGGAGAGAAGCCGTTTACATGTGGACACTGCGGAAAGAGTTTAAAAAATAAAGCAGCACTTAAGTACCACATGAGTTTTCACATATAAGAGAACAGTTTTTTATGTAATCTGTTGAATTGTGGAAATTTTCACAGACAGGAAACATTCTTAAGAATCATGTTATAACACCAGAGAGTAGGATGATTGGATCACAAATATAGTCTCCGAATCTCTTTTGTCCACTTTTGACCACTATGTCCCCATTTTTCATGGGTGGGGGGGTCAATAGGCAGATAAATGCATTTTTTTTTTTTTTCTCAAGTTTTTTTTCTGATCTTTTGATCAAATGGATTAACACATTCACACAATTTACACACAAACGTAAAATGAGACAATGGACAAAGATAAGAAGAGCAGCAGCTTTCTACAAAACCACACCGAACGCTGTGGATGCATGTTAGAAGTGAGGATTGGTGGAGAACATTGTGCTTTGTACATTTTTCATCCTCAAACCAAACTTACAACGTCAGCTGACAAAGTTGTCATCCCATCTGGAAAGATGCTTCCCATTGTGTTTATGCATTAGATCTGTGGGCGGAGAGTAGGCAGTATTTTGTGGCTGTTAGAATAAATTTGATCACATGAGTGTTTATACTACAAAAGTAATCCGGTTTTCTGTTGATTTGTGCTACCATGTCAGATTTTGCTACCTCCCATTAAAACAGTAGATAGTACAATTCAACAACGAAAAATGCTATTTGTCAAATAATGTTTTATATTAATGTGTACACCTACCCCTTACAGTAATGCAAATACAGTAATTGTTGTTCAGCTTGAGAAAAGGATGCAATATGGATGTGCGAATGCGCCCTGGTAGGTCAATCTGACAGGTAGAATACAATATCAGGAAACCGGTCAAATGTGTTTTCCACTATCTCTTTAAGTGGTCGAAAGTGGACAAGCTCAACACGTTGCAACTGTAATTAGAAATCTCTATTTACGATCAGATCTTAATTGCAGATGTAAACTTGGTTAATATGTAGATATGTGCTGTTGTGAATGTTTTTATTTCATTAACATGTAAATATGTACTGAATGTTTTCATTTCTTTAACATGTAGGTGTTGCATGTTTTCATTTCATTAAAGTAAATGAAGAGATCAAATGGAATTTGTGAAAGTATCTGATCAGAGTATTGTGGATATTTTAACTAGAGGTGGGCGATATCTCGATATTTAAAATATATCGAGATATTTTGTAAACACGATATGGATTTTGACATATCGTAAATATCGATATATTGTTTCCATTTAATTCTGATTCCGCCACTTTGCTTGTTTGTCTTCTCTGTGCTGTGCTCGCCCCCCGCCTCCTTGATTTTGTTCCCCCTCCCCTCGCGTTGAACTTGGCATCGTCCGCAACCAGACCTGAGGCTGCAGAACTAGTATAAAAAAAGGACAACTGGCTCCATTATATGGAGATACCTCGGTTTTAAGGCGTCGGGCGAACAGCAGGCAGATGTCTACTGTAGGGCCCTATGATTTCCGCGATGCAAAAAACGCGGACGGAATCGCGGAATCCAGTCATAAAAAGCGCTTCTTCGTTTTATTACACACACTGAAGCGTGCGTGACGCTCGCGGTGATTTCAGCGTCTGTCTTCTCACTAAATGAGGATGTGAACACATGAACAACATCTCCAGAACTGCACTGAGAGTCACTTCATGAGCATCTGACCATTTGATTTCAGTAAAACTAGCGTCATATCATATCATAGACTGTAGCATCACATACACAGGACTGTAACGGTAAACCCGTCAAAATAAAAGTATTTGCCAGAAATCTATTACTAGCCTATTGTTCAGCAGAATGTACACAGCCTACTACTACTACTAATATTAAAATGAAACAAACATTATTTAAGGAATAATGACACAACATTTCTTCCATGTATTATTTTTAATAGTAAATCCCCTTTGTTTACCAAAAAATAAAGTTTGCTTAATTTTCAATAATTAGAAGATAAATTAAATGAATGTCTTATGCCTTCATTTGATAACCAGAAAAATGTGAATACACAAAATTTCAGAGGGGAAAAAACATTTCACATAAGGCTATTTTAAGAAAAAAATGTAACAAATTAAGTTGTTTTTATGCATTTAAATAATTACACTTGCTTAAACACAGAATTAGGTAACAATAAAACATATGGTGAAGAAAAAAATAAAACATTTAATATTTAATTTATCTTCTATAGGGCCCTAAACATGTAATATTTGGCATATTTGTTTTTACAGTAGTTTTTGGGGGGTTATTTTTCCTGTAAAGATATCGCGATATAGATCATATATCGAGATATAGCAAAATATATTTTTGCTAATTTTAACATGGTTAACTCTGTTATGTGTTTTTGTAGGTAATTTTATGAAACACTTCTAGGGGACGCTTGTGTGTCTTATTTCCAGGTATAAAGTCAGGTAGATTCATTAAAGAATTTAGTTGACACTTTAAGTTTTTTGGTTCCCATCTGGGTCACATCACCACATTAACCCTTCTGGTTCTTCTCCCCTCACTCAGACTGAGCAGAATGCCTCTTGAGATCAGAGGAGTGAGGTTTTCCTGCACTTTTACTTGCTGGCCTCTATTCAACTGGCAGATAGAGCACATGGACGGTAGAATTTGAATCCATGTAAAAATGTAAAAAAAAAAAAATTCAACTCAGTCATTGATGTACATAGCAGAATATCCAGTAACATGACTGGGTGAAGATAAAATGGAGATATGATGGAAACTGGTGGACTGGGGTGGGGGAAGTGTAGGAGAAGTACCAAAAAAAAATAAATAAAAGATATATTCTGTCTGTCTGGAGGGGTATGGAGTGAAAAGTTTAAACCCAATTGCATTAAATTAGTAGAGAAAACAAGCAGGTGAAATTAAGTGAGCAGAAGTACTTCAGGATGGAGCACTGGTGGTAATATGTAATAGTGTAGAGCAGAGGAAATAAAGTGATGAAAATGAAAGTATTATGTAAATAAGTGATTAGGACATTTTCTTTAATTTTAAGAGGAAACAAACACATTTCTAAGAAATTTCTTAGAATTTTGTTACTAAGAGAAACTCTAAGCACTAAGATTTTTCATGAATACGGGCCCAAAAATCTTAGTTAAAAGTAGGAATTTTCTAAGAGTAGGAGACTTTACTAAAAGTTGCTTTTAGCTTCTTTATAAAAGTCTAACGCCGGTTTCTCATTGCAAGCATGAGCAGCATGTGTTTTTTTCGGCATGCATGTTAATCAATGAGTGCATTCACACCGGCAGCGGGAGCAGCAGTGAAGCGGGGTTTTCGGCACCAGGTCTATTTTTGCTGTGCTGCTGACGCTCAATTAACACGAACTGGAGTATGTCAGTTAAGAAAATGAAGAATCAAAAATAGGTATAGAAGATTTACCCATTTTAACTTGTTTTTAATTGCCATAATCAAATTATAACTTAAAATATTTGATCAAACTCACAACGAAACATTCATCTTGCTCAGGATCTTAAGTTACAATGGAGTAAATAGGACAGCATCTGTAAATATTGTATTCTGTAAATATTCCACACGTGTTTACTAAAAATGATGTGAAAACGTATGCCTTTTATTTTCAGTTCCACAGTTACAAAAAAACGGAGCTATCCACCTTTTTCCTCAACACAGAAGTGAGCCTATGGGTGAGACTTCCGTTTCATTAGCCGCTATAGGTAAATAACGAGGAGAATAACCACGTGCAGTAAACGGTAAAACTGTTTGCAGTACAGACCAGTGTGTTCTTAATTAAGATAACAGATTAAAATAATATGATAGGACACATCAATTGTCAATATCAATCAGCAAAACAAACTTTTGTACAGCTAAAAATAGCCTGATGCAAATGAGACTGGAAGCTAGACCCATAGAATTTACAAACGGCGGCGCACATTTTTACGTCAGGAAAAAGGTGGATAGACACAATAAATGCACATGAAACATACCGACATCAACATTCGGCTTAATACATATATTATGAACACTGCTCAGTTAGAAACACACCTTTTCATTTTTTTTTTATCAATCTCTATGAACAAATAATGACTTAAACATAATTATTTATTCTATTTTAGCTAACTGAAAATATTATATTGTTCCAGGTCTTCAGTTTCAAAAACGGACAAGGCACAAATTACAAACAAGGACACAAGACGAACACCTGCACAAAACAATCCTATAAATCATATATCGCATATAGCCTACTTTTTTTTTTTTATTCAACTCTACATACATACATTTTGACATTCTTACTTAGCATAACAATTACTTAAAATCCAACAAATAATTCACATTTCTCCAGATCAGTTTCAAAAATGGAGCTTAATCACAATAGATTACATAAAACATATTGACAGCTTTTATAAGAAATGGACATGGAGATTATGGACACACACTGATCTATAACTTGGTTAATACCACATATCTGGGTAAGAGCCTCTGGTAAAAGTATGTATTATATATATAAAAACCCTGTATAAACAGCACGTTCTATAATGGAGTAAGACTGAAATGACATGATCGGAGCAGTTTTTGTTGTTTACCCTTTACACGTGAATCCCCGTGTTAACAAATGTTCAAGACTTCAAAACATTCTGGTTTATGACAGACCAATCTCTAAAAACAAATTCATAGTTGTCTTTGTAAAGAAATATGCTGCTGTGGCGCTGTACAAACGCTTCCAGTGTGAATACTCTGCTGCAGCTGCAGTGACGCTGTAGTTACACTCACATGCTGCTCAAGCGCCGCACACGCTTGCAGTGTGAAACTGAGTAAGACTGATTCTTAAGTGTTGACTGAGGTGCATTCAAGTCAGTTTAGTCGGCACAAGATGGCGGTGTACCTTCTTTTAAGAAATTACAAGAAAATACAACAGGGTTTGTTAACTCTGCTTATAGAAAATGAAGAGTAAAGAATTTGCATCAGGTGTGTTTTGCGTTTTTTATTTTTTTTAATAATTTATGAAGCCACTTTAATCTGTATCGCATAAAAACTTCTTAATTGTTATACTGCAATCCTGTCTATCAGTTTAAACTAAAAAATTGCCGTCAACAACAGACGTTGCATCCATCGAATCTGTCATGTTTCTCATTGACACGCCCCCAACTCGGAAACTCTGAGCTTAAAGAAAACGAGTTTCCCACTCGTAATTACGACTTTGTGGTGGCGTTCATGTGCGTTTAACTCGTAAATACATGTATATGACATGACTTGAACGCACCAATAGTTTTCTGTTGGTATGTCTCCTGGTTTACAGTTGGAGCACTGATGTGAACATGAGTTCAACTCCAGAAAAGCCCACAATCCGCATGAACATGGCTTGTTTTTGCAGCATGCTTTGACTGTCAGTTGGAAAGTCAAAGAACTGCCAGATAGTAGTGGCCAAAAGTGATGCTGGCCTAGGAAATTTGACATCTTCACCCTTAATTTAAATTCATTGAATTTTTTTTTTAAAGATTTTGTAAGCATATTGCACAGTTGCTTAGAATCAATTGTTTTATTTGTAATAATAATGCAATAAAACATGCCAATGCGGTCATAATTTCTGGCATGCTGTCATACAAAGAAGTTATGAACACATGCAAAAACAAGAGAGGACCAACATATTATTAATAACTGATTATGTTGTAGTCAATGTCAGTGTTGCCAGTTTAGTGACGCCCCTTTTGAGATTTTTTCAAAAGCCTAGCAAAATCAATTTCTTGGACAAACCTTATCTAGATTCAGAGACTCTCCCACTGATCTATATTTATATTTATATTTATATTTATATTTATATTTATATTTATATAGATCAGTGAACTTGCCATTATGTAATATAATCAAGCAACATTTAGCAGCTGTTTTAGCTGCTTTCAATTGAAATCAGTTGGCAGCACTGGTCAGTGTTTTTTCCCTCGTATTTTGATGGTTTAATAGAAATGTAGGGTCATAAATAAAAAGTCCTCCACACATCACTTTTGGCCACTGTTGTGTTTGGTGAGGTTAGTGCCACAATAGTGAAGACCCTGCTTACTGTGTCATCACCAGTGTATTGCTGCATTTTTCTAGTTTTCCAGCCAAAAAATGTAACTACTACTTTTATTTCTGCAGCTAGAGCATTGATTTGTAGAGTGGAAGAAGTTATTACATTTCTTACTTGGTCAGTTACAGAAAGAATTGAGTATCATGACCATCAAGTTTGATCATTTTATCAACTCTATATCATCATATACCACTAATACATCATATCTTCATTGGAAAGCATGTCTCCTCTTCACTAACATCTTGTTACTCCTAACTAGGTTAGGAGACTTCTCCAGCTCTCTTAAATAATTTAGGAGCTGAGAACCAGTCTTAACACTTAGGAACCTTTATGAATCACTCTCATTCTTCAGTCGAGGAATAAGAGTAAAATTACATCTTTCTTAGAGTTTTAACACACTTAAGACTGAACTTTTACTCTGAGTGGGTTTATACATACGGCCCCTGGTCTTTAAACCTTGGGTCAAGTGCAGTAGCGACTGTAACAAATGTTTGTAGTCACGAGAAGAAGGAGGCGGGAAACCGGTGAACATTCAAACACTTTAATAAAATAAACAAACTAAAGGAAAGGAAAGCAGCAGCCCCTCACAGAAGACTGCTGCACACAAAATAAAGTCCAGGCCTGGCCTCTCTCGTCTTTCACTGTCGTCACTCCGCCTTTTATCCTTCCAGAGCTCCTCCATGGGACTCGAGACGGTGAGAGCAGTCAAGAGCAGTGAGTGATTTTCTGTTTTTCTTTTGATGCTTGATTAACATCATTAGCCGTGTTTCCACTGTCGGGCCAAAAGCGGGCGTGCTGGTGCGTGCCAGGGCCAGTCGTGTTTCCACTGTCACTTCCGGGGCTTGATTGTGCCTCGGCGGTGCTTCCTCGGGGCTAACGGCCAGGGTTTTTTGGCCCGGTGAAAACCTTGGGTCAGCGGGCCAGCTGGGGCTAGAGGAGTGGTTATGAAAGAAAGACAGAGTTTCTCCGCGTCTACAGAGTGTCAGCGCCGCGGATCATTTCAGAAAGCTACAGCTATAACACTAGCATTAAAGACTTTTTACAATAAGTTGAGTTCAAAACTCACTTTCAGTCAGCAGCGAGTGTTTGAAATAACTCGATCCGATGTGGATTATAATCACCATACAAGGCAGAAATATTTATGAGTGATGCAGACTATACACGCTAAACATTAACATTACCACAGCTTCTTATTCTCTATCACAACTGTGTATTTATTTAGTAACATATTCTATCTGTCATAAGTCTCGTCTCGAGAGTTTAGCTCCTCATATATGTCATAAAAATATAATAATGTTTTTTGTTCGGGAGCTTTTATAAAAATATAGAAATGATCATTCTTTCCAAATGTGATGTACAGGGTGCGATTTGCCGGGGGGGATGGGGGGGATTTCCCCCCCTCTGGTCTATGCATCCCTGCCTCTGCTGAATAACTTGTATCCCCGGTGAGGATAAAAACATCATGCAAACCCGCTCTGACGTCCAGATCTGAATCAAATGATTCGCGATACGCGATCCGATTGGAGCGCATCGAAACAGTGAATCATTTTGCGACGTAATGGTTTAACTGATTCAGAGTTTCAAAAAGCTCCGTTGTGTTCTTTGCTCGCTTTCTCGATGTAATTTGTTGTTTGAATAGCCGTGGACATTAAATCATTACAATTAATAGGCCTAACGTAGGCTTACAATGTTTTTATTAAACTGAGATCACACTAAATACAATTTCCGTCGTATTAAAAACATTTTATAAAAATTTTCAAAAGCATCCCCCCCCTGTTTATTTCACAAATCCCACCCTGGTGATGTATATAGGCTATTGTGACTTCAAATAAACAGAAACAGACTCGACTGAATAAGCAGGCTAAGTTCATAACGCTTTATTTCTGTGTGACTCATTAATTAATTAATTATGATGTATCACTTAGTATAGTAAAACATTGATGCTTTTAGATTTAAATATTTAACAAAGCATACAAACAAATGCTTTTATCATGTTGGTTTTGTGATCGCGCTAGTTCCCATGACTTATTTCTTAGTTAGTTTTCTGATAACGTCTCTTTGTTGGTGAAATGATGGGGTTGTGTGATGTTCCTGAGAGGCGTGTAAAGGGTGGGTTTTAGTGAAGTGCAGCAGAGTTTCAGGCCCAACGGTGGAAACGCAGCTCTATTAGCCCCGCCCGGCCCGTTTAAAGCACTGGTTCACACTGGCCCCACAGTGGAAAACCAGCTATTGTCCGCTTGTTAGTGTGTAAGCCTGTGTCTGTGGAGAACATTGGATTTGGATGTTAAGAAGATTAATGCAGCAAAACAATCTGTATGAAAAATAAATAATTAACAACATTAACTTTTTTTTTTTTTTTTTTTACATAGGCCAACATTTGTAAAGCGTTGATGATTTTGGAGCAACAAGAGCTCTGTAAAACAGATGTCCAAAAAAGGTGAGCATACAGTGTAAATTGATCACTTGTTATGGACATGAGTCAACGTGAATAAGAAATGTTTATTAATTGTTGTAGACATAGTCCTTACTTTTTACATTTATTAAATTATCAAATGTGCAAGCTGATGTAAAAACAAGCATGCAAAATATCAAATAATTGAGTACAAATGTGATTAATTAGATGACTTCTATTTTTTTCTTTTCCTTTTTCTATTCTGCAAAGACTGCCTCTGCAGTGATACCTCCCTCTGTTGTCTACTTCTGGGTTGAAAGTCTCAATCACTCGGTCAGGTGGAGGCATGGCCTGATTACCGGTGTCAAGGTTTACCGCGATTTGGAAATTTCATGGTTTCAAAACCACTAATACTTTCCATTATACCGCTCCTGCGGTATGCGCTGTTCTCCATGTCTCCTCAGAGACTGAAAGAGTAGGAATCCCTCAGACTGAGTGCAGTGTAGAGAGTAACTCTGACCCCTCCTCCTCCTCCTGCTGGTGTGAGCGAACGGTCAGTCACGTGTGTGTAGGATGGCTGAATTTAAGGCCCAGGTACACTTCACATTCAGCGATCCTTTCTGTCTCGAGCACAGCCGAGGACGGATGAGCTCGACACATGTGCAGTACCACGGGGTGTGCGGCTGTCCACGAGCCCTCTTGATGATGAAAATAACGTAATGCCGACGGTGCAGACAGCCAAAATATACTTTGGCCTTTACGTGATCGGCAACCAGCTGTTTTTTGCCTTATTGCAACTCTCTGTTCTGGACTTGCACAAACTGCTTTGCAATGCAGTCATTTTCCAAAATGTAATTTATGTGAAAATATGAAGTCTGTTAACACAGACCAGAGACGCTGAAGACGCACGCACAGAGAAAAATACTGTAGCAGGCAGCTCACTCACTGTTCATGATGCACAAACTACTTGAAGAAAATCCTCAATACTGATTTGGGGGTTTATATGAATGTGTTTCTGAGGGGAGCTGACTGTCTTCTGGAAAGTTTACGTGGTATTTTCTTTTCATCTGGTCTCTGTATAGTTCATATTAAAGCAGTGTCTCAGCGAGCGCAGCTTTGTTTACAGCAGTAACCAAGGAAACGCTGTATCTGGTCTGTATCTGGTGTTCCAGAGGCGCCTCCTGCTCTCGGTTATTAACAAGTCTGACAAACTGCCTGAATGATTTGCTTGTCTTGAACTGGACCAAGACACAGTCTCCAGTTTTGATGTTCTTTGCAGCTGTTGACTGACGCTCAGAGGACTGGAGTTCAGGACTTTCAGCAGATGTGATTTCCGAGACTGGCTCCATGTGATGGACTGATTGAGTGGTGATGGCTCATCTCTCATCCAGCTTATGATACTGTGTAAAATCTGTGATTTCGGTGGATTTAATGAGTTTGATGTTGATGTTTGGGTAACTCTTCCTTGAAGAAGCTCCAAATGAAGCAGCATCTGTCACCTGTCTGCTGAGGATAACAATTTCAAAACAAAGAAATTGTTTTGAACATTTTCTTTGTCAGCGCCGTCATTAACATTTTTATTTTTTAGCAATTTAAAACATGTTAACATCACTGCAAAAAGATATCTAATAAAAAAATCTATATTTATTCACCTAGTATAATAATAGTAATTTCTCTCCCTCGTGTCCCACATTGTCCCGCAAAATCAGGTCTGCTGACCTGCAACAGAGCAATAGCCAGGTGGTCACCCTAAGGTGCAGCTGGGTAGTTCCAGGTATCAACCGGAGAGAAGTCCTCGTATTTGCTGGTGTCCTACAGATGAACAGCAGAGTGAGGATTTTCTGCACCGATCCATGATCACCAGCTCAGAAAGCACACCAAAGCCTGTTTATTCAGAAGAGCTGGCTTTACCCCTTCACATAATAGTAACCTCTACAGTATTTTAAATAGCACTGTCTATGCCTGGAATGAAAAGTGCTCAAAATAACTTTATTCACACAGTACTGTGCAAAAGGTTTGGCAACTTGTTAAACAAGAGCTGCAACACTATACTTATACAGTGGCAAGATAGCTGATTTTTTTTTTAATGATCCTGTTCAAAAGTGTATGAACCCTTGATTGTTAAAGGTCCCGTTTTTCGTGTTTTTTTTGAAGCTTTGATTGTGTTTACAGTGTGCAATATAACATGTGTTCATGTTCTGCGTGTAAAAAACCAGTATTTTTCACACCATTTACTTATCTGTATACCGCTGTTTCCACTGTCATAAAAACGAGCTGATGACTTCCTTGTTCTATGAAGTCCCTCCTTCAGAAATACGTAACGAGTTCTGATTGTGCCAGCGGTTCCTGTGTTGTGATTCGACAGCAGCTTAGCGCACGTTGCCCGGAAAGGTCACGCCTCTTACCATAACGTGGAGATGCATGCGCTCAGTGTTATTGTAAACATGTCTTTAATTTTACCCTATCAATCTGAGACGGAATCAGACCCGGAGAACATAGATGAAGAGGATAGAGTAGAACCTGTGCAAGCACGACTTTTGCAGGATGTTTCACAATGGTAAGCTGTTTATTTAGTAGTTGTCATACTTTTACGTTTGGCTGTTACCTTGAATTGGTTAAATTGTAATGTTAAATGTTACAAACTGTTTTAAAAGCTTGTGGTATATGGTTTTGTCCATCTGTTGAATTAACGATGGTGGTGTTGAATTTTTAAAATAAGTGCATTGTTTATTCCTAACCAAGTTACACGTGAGCACGAGTTTAGATTAGTAATATATGTTTTATAGGTGTACATGTGGTAATTGTGACAAAATGCCAACGGAGGAGGAAAACATCTGCTGCAAAGAAATACAAATAGTACTGTAACACCTCCTAATTAAATAATTTTTTGTTGTGTATAGTTCTTTTGAAATTGTTTTCATCCAAACAACTTTATATAAATAAAATTTTTCACCATGAATATAGCCTTAAAAGCTGCCATGTTGCGTAAAAGAAATTGTTGCCATGCATTACAATAATTTATCTATTAAAAGTTGAATGTTACGTGACTGCACATTAAATTATTAATGCCTCACATCAGTGTATAGGTTTGTCGACGAATGATGCAGATTGCAGACCCTCCTACATGTATGGTTCATCACCCGGGCTTTGAAGCAAACTGCTTAAACCCATATACCTTACAAAACATAAATAATATTTACAAAGCTGACTACGGATGAGTGAGGCGAAGAACTGAAGAAGAGTATGTTTTTATTAAATATAATAAAATTAAACAATGTATAATAACTTTAGTTATATAAGAATAAAAAAAAGTTTAAAACAATGTATTTTTTACAAACATATGTACACATGATGTTAATGAACCATTTGTTTACTTTGTCTTTTTGGTTCAATGCCATAGGCGTTTCCGTTATGTGGCATATCGCAGCTTTGTCAGCTGGTGCTGGGGCTACTAAGGACGACATGTGAGGGTCGTCATCCCGTCTTGTGTTGTTCGCCGGATACGCCAGCAGTTTCCTGATCCAGCTGGACAGTACGTTGGATTCCGGCCACCCCTTGACTAAACCGAGACACATGGCAGGCAATGAGATCTTCCTTGCAGGGTTTTTCGAACTCTGATGACAGAGGAGGTGGAATGGTGATCTGATATCGTTCTTCTACATATGGTGTTGGGTCCACAATGACTTTGTGTAGTAGAAGACTCATCAGGTCATTGACATAGTCTGAAAGACAAATGTAAAACTGCTTGTGAAAGTACTGACTAAAAATATATATTGTGCATGTTATATTAGTGTTGTTACATTTTGCTAAAAATCTGTTGTATTGAATAATTTTGTTGTCTTAATTTTTTGAAATAAAATTTTCTAACTTACCAAATGTTGGGTCTGATTTTACAGGCTTGGCTGTGCATTCCCCTTGTTTTGACTTCGGAAAAGCGATTTTGAAAACAGCCTCTCCTTGTGTTGTTGTTGCCTGTGGACGCTGGGCATTCTCATTGTAGTGCATGGCTGCGAGATACAACCTGCAATCATTGAAGAATAAGTAAAATCATTAGTATACCGTAATAAATATAACTTCATGTTATTTTGATGCCATAAACAATATTACCTGCACAACATTCCTATATAAAAGACTGGAAACTGTTGCCTGAATGCCTACAAGGCAAGCCAAAAAAGTATTTTAATAATTAATGATTTAAATTTAATAATTATTTATTATTATTCAAAACAGTCTTTCATGCAATTACATATAGTTTCTCTATATAAAAACATAATACAAACAAATATGTGCCACTACTGATATTTCATGTCTAGACTTCATACCTTTGCTTCGTACGTGGACATCCCTCAGTGTACCAACAGAATTTGTGTGCCCACTGATCGCATCTTTGCTGATATCTGTATGGCCACTGTTTCGATGTTTGCAGAGTCTGTCTGACATCCAGCTTCATGTACTGAAGATGTTGCAGGGAGCTCTTGGGAACGTGGTCCCTGCTGAGATGAACTCTGTAACAAATATTTCAAATGTGTATTTAATTATGAAGTAATACCAATGTACACATTTTCCATGTTCAACAGTAATGACATATTTAATTGACATTTATCAGAATACAAAAGAAAAAAAGAAAAAAATATGGGTTCTATTTATTTTGTCCTCTCTCTAACATTGGACAATGTTAAATTAAACCTAATGAGTTGCATCAAACTACTCCAATTAGTTATTTTAGGAGTTTAAAGGTTTTTTTTTATTTTTATTGTCCTGCTCAGGCTTGTATTGGACAATGTTTAAGTTGCATCAAACTTCTCAATTTTAGGAGATTAAATGTTTATTTTGTCCTCCACAATTTACTATTGGATAATGTTTCATAGCCGGGGGAACATATTTTATCTGGGGGGTGGGGCTTGATGTTGCAGGGCAGGGCCATGGTGGGGGATTTTTGACAAAATCCTAATATTAAAAAGCCCAGTCTTATAGATTAACATACAAATGAAGAGAGCTATATGCGAACCAAAATATATTTGTGCTTTTGTGATTTTAGTTCAATAATGTTTTCTTTAATATTTCTATTATTTAAGGGGATTTTACTAAATATTAACATAGCTGATATGCAAAATTTTTGGTCAGTGCACTTTGGCGAATTCTCTCATCAGAAATAAAGTGCAGATGTACATGATAAATAAGAGATTAATTCATCATACACTGCAGACAACATCACTGATTATAACAGCTTTTTTAGCATGCTTACACTTACGCTAGACTGAATTCAGTGATATCTTTGATAATGTAAATGCTTTATAATTTGTTTGTTGTTTGAATAATCATGGACATGCGGTGTTATAATTAAACTTAAAATGTATTTTCATTAAACGTGATCAGGTTAAATACAAATTCAGTCTTATTAAAATATTTTATGTTATAATAAGTAGCCTACTTGTCTTAAACGTTATGATGTGTGTAGTTAATAGATTACAGGGATAGGGAAAGAAAGCTCTGGTTTTGTGTGGATGTTGGCCGAAGCGATGTTTAATTTTTACATTTAATTAGTTAGTTTCTGCTGTTAAATATTACAATTTTTCTGTTAATTGTTTAAAAAGAAAGTAGTTTCACCCTGTTTCTTTTTATTGGCCATCAGGTCCTTTGGATAATTAAAGGGGAAAAAAAAGGGCACCACTGGACACTTAAACCATCATATCTTGGTAGCAGAAACAAAAATCCCTGAAACCTTAAATAAATAAATGAATGAATGAATGAATGAATTAATGAATTAATTAATTAATTAATTAATTAATTAAATAAATTAAAATAAAATAAAATAAAATAAAATAAAATAAAATAATCCTTTGAAAAGAATTGGGCCATGCATAGGCCCTAACAATTTTATATATACATAATTGTAAGTGCAATGAACTTTCACTATTGGGTGAGTGAAAAGCACGTTTAATTTAGTGAATTTGACTGTTAGGTTTAACAGTAATTTACTTTTTTTCCTGGATTTTATTATTATTATTATTATTATTATTACAGATTATCTTTGCAATTTATTTTTTAAAATAAACTTCATGTTTTGTATTAACCCCAAAGCAAAATGTGTTGTAACTTGTAAGATTTTTGTTTTATATAGTGATACAATACATCGGCTCATTGTCCATTAAAGATATGATTTTTTTTAGATAATGTAAAAGAAAAAAGGGGTAGTAGAATGTTTTCACTGAAGATATTCAACCAATATCTAATGAATTTTGAATAAAATGTAGCATCTCGTTTGTTGACAACTGTATTGTACGGTGGCCGAGAAGGGTCACAACACGTACAACGCCACAACAACTACATATTCAGAAAACACCTCCAAATTCAGAAAACACATGCAAACGCCGCCACAACAACTACATATTCAGAAAACACCTCCAAATTCAGAAAACACATACAAACGCCACAACAACTACATATTCAGAAAACACCTCCAAATTCAGAAAACACATGCAAACGCCGCCACAACAACTACATATTCAGAAAACACCTCCAAATTCAGAAAACACATACAAACGCCACAACAACTACATATTCAGAAAACAACTTCGTCGATTCCACATCACGTACGCTGCAAATATTCACAGCACGAGCAAATAGGGAAACGAACTGCAAACTGCAAAGACACAACGGAAATGTTTCCAGGGGGGCCATAATCAGTGACGGACCCGCATCCATCCGGTTGTCTTCGCGCTATCTGAATGTGCGCTTTTGTTGTTTATGGCTACAAGAGGTAAGTGTTTCTCTTTTATTATGACAGACTTGTCGATGTGCTCTGATACCGTGTTTTCAACATATTATCCCCATAACGTATTAGTCCACTGCCAACGTTGTTAGCTGGAAACTAGCTGGCTAGCTCGCTCCTGGTCACTAAATAGATGTATTACTGGCGTTTGTACATTGTTGTCCTGATATCTGAACTATTTATTTTTCAGATTGAAATGTTCTGTCCGTTTTGTGCTGTGCAACTGGGGGACGCTCCCAAGTTTTGCCCGTCGTGTGGTCTGAACGTGGGGTTCCTTACGGAGCGTCCATCCACGTCATCAAGCGTAGGCCATGGGCCTACAGGTAACATCCCCTTGTTGTGCTCCTATTATCAACCCCCATCAGAGCATATTAGTTATTATAATGAATCTCTCTCTCTGTGTGTGTGTGTGTGTGTGTGTGTGTGTCCATAACCATGAACCCTCAGAGGATGACCTAATACGTGCCTACTTCAGAAAGGACCACTCCAACAAGATTATTAGAGATTTTTTGGAGTCAAAGCATGGGATTGTAATGAGCCTGAAAACTCTAAAAAGAAGGCTGAAACAGCTAAACCTAAGTCGGAGAGCAAATTACACTCCACTGGAGACTGTGAATGCTGCTATCACTACTGAATTGAATGGCTCAGGACAGCTGTTGGGCTACAGGGCTATGTGGCAGACCCTGCGACAGAAGCATTCACTGACAGTAAAACGAGACAATGTCATGCAAGCCCTCAGATTATTAAATCCAACAGGAGTATCTCTCCGTCATAGGCGCAGATTTGTTAGGCGATCCTATTGCGCCGCAGGACCCAATCAGGTGTGGCACGTGGATGGCTATGACAAGCTCAAGCCCTTTGGGATTGCCATCAGTGGCTGCATCGATGGGTATTCAAGGCGGGTTATGTGGCTCTGTAGTGGTAGCACCAACAACGACCCTGCAGTAATCGCTCACCATTACCTGCAGTGTGTTTCGAGCTGTGGCCTTCCGGCTCGTCTTCGGACAGACTGTGGGACAGAAAACGGAGACATGGCTGCCATCCACTGTTCTTTAAGAGAGGACCACACCGATGAATTTGCGGGTTCTGTCAGCCACATGTATGGCACTTCAACTGCCAATCAAAGGATTGAAAGCTGGTGGTCCTTTTTCAGGAAACAGAGGTATGTTTTTAGATGTTATAGAGGGTGTGAAATAGAAGACTTACACACATATACACACACATACATATTTTTCAATACTGTTTGATATTTCTGTAATCTTTTCGTAATATTATGCTGGGTTGGCACCATACAATGATGACTTTGAAAATGTAGGCTTATTTATATGAGCGTGATTCATGGATTAGGCTGTGTACTGTCGATTGTGCAATAGTTATGAAAAGTAAAAGGATTAGTGTGCGTGGTTGTTTCAAATTGTAATAACGAGAAACAAGTGTTGCTAGTCCAACATTCTGCTGGTGAATGCAGTGCAGAATGTTGTTTTCCAAGACAGTCACATAATTTTTAAAGTATTTGTGTTAGAAACATTTATACAAAACTGAAATCACTGTGTATACTTTAACTCCATTATTAGGACACAGTTCTGGATGGATTTATTCAGTGACCTGAGAGAGAGACATTACTTCAACGGCACCCATGAACACAAGTGCCTTGTACGGTATGTGTTCCTGGGCATCTTTCAGAAAGAGCTTGATGAGCACCGAGAGCTTTGGAATAACCATACAATCAGGCCTGTCCGTCAGTCTCTCTGTCCATCTGGGAAACCGGAGACCATGTACCACCTGCCTCACAGGTTTGTTTGTAGCACCTGTATTGTCATTCAATAAATGTTTGGTTGTTTTCAATTTGAGATTTAAATATTATTCATAAAGAGTTCACTGTTGTGTTTTTTGTGCGGCCTTAGGTTTGGTGGAAGGGATTGTGGATTCCCAGTGGATCCCCAAGTGTTACAGGAGTTCAAAGACCTTCTGCCACCCACAAACAGTTTGTGTGGAGATGCTAACCTCCAAGCATATTTTGCCAACTTGGAGAGACAGAGCCAGCTCGCTCCACCCATCAACTGGCCAGCTGCTGTTGACAACTACATTAGACTTAAGGAAATGGCTGGTCTTTGAGAGAGAGAGAGAGAGAGAGAGAGAGAGAGAGAGAGACAGAGACAGAGACAGAGACAGAGACAGACAGAGAGAGGACTAACTGACTGACGTGTAGCCAGTTTATTTTCTTTCAGACAGCATTGCCTCCAGTGTGGTGTACTGATATGGACACCTTTAATGTTTGACAGATGGTTAAATTAAAAGCAAAGATATTAATCGATTGCAATGACTTTCCCTTACTTTTTAAACCATCACAATGTATGTTTTTGGGGTTAACCTAGTGTTGATTAATACGGTATGCTGAAGCTAAAGGTGACTTTCATGTTAGATCGGTAACATTTCATGACCAATTTATGGAACAACAAATAAACTTCATTCTGACGGCCCTTGCAAAATGTTTCAGAATAGACAAACTTACATTTTCTTATATAAATGATTTTATTTCTTTAAACTGTGACAGTACTGACAAACAGTAAAGTGCGAACAGTAAGAGCAATGCAAATCTGCCACAAAAAGTTTCCAAATAGAGAAACGTGCAACTTCTCTTATAAAAAAAAATTGGATTTCTGTAAACAATGTAACAGTACAAACAGTAAAGTGCAATGCAAACAGTAACAACAGTAATGCAAATTTGCCACGAATGTTAATTTCTGATTGACACCTCAATGGAGCCCAAATCCAGGGGCGTTCTTGATTCCATAATTCATGGCTTCCTCAAAGATTTCATATGAGGGTAAGATCGGGAGTTTTATTGTGTTAGCGCAGACATTAGCCTCAGGAAACCTTGAGTGTTTCTGGAATGTGAGTTGAGGCTGTGGTATTAATTTTGCTGCTGGGATTTCTTTCAGGCCTGTTGCAAACATTAGAATGTCCTCCAGAGACATCCCTGACCCGTCCTCTGTGGGGGTTGGGAGTAATGAAACACATTAAGATTTATCATCCATTTGTGGACTTCACTTTAAACAACATAAAGAAAATTATACCTTTTACAGCGATTAAGTAGTCCAGCCAGTAGCCAAGCACTCTCTCCTCCTCATGGCGATTTGAGCTACCAGTTGGGCTCAATTGTGGACGGAACAGTGACTCTACACTCTCGGCTGTCAGGTCTTCCGCTCTGTAACACATGTAGGGCAGGAAAATGGAGGGATGCTGTTCCAGAGCGTTGAAAAAGTTGAGGGTAGCCAGGCCATCCTTGAACCTATAACCGGGTTGGGTTATTAATGCTATTGCCAGTAGGACTCACTTTTGACTTAACCATTTGTTAGACACTCATTTAAGTTTCATTCAAATTCTCGTTTGAATTCTTACAAAGTAGTCAATGTGACCTACCTCTGGAAGGAAACATGGTTGCGGTAGGTGAAGTACCACTGGATGTAACCATCCACAACTTTTTCCTTATCCCCCAGTGTCCTCAGGCATCGATAGCATCCTGCTGTCTGAAGCATGCTGGAGTGCTTATCTGCGAGTTCCACGAGTTCCTCCAATGTTCTAGCATTCTTAATCTAGAGTAAAATAAAAACACTGAATAGACAAAATTACATTATACATGTCACAAAGGATGAGACTATAGAATATTTTAAATTTCTCTTTGACAGGAGTTCTTGAATATGCTTAGAAACACATAATTACCTCAAGGAGAACATTCCTGACTTCAGTATCAGGTATATCCTCAATTGGGGCCTCAATGGTCTTCACTTTACCAACCAGGTACTGGTAGAAGCTTGGGGAAAAGCATCGAGGCCCTGGACCACCATGTACAATGGAGACCGCAACCATTCTTCCAACATGGAAATACTCATCACCTTCTGCAGCTAACAATGGCAATGTTCCACGGTTAGTTCAAATTGATTTATAATACTGTCAAAATGTGACAAAAAGCGAATTACCTTTGCTATCAAATGACAGGTATTTGCCATCATCTTTGCCTTCAAAAAATCTACTGGTTTTAATGGCGTCTATCAAGAGTGTCAGAAATTCCCGCGTAGGCCCTCCTGTGTCCACAGCCTCCTCTGTTTGCCCGATGTCATCAGTGAATTTGACCAAAAGGCTACAGGTGGGGTCAAATGAGGAACGTTTGAATCCCCTCAGAGCACCATCCCAGACATTAGAACGGTTTATATTAAACCTGCTACAGCTTTTTGTGTTTATGTTGAATGACAGATTTGACAGAATGTCTGCAGCAGTCAGTCCAATATCTGTGTCTCTGCAACACAAGAAAGAAAAACATTAACACTGCCTTTTATGCGGATAATTAAAATATAAATCTTTTATGGGCCCATTACAGTGAGAACACCATATGAGTGTGATGAAATGTGATGGGCATAAGCATGAAGCACACATTGCAAGCTTTCAATAATTTCTGCCAGATTTTTTTCTGTTAAGGGGTAAGTTAAAAAATATATACAATTTAAATATTTACTTTAATAATTGTATGGCAACAGAAACCAGGTAAATAAATGCCCAATGTAGCTTGAACTATTTAATATGTCATTAGAGGGAAAGAAGAAAAAAGGTTGACAGCATTATTTCTATCAAAGTACCTGTCTTCCTCCTGAAAATTCTCTACGTCCTCAACATCAGAGCAACTGCTGTCAATGACAACTGGGGCATAGATCTTGGTATATGTGCTGTGGATTAAAGGAACAATGAAATACTAAAACAAGATGGTTGTGAAATTACAGTAAAAAAGGTGTTATACTTGGTACTGTAATCCATTACATTCAGCAGTCGATAGAGCCAAAAGTATTACTGCAATGAAGAGAACAATTTTAATCCATTGTGACTTACTTGTAGAAGTCACATGATGTGGTGTTTTTGGGTTCTGCTCCTGCTCCGTTGGCCTGTTGATGAAAGTAGAGATAACACCAAACAAATGAACAATAATTACATCACCACATCATTAACATAAACTTAATAACATTACAGAATAATACATACTTGCCCATCAGATGGCCTGGACATTGTTGGTGGACATTGTTTTGGTAAACTAAAACAAACAAATAATTTGAATCATTTAATTTAAATCATAATATAAGTAATTGTTAATATGATTTAAAGAGCACAACATGCTCGATCTATTCCTTATAGCAATAATAAAAAAAAAAAAATGCTGTGAAATATGTGGATATTCAAAAATCGCTAGCACAGGTCTCAAAATGGCAGGAGAAACTTACATTTTCATTGGAAGCCTAGCAAATGCTTCATCATCGGATTCTGAAGATGAGTCATCTCCATGACCTTGGAAAAGAGAAAATGATGCATCATTATTAGGCTAGGTATATGCAAAATATATGGCAGTTTTTCAACCAGCTCGAATTAAATTAAGGACTCACTCAATAACCAACCATTAGCAATTATTATTATTATTTTACATACATGTACTTCGATACTTACTCAAATCCTGAAGGGGGCAGATGTACAGTACGATCCTCTGGTAAGCCTTTCCAATGGCCTCTTTATAATGTTCAAGGACAAAGGGTCTGTCTGTGCCTGGTATATTTTGTACCTGAGAGCCATCAGGATAGACCAGGACATATTCTCCATCGTACATTGTGTCTTGATTAAAATCTCGCTGTTTTTTTATAGCAGCTGGCAAAATTTGTTTTGATGACCACAGGGGGTTCAACATTTAATGGCAAGGTTTTCCCTCTTATAGGTTTTAACCCATATTTTGTTCTGGTCATTATGCCAATCGAAATCTACAGAAATAAGAAAAAAAAGAAGAAGAAAAAAACATGTTTAAGACTGTGTGTAATAGTCACATTGTGACCTTAAACCTCCATATTTGCTTACCTTGACCGTAATGTTTGGTTTCTTTTTAACCTTTGAAAAGGTCCTCCTCTCAGCCTCTTTAACTTCCCTGAACCTCATGAATTGAGCTGCTCTTCCTTGGATACTTGTCTCATTCACTAACACACACACACTGATTCATTATAGCTATGATTTGAGATTGGTTGATAAATTGTCGCCTTTCTGACAGCTAAAACCACGGGACGACAATTCATTGCAGCACAGTGGAATAGGAGCACAACAAGGGGATGTTACCTGTAGGCCCATGACCTACGCTTGATGACGTGGATGGACGCTCCGTAAGGAACCCCACGTTCAGACCACACGACGGGCAAAACTTGGGAGCGTCCCCCAGTTGCACAGCACAAAACGGACAGAACATTTCAATCTGAAAATAAATAGTTCAGATATCAGGACAACAATGTACAAACGCCAGTAATACATCTATTTAGTGACCAGGAGCGAGCTAGCCAGCTAGTTTCCAGCTAACAACGTTGGCAGTGGACTAATACGTTATGGGGATAATATGTTGAAAACACGGTATCAGAGCACATCGACAAGTCTGTCATAATAAAAGAGAAACACTTACCTCTTGTAGCCATAAACAACAAAAGCGCACATTCAGATAGCGCGAAGACAACCGGATGGATGCGGGTCCGTCACTGATTATGGCCCCCCTGGAAACATTTCCGTTGTGTCTTTGCAGTTTGCAGTTCGTTTCCCTATTTGCTCGTGCTGTGAATATTTGCAGCGTACGTGATGTGGAATCGACGAAGTTGTTTTCTGAATATGTAGTTGTTGTGGCGTTTGTATGTGTTTTCTGAATTTGGAGGTGTTTTCTGAATATGTAGTTGTTGTGGCGTTTGTATGTGTTTTCTGAATTTGGAGGTGTTTTCTGAATATGTAGTTGTTGTGGCGTTTGTATGTGTTTTCTGAATTTGGAGGTGTTTTCTGAATATGTAGTTGTTGTGGCGGCGTTTGCATGTGTTTTCTGAATTTGGAGGTGTTTTCTGAATATGTAGTTGTTGTGGCGTTTGTACGTGTTGTGACCCTTCTCGGCCACGGTAGTATTGACATTGCTCACTACAACAAGCAGTGAGTAGCACTAGTGGTACTCAGGCTCCCTCTAGTGGTACGCAGAGTAAACACTAAATTAAATATAAATCCATGTTAAAACACAATACATTTTAAGTTAATCTTTATTTGAGGTTTTTTCTTCTTCTTACATTTAAGTACAGTACAGTTTTCATTTAACTTTTAGGTACAACACATTTTAATTTACGCATTTACGATGTTACAGTGGCTGACAACAATAAATATTGATATTAGGAACGAAACTGCCTATTTTTTTTAACTGTGCAGAGCTGTAGCTGAATAGTTAGGCCTACTACACTACTGTATTTTAATGTTGGTCATTATCTTGGTACTTGGAGAGCCAAATATTTTCTGAGGTGGTACTTGGTATAAAATGTTTAATAAATAAATGTTGTTTTCACTTATTAAAATACACAGAATACGCATTAAATGATTATTAATACAAATAATTATACATAACCGTTACGGCAAGAAAAATCAACTGAAGACGCTGTGGGGAAAAATAAAATGTAAAGTTAGCTGTCAGTACAGCAACTGTTCCCTCACTCACCACGTTTATAATTTACTGCCCGGGTACAAAAATGTACTCCCGAGTTTTTTTACGGTCATAAATATGACTTGAGAAGCCGTTCACCGATTCCGATACACGAATGCAGTATAAAATCATTCAGTTATCGCATGCCGTTGTTGCAACGTGCATATACTGATGTGTACATTTACGACATATCGATAACTTCGATATACAAAGCTTGCTGATTTGTCAACACATTAGGATATAATAAGAACATAGTAAAATGCTTGCCTGCCTCAGCCTTTAAATGCTTCAAACCATTAACAATGTCCAATATCCGCTGCGCCCCGCTGTCATGTGTCAAAACACCGAAGCATCGTGGCAAGATCTTCTTCTTCAGTAATTCATTTGCGGACGAAGCACCGCTAATTTACACCGCCACCTAACTGAATAATTGTAATTAATACCAAGACCACACTATGTCCAAATCTTCACATTTCACAGTCTAGTACAAAGACCAGAAGTAAATAAACTAATAAACAAACAAACAACCTGCTTTAGGGAACCACAGTGCAAACTGGCTATGAAAGGACAAAATTACAGTACAACATGGATAAATTTACTCAAACCTGTCATATAACAAAATAAAACTATAATTTTCTCCCCATCATTATTTTATTACTATTGTTTTCAAATTTTTGTATATATATTGTAAATGCCTATACACAGTAAAAAAAATACTTGTTTCCACTTAAAACTTAGTTAAATCAATTTATTTAATTTATCTCACTATTGAAATGTTGCCTATTGCTTAATTGCTTTAAGATCACTTGACCTTTTTTTTTTTTTTTTTTTACAGTGTACTACTCTGTTACTAATGCTTTGCACTTACCAATAAACCTACCAGATTCTAAATTTGAATATTTTGTCAATTTCCTATTGACCAAGCAAAACATTGTTAAAAACGTGCAAAAACTGGCCAATAATGGCCAGGATAATTTATTTGGCCAGTCCCATTACATAATACCTTTAACCCTTTTATCCATTAACAGAGAGTTATATATTGAAACACTTGTCACTTTGGTGTTTGACAGTACTTTTCTAAAAATATTCCTTGGTTGGGGAAAATTTGTAAAAAAAAATAAAAAAAAAGTTCTCTTTTTACTTACATAAATTATCGTTTACATTTTTGTCAATTGCCAACACACAATTCATGAAATAATTCATTGTCAGAACTATAAGCACAATACTTCAGATATTTCAGTCAAAAACATTCTCTTTTGTCATAATCTAACTTTAGCCTCATATAACACAAAACCTGACAAATACAGATTATTCACTGTCTGGAGAATTAGACAATAATCATTGGTAAAAAAAAAAATAAATAAATACTTTTTAGTTTGTAAAGCAATACCCAACTCATATTCAGTGATGTTTCTTCTTTTTCTCCCATTTGTTTGTCAACAGCAGCTGAATAAACCCAAAAGGCTCTTATAAGAGCCATCCAAACACAGAGCATCTTAGATTTGTACGTATATTTTTACTGATTAATACTAAAAGATTTATTAAAGCTACATCATGTGGCAAGCTAATCAACAGAAATGTCTTGATAAAGACAGTATTGGCATATAGTCTTAATCTTTGAAAGACCCAAGTTGTTGTCAATCTCCACTCTTCTTTAATTAAGACAAATGACCCAGAAAGGTAATGATAAAAGCATAGAAGTTTCACCAACTGAAAGATTATACATCAATTCCATATAAAATGGGACAGTACCATGTGATGTTTTTTTTCGGAACACAAAATGTAAAATTTTTAATTAATTCATTCCTAAACATTTCCAATTAGCAATGAAGCAACTTTATTACTATTTACATTTTTTAGGTTAACTATTCCTTTAAAGGGTCATGAAACCCCCTGTTTCAGCACGGGTTAGTACACACCACAGTTTTAAAAAAGGCTAAAAAAGTGGGCGTGGTGCGCAACGGCCGAGGAGGAGGAGGAGGAGGGGGAAGAAGAGGGGAGACAGACAGTTTCATTTCACTCCTATCAAGTTAAAAACACAAATAAATGCACAGCCCATTTGCACTCTGCATCGAAAACATATATATGAACGCACTGTTGCACCTCTGAGAACTTTTAAGGCTTATTCTGTGGCGTTTATATAAGCCTTTTGACAGAAAAACGGTTATGCTCACCAAGTAAATGAATCGTGTTTGTGCCAAACTCTTATTACAGAACAAAAACAAACACTCTTCTTCAATCCATGAACGTTTCTCTCAGTTGATGTGTGCAATGTCATGTCACAGTATGAATCGTCTGTTATAGCGAATCAACACATGCGGTTGTGAATAATTAAGCGTCTTCTCATAGGATAAGAAAATGCAGTCTCATGAATAATTTAATAGACACCGACGCGTCATCTATGTACTATAGTCCACTGCCACGTCACAGATTGTGACGTCAACACAATGTAGATTTTAAACCCGGAAGATGAAAACAGCGCAAAAAAGCTTAAAATTAACCAGTTTTCTCCAACAGTTAAAATTATCGGATGCTAACATTGTCTTCTATGAGGTGCAACATAAACACCTCTGCTAAAATCTCAGAAAAAGTAGTCTGGGGTTTCATGACCCTTTAAGAAGCTTCCAAATAAAGTTGCATGTTGTTAGCAAACTAATTAAATAGGCAGATTTAAAATCAACAAAATTTGGATTTGTGTGTGTGTGTGTGTGTGTGTGTGTGTGTGTGTGTGTTCTTTATTGTCCTTATTTACTGTTCTTATTTTTGTCTTTCAGGAGCATTTCCAAAGAAAAAATATCCAAGAGATGCAAGTAGTAATTACAAACACAACACTTAACAACACATCAACTTAACATTAACACTAACTAGCTTTTATAGAAACAATATCACTGTAAATATAGATCTGTATATAGCCTGATACATGTACAAAATACTGACAATAACACACACATATGCACAATCACAATATCTTACTGGACTAAAAGGAGAGGGACTTTAGCCAGTGTACAACAGATAGAAAAGGAGTTTTTGGATGAATACCAAACACAAACTGAAAACACTGATGAATCTAGTGTTCTTGGTCACAAGAGACAAAACTCTGGAACTAGGGATCTCTCATCTTTTTGTAGTATAGTTTTACATCACTGATGATATGTCCAGGTGCACCAGACGGTGTATCTAAAATCTTCTTTTCTGGAACAACCAGTGACTACCAGGAACAGTCTGGTTGACCACCAAGTATAGATTGGTGACAGCTGGAGAGACAGTGGACAGCCCGGAAAGACGGCACTGGGGCAGTGAGGGGTAGCATCCCAAGCTGCACCTTCTGAGAAGAAGGAACCCACAAAAGCTACGAATCGACCTACAGGAGATATACCCCTAGAGATTCCCGAGAGGGGGGGCGGAAGAGAATCCCACAGGACGGATCAAAGGATGACGACATATGGCAATGAAAACATGACGATGACAATGGAATGCATATGTGGCAAGATATGCAAGAACCGACATGGCCTGCGGATCCACCAGGCCAAGAGGAAGTGTATACAGAAGGAGGTAGAGTCACAGCGCACAGGAACTACGCCTGGTGAGACGCAGGAGGAGCCAGGCCCGGAGTCACCCCACAGTGCCCGGAGCCTCCAGGTGATGCAACCACCTGATGCACACAGGACATCAGAACATCGTCGGGTGAAGTGGCCCCAAGCTAGCAAGGAGAAGGAGTGGCGTCAGTTTGACGAAGACACAGATACCGTCTTGGAGGCAACTGCCAAAGGGAGAGCTGATCGACGCCTCAAAACGATGACTACAATCATCATCAGCCTAGCTGCAGAGAGGTTTGGACTTGAGGAGAAGCGAGCAGCGAAGCCCCCCTATACCATGAACAACAGAGCAAGTAAAATCCATCAGCTCAGGCAGGAGCTGAAGACCTTGAGGCAGCAGTTCAAGGTTGCAAGCGAAGAGGAGAGGGGACCGCTTGCGGAGCTATGCAGCATAATCCGCAAAAAGCTGATGACTTTGAGGAGAGCGGAGGGGCATAGGAGGAGGAGGAAGGAGAGGTCCAGGAGGAGAGCTGCCTTTCTAGCGAACCCATTTGGATTTACGAAACAGCTGCTAGGACAGAAGCGCAGCGGCCAACTCACCTGCTCCAAAGCTGAGGTTGACCACCACCTCGAGCAATCCTACAGTGATGAGTACAGAGAGCAAGACCTAGGGCCCTGCAGGTTCTTGATCAATCCACCTGCACCGGCGCTGGACTTTGACGGGAAAGAGCCCGGTTGGAAGGAGATCCAGGAGGTGGTTAGAAGGGCAAGAGCAAGCTTTGCTCCAGGGCCCAGTGGAGTACCTTATAAGGTTTATAAGAATTGTCCAAGACTACTCCACAGACTCTGGAAGATCCTGAAGGTGATTTGGAGGAGGGGAAGGGTAGCAGACCAGTGGAGACAGGCAGAGGGTGTTTGGATCCCGAAGAAGGAGAAGTCTCAGAAAATCGATCAGTTCCGGACCATCTCATTGTTGAGTGTTGAAGGAAAGATCTTCTTCAGCCTCATTTCCAGGCGACAGCTTCAGACTACCTCCTGAAGAATTCCTATATCGATACATCAGTCCAGAAGGGAGGAACCCCAGAGGTACCTGGTTGTCTGGAGCATACAGACGTGGTCACTCAGCTCATCAGGGAAGCCAGAGAGAACAAGGGGGACCTGGCTGTGCTGTGGCTGGACCTCGCAAATGCCTATGGATCCATACCCCATAAACTGGTCGAAGAGGCACTGAACCGGCATCACACCCCGAAGAAGTTCAGAGACCTCATCCTGGACTACTATGCCAACTTCTATCTGAGAGTCTCCTCCGGAACAACAACCTCAGACTGGCACAAGCTTGAGAAGGGGATCATCACTGGCTGTACAATCTCAGTCATACTTTTTGCACTCGCCATGAACATGCTAGTGAAATCTGCGGAAATGCAGTGTAGGGGGCCCCTCTCTAAGTCTGGAGTTAGACAGCGACCACAACATCTGTCCCAGGCTGCAGGTGGATCCTGAACGGCCTTCAGGAGCTGATGTCCTGGGCTCGCATGAACTTCAAGCCGGCAAAGTCAAGGTCCCTCGTGCTGAAGAAAGGGAAGGCTATCTTCTATTACCTATATATATATTATTAGAAACCCTAGAGAAAGCACAGAAGTTGCTAAAAAAGTATGTGGATTCAGATCTCCATACATCGGAAATAACTTCTGATGAAGAGGGCCATGATAAAAGAACAAAAAGGAAGAAGAGGTTAATTTTATGCTAAATACTAAAGCAGTGTATAAGTGTTGTCCTACTGAGAAGTAATATGAATGTTGAGAGTTGTTATGAACTTCACAGGCCCAATTCACGCTTCATGGATTTTATGGAGAATGAATCTGACCAGGATGATGTGGCACCAAAAAAAAAAAAAATATATATATAATGTATATATATATATAATGGTTATTATTAATTAATAATTTAATTAAATGAATAATTTATTTTAATAATTAATTATTTTTTATGTTTAATAAGAGTTTAATAATGTTTTTAAAATAATAATATTATTAATAGTACCAATAATAGCACTATTCAGTCTCTCTAACACAGGGGTGCCCAGACTCGGTCCTGGAGGGTCAGTGTCCTGCAGAGTTTAGCTCCAACCCCAATTAGACACACCTGAACCAGCTAATCAAGCTCTTACTAGGCATACTACAAACTTCCCGGCAGGTGTGTTGAAGCAAGTTGGAACTAAACTCTGCAGGACACCAGCCCTCCAGGACCAAGTTTGGGAACCCCTGCTCTAACATCTTCTAATTCTGATACTTTTTTTTTTTTTTTAGAAATGATAATTGCTGCAAATCAGGCCCCAAGACAGACCAATTCCGACTGCCATGGTAAAAATGCATTTTTTTAAAAAAACTCTGTTTATGAAATAACTGAATAGGCCTACTCTACAAACTATTACCCATTTAAAGTAGAAAAAAAGTTTTTCTGACATCTTAACCATAATTTCTGCTGTAAAACATTTTTAATTGTATTTATTTAGGAATTGGTAAATGTGCAAAATCAGTACTGTGCATTACTGACAGAAATACTATTTATAATTACTACTATAATATTATTATTTAGATGTATTTAAACTTTTACAGGCATGTGATCAGCTAGAGACAAAAAAAAAGCAGGAAAATCTGACCACACCCCAAGTCACGCCCACAAGCCATGCCCCAGCATTTATTAAAAATAAATATTTTTACCATTACTCACTAGCAAACCAACTTCAGTACATATATAAATGAATTCACCCCACTCAGTCAGACATTATATGGCTAGACATAGAACAATCACTCTGCGAAAACTTGCGCATATCAGACATCTCATTTCTCAGTCCGTCCATTAAACATCACCCATGCTTCAAAGCATTGACAATAGCCTCTGCTCTGACAGCCTGGTGGAAATATCATCAAATCACAAACTCCAATCAGGCCCCATCTAAACTCACCCCACTCTGGAACAACCCTGATTTCACAAGCAACAAAAAAACACTCAATTTCCATAAATGGGCAGAAAAGGACATCACGCATATTAATCACATTTTTCAGTCTATTAACTTTGTTTCATTTTCCTACAAAGAGGTCTGGAAATTCGACTCTTGAAAATTTTGAAATTGAAAATGTGTAGGAACCCTGATCAAAGATCTTTAGACTAGATTTTAAAATATACAATGCAGTACAATTTATATAAAATTTCAGTAATCTTAGTCTCGCAGTTTTTTAAATTAGCTATCTGTACAGGCTTCGGAGCACACCATGACACACACCACGGAGCTCACCAGGGAGCACAACAGGACACACACTTCAGAGCACACCAGGACACATCCTACGGAGCACACCAGGACGTTCGTTACGGAGCACACCAGGAAGCACACCAGATCACACACTACAGAGCACACCAGATCACACACTACAGAGCACACCAGATCACACACTACAGAGCACACCAGGTTACATCCTACAGAGCACACCAGGACGTTCGTTATGGAACACACCGGGAACACTGAATGAATTGGTCAATGGTAATGAACACAGCTTTTTTAAAGTGCACACACACTCACACACACACACACACACACGCACACACACACAGTAGTGAACGAACACACACACACACAAAGTAGTGAACACACACAGTAGAGAATGAACACACACACACAGTAGTGAACGAACACACACGCACACAGACGGAGAAGTGGGAAAGTGGGAGCAGCTGGGGTTCGGTGCTCATTTTCAGTGTGTTTCTGTTATTCATGAAAATTATGAATAAAATTATGTGTGGTAAATCAATTTCCAGTAATTAAAATCTAAGGTCTTAACAGGTAACTAACTTGTTTATATTATAATGTTACACAAATGATATGCTGTCGATCTTAATAAAGTTAATCTGGGGAAATATAAAACATATTTCATTAATGTTTAGAAGAAATTATTTCAACCATTTTAATAAAAGATTTGATCATTCAGACGGTCAAAATCCACCATCAGTGTAATCCTTTACAGTCTCAGTACTTTAATGAAATTCACTTTAAACAAATGAAGCTGAACTTTGATTTATTTCCTTTATGTAAATGGTCAAATCTTCCTGCAACCACAAATTTAATTTTTTTCTTTAAAATCTCCATGAGTTTGAAATATTCATAGGTTCTTTCCAGTCCTGTAATTTGGAGATCAAGATCAGTTTTGGTCTTTTGTCAGCTCTGCAGTTCATTCAATTCATTTCACGAACAGGACTTTTATTCTGCTCTGGCGGTGTGACGTCATAAGGCTGCGCGCGCTCCCGCGTCTGAGATTCGGCTGAAGAAAGGTGTGTGATTTTAATCATTTAATGTGTTTAAATCGACTACTGCGGAGAATTGTGTATAAAACTTAGAAATGAATTGTTACCGACTGTGTTACTGTAATGCTTTATTAAGTGTTATTAATGAAGGGTATTCTGTGCTTGTAAAGCGCAAGAGTAACAGGAACGGTGCTCATCTCTCTCTGAATCTGAATCAGTTCATCATCAAGTACTTGTTTTCTTTTAAAGTGCCTCAGGTCTTTGCTTGAATTTACAAAAAAATGTGAATTGTCTGTCTTGAAGACAAATCCATTTGTAATATCCTCGTAAAGGATGCTCGATCTGTTTAGTTTTGTCTGTTTCTAGAAGTGAACAGGACAGAATCTCACTAAATATTAATCCTGTGATCAGAAAAGAGCAGATTTAATATTTGGTTACAGAGGGTTTATCTCTTAAAGCTTGTGTTCTGAAGGTATCTCTAACACATTTAGCAGAGAAGTGCTTGACGTTAAAAAGAGTTATTAAGTGCAGTAAGTTTCAGAAAACAACTCTTTGGTGTTTCTTTCTTTTTCCTGATTGTTCACTTTAATCCTTTAATCTGTTTGAACTTTCTCAGACTATAGTTTTTGCTGTGGTATATGAAGAAGTACTTAAAATGTATGGATAGCTAAGTTATAATGATATAAAATTAGTCTCATTATTATTATTTGTGTGTGTGTATTTACATTTATTTTAAAATTACATTTTCTGATTTGTGACATTACTTTTTATGTAATGCTAAAACACTGCTGGTCTCTTTCAGAAGTTATAGTGACTCTTTCTTTTCCAAGAAACAGTTTAAAACAGATTGGTGTTATAATTTCATTTTTAAATATTTTAAAATATAATCGAAATTTTACACACTTTAAACAATATTGTATCGCATATTGAATATCACATTTTTTAACAAGGTATCACTGTAAACTTTATGCTGAATCTTATGATTTTATTTGGTAAATTTTGTATCCATAAAAGTAAAATAAATCTTAACCTTGTTTGAAGGTTTTTATGGTTAATTTTCATTCATATATGGATTCTATAAAATGTATTAATAGTAAAACATTAAAAGATACAATTATATGTGCGAAAGATTTTAATTTATTTAAAAAGTGATCTTATATTTGTTGTCTTTTGGATTATTGACATTTAGTTGTTTTTTCTTTGTATTCTTGCCAACTTGTATATCTGTATAGTTCATTTATTTTTTGTTTATTCATTTTATTTGAATTTCTTGTTTTAATTGTACACGTTTTTATTTTGTTGTAGTTTTTTCATTTTTAAAAAAGCTAGTAATGATAACTTTTACAAACCATCTACAAATGTTTTCATCAAAGTGTAATCTATTAAATATAATCTACAAATCAGTAAATTCCAAATAAAATCTTTTAAAAAATATTAACCTTTTATTTTATTTTTTTCTCTCTTCAGGTGATTTAAGTCCATTATCTCTCTGAATGACTCCCTCACCAGTGTGCAGAAACTACTGACCAAGGGAGCAGATTGAGACGCAGACAGAGATTTAGTTTGGACTTATTTTTCTGCTGTTAATTATTCTCATCTTAAACACAGAAAAACTCAACTGAGATCCACGTGACACACCATTATAAAGATGGCCTTTATGAAAGAGGAGCATGAAGACATGAAGATTGATGAAACATTCAGAGTCAAACATGAAGATACTGAGAAACAAACAGGTTGGTTTTCATTCCCAAAGCTGAACTCACTCATTTGATCTAAAATGTCACGAAAATGTCCAGCTGTACTGAAAAATAGTACAGAAGTACTCTGAACAAAAAGAGTTATTAAACCCTCAAATCTACTTCTGAATTAAAAACAATGAAAACCCTACGTTTCTATCACTTAATTATGCAACAATATCTAACAATCACTTTATTTTACATAATGTGAAATGTGAGTTATTACATGTCTGTAATTGATTTTTCTACTTATCCTTAAAAGTGTTTTACTAACATTAACATCCCTGAACATAAATAATGTTTAAAGTTAATCCCAGTGTTGGGCAGCAGCTAGCTACAAGTAACGTAACTACATTTTTAGCAGCTTATCCAGTAGCTCAGATACTTTTAAAACAATGTAGCTTTTCCAGTAATAGACTGAACCTGCAGTAGACTGAAAGCAGCACAGTATCTTCTTACAAGGTTGTATTCTAAACCAGTGGATTACCGTCATCTTTTGGTGCTGTATGTCACGCAGCGTCAGTAGTAAATAGGGATGTAACGATGCCAGCGATGTAGCGAGCTGGTTGAAAACCAATATAAATATGTGATGATTCAAATCAGTTGAGATTAAATGAATCACGATACATTTGTGGGTGGAGTTTATGTAACTGTATCTCTGAGGTGAACTGACTGTCCATAAAAAGTTAAGTTGGTATTTTCTTTTCATCTCACCTCTGTATAATCCATATTAACTGGGTCATATGACGTTGCTACAAAGAACATTATTTTGTGTATTTGATGTAATAAAATGTTTATGTAGTTTAAGGTTCAAAAAAACATTTTCCACATAATGTACTTTATTGTTGCTCCTTTATGCCCCACCTTTCTGAAACGCGTCGAATTTGACAAAGCTCATCATTCTGAAAAGCAAGGTGTACACTCAATGGCCAGCTATCCAGTGTGTTGAGATTGGCCAAATTCCTCAAGCGTGTGACGTAAATGTTACACCCCTTACCATGCCATGCTAGACAAGACAAAAACAATAAAACCCATTATAAACAAGGCATTTTGTTGCATCCAGTGGGGACATAATTACTGATTATAATGACTTATACTGTCTTTTTACACGTTGCGTATCGCGCTGCGTAAACATAAAACCATGTCTGCATTTGTGAACAGAGAAACAGCAAACAACAAGCACTACGCTACACTGCTCAAAACTTATGTTTGAATCATCATTGGCAAATTCTTTAAATATGAAAACGTACTTACAGACTGAGTCAGAAGCACCAGACTGTCCTTGCAAAGTTGGAATTGCACCACTTTATAGAAACAGATACCATATTGTAGGCTACTCTCCCAGGAAACACTCCTCGTCCTCCGTAAAATGTGTTGCACACATCTGAATATTTGGGTTGAACTGTTCTGGAACAGTGTTGTAAATACAACTTAACCACTGATTTCTAGTCATGTCCTCTTTTGGAAGACCATGAAACACACAGTGTCTCCAGAACATGGTGGCAGCTGAGGCAACAGCAGCTAGAATAAAAGTTACACATTTTTTCTTTGTGAACATTTTGTTGCTGTTATGCAAATCTTCCAGCATTGTGACGTAGACATGTGGGGGCGTGTTAGGTGGTTGACTCTTTTATAAAGATTATCTCTTTGGATTTGAGACTTTAGTCTTTGCAACTTTACAGATCTTCTTTATGTACCAAGAGCTTGTAACACACCAAAGAGAAAGAAAAAATTTAAATCACATCATATGACCCCTTTAAAGTAGAGTTTATAAGCGCAGCGTTTCTTTGTTTACAGTGGTATCCAAGGAAATGCTGTAGATGACCGTGCCTCTTGTCTAGAATGTTCCTGAGATCCTTTTCCCCTTTGTTAACGGCAAGGCTCCCCTTGCTGACTCCTAAATTGAGAAGGGGTCCAGTTAGCAACGCTGTCTATGAGCCTCAGCTCTAGACTGATCATCCCTCTTAGAGGAGGATTTGGAGTGCCGAGAAATGCAGATTGCGCTTTCACCTCCCTGAACTTCTCCACAACTGCCTCGACAGAAGTTAGCCTGCTCATCAAAAGCAGAGCTTTGTGGATAAAGTCTTTTCTGTCTTCCCGATAGCCGCGAGGTTTATCCACAGATTCTTTCCGTAGCCACTATTGCCACCATTGAATGCCCAGTGGAAGCAACAGTTTGCTTGGTGGTGTGGAGAGCCAAACCTCTGCCCTTATCCAAATTCTTAAGCAGGTCAGCCCTGATAGGTTTGTAACACTGCCATGGTGTGCAAAGCACCACCAGCCTGACCAGCTGCCACATACGTCCTGCCATTCAAGTGCAAAGTGCTCTGAAGCGCTACTGACATCAAGGCAGGAATCTTTAAAGATGATGACTCACCCTGTGAGAGATAGCTCGCAAACGTCTCTTCAACAGGGGGCATTCTCACGTATCCGCGCTCAGCCACACCCTCAAAATTAGCATAGTCAGCATGCTGAAAGGGATGCAACCAAAAGGAATATGGTTAAGTTTAGGGTTTAGATATCTCTGAGTGGAGATCTGGGAGAAGCGGAAGACTCCCGGGGGCGGGACGATCAAGAGTGGCCAAAAAGCGATCATTTAGCTGGCTGTGTCTTTTTTTTTATTTTTTTAGTTATATGCAGCTGGGGGTGGTTGATGCCGACTCAGTGCTCACACTTTCATTATCATCACCAACCACATCAACCTCTCCATCTTTGTCATTATGACTAGAAGAGCCCAGGAGCATCCTATCAGGATCAGATGACTCTAATGAAAGAGTGTTTGGTTCCCATAGCACATTAGAGCTCACGGCATACGTTTTTGAAAGATCCATACCTTTCTTGATCTTCTCCGCGAGCTCAACCTGTGATCCCCATGAGCTGAGTTTTCACCGTGCCTTGGCAACAGCGGGACCCGACCCGCTAGACACAGACGCTTGCCAACATCACACAAGTAGATACATTAAGGCTGGGGATACTCCTCTTTGCAATCCCACTCCATTTTACCCTCAGATCTCCTGGGCTCTAGGACATCAGAAAAAGGGAAAGAAATAGACACCATAGACATGTAAAAGAACAGCACCATACGCACTGGCATCCACTGCAAGAAGAAAATGTTTCTGGAAATTAGGTGCAACCAATACAGGAGTGTTAGCTAGAGTCAACAAGTCAGTCAAAGGAGCAACTAATCTCACAAAATTCCAACAAAACCCTCAGTAATAACTTACTATTCCTAAGAATTGACAGAGTTCATAACAGGTAGCAGGTGTAGGGAATTTACCAATAGCATCAACTTCGGCATCAATTGGTTTTATGCAACCCTGAAACCAACATTTTACCCAGATAGGTTACAGTTGCTTTTCTAAAGTCATATTTGGCAAGGATAATAGACCCGTTAATTTCCCCTGTATACACTGGACCCAAATTCTGTACCATTTCTTCAGATACTTCTGAAGTGCCCTGACCAACTGATGAAGTTATTGATACAGTATCAACCGACAAAGAGATTACATGAGTCACATACAATTTTAATAAATTAATATGACAAACTTCTAATGTCTTCCGGCGATCAGGCATGTTTAGTAAATAGTTGTTACTGGGAAAACATTTCGCAATTGTATAAGGTCCAATAAATCTAGCCTGGAAAGGACCAGTCAAATGGGTAATAAAGCCAATACTTTGTCACCTACTTGAAATTCTCTGGATTTAACCTTGCAGTTGAACAACGTCAGCATCTTCTCCTGAGATTTACCTTATTTTCATTGAACAATAGCTCTAGCTTCATATAGTCGGTAACGAAAGCTATTTACATAATCTAAAACACTCTGTGATGGTTCAGAGGTGTTCCATTTATCTGCCAAGACAGCAATAAGGCCTCTGACAAGGCCCCAATATACTTCAAACAAAGTTCGTTTTCATTCTTCGTTTGGGGGCAAAATCATTTTGAAAAACCTAACCAATGATATACTGTTTCCTAACATTCCGACACCCCCCGCGCTGCTGGAGGCGGGGTGTTGATTAATGTAAACATACATGTGTTGTGACGCTTGTACGTATCCCCCTAAACAAAACGACGCAACGATGAAGTTTAGGCAATCTAGGTGTGAGACGGGCACCAATGGTCAGAATATCATAGACAAAAGAAAGATTAGCAGCAGTTCGGAGTCAATTAACATGTTTGCAATGCAAAAGAACCATACTATTTCCATAATCAGTCCTTTATGGGAAGTGTGAATGGCTCATAGTCTGAAAACTTTAGCATGATATCAGTTTGTTACTTTATTTTATTAGTGTTCATTTTATTACACTGAATAAACTGATACCTTTTGGTGTCATGACTGACTTTTGATAAAAACAAAGATTTATTATTTTATATTCGTTTGGCATTTCATTTGTTGTATACCATTTAAATTTGCTTACTGAAAGAACAACAGCAGCAGTATGGTGTAACATTTATTTGAAACATGTATTTGGTACTTGTTACCTTATATCTTTACTCTTTCCTTTTATTCTTTTCATGGCTTTGGAAAACTTGTCTCGGATGTTTGTCTGCATCGCCTTTTGTATAACTCCGGGTTGTCGACACCAAGCTTCATTGCAATTTCGTTCTAGAAAGTCTCTCCGCGAGTGATTGTACAGGTGCAGATATATTTGTGCCAGCTCAGCTATATGACACTCCAGTGTATTCAGGAGATGTTCTATGGTCTGACCTCCAAAGAATGAGATACGAACCCGGAAAAAAAATGGCACGTCAAAGGTGGAGTTTCAGAACACGCTCACCGACTGTGTAACTGCCACGGAACAATGGAAGCTTAAAGGTGTTTAGGAGCCAAAACAAACTCCCCCAGAAAGTTTGCTTTGGTGAGCTGTTTCAAACTGCCGAAACAATCTCAAAACGAACTTCGTTTCAACCTTATTTTGTTTGAAATTACATCATATGAGTTCATTCTTCAATTATGTTTAAAGTATATCGGGGCCTTGATGTCCTATTGTACAACTTCACAAATAACATAATAACATATAACATCCAAGGAAGTCCCTCTTCACAGTCACAGTCGAGTTCGACATGGTAGGATCTCAAAAGTGACTTCAGGGTTTGGTGGAATCTTTCTGACGACCCCTGACTCTGAAGATGATAAGAACTTGAGATGTTATAAGTTACTTTAAGTTGTTGCAGGACTTTAGAGAAGTATTGAAACATGAATTTCAAGCCTTGATGAGTCTTATCTTGATGTCATGTCTTGTTACCACAGTAACCAGAGGTTGTTAGTTTGAAAGTAGTTTACTTAACTCTTAACATATAGTTTTCTTGTTGGATGAGGATAATATCCTTCTAATATTTTATACCAGGGATGTCTAATTCAGTTCCTGGAGGGTCACAACACTGCAGAGTTTAGCTTCAACTGTAATTTAGCACACCTCAGTCAAGGTCTTCTTTACCTGCAAACTAAATGTAGGTTTGCTGCAGGTTGGAGCTTAACTCTGCAGGACTGTGACCCTCAAGGAAAAAACGGCAAATTTGGCAATTACTGACTTCTCTTCTACTGTTGCTTTTAAGCAGATGTTAACTTGTATTTATCTCTTTTCACCCAAGATCTGAAAGAAGAGAGTGAAGAACTGAATGAAATACAAGATAAAGATCAGTTTAAGAAACATGATTTCGTAACTGGACAAAAATCATACAGTCACTCACAGATTGACACGACACAGAATTTGACACGAAAAAGACCTAAAAATACTGGAACTAGATGTCATTTCACCTGCCAACAATGTGGAAAGAGTTTTGATCAGCAAGGAAAACTTCAAGTCCACATGAGAATTCACACCGGAAAAAGCCTTACAGCTGCCAACAGTGTGGAAAGAGTTTCCCTAAAAAGCAAAACCTTAAACGGCACATGATAGTCCACACTAGAGAGAAGCCTTTCACCTGCCCTCAATGTGGAAAGAGTTTCAATGATCATGGAAACCTTAAAGTCCACATAAGAATTCACACAGGAGAGAAATCTTTCACCTGCCAACAGTGTGGAAAGAGTTTCATTCTAAAAAGTTACCTTAAAAGGCACATGATAATTCACACAGGAGAGAAGTCTTACCTCTGCCATCAGTGTGGAAAGAGTTTCAATGATCATGGAAGCCTTAAAGTCCACTTGAGGATTCACACAGGAGAGAGGCTTTTCACCTGCCAACAGTGTGGAAAGAGTTTCAATGAAAAAGGAATCCTTAGAAGGCACATAACGATTCACACCGGCGAGAAGCCTTACAAATGCCCTCAGTGTGGAAAAGGTTTTGCTCAACAAGGAAGCTTTAACAGGCACATTAGAATTCACACTGGAGAGAAGCCTTTCTCCTGCCCTAAATGTGGAAAGAGTTTCACACTCAAAAACACTCTTAAAGACCACATAAGAATTCACACAGGAGAGAAACCTTTCAACTGCCAACGGTGTGGAAAGCGTTTCATTCAAAAAAGATACCTTAATGTCCACATGAAGATTCACACAGGATAGGAGTCTTTCATCTGCCATCAGTGTGGAAAGAGTATTAATGAACATGGAAACCTTAAAGTCCATATGAGGATTCACACAGGAGAGAGGCTTTTCACCTGCCAACAGTGTGGAAATAGTTTCAATGGAAAAAGTTAGCTTTAAAAGGCCCTTGAGGATTCATACTGGTGAGAAGCTTTAAACTCTCACACACTGTGTGGAAGAACTCAACAAAACTAAACCTTAGCTATCATATGAACAGTTACATTAGTGAGAAGCTGTTTACATTTGATTAGTGTGGAAAAAGCTTCAGAAATAAAGTAACCCTTAATGAGGCTTCACACTGGAGAGAGACCTTTCATGTGTCCTCAGTTTGAATTGTGTATCACAAATCAGAAAGACCATGATCAGTAATATCACAATACCTGAGTGCTGAATTGATTTTTATTCTATCCTATATATGGATTCTACAAGTATTGAAATGTATTGTGATTTTTGTTTGCTTTTTTAACACTGACCATGGAGAAAAGTTGAATCATACAGACTGTATGTGATGTATGAGTAATATTAACCAAAACAATGAATCACATCTTTCTGAGTTTTATTTCAGGAGCATCATATAGTATTGTTGTGTTTTAGTTCAGTTAATTTCCTCATTGTGGATTTTAGTTTGTTCAGTTAGTTTCCAGTTTCCTTGTTCTAGTTTTCCCACCAGTCACGTGTTACCATGGATACATTTACTAGCGCACCTGTTTGTATTTAGTTTTTCAACTTTGTGTATTTAAGCTGCTCACTTTCTCTCTCTCTCTCTCTCTCTCTCTCTCTCTCTCTCTCTCTCTCTCATTGTCTGGTATTGTTTATGTTTGCAAATTGGCTCAAGTTTGTTAAACCTTTGGAGGTAATTATAATATATATTACCTTCAATTGGAAACTGTATTGTCTTTTTCTTCATCTTGGATAAAATGTGACAGAATACCAGACCACACAAATTGTGTAAATATGGACTATTTGGCATCACACCAAGGAGGAAAGCCAGTTGAGGATTTTGTAGATCAATTCTTGGAATTGTGCTATCAGGTTTTTTGGAATGAGTACACTATGAAGAGGGACTTTTGAACAGCTTCAAATAATGCTGCTGGGAAACATATATAGAGAGTAAAGGATGGACTGTATAGACCAAGGGTACATTTGTCTGTTTTAAAGTGCATTTATAGTGAAATTATCTCATTATCTGTCTTATCTTGATGTTGTGTCTGTTACCACCTTAACCAGGGGCCTGGTTCTACCCTGCCTGTTTGTTTGGAGGTAGTTCACACCTCTAACACATTGATGGCTTGTTGTGAGGGGTATTGTTCATTATTTGTTAAATACAACAAAAAATCTATCTGTCAGTACACACTCCATAGATCTGTTTGATGAGATGTCTTCATTTACACAAAGTGGTAGCAGTTCAAAAGAAACGACACAATCTATATTAATCATTGTCCGCAAATACAAAAATAATTCTCAAGCTAATTCCAAGAGGATGCCGTGATCTGTTGTTGAAGATCTAATAGCTCTAGAAGTGAGATGTTGTAACTTTAATAAACACAGTTTGCGTGTTACAATGGGGCTTAAATCCTGACTGATATTGTTCACAAACAGTTTCTCTGTAAAACTGAACATTGTTGAAAGGACTATATTTTTAAAAAATACCAGGGATGTGAAATTCAGTTCCTGGAGGGCCACAAGAGTAGCTTCAACTCTAATTGAACACACCTCAATCAAGGTCTTCATTACTTGAAAACCAAAGGTAGGTGTGTTGGGGCTGAACTCTGCAGGACTGTGTCCTGAATGAAATACAAGATAAATATCAGTATAAGAAACATCTTGATTGATACTTGGACAAAAATCATTTAGTTGCTCACAAACTGCAAAGACTTCCTCACAAAAAGAGCTCAGAAGGCTAGATCTAGAAGTCATTACACCTGCCAAAAGTGTGGAAAGAGTTTTACTCAAGGAGGAAGCTTTAACAGGCACAAGAGAGTTCACACTGGAGAGAAGCTGTTTACATGTAAACTGTGTGGAAATAGTTTCACACAGCAAGCAAGCTTTAACAGGCACATGAAAATTCACACCAGAGAGAAGCATTAAGCATTCATGTGGCAAGAAGAGCAGGGTCTCAAGGAAGGAGATCTGGAAGGATAAAAGAAGGAGTGATGACAGTGCAAGACGAGAGAGGACAGGCCTGGACTTCATGTTGTGCTTTATTATGTTTTTATGCGACAGTCATCTGTGAGGGGATGCCACTTTACTTTTTATTTTGTTGTTTGTTTATGTTATAATTAAAGTTGTGTGAATGTTCACCGGTTCCCACGGCTCTCAGCCTTGCTCTGCTTGCTACATGTATATTGTCAGTATGCGATTTAACATTTTGGAATGAATCAGACACTGAAGATTTGATCAGAATTGTGTTGAAACAAGGCAAAGAACCACAAAAAGTCTCAAGTTTCAAGTTTACTTTATTTTTATAGCACATTTAAAACAGCCACCAGACTAACCAAAGTGCTTCAAAAAGAAACCGCATCATAAGAGTCGTAAGAACACACAAAACAGACTAAAACAAAGAACCAGAATAAAATTAAACACAAATAGACAATATAATAGGCAGGAATATAAAACCTAATAGGCCAATGAAAACAGATGGGTTTTTAAAAGACAATTAAAAATGGTCAGACTAGGGGGACATTCGGATCTCCACTGGCAAGTCATTCCAGAAGTGAGGACCAATCACAGAGAAAGCACAGTCACCTCTACACTTAAGTCTGGAATGTGGAATTAAAAGAAGGTTCTGGTCACCAGATCTTAGGCTTCTCGAGGGAATGTATTGATGCAGCAATTCAGATCGGTAGCTGGGTGCTTGATTGTGTAAAGATATAAAAACAAACAATAAGATTTTAAAATGTATTCTAAATTGAACAGGCAACCAATGAAAGGCCTTTAAAAGCGGAGTGGACTGATCCATTTTTTCTTTTTTTAAAGAAATCTAGAGGCAGCATTTTGGACCAGTTGAAGACGGGCAATCTGAGCTTTAGAAATGCACAGTATAATGAGTTACAGTAATCAAGACGTGACGTAATAAAAACTAGCAACGTCTTATCAGTGAGGAAATGATTAATTTTTGCAAGTATACTGAGCTGATGAAAACTGGACCCAATCACAGTTGAAATTTGTTTATCTAATTTTTAATGAGTCATCTAAAATATCACCCAGATTATGTACCTGTGAAGACCTAAAATCCTTTCATATATGCTTTCATATTTTCTGAAGGGCCAAAAACAATTACTTCAGTTTTCTCCTCATTTATGGATAACATTTTTTGAGATAACCATGATTTAACCTCATCTAGACAGGATAAAAGAGCAGTCATGGCCAGTGGATCATTTTTCCTAAAAGGTAAATAGATTTGAGTATCATCAGTAAACGACACTCCATGTTTTCTAAAAATAGATCCCAGATGTAGAATATATAATGAAAATAGAGAGGGGGACAAAATAGAGCCTTGCGGAAGGTCACAGGGGAGAGAAGCAGTGGAACATAAAAATTCTCCTAGCCTAAGCACATATTTCCTCTCAGATAAAAATGACTTCTGAACTGTGCCAGAGAGACCCACCCAGGATTTCAGTCCATTGATTAATACAGAATGGTTAATAGTGTCAAAAGTAGCTGATAAATCTATGAGTTACCAGTCCTAGTTTAACTAGTTTTTCCTTAAAAAACCTAGAGAAGCTTTCACGAAGAGCAACAGAGGCAACAGACATAGTATTGACCGGGGATTAACAACAGAATTAATAACACAAAACAAGACTTTAGGTCTTGACTGATTATGTAGTATTAAATTTGAAAAATAGGTTGCCTTAGCAGCTTTGGCGGCTCTCTGATAAACTAATAAACTGTCTTTATCAACTGTAGTGAGATGTGTAGACTGTCCTTTTTCCACTTACACTCAGCCTTTCTACAATCTTGCCTTAGCAGCCAAGTCTCAGCAGTATGCCATAATTCAGATTTAGGTTTGTGGTTTAGAGGCTTTAGAGGACCAGTCTCATTCAATACATCGAGCCAGGCGCTATTTAACAGACTCAGATGTTTGTCCGCATCCAGGTCCGCTAACAGGGAGTCCAGGAAAAGATGAGAACAGGACTTAGTAAAGCACTGACTAAAATTCTCACTGAACTGAGGAGAAGAAACCCGGGACATAGATGACGCTTTAGTAGAGACATGAAGAAGACTGGGAAGAGACATGGACAATAAAATAGGCCTGTGGTCAGACAGCATATAATCAGAATGTTTAAATGTTTGAATGTTAAAATCACCCACCAATAAAACCAGTGAATTGCTGCAGAAAGTCCTTAACTGAATGTGGAGGACAGTAGATCACCCCTAAGCAGACAGGACCGTCCCAGTCGAGATGGAGAAGTCGGGCTTCGAAGCTGGTGTAAATATCCACAGGGACGGCACGGCATTGTGCACGATGAGTTTTTCATCACAGTCACTAATCCACCCCCTCGTCTATTTTGGCGAGAGGAGTTTACAAACGTACAGTCAACCGGGACCAGTTCAGAAAAAGGGGTAAGATCGCCATCTTTAATCCATGATTCAGTGATGAACATGAAATCCAAATTGTGCGAAGAGAAAAAGACATTCAGCAGAAAAGTCTTGTTCACCGCTGAACGAGTGTTGATTAAACCATACTGTGTGGAGGGACACCTCCGGAGGAGAGTGACAGTCTGTGCAGCGGCCGCAGCACACCAGGAGCCGCTCCAGCTCTTCAGAGAAGACGCCGCTCCGAGGAAGACCTTTTGATCTCTTCCTTGCTTGAATGACTGGAATCCTCCCTAAAACCCAAAGAGACTGTCTTTACATATAAACATACTTCAGATCATTCTTCATTTGAATAATTCCATTCATGTCTGACTGTCACCGACATAATATGCTTTTATCCAAGATTAATGCCATCATGAATAACTATTGAGTTGTTTACAGTGAGTGTGTGGTTCTCTTATGATGTAAATATCAAATTATTTTTTGCAAATACTGATATCAGTTAATACTTGGTAAAACTGTTTCATATTCTCAGTATAGTAATCAAGTATAAATTCTATTTTTACAAGAGTGTAAAAACTAGGAACGATGTGAGTGAGAAGATAATGTTTTGATTTATATGAGGGCAGGAGAAACATAGCTGCACCTCAAGATAAACTCATGTCTATGTAGTGAAGACAAGGCTTACAGGAGGGTTTCTGAACAATTAGACATGAGTTTAGCTTAAGGTGCAGCTATGCTGCTCATCTACTCACTCTTTTTTTTATTTCTTCTTTGTTTCTTTTCTGTCAAGAGTGTTGTTTTCTAATTAAGTTTTGCCACAAAGCCGTGTCTTTGTCTTTGCCCACCTCAAACTCTGACCAGCCTCCACAACTCCACTTCCATCCTTCAGTTAACACCTGAAGTCACGGAAAACTCAGTGTGAGGGTTGAATTAATGATTGATGGTTGTTCAGGTCTAAGATATGCTGCTAGACACTTGGGATTTTATATTCTCACTCTCTTAAAACTCATTCTTTCCTCACTTTCTTTCTTTCTGCTTCTTGTGTGAATGTGTGAGTGTGTGTTTATGTGTTAGATTAGTTTACATCTATTAGAGTTGTTTAGTAGTCTTGATTGTATTTTAAAAGAACTATCTTGTGTTTTGTTCTTTCAAGGTAATGTCTTAAACTGCAGATCTTGTTTACTGTTCACTCGAACTAACTCAAAGGGAAATATTTTAAAAAGCTAATTTGACAACCTTGTAAAACACAAAAGAATTGCTCATAACTTTTGACCAATAGGTGGCACTGTCAACAAATTGGAATGAAACCAGTTACATCCAACTATAACAAAAAATGTTCAGTAAATCTCTGCACTTATAGGTCTTACTAGATCACTCTATATCTGGGAAAATTACTTTGTCCGTTACTCAAAGACAGTGAACTCTGTTGTGAGTTAACACTTTTACTCAATTAGGAAATTACTTTTTCTCTTAACATTATTAAAAACCTTGAGATGGAGACTACTGGAGAATCTTTACTTATGACAATACAGAACCAACAAAAGAATAAACAGAAGTAATAGTAAAATACAATATAATAAGTAAAAATCAGTAAATACATAGATGGATAAGAAAATAAAGAAATACAACACAAATGTATGTTTGTACTCTTGAGTTGGAGTTTCAGTCATCTCTCAGATAATACACCTTGCTTTAACTCAGATCCTACAAGATCCTTCTGGAGAAACCGTCCTCATCAGGAAGAACAGTTCTCCTGTGCCACAGTAACATACAGTAACTACACTGAGCATGAATACTCGACTTACTTAGAAACAGAATCACATTAAAACTCCATTCTGTTAGATCCTATGTTTTTAGCAAAAATACAGACATAACCAGTTAGAAAGCAAATATACACACACCAATAGAGTTAAATCTGTTAAATGTTTATTAACATTAACAAACAACACTGTTTGAATAACAAAGCCAAGTATCAATGCCTCAGTATCATTGTATTTATGATATTATTTATGATTTCCTTTATGATTTATTGACTATATTAAGCTCCAACAGAGTTTGGGGACTGAATTCCTTCGGTCATGAACTGGCAGAAGTCTTCATACTCCAGATCTGCTGGGAGCGTCAGTGTTATGCTGCAGGTGTTTCTGGGAACATCTTCCTGCTTCTATTCAGGTTTTCATGCAGAAACTCAGTTGTTGGAGTTTCTCTAAAACCAAAGACAGAAGCAAACACCAGCACATCCTCTAAACTGAGCTGAACTACGCAATTACAGTAGTTCTTGTCATCTGTTACTAGTATATATTTTACTTTTTTATGAGTATTTTTCAAATGATTTTTAAAGACAAACAGCAATTTAACTTTCACTTACAAAATGCTTGATTTAAATATGTAAAAATGTATTACCTGTTGATTAATATCTCATAATCAAAGCCACATTTATTAAAGCAATAAGCTAAAAAGCCCTGCAGCTGTAGGACTGAAAACGATCAAAGACTTCTGCTCTCCTGTCCCAAACCTAAAATGATTGATACCGATACCTTGACTTCGATACTGGTTCCTGAACAATATTTTTTTTAATACCAATTTTATGAAATCCATTTTAACAAGATTACATTACCTCAGAGAAACTTTGGATTTATTTTTTTTAGGTTGTTGACTTTTATTTTGTACAGACTGTCCTGAGCCACTGCACAAAGGAACAAAATGTAACCCACACAATATATCAGTGTAAATATATTTAATAAAGTACAAGCAGTTTTAAGTCAATATGTGATGCTCACTGCTGCTTAAGATCTTTAAATCACGCAGGAGTTGGTTACTGGACTCTGAGGACAGTGTAGATGAAGTAATCTGTAGTGCTTTATCTCTGTCTGAATCTTCTCTGTGGTGCTGCTGACAGTGATCTGTCTTCTTGCTTCAGCTGCCATGTCCTCCACAGCAAACAGCTCCTCAAGGGCAGAGAGCTTTGGCCTCTTCTGTGAACTAATAAGTAAAGAAATACAGAAAAATATAACACACTATTGTCACAAGGTGACGATCTTTAGGGGCGGAACCAAAATTCGGGAAGTTTGGTTCCGCCCGGACCGGAAAAACAGAACACCGGAATTTCCGGTAGCGCCGTAAGAAGGAAAATCAGGGAATTCGATGCACCTGTGCCTAGTTAGGGACAGCGGTTGGTGATTGGAGGATACGCTGGACAAGGCAGTACTTAAGGCCAAGTTATTTCACAGTCTGGGCGCTCTTTCTGGTGTGTGTGAAGCACTGTGTTGTGCCCGTCTTGGTGCGCTGCTGGCGGCTGTCTAACTCTCTCTCTCCCTCCCTCAGGCTGGAATTGTATGATTGTGAAGACATCGCGAACCTTAAAGGTTGAGAAGTGAACGGATTATACGGCGAACTGAGATGACGTGAAAAGGGGGATTGGAAGCGGCATTGATGTGAGTACTAAGAGCCAGTCGAAAGTGCCCTGTATATTGACCTGGCGTTGTGTAGATCTCTCCAGGAGGAGGAGGGCGGCCCTACCCCTAATATAGCGTGGTGGGAGAGCCGAAGGAATACTTATTGAAGTAGTCACAACGACGACATCACTAGCTAGGCCGCATATTCCATCGCCAGATCCGAACCAAGCGAAGTGAAGGAAGACGGGTGTCCTTTTCGTACACTGAGTGTGGTGGGTGAGTCTTCATGCTGTGAAAACCTATAATTTTGACGTGGTGCTGTATATTGCTGTGGGCTGCTGTGTATTGCCGTGTGTCCTGTCAGATAAACCCCCGCCTTCACGCACTTCGTCGCGGGAGGACAAGGAGACTGCTGGTCCTAGCCTAGTTCAGTACAGTATATGTTGTGAGCGTGCTTCAGATCTCCGGAGATAGCACAGTACGCTGTGTCCAGCCCAGAGGTGAAAGCCATCCAAAGCAGAGTAACTGTGCTTTGCGTCCAAGTTGATACCTGTGGAGAGGAAAGGAAAGAGAGAGTGAGTAACACAAGGAGAAACAGAGGAAACCTGTACTTACAGTACGCTGTGTTCAGCCCAGAGGTGAGAGCCATTCAAAGCAAACTAACTGTGCTATTGTGCCCAAGTTGATATCTGTGGAGAGAAAAGGAGAGAGAGTGAATAACACGAGGAGGAATAGAGCGAACCCTGTACTTACAGTACGCTGTGTCCAGCCCAGAGGTGAGAGCCATTCAAAGCAAACTAACTGTGCTATTGTGCCCAAGTTGATACCTGTGGAGAGAAAAGGAGAGAGAGTGGGTAACACGAGGAGAGACCGAGGAAACCTGTACTTACGCCGCTGCCTGTGGAGAAAGAGAAAGCGAGTGAGCACCCAAGGAACGAACTGTGTGAACCAGTACTTACTGTGAGCTGTAATCAGCGAAGAGGTGAGAGCAAAACCAAGCTGAACTAACTGTGCCTGTGTGTCCCAGCCGTTGCCTGTGGAGAAAGAGAGTGAGCACCCAGAGAACGAACTGTGTGAACCAGTACTTACTGTGAGCTGTAATCAGCGAAGAGGTGAGAGCAAAACCAAGCTGAACTAACTGTGCCTGTGTGTCCCAGCCGTTGCCTGTGGAGAAAGAGAGTGAGCACCCAGAGAACGAACTGTGTGAACCAGTACTTACTGTGAGCTGCAATCAGCGAAGAGGTGAGAGCAAAACCAAGCCGAATTAACTGTGCCTTTGTGTCCCAGCCGTTGCCTGTGGAGGAAGAGAAAGAGAGTGAGCACCCCGAGAACGAACTGTGTGAACCAGTACTTACCGTGAGCTGTATTCAGCGAAGAGGAGGAAGAAGGAGGGCGCTACGGATACCTAAGACTCAGGCCGGGGCCCGAGTCCCACGCCCCGGATCCCCGTGGCCCCCTTGCTCCCTGACCTCTTCCCGGCCATAGCCCATCTGGAGGGCCGAGTCAGAGTTTAGTTTTAATTGCCCTTTCCCTATTCCCCAAGCTATTTTTAAATATTTAAATAAAGATTGTTTTATCACTTACTTGTTCTCGTGTTGTTTGGCCATTGGGTTGGCTTTGGGGACCTCCTCGAGGTGGAAGTTGAGAAGGGGTGTGGCTTAGTCAAAGCATAGCCAGCCCCTGGGTGTGACACTATATCAAGGTAAATGTGAACAAGTTAATTCTCCTCTGAAAATTAAATGGGAAAAAATAGGATGTCTTTATATTTTCTCACCAGTGTTGTTACTGTCTTCATCAGATGAGCTGTCATCATGGTCACCTGCTCTCTATCTGAGTCTGTATTCAATAGAGTATGAGGGTAATATATATTGATCTACAATTCAAGAGAAGTAGAAGATCCCCAATAACAATTAACACTAGTACTGAGGTCCTTTTCATCAGCTCCTCCTCCAATCTGGTCCACATTTCATCTGCCACTTCTGACTTGAATCTGGGATCCAGGGCTGTGCGCTCCTCCATGAACTGCCTGATGTTGCCATCCTAACAATGAGTGCCTGAATAACCCTAATGAAAACAAGTGAGAATACAATAGGTTTACACTACAGACCTGGTATCTTCTTGAGAGGTCATTCCAGATAGTGTCCTTGATGGTGTTTGTGAAGGAGGAGTCCTCATCATTAACTGTGAAGTGGTGCTGGAGTTTATTCAAGATCAGAATCTGACCCAAGGTTGGGCTCCTTTCAGCAGAGACACAGATGGTTTAAGTGTAAAGTATGTTTGTATCTTTGGCAGACTGTTCTGCTTTTCTGATGTCCTCGTCAGAATCTCTCTGCAGTCTGAAAAATATCATCAGTTTCATTAGCTGGACTATAGTTTTATGAGCACAATGGTTCAGACTGAAAATGCTGAAAATAGTATAAGCTAGTCACAAAATTCTTTAGCTGTCCTTCTCCATTGATTTCTGAAGCTGAGGGTCCATGGAGGTGGTCTGGATGGCAGGGAAGTGTTCCAGGAAACACTCCACCAAGAGGAACAGGTTATTTAACCTCGTTCTCACATCCAGGATGACAGCATGTTCTGGAAGACCAAGAGTGAGAAAGAGGAAATTGGTGTGTGTGTGTGTGTGGTTAGTGGATGTTCATTTGCAGAGATGTTTTACTACATGATTTAGCAAAATAATTTTCCTAAACTATTTCACCTAAGTGTTTTACACTAAGGTTGATCTATTTTGATATCTACTTACCGAGAAGATGCAGCTTCTCTTTAAGGACAGGTTAACCATCCAAACAATATCTAATGTTACGTAGTCACCGCGCACAGAAAGAAACGTTAACTTAAATAGAACACAAGCATGTACCACTACAAGTTAGCAGATTTTGTTTATTTGTTTGCTAATCATTAAGCTTACCTGTCAGAGTCCCAATCATAGCGCTGCTATCTTATCACGCTGTTGTCATTGAGCTTGGTAAAATATAGCCACGCTGGGCCAATAGCCTCGCACCTCAAGACACAAGCCCAAAATCAAGCTGTATTTCCACTGTCGGACCAGCGCTACTTTAAAACCTTCCCTTAACACTCCTCTTTGAAGCAAACGTCACACAACCCCAGCACGTCACTGGTGAGGGGAAAAATGAACTTACAGGAAACTGATGTTTTTTCCTTACATAAAGACTTAGGACTTCAACATAGATATTTTATATGATTTATGATTAAAATGAATAATAATAAGTTTACACAGATGTATTAATTTGTGTGAGCATGCTAAATCAAACTATCATAATTTCACATTAAAAGAGAACACACATACTTGTTCAGTCGCAGCTGCTCGGTGTGTTTGTGACTACAGGAATGCACAAAACAACTCCATTAGGGCTTTTAAGTCCAAATGCGTACACATATAACACTACAGAAAAATACTGACAAACCCCTGTATGTGTCTGTCAAATTTATTTAGAAAGAATGAGCATTAATTTTTCTTGATGTATGTACTCTGAGGAGGTTTGACCACTATCCCGTCTCACTGTACTGTTATCCTTTCAGCCAAAGCAACAGAGGGAGCTCACAGACAGAAAACCAGAGTTAGACGAGTTACACAGAGTTTATGAAATTTATGACTTGTGGATGCAGAAGTCTGGCATTAACAATGGAGGAGGCAGAAATATTATACCAAATAAATACATGATTATAACCATATATGATTTGTCTAAGTTCTTCAAGTGGTCTCTGGTATTTTCATAATCATAAGATGTTTTTATAATGGTCATTCTTATCATATGCAGCCTTTTGCATCATGTATAATACATTTCTGCCTCATACGGTGATCATAATTCCTATCGGGTCACAATTGTAAGTTAATTCAGACACTCGCTGGTGTCTGCAAGTGAGTTTTGCCATTAAAATTGTTTTAAATGTCTTAAATGTTGATGCTAGCTGGTAGTTTCATATGAAAACATGGGAAAAGAACAGCGGTGCAGACCGTCTCTAACTCAGATAAACACCTTTGTTCATGACCACTCCTCAGGACCCACGTGGCCCATTTGGTCCAAGGTATTAGAGGGCCGAAAATCCCTGTCCATTGGCCCCAAGGGAGCCTAGATGAGGCATGATCCTGATAATATTTTTTTCCTTGTTGGAACAGCAGCTACGCTAATTATGTCTCTATTTGTTTCTCTGTTTTGCCACAGGATTGATCAAGCCCCAGAAATGACAGTGGAAACACGACTGGCCCTGGCATGCACTAGCACTATTGTGATCAAAGCCTGTAGGCCAGCATGTGTATACATCGGGGGTCTGCTAATTGTGAAGCTGTAATCTGCTGATTGGTCAGTCTGAATGTTTCACATTTGGTTTTTAGTCACAGAAGGGATAAAATAAGATTGTAACTCTCTTTCTTTGCTGCGGCCCTCTTTTTGGGGCTCTGCTCACTCTCCCTCAATCTTTCTCTCTCTCTCAGGTAACATTTTACATACACACTGGGTACATTTAACAACAATTTATTTGTTTGTGTTTTACCATCCTTTACATATTTTGTAACCAATTAAAGTGTAACCTATAGTGTAATGTAAGCTACAATATTATGAAATACTGTCACTAAACTATTCCAATTATAGAGTATTATACCTTTGTGCTGATAATGTTTCTTTAGTCCTTCAACAATCCTACAGCCTGAACTACTATATTATGGACTACTATACTGTTTATATTTAAGCTAAGAATATGCAGGTGCTTCTCAATAAATTAGAGTGTCGAGGAAAAGTTCATTTATTTTAGCAATTCAACTCAAATTGTGAAACTCGTGTATTACATATATTCAATGCACACAGACTGAAGTAGTAGAGAACGTAGAGAACGAGTCAATGTTTCGTTCGTTATCTGGCTCGGTTCAGTCAGTGTACTGTTTGAGTAAATGAATTACTCCGGGATATTGGTTTATTTGAACTCAGAGGGAGTGTCAGCCATGTTAAAAAAGTTAACAGCTTAAGTCATTTGTGGATTAATGCTTATTGTTGACGCGAACCGTTTCAAACGATTCAGTTCGATTTGGTGAACTGGTTCAAGAAGATCCGGTTACATCGAGTGATTCGTTCGCAAACCGGATATCACTACACTGCAGTGTTGTGAATGCGCTCATAACAGACCCGGGAGAGAAGTCAATGCTGAATAAAGTCGTAGTTTTTGATATTTTTGGACCAAAATGTATTTTCGATGCTTCAGTAAATTCTAACGGACCCTCTGATGTCACATGGACTACTTTGAAGATGTTTTTATTACCTTTCTGGACGTGGACAGTATACCGTACATACATTCTCAATGGAGGGACAGAAAGCTCTCGGACTAAATCTAAAATATCTTATACTGTGTTCCGAAGATGAACGGAGGTCTCACGGGTTTGGAACGACATGAGGGTGAGTCATTAATGACATAATTTTGATTTTTGGGTGAACTATCCCTTTAAGTCTTTGGTTGTTTTAATTGTGATGATTTTGGCTCACATTTAACAAAAATCCACCAATTCACTATTTCAACAAATTAGAATACTTCATAAGACCAATAATTTTTTTTTAAGTGAATTGTTGGCTTCTGGAAAGTATGTTCATTTACTGTATATGTACTCAATACTTGGTAGGGGCTCCTTTTGCTTTAATTACTGCCTCAGTTCGGAGGGCATGGAGGTGATCAGTTTGTGGCACTGCTGAGGTGGTATGGAAGCCCAGGTTTCTTTGACAGTGACCTTCAGCTCATCTGCATTGTTTGGTCTTTTGTTTCTCATCTTCCTCTTGACAATACCCCATAGATTCTCTCTGGGGTTCAGGTCTGGTGAGTTTGCTGGCCAGTCAAGCACACCAACACCATGAACAGTTAACCAACTTTTGGTGCTTTTGGCAGTGTGGACAGGTGCCAAATCCTGCTGGAAAATGAAATCAGCATCTTCAAAAAGCTCATCAGCAGAAGGAAGCATGAAGTGCTCCAAAATTTTTTGGTAAACGGGTGCAGTGACCAACACCAGCAGATGACATTGAAGCCCAAATCATCACTGACTTGCATTGTGACTTGTTACCTTAACATGTTTTTATTGTCTGCACACAAACAAAAAGAAATTGCAAAATGTATTAAACATATTTAAGAAATTATTTTAATTTATGTTGCAACTTTCCCCTCTTATGGGTGTATAAGTGAAGTGACAAAACTTTGTGATTCTGTAAACAGAAAAGTGTGTGTGAGTTTCTGGAGCTCTGCACTAGACATCTCACATGCTGCTGTGTGTGTCTCTCTGCTGTCAGGTGTGCATCTCTCACTCTTAGATTCATCTTTGAGCAATCAGTGTTATGTATTTATCTGAATTGGAATTGAATTTAATTCTAATTTGGATTCTCATTGTTTGATTATGTTAAATGGCATGATTCATTCTGACCTGACAAATTAAATGTTATATGTAGACATATTTCTTGAATTGAAGAGTTTATTTACATCTGCCTTCCTGACAAGGGGCTAAACTGAGAAAGACGTCAAAAAATGGGGTCACGTCATTCCTGTTTATGTGATGAATGATGAAACTCTTGTACAAACAGCACTTTCACTTTCAGAACTTGTGTAGGCTACAAACTTTGACTGAAACTGTATATTGTTGAACATTTTGTGCTACTATGGTTCAGTTTGTTTATAAATGTATGCAGTTATTGATATGCATTTTTATACAGATATATTAAATGTAACACGTTCATGATCTAATCTTAAAAAATGATACATAAATAGACGAGTTCACATCTTGGCTACACAATAGGTTCAGTTGCCATAATTTTTTTCTTTTTTTCCTGTTTTGGTAACACTTCACCATGAACAATGACAACTTGTCATTGAGATGTCATTTAAACTACATTTTATAAAGCTTAATGTTTATATTTAAGCTAAGAATATAATAGAGAACATATTTAAAGTAAGCTTTAACCATACAATCTGATCTTCTGAAATGTACCATTTTTTTTTTGTTTGTTTGTTTCTTGATGTTACTTGATTTAAAGCAAATGATGTTTTTTAAACAAAACATGAAACAAAACCATTACAATTCAACGTAAAGATAAATGTATTAGTTTGCATAGAAATAACATGATTTAAATTTATAAAATAAACATGATTAAATTATGTTAGGATAACTTAAATAGAGCACATACATATTGAATATGATTAACACTAAATTATGTTGAAACAATGTGTAAAAATAGGACACTGTGAATCTAAACAAATGATGTGGAACCAGTGTCCATTATTCAATTGAGTAAATCCAACAGATGTTTTTTCAGTGTTCTTTGACATGTTCCCCACAGCAACTGAAAACTGAGCAAATGTTTGTTCTTTTGAGTCATTAATGATCAGATTTGTGCTATAATGTGTGTGTTTGAATGTATTCATGATTAATCTCAGTTCCTGTGAGTTCAGACTGAATTCTCAGTGTGTTATGGTCTGTGATCTCGTTTCCAGATTGAGCAGTGATGACATCAGTATTTTCACACACATCATCTCTCACACAACGGACTGAGTTCTGCTTCTTCATCTTCAACCATGCTTGACGTCATAAAGGAAGTTTTAATGCATATATTATAACACAATAACTCTTTCCCTTCCCTCAGGTATAAACTGATAACACATTTCCTCAAAAAACACAATGACCATTAATACACATAAAAAATCATTATCTATCATGATTTTTTCATTAGCAGAGTTTGTCTGTTTGTGTGTAAAGCCGTCAGGGGCTTGTCATTTGGTGTTGAAACCCTTTGATGTTTGATGAGCTTCAGGTTGTTACATCAGAAGTCTATGGAGCTAATATTATGACAAAATGATTTTAATTTGAATTGTGTAAATTTGAATTATTTGCAAGTGTAATCTAACAAAATTGAATTTTAGCTGGTAGTTTAAATAGTTCTGAATTTGATTTTTTTAAAACAAATATTTGAACATTTGAAATTTAAAAAAATGAAAATTTTTTATGGCTGAATTTTATAGACATGTATTTTCAAACAGCTAGTTTTTTTGTTCTGAATTCTTATACTGCAAATATTCAATTAAAAAAAATTCAGATTCAAGTTTTCAAAGTGAAGAAATTCGGAACTTCAAAATTCAGTTTTCTAAAATTCAATGTCAAAAATTCAAACTCAAAAATTCAGATCTTACAGAATGAAGGTCACAGGTCATCCACAGGGAAGAGTAGATGATCTCAGAAAAGTCGAACAGAGCATTTTGGCCAATTGGGGACTGGGGAAGTTTTCCAGCGCGAACGTGGTGGTGGTTCAAGAGGTTGCCACTCTCTGACTCTGATCATGAATCGCCCGGAGGTAAGTGATTTTTAAACATTAATGATTTTGTGTTTATATGTTAGGTTAGCGTTCTCAGCACGTGAGACATTTGTCTAAGAGGCCTCTGGTGTTTGTTTTAAAGTATATTTTGTGTAAAATTGATTAGAACGCCACCGTGTCTACTAGGCCTAAGTTACACAAACAGGACGCCAGCGGCGCGACGCAACACAGTGCTTGAAGCGACTGTTGCAAAGAGCTGGGACTAAGTCAGAAATAGGATGGGGAATCCGTGTGCTGTTGGGGATTTCACGGGTCGCGTCGCACCGTTCGCGTCCGGTCTAGACTACGTCGTACATCGAGAGGGTGTGCTGTATCGTGAATACGACGCGAACCGGAGTGCTTGCAACCTCTTCAGACGTGACTTATTCAGGAGACAGCACTAGCCTTGAGTACCTTATTGCTTTTCTAAAGCGATTACCACTCAATAGTCATATTAAAGTAAAAATAAAATGTATTAGTGCAACTTTCATGAAGTAAAATCACCAAAAGCCAACCTTCCGCTGGAAAAAAAAAATAGTCCCTGGCTGTGAGCAGCAGCAGAAGTTAAAATATTTCACCTGTAATGTTAGATGGCGGCATTTATTACTGAGTTAGTCATCTGTCAGTAGAGAAGACTTTAATATTGAAAGGACAATTGCATTATGTAGGCTTATTGTAAGACATTTAATGGCTAATTCACACGCCGAACTGCAACAAATAGTTGTCACAGACCGTCGTGTTCAAAGACTACCATTATTACCCTGCGCCCTGAACTGATATCTAGCTAAAAGCAGTGGACCGTTAAACCAATAATGAACGAGATAAAAATTATTCTGCTTAAACTGTGTTTACAGGACAGTGAAGTTGTAAGGTCAGCCAGGCACTTGTTGTCATTGCTGACGTCTGGCAGTACAGCTGGTCCCAGTCAGGAAAATGCCAGGTGTTTTGTGTATTTTTTTTATTGCGTTAAGGATAGTTTGTGAGAAAATAAAACCCTGTTATATAAATGAATTTGTGCATGCATGGTTATGTTGAAATTACTTAAAAAGTATATGCATTCATTTCATGATTCCGCCTCCATAGGCAGCACCTTGTTCAGCAGAGGGCCACCATCCAAACTGAGATGACCCGGTTTTGCAATTACTTTATTTTTTATTTAATACTGACATAAAGAAACATGCCATTATTTGATGGTAGTTATTTTATTTTTTTAATTGTACTTTTTTTGCCAACAGATCATTTCCTGGTTTTTTTAATAAAGGGCGGGGTAAAAGGTGGATTACTTCAACAACCACTAGCAAACCTGCTAAAATATTGCCTGTGAACATTTATTTGCTGCCTCACCTCTTTGACCGAACGCCTAAAGAGAGTGAGCAACTCATTCACATGCAGGCTGGGTTGGGCAGAAAAACAATGCATTTAGAGGAAAATGCCACCTATGTAGAAGTAAGTATAAAGGATGTCTCTCGTGCGTCTTTTAAAATTGTCTTTTGCTAAGTGCAACAGAGATTAAGATTAATTCCTTAGTACATCTGTAGTCCGTATACCTTCGGATAATTTGTTTTTTCGTTTTTGTCTTCTAAACGGAAAAACCCTTTTCATGAACATAAACAAATCTTGTCTTTTTATATTTTTATTTTCATCACACTTTGTTCTAATCCGCCAAATGGAAAAACAATAAAACCAAAATGGATAAACAGCTTGAATATTAGATCTCTACATGGTTTGGAATAAAACGCTCCTTTTTGATGATTGGTCCACCAAAATCAAGCCGTGTTGTCATCAGTTCTTACTCAGCTCCGTGCAACAGAAAGAATAATAGTCATTTGATACAGTTGTACAGATTATTACAGTTTATTGCAAGTTGCAACTACATTTAATCTTTCTCATCAAACAGCAAGACTAATAAATGTCTTGACACAAACCGTACCTGAACAGAGCTTTCTTCTGTGTACAGATACATTTGCGTGCTGTAAAATACTAATTTATCTTATTGAATATTCATTTATGTGGCATTGGCTCTCACAACTACCCCTAGTCTACGTATTTTGCACACTGCTGTTTTATTTAGCTGACCAACTAACCAACTTTGATTTGGCATGATCTTGGATCGTTTGGCTCTTCGAAGCTCATCCCGGAGTTGCTGTCATAGCAACATGTCCGTAAGCTTAAACCTGCTCGGGAGCAGCTTATTTCATGTAAACAGGATTTGACTGCCTCTTTTTAAGCAGAACTGATACTTAAAATCTGTCCGTTACCATCGCTACTTTATTAGTAGAGTATCCTACTGATACAGGGACAATAATTTAAAATAATATAATAATCTTGTGTAGTCTTTAATACTATAAACACAGCTAGTTTTACTCACTGAAAGATTTATTTGTCATAAAATAATTACTTCATAATTGTATTCGAGTCTTACACACAGATAATGTAGAGTCGTGCATTAATTTGAGTGGTGACAGATATTACAGTGGCTTGATGGAGCAGGAGATGAAGATAACATGATCTTGACCCTTAAGAAACTTTAATTAATGCTGTCACGTAAAAAAAAATCTGTTCAAATATAAAATTTAATTTGAAATATGAATTGCTAATTACTACATTGAAATAAAAATGTAAAGCCTGTTCAAATAATAGAAGTCGTGAATATAAATAATTGGGAATCATGTTAAAAAAAAAAAAACAGTCAACATTTTCATTTATCTATTATAACATTTATGTAGTTTTGTTCTCTTGGCTGTTTCCTTATAAAAGTACAGAAATTTGTCACGTTTTTCGTCAGGTGTCTTTTTTAATTATATGATGACATTACGTTGCTGTCGTGCCACCGGCCAATCACTGCACTACTGATCGTGGTTTAGAGTATCGATACATAACCCCTTTTAAACCAACCCATGAATGTGCAATTATCTCAGATAACTCAATCCAGCCATACTGATCATCAACAACAGGTGCGTTCAAAGAGCCGAATTAGCCAGATCCTGATTAGCGCGATATCATCATCTTGGATGTGACATTTCATCTCAGATGTATTAAGTGATGTACGAAGAACAGACCCCTGTGCTGCATTGGATATATTTACATACCACAAACAATACAGCAATAAAATCTTTGAGTAGACACTCTTATTGTCACCACAATATACATCTCATACCACCCAACCCTAAAATAACTTTTGTGTGTCAATCTTTATCAGGGTCCGGTGACAACTAGGGGGTGTCGACAAACTTCCATTGAGGACCATTAGACCACTCAAGAAGAATTACCTCATATGACCAAGATTTAATGTTGTAAAGCAGATTTTGAGCGGATCTCCTTCATTCTGCCGCCAGCTCACCAGAACCTCTGGGTGCACCAGCTGTGGATATTACAGGCCAAACTTTGGGTGAGGATCTTTCTCCCACTTTTCACCACCAAACCTCTTCCTACATGTAAACAGTTGTTTATCACACTGTTGTCTATATTGGAATGTTAATTTTTAGTCTGCAACCATTATCTTAATAATGAAATCATGTTTTAGATTAATTTGATAAATATGCCACATTTTATTTTCTTTATATATTAAAAAGGCAAGTTATTCCACAACATTTCCAGTCTTCAGAGAATGCAAATTGAAGAACAAATACGTTTGGAATGTAGGATGTGTGATACACCATGAAAAAAATAAATTATAAATTATAAAATAAAGTTTGTCCTGAGTTGAAAAGCAGAAGCCAGTTTAACCCAATTAATTATTAAAAAAAAAAAAAGTAAAGAAAAACAAAAGGACAAACTGTTATGACTCATAGGCTATGTTCACACTATCACTGTTTGGGAGTAACAACCGCATCTACTTACAGATGTGAGTCTCAATGTTCTCTACACACAACTGCTTACAATAGTGTTTCCAATGCTGTCTGAATGAACAAGTAACTAAAGTCAAGCAGTATTCTATTTGTGATTATTTCCTCTAATTAAGTGGTTCTCAGTTCCAGTCCTTGTAACCTTTTTTTTTAATTTTTTTTATTTTTATTTTTGCTAATGTGTAGCACAACCTACATAAATACATTCACTATATTTGTTTTCTTTGACTTCAGTTTTCACATTGTTTGGAGGACGAAATCGGGCAGGATGCAGGGGCCCACAGTTTGGGCACACATACACAGGGCAGCTTTGGGTTAGTTGCTCTGTGCTGTTTTTAATGTATGGTAGTCAGAACTTTGTTCAGTTTTATTATTACTCTCAGCTTTCACAGCAATACTGCTAAAAGAGCAAATATCTCTATCAAACATGGACCTTAAAGGGATGGTTCACCCAAAAACATTATTCAAATAAATATTGTGACAGTCATGTTCATGAATCTGATTTCAGTGGCACAGCTGTGTAGTATCTAGTACAGAGATTGTTGACAGTATTCTGTGCATTGTACATGGTGTTCACTGCCCAATATTGTATTGTTTACACCTTCAGTAACATTATTTCCTTATAAAATGCTCTAACATTTTTTTCCACTTCTTTTCTCCACCAGACACCCTAGGACAACATGCTAAGAAGCACAGATCTACCGATAGCCCTCCATCATTCCCACATCCATCTTGCAACAAAGTTTCATTAAGTGCAGTCCATAACCAGTGTCTGCCATACACGGTCTGCACCTTGTCCATTGCAGATGTTATGGATTATTCTATTAGAGATCTTTCTAGTTTTTTTTGAGACTGTTACTATGTAGTCTGTTATGTTGTGAATAAAGTCAAACCCCCCCCCTCACCTCGATGCTTTCAGCAGTTAATACATTAAAGTGTGTCCTTAATGTTTTATTATTTAAAGATTGTTTTAAAGTTTATTACAGGCTCAGTGAATTTTCTTTCACTAGAAAATCAAGTGTAATATTAACTGTCATAGTCAAGTATGAGACGTTTGTCAGTATCATTAATTCTGTGAGGCAATATGAATCAAATGAACATTTGTATAGTGTTTTCATCCTAAGGCTTCTTCCTCATTCAGTTAAACATCAAGGGTTTTCTTTGCCTTTGTCACCTTTAACTTTCTCATTGGAAATTTTGATCATCATTATTTGGAAGAAAATAAGAATATGAAAATGGCTTTGGATTTCAATGCATTGCATGGAGTCAAAGAACCACCTGAAACGAACCTTTCACCTTCATACAGACATGGTATAAATTAAAGTGTTACTCAAATTATCAAGCTTGTAATGTTAATACTAGAAATTCTAAACAGCAGTCAAGTGTGGTAGGCTACAAAGGGTTTAATTTATGCTTTCTACAAGATAACAGACAAGTAATATTAACCAATGATAACGCAAGTAAAATTACAGTTAGCTTGAAAAGAGTCACTTTAAATAAGAAACTGGGCTGACATTTTTTTGCATGTATTTTTTTCTACGGAGGGATCAAGCAAACAACGGTTGTGCATGATCAGGTTCCAAAAGGAGTTCGTGTGTGTGTTTATGGTTGTATTTGTATTTTATTTTAAATACGTGTCTAGTTGGACGCGAGTGGCGCGATGCAACGCAATTGGATAATCGCTGATATTGCCTACTCTGGAAGCGGGGCGACCTGACAAATCCCCGTCAGTAAAATGATTCCTCGTTCTATTTCTGGCATCTATTTCGGTCGCGTCTGTGTGACATGGTAGTGCTTTAAAAACTCTAGTTTTCCTCATTTATCTGCTTGCTCCGATCGGCTCTGCGTGGCAGCACGTAATTTCAAATGTTTAAGATTCATCGTATAGACGTCGTATTGAGGTAAAGTAGACGGCTCATTAACTGCTAAAAACGTTCGATCGAATGCGATGTTCACCAGATGCTACGATCTTTCACAGACGTCTCCGCGACGTACCTGTGCTATCTGGGTACACTGGTTTGCTGCGATCTTCATCGGATTACAACTTTAAATGCAGGTACTGGCTTGGAGCTTACTTGAATAATGTAATGATACTTATGAAAAACTACAAAATACACACATATCAGTTCAAATGCTGACTGATATCTTACAAAAGTGCAATTTTATGTAGTTTATTGTCTTGACCATATGTAGACAGGTTTGCAACCCGTATTTTTTTAGTTTTCTGGTTGAATGTTCAGCTCAAGTCTAGAAGGCCCTACAAGTCTTGATGCCAAACATGAACCAGAATTAGTTCAGGTATTGCACATGGGTGCAAGTGTTCTTTAGCAGACCACCCAAAAATCCACTAGAATGCAGGAAATCACATCTACTTAATCCAAAATGTCCTGGGGTTGGACCTTCAGCTATGTTTGCTTCACAGAATGTAACCAATATTGTCTATCTCTAATAAGCTGCCGCTAGCTTTGGACCCCCCACAAACCACCAGAATGCAGGGTACAACATGGGTGAACGTCAATTTCAATACTCTGATATCTGAGCCACCAACTTGTGTGGTTGTGTGCGTGCTGCGCGGCACTATTTTGACCACCCATGACAAAATCTCACTCCAAGGTTTTTTGAAAAGTTGGCAGGTATGGAACCTCATTCTGAAATGTAGAAAACAGTGGTACAGACAGATTTGTCACACAGACATGAGAACTATACTTATAGAAACCTGTAAGTGCCCGCTTTTATGTGTTTACGTTTTGCTTAGAATAATTCAGCACATCTCAGAAGATTAAAAAATATGACTTGTAATCTGGAAAATATGGTATAAATGATTTTGTGGACCCCTTTGCTTTGGTCCTGAACCCCAGATTGAAAACCCTTGCATTGTAGCATATTGTGTTTTTTTTATTATTATTATTTTGCATGCAGATAATATTCGGGCACATGAACACTTGACTATTGCATGAATAAGAATACCATCTTTAAGAATTTTATGCTAATTGCAGTTGAAATAAAAATGAAAAAGCTTAAAAAGTTAAGCTCCAACAGGTGAACATGATGTGTGGACCCAACTAAACTAAATTGTTTGTTGTTAATTGTTATCCACTGTATAATGAGTGACATTTCTTTTATTTTCATGGTTTTTGTGTGAACACACTGTTAAGTTTATTTACAAGTACAAAAAGAAATTGCATTGAAATAAACATGAGATTTAATTGAATGCAGCCTAAGAGCGTTTATTTTGTCCAGAAACAGCCCAGCAAACAGGGGACGTCCCCCGGACGTTCCGAACGTCCGTTTAGGTCCGCAGTACGTCCGCTTTATAACGTTCGCGGCCGGACGTTCGGAGGACGTCCGGGTTTGGTCCGCTGTATAACGTCCTCTGGCGGACGTTTTGAGGACGTCCACTTAAGTCCGCATTTGGTCCTCTTTTTGACGTTCGCTGGCGGACGTTTAGAGGACGTCCGGTTTTGGTCCGCTTTGTAACGTTCGGAGGACATTTGTCCGAGCCAGTTTGCGAACGTCCCTGTTTCGTCCCTCATCTGCCATTTCCATTATAACACTTGAAAAATCCAGTCGCCCATTTTAGCTTTTACCATCAGACCTGACAGCTTGCAATTCAGAGAGTTGACAAAATTAAACAAATATAAACCCATATTGGACTTTAAAGGGTATTTCGTTATGTGTCTATCTATCTATCTATCTATCTATCTATATATATATATATATATATATATATATATATATATATATATATATATATATATATATATTTATATATATATATTTTTTTTTTTACTGTAATAGAATGCAAAAGGCAAAAAACATTTTGTTTTGCAGATTGATATTATTACTGTTATAATAATAATTATTATTACTATAGTACAATAGATGTGAATTCATTGTGAAACAATGTTAAATTAATTTTCATTTCTGGAAAAAAGAAAATTGAAGTAACTTCTATAATTAAAAATGCCATCAAATCATGAGTCTGTTTTCAGCATTTAAACATCAAAATCATGATACCCTTCAATAATATAATTGAACACATAGGCTACAATTAGGTTTACGCATTCCCCATGGTGTGTGGTGAGCGCACTAGCGCCGTTGTCCTGTGGCTGCCGTTGCATCAGCCATGTGGATGCTGCATGCTGGTGGTGGTTGAGGAGAGACCCCCCACATGATGTAAAGTGCTTTGGGTGTACAACAATACAGAATAAAGCACTATATAAATGCATCATTCATTCATTCACTCATTCACGCATGAAGAAAATAAGGTTGCATCCCAGGAGTTCTTAAAGAATGCTATAGAGTGATGAATGCAGCCAAGGAAAACGTGAACAAAAGAAAAGAAAGTGGAAAATAACAGGTAAGACCATTAAATTAATTATTTCCATTTACATATTAAACTGTTGATAAGCCAACAAGAAAAGTTATTTAGGAAAATTATTATTTTAGTTATTGCATTTAAGACTGCTATACCACATGCAGCTCAAAAAAAAAAGTGTTTATAGCTGGTTCATTTTTTTAGTGTGAAATAAATTGTTGCATTGCACATATCCATAAGGATATTAAATCAAGGAAAACATGTACAACCACAACCCAAATGGAAAACTCCAAAGACTTTTATTGTTGCTAAGGGTTCAAAATTTAAGCAAAGCACTGCAAACAGAAATGCATAATGACAGTTGCTCAATCAGACACATGCAATGACCTCCAAACAGAAAGTACAGGAGACACCAAAAAGGAAGGAAACGAGTCCATTGTTGAGATTGCTGGCAAAGAAAACAAAAATATACAGGTAAGACATACATCATGTAAGCTTGGACTATATCATATTTTACACCCATCATTTAAGTTGAGAAACTTGGTCAGGCAGTAACTTTTTTTTATTTTGGTAATAATAATAATAATGTTTTACGCAGCATAATAGATGCAAATATAATTTTCCCATCAAAATGTTTTCAGAACAATCCGTAAGGCTAAATTTCTTCTCAAATAGGATAAGGGGGTAAGCTTATATCCAAATACCTGCTTTATTTGTTTGATCATGTGACTGTATATTTGTATTTGTGTTCATGTTATCTATCAACTTCGTGTAAAGCGTCCTTGGGTTTTTGAAAGGCGCTATATAAAAAAATATATATATATTTTTATAAAGATTGTCACTACAGCACAAATTGTGTGGCATACTTCATAGAAAAGGATTGAAATATTTATGATGTCAAACACCAAATATACTGTAAAAACAGTTGTCCCAAAATGAAATCTCTCTGCTGTATACAAATCATTTCAGAAAAGCATCTCTGCTCTGTAGGTCAAAAAATAAAATAGCCTAGAAACCAGATCACTACATTATATTCCTCAACAGCAAGGTGGCAAACTCGCTACTTTTGAAGTAATTGAACATGGCTTCATTGTTTGTAGAGAGATGCGCAGATGCAGGTAACATACACAGTTGCATCTCTCTCTCTCTTTCAATCGATCGATTGATAATTAATTCAAATAAATGGTAGAATTCATTCAAATGCAGCACTATTTCATTTCTGTTTCTGATCTGAATTAGGCAGAATCTCAGCGCTAACAAGCAGCAACTGACGAAAATAACTGCCATTTTTACCCTTCAAATTTGCTCTATAACAGGCCAAACCAAAATCGTGAATCAAACAAAATGGAATGATAGAATGGTCTAACTTTAACTTTGTGATATTATACTACATAAGACACCTGCACAAAACCAGACGGACTGAATGAATATGCAAATTCATTTTCTGACAGCAGGTGGTGCTTATGAAACAGCAGTGATATAATGTTTCCTTGGCTATTACAGTACAAAAGCACTGTTCTGCTTATACTACTTTATAGACAAATCCGGCGAAACATGAAAGTAAAGCAGCGCCGTCATTACTGCTTGCTTTGCTGCTAAGGAAGTAGCGTTAGTCCCGTAGGCGGCTGTAGCAGATGTTAGCTGTATGAAAAGTTATTTTTATTTAGTTTTTTTAGTACGTATGCTGTCCAGTGATGCCGAGAAGAGTGTGTTGTGTGGTTGGCTGTTTTAACAACAGCACAAAAGTGCCGCTAGGGATGTGTCGCGTCACATTTACAAGCACCAAAACAGTATTTATTGTTTGAATTTCATAATAAAATTGACAGAATCTGAGAGCTGAGATTTTTTTTTTTTCTGTCATAAGTAATCTGCTCTGTCTAGTCTGTCGGTCTCCGTGTCCTCGTTGCTTCGCGATTTTTCTGTGAAAATGGATGTGTGGCGTGAGAGTGTGTGAAAAACGTCAATTGCGTGTCTCACATTTGATTTAATTTGTATTAGTTGTTTGAAGAGTAAAAAAAAATCCGTGGGTCTTAACGCAATTACAATCGGCAAGTCGGTCGGACTAAAAGGGGAAAAAAATAATTAGTTGGGTCGGTCCTAAATTGACAGGGTCGGTCAGTTATGGCAAACAAGAATATTTTTAAGGATGGCCTAATAGTTATTTGAAACTTGTGAAGTTTGTTAACATATTAACAACACAGCTAGTAATGACAGCGTTCGGTTTTATTGTTGTCATCAATTAATACACTTCTTAATTACAATACATTACATATTTATACATTATTACATTATGTTGTCAATAAATTACCTTTATCAGTAAGTTTTGGCCACTGCCTGACATCATCTACCCAATTTTCCCTTTCACCAGACATTTTCTTTAATGAGCAGGATCCGCTTTCATTGAAATGTCATTAGAGGGCACCGGCAAGTGTCACACCGTCACACTTCGCAGGCACGCAGTAATGGCGGCAGGCAAGATGGCGGCGCCCATAGAGTTTGCGGCGGATTTGTGTATACAGAGGCAAGAGGAAAAAAAAAATTCCACATTGTAAAAAGTGCACTTTTTTTTTTTTTTACATTTCATCAACTGACAACCAGAAATAAACTAACAAAACTTTACAGAATACTTTTTTTCACTGCAGCTTTAACAACCATAGGCATTCTCAATACTCAGAAGAGCTAAACTGGATAGTCTTTGTTGTAAGGTTGTGGTCTGTATAAATGTTTTGATCACTTTCTATTTCGAGAACGAATGACAGCAATTAAATCTGCAGTCTGTAACTTTTGGTGCTCTAGTGGTTAGTAAACAGAACTGCGTCCGTCTTGTGGAAGAACATTGAAGCCGGAGCTACTTTTCTCTGTTTATGTCTATGACAAATCACGCAGGTACTGGGCTACTCCGCAGCGGTACCTACCCGAACCAGTCTAAAATAGTCAGAATCTAAAATTATTATAGGTGTATCATAGTGATTAAAAAAATAGATTCAGCAGCTGTTACTACACGGAGCCGTTGTAAACTGACAAGCTGCGCAAATCCACGTTCATTATCAGCGTTTATTTGGGCAGCTTGTCAGTTAACAACAGCTCTGTGTAGTAACAGCTGCTCTATGTGAAATCACGCACCTGATGGAATTAAAAAAAAAATCTTGGATGTAATTAATAATAATAAATACATGTGGGAATAAATTATAAAAAAATAAAAATGCATGAATAAATACATTTAACAATAAAAAATGCATATATTAAATTAATAAATGAAAGAATATGTAAATAAAAGTTAAAGAATAAAAAATAAGTACTGAACATAATACATGAAGATAATAAAAAATTAATTCAGGATTAAATTTTATTACAAATTAACTATATTTGTTTTAATCAAATAATTTATTTCTTTACTTATTTTTATTACATTTTTTCAACAAATTATTAATGCATCTTTAATCTCTGCAGGTTTGATCCTCCATACCACTGTAGCCCAAACCAATATGCTATTAAATGTCAAGAAAGGGATTAAAAATCCAATTTCATGAAATTTCAGGTAAAACTGTGTTATTTGAATTTGCTTACCTAAAACTTCATTCATCAAGCCAGGAAGTGAACCTTAGAACACCAGGCACTGGAACACAGAAATAAATTAGACAGCAATTAGCATCAATTGTTAGTTTGTTTGTGAATGCTTCCTTAATTTTCCCATGTATAGTTGGATTTATGTATGTGTATGTATGTATTTTAATGTATGTTGATGAGCTCACCAAGCAAATTCCAAGCAACTAGGGCAATAAATAAATAAATGAACTATGCATATATACACAGAAAATGTTATACATGTTTGAAAATGGCCCTTAATATCGCATTAGTGAGGTCACTTCAACCCGCAGACTTTAAAAACAACCTACAGCAACAAAGAAAAAAAAATAGCCCAATTCTTGAAAACGTCACACAGCACTGAGTCATACAGAAGTAAATAAAGAGAACATTAAAGTAAGCGATTATGCATTTATTTATAGTAGGGGTCACCAAACTTGGTCCTGGAGGGCTGGTGCCTTGCAGAGTTTAGCTCCAACCCTAATTAAACACACCTGAACTAGCTAATCAAAGTCTTGCCAGGTATACTAAAAACTTTCAGGCAGGTGAACTGGGGCAAGTTTGAGCTAAACTCTGCAGAACACTGGTCCTCCAGGAATGAGTGTGGTGACCCCTGATTTATAGTGTTAGCTGCCATGGAAGCCAGCAAAATTATGCACAGGCAATATGAAAAATGAAGACAAACTAGAGCAGAGTTTAAAACTTGGCCACTCTAAAATATTGATATTGTTCTCTGCCAACCATTTCTTGACCCCTTTTGCTGTATGTTACGAGTTATCTAACGACCCACAACACACATCAAAAGTGGTCCAAGCCAGAGTCCAGTCCTGAATCCAATTGAAAATGTGTTAAGACAACTGAAGACCAGATTGATGGACAGGAAGCCTTCCAACATCAAGGACCTGGAGATCTTTGCAGAGGAGTGGTCCAAAATCCCAGTGGAAATGTGCAAAATAACTGCTGTGATGAAAAATGAAGACTTTTACACAGTTTTTTTTTTTTTGAGAAAGAGTGTGAATAGCTGTGAACATGGAATGTTCTGTCGATGAAAAAAAAATCTCTGACAAAATTACTTTCTTTTGTCACCTTTTTGTGTCATTTCCAGCCAGATGACACCTATTTGTCAGATAAAAATTCACCACAATTAAAAATGTGGCAGTCAAGCATGGTATGAGTGGCCGTTTAAGATACAAACAAGTAAAAAATTATTTAACAGCAAGTTTGAGAAAAGACAATACACAAAAAGGTAAGAAGGATTATTTGAGAAAAGCGCATATTACTGCAATTGCCAGTGAACCATAGTGTAACTAACATCACTCAGTGTCACATTTCTGATTCTTGTGAAATTGGCCAATTATATATTTTGACTCACATGTCAGTATGGCCCAAATCCTCCAATGTTATGATGGGTTTCAGCATCTGTCTCTTCACAAACAGATTGTTTCATAGCCAGTCTGAGAATCTGAAATAACAACAAGCCTCCCTTTAACAGAGAAAACACATTTATAGAAAACATAAATGTCACATTCTGTCAAGCTAAACATCACAATTAAAAATCATGTTCTAATTTAAATTATGACATTTCATGGTTATGTACCTAAATAATCAAAAATATGCCTATTATTTAATAGAAAGAAAGGAAACAAGTCGTTTTGTAAAAATGAAGAAAAAAAGATAAAGCCATTTCTTGTTGTTGTGTGTATCATTATAGGTCCTGACTAAGAGCGGGAATAAAACATTTGAATGCAATGGAATACATCTCGCGAGTGGTGTTTAATAACGGTCACTAACGTCAACAACGTCTGTTGGTTGAAGACGGTGGTGGAAATAGACTGAATCCTTTTGACTTCGCCTTTTTTACATAAATTTGCGTGTATTTTCTAGATAATTGGTATATAAAATAAGTTATTTAGTTAAGTTTTCATTCTAGGTTAAAGTGTAGTTACTATGTAGTATTTATTGTAGTTCTAGTGTACAGTTTGATAAGTTACATTTTTTACTTTTTATACTATTAACTATAGGTAAGGTTTGTAGTTTGTTTACTTAGTGTACAGTTAGGTTGTGTGTGTATATATATATATATATATATATATATATATATATATATATATATATATATATATATATATATATATAGATTTGCTGTTCATAAGTGTTTGTCTACAATTAGTTATTTTATAAGAAGTGTAACGTTAGCTATATTTAAGTGTTTCGCGTGTAGTTCGTATCGTAGGTTAAGCTATTTCTAGCATTTTAGTCAGCTTTAGAGTTTAATACGTCGCAGGTCCATTACACCGCTGTCTCCGCGACAACTGGGTACACACAGTTACATTTCTGGTAAGTAAATGTATTAATATATTAACTTTACATTCATTGCTAAAAGCTGCGCGTGACGTGCGCGAGAAAAGTTACACATCGCGGCCGCGCGACTTGAGGGACATTCCAATCCCTATCTTGCGATGCGCAATCTGTCGAAATAAAGAAAAGCTAACATGTACAATGAACACATTAACATTTAAATTACGGTAAAATCTTACCTTTTATAGGGCTTTCTCTCTCTGTGTTTTCCAGCGATGCGTCCGCTTGCCATTCTGTGCGCATATTCTAAAGCGGAAATAGCCCAACCTCCTGTTCTCCTGTTTACTGAGGGGCAGCACTATGCATACCGCCACCTATTGCACTGGAGTTTAATCAAAACTGATTGTAGTGTTGAAAACCAGGAAAACACACTGAAAAGTCTTTAAGTGGACCGCAAAAACAATAGGCGCGATAGTTAAAGTAGCTTTTTGGTCAAATCACAATAATATTTCACCTCCTGTGTTTGAAGAAAAATGTGGTTCATAAAATTGTTCCTATGGTCATAGTTGGGTGTAGACAGTGCATGCCATTGATTTAGCCTGAATTTAACTATAAATACTTATACGTTACTACATCCAAATGTAACTAAGTGGGAAGATTTTACAATTTTTTTACCATATGTTGAGTTTAGTTTCATTACACACACACACACACACACACACACATATATATATATATATATATATATAACAAAAAAAATAAGTTTAATATAAACATGATATTCGAGTAATCATCAAATTTGATTTAATACAAAATATTAATCTTAAAAGCAAAAGCACTTTCAACAGTATAATGGAGAGGGGGGCCAAATTGAATCAGTTTTTATTTTTATTATCTTGTCTGGAAACATTACTATTTTTAATGCTTTTGAAAGCATTTATTTAATCAAATTCAGAAAAAAAACAATAATATTGTGAAATATTATTACAAATTAATTTACTTTTTACTATTTTTATATCCTTTAAAATGTCATTTATTTCTGTGATGCAAAGCAAAATTTTCTACTCCCATTACTCCAGTCTTCAGTGTCACATGATCCTTCAGAAATCATATCAATGCTTGAAAAAGTTGTGCTAATTTTATATATATATATATATATATATATATATATATATATATATATATATATATATATAAAATTATTATTATTATTATTATTATTATTTTATTTAGATTTTTTGGGGGGATACAGTGATAATTTTTTCAGGATTCCTTGATGAAAAAAGTTCAAAAGCACATAATTTTTTAATCAACATTATATTTTAAAGCATATTAAAATAAAAAAACATTATTTTCAATTGTAATAATATTCACAATAGTTTTGTTTTTCTGTATTTCTGAACAAATAAATGCAGGCTGGATGAGCATAAGACATTTCTTTCAAAGGCACTAAAAATAGTAATGCTTCCAAACTTGTGTGTGTGTGTGTGTTAACTTATGTTTATTTCTGTTTTCTCAGCCCTTATGCTTCTGGCAAATATGTCCTCAACAAAGGTAAGTTCAGTATCAAATTAAATTATATGGTTGATACTGGTAGATTGAGAAAACAGATAAAATCTGTAAGTGTACTGAAAAATGTAATTTATTGAATTATTGGCAGAGACACCAGTACAGTAGCTTGATGATATTCAAAGAGCGTAGGAGGCAGTACAACAAAATCTGGGCTAGAGTGTCAAGGGCACAAAAGAAGGCAGACAACAAAGAAACTATCAGTTCAGTTGAGATGGCTAGCATTGCTGAAAGTGACAGCCTTAATCTCAACCAGCACATTGAGGAAGAAAATCTTGACATGCTTTCAGATCCAGCCCTGTCAAGTTCTGAGAGCGAACAAGATATTACACCCACGCTCAGGGAAGAACTTTCCGAATGGGCATGTATGTTTCAAGTTAAACATAATGCTGTGGATGCTCTATTAAACATCCTTAAAAGACATGGGCATGAAGACCTTCCCCATACTGCAAGGACGCTCTTCAGACAAACAAACGATTATGAACATACTACCAAATACGGTGTCGAAAGTGTACAGTTTAATGTGGCAGATCAGCTCTCAAAACATCTGAGCAGGTATCCTGCAGCTGTGACAGACCATCTGCAGTCACTTGATCTCTCCCTGAACATCGATGGGCTGCCAATGTTCAAAAGCTCAAATGTATCCCTCTGGCCAGTTCTGTGTTCCATAAACTTGTCTCCAGAATGTATTTTCCCCCTGTGCATATCCACTGCTGCTTCCAAACCCAAAACACCAAACTTTGCCTCTGACGCTGTTCAGCAATTGGCAGAACTAATCCAGGATGGTCTTACCTGGGGAGGGAGACGCTTAAACATCCAACTACGATGTGTTACCTGCGATGCTCCAGCTAAAGCTATGGTAAAGTGTATAAAGCAGTTTTCTGGATACTATGGGTGCGATAAATGCGACCAGAGGGGATCTTGGGAAGGTCGGATGACCTATCCTGAAACAAATAACCTTACCATGAGAACAGATCAATCATTCAGGGAATGCTGGCAACCTGAACACCATCAAGAAGAGGAGATCTCACCCTTCTCTGTCCTCCCGATTGACATGATCAAATCATTCCCCATAGATTATATGCACCAGAGCTGTCTCGGGGTAATGAAAAAGCTGCTGCTCTTGTGGACAAGAGGGAGAACAGATTTCCGGATGTCATCAGGAGATGTGACCAGTGTAAGCGAGAAGCTGGTGTCACTAAAGAAGTCCATTCCAGATTGCTTTGCCAGGAAGCCAAGGGGCTTGCAGGAAATAGAAAGCAACAGAGTTCAGACAGTTTGCTATCTACACTGGGAAGATTGTTCTAAAGGGAATTCTCCAAAACCATCTCTATGCACACTTCTTGAGCTTCAGCACGCCTCTTTGCATTTTGGTGAATCCTGATCTCAAAAAAGTCACAAGGAGCTTATGCAAACCAGCTGCTTAAGTATTTTGTAGAGAGAGGACGGGAGCTGTATGGAGTGACATTTTTGGTATACAATGTCCATTCCTTGCTGCACCTTGCAGAAGATGCCCAAAACTTTGGCAGCCTTGACAGCTGCAGTGCTTTCAAGTTTGAGAGCTATCTTCATAAAATGAAAAAAATGGTCCGATCTGGAAAAAATGTTTTGGCACAAGTTGCAAATCGTCTTGAGGAAACATCTAAGTCCAAGACAGAAATCAAGGAAAACTTGATGTCATTCAAGTGCCCAAACAATGCCTTTGTGTTAGGCCCTGAACAATTTTGCGAGGTGGTGTCAGAACAAGCGGACAACACAGTGTTATGCAGGGTGTACACAAATCTACAGCCATATCTGACAACACCGTGTGATTCACGCCTCTATGGAACATACATGGCTAACATCAGGCATTCTCAAATGCTTTGCTTAGAAAGAAAGTCCCTTCAGAGGAGGGCATTCACCGTGGAGGAAAACTACGGGATCAAAATTGTGGTGTCCATTCTTCATACCTTCTAGGATGTGACAAAAAATTAAATCACCAAAAATAAAAATAAAATAATAAAATGACAAGAGAATGACAATTTGGGTGAAATTACATACTTGAAGTATCCCTTTGCTCCTTGAGGCTCTACATCCTTCAGCTTCACCCCTGAGTCTTCGCCTCCTGAAGCTTTGTCCTCTGTGAGTGTAACTGCTTCGGCTTTACCCCTGAGATTCTGGGTCCTGAAGCTTTGCCCCTGAGTCTCTGCCTTCTACAGCTTCTGCTTTGTGAAGATTTGTCCCATGAGTTTCTGCCTCCTACAGCTTCCTTCTGTCTTCTGGTGATTTGCTCTCCAGTGCCATTCTTTTTTGAAAACCTATGTTTCCAGTACAACGAGAACCAACATTGGTAAACATAAATAAGTATAAGGTTAGAGAAAGTAACCAATGATTGTCTATTAATAGGTAATTGTGTTTGTTTCATTTGTGTATTGCAAGCTGAACTTACAGATTTATCTAAACTTCACTTGCAGGTTTATCTTCGCTATGTAGTACTCAATTTCATTGAGCAAAATGAGGTTGAGGTGGCACCATCTTCATGGCTCGAAAAGATCGATGGGGTAGGATTTAGTTCATATATGTTTTTATAAAACATAAATGATATACATTAATCATTTATGATTTATTAATCAACTATGTAGAAAACATTAAGCAAGCATCCTTGTCTCTGTCTGAAAGGTACTGTTCTGCTATTGGCCCAATTCAAATGTTGGGACCAAAGTCATAAAATGTGCCATTCCAGACAAACATCTCTGGACAAAATATGCCGTCAGAGTATTTTCTGACACAGGTAAAGTATAACACCAAGATTATTTTTTAATCTCATCAACTACTTGCAACCATTCCTAAGAAATAAATTATTTATATAAGATTTATTAAACAAAATTTGTACTATTTTTGAGAACAGACAGTTACAACCTAGCAAGGTATCGGGTCCAAAAAGCTGTTGAAACTTCCCGTGTTGAGGACTCGGATGGAAATAGTTCACGAAAAGTTATACCACCAAGAAGATTTAGATGTATAAAATCTGTGCTGACACTGTAAATAAGGTAAAGTTTTCACACCGAAAGACAATTGCAGTTGTAACTTTTGTTTCTTGCAGAAGAACTTCGGGCGCCCATACCTAGAAAGACACCACAGACAAAACACTGTAAATATACATGCAAAACAAATGAATCTGGAATAATCAAGGAAAGCCAAAATGCATATATATGTCTTTGTTGTGTGTATCTATATCTCCTTTAAATGCTAATTTTTTTTTACAGTTCTTGAGGAAAGTGAATCATCCCAAGGTGAAATCATTATTATGTTACTGTATTCTTTATTTAATGAAAGGTTAAATAGAGGGAATAAATTATTCAGAACAGTACCATCTAGCATATTTCTCTAACTGACATAAAATACTGTTTATTGCCCTGTTGTGTTTGGCCCTGAAGATGAGATTTTCAGTTTGAAAGCAAAGAAAATTAACAAACGGCCAAGATCAACAGCAATTGCATCTATGTGTAAGTAGAAAGTTAACAAAAACTGTTGATGATAATATAAAATAGTCTTTCTATGTGTGCAAAAATTATTCATGAAGGCCATAACATTAAAGGGATTGTTCACACAAAAATGAAAATTCTGTCATCATCCTCACCCTTGAGTTGTTCCAACCCTATATAAATATATTTGTTCTGCTGAACACAAAGGGTTACAGACATTCTTCAAAATATCTTCCCTTGTGTTCAGCAGAACAAATATGTTTATACAGGGTTGGAACAACTCAAGGGTGCATATGATGACTTCATTTTCATTTTTGGGTGAACTACTCTTTTAAGAAATGTCAAAAAGTCCCTGCTAATATTTTGTTTTGTTTTATTTTCAGCTGGGGAGCCTGATGAAGGTAAAGTCACTATGATTAACTTTCATTTGTTTGCTATAGTCTGAAATTGTACCGATATATATATATATATATATATACAGTACAGGTCAAAAGTTTGGAAACATTACTATTTTTAATGTTTTTGAAAGAAGTTTCTTCTGCTCATCAAGCCTGCATTTATTTGATCAAAAATACAGAAATAAAATGTAATATTGTGATATATTATTACAACTTAAAATAATAGTTTTTAAATTTATTATACTTTAAATTATCATTTATTTCTGTGATGCAAAGCTGAATTTTTAGGATCATTATCACATGATCCTTTAGAAATCATTCTAATATGATGATTCATTATCAAAGTTGGAAACAGTTCTGCTGCTTAATATTTTTTCAGAACATGTGATACTTTTTTAGGATACTTTGATGAATAAAAAGTAAAAAAAAAAAAAAAGAAGCTATGTTTTTAAAATATAAATATTTTGTAATAACAATATACACTACTGGTCAGTAATTTGGGGTCAGTAATTGTTTTTTTTCTTTTTTTTTAAATAAAATCAATACTTTTATTCAGCAAGGATGTGTTAAATTGATAAAAAGTGATAGTAAAGAAAATATATTATTAGAATATATATTATTAGAATTTTTATTTTGAATAAATGCAGTTCTTTTTTACCTTTTATTCATCAAATATATTAGACAGCAGAACTGTTTCCAACACTCATAATAAATCAGAATATTAGAATGATTTCTAAATGATCATGTGATAGACTGGATGTTACATGTGACACTGAAGGCTGGAGTAATGATGCTGAAAATTCAGCTTTGCATCACAGGAATATTTTTTTTTTTTTAAGTATATTCAAATAGAAAACTATTATTTTAAGTTGTAATAATATTTCACAATATTACTGTTTTTTCTGTATTTTTGATCAAATAAATGCAGGCTTGATGAGCAGAAGAGACTTCTTTCAAAAACATTAAAAATAGTAATGTTTCCAAACTTTTGACCTGTACTGTGTATATATATATATATATATATATATATATATATATATATATATATATATATATATATATATATATATTTATATTTATTTATTATTATTTTTTTCAGAGTTAGATGAGGAGTACCCAGTAAAAAAAAAAAAGGATTTTGCCTGGGGCACCTTGCTGTGAGTAAAATCTCAATGGAATTAAGGGAATATTCAAGGTTAAAGTCAGTCTACCATATTTGTGTTATAATGTTGATTACTACAAAATTAAAAATTTTCATTAAAAACATGCAAAATTATTGTTACATAAAAATGTTCTTGTTTTTAAAGATATTGTGTCATGATTTAAACAACATGCTAATAATATTGTTTTTATGGCTGTACAGCTGAACACTGTACAGCTCAAAATTGTGACTGTTGGACTAACAATAGGTCATGAATTTTTTAATCCAATGATTTTTTTCTTGTAATATGATCACAGTTCCATGTCTTTCAACACCACAACTTCAGCCACATCAGTCAGTTTCTGCCAACTGGCAGAATCAAGGTACACTAAAACACACACACACACACACACACACACACACACACACACACACACACACACAATGTATTCATTATCTGACAAAATGTATTTGTGACTTGTTTAGGAAATGTGATTAATCCACAATCTCTTCAGGATGGTAACAATTTATTTCATCATAATTATTCAATTATTATGTTGTCTTATGACAGTGTTATTATTATTATTATTATTATTATTTATTGCTGTAGTTTGTAATGTCATTTATGTTTCAAAATAAATTCTGCACAGAAATCTACAAGTTATTTGAGAATTGAGAAAGAAGAATCATGTTGAAACTGGACCAAATCCAAAACAACATTACATCAGTGGTTGAAACAATGCAGCAATCAATGAACCAGCCAAGCACCTCTGTGTCCGATCTCACAGAGGTGCTAGAGAAACCATGCAAGACTGTAGAGGAATTAGAGGAGTTGTGTGATAAGCTGAAAGATGCTGAATTTCGAAAGAAGATGGTATGTGCCTTAACACAAGCAACATTACTGATTTTTAACCTATGATAATTTAAAACATTTTGCTCTTGTGTTTAATTACTGATTGTTGTTGTTTGTAGATTCATTATCTGTGTCTTCAGAGTGGAGGGAGCTTGGGAGAAGGAATTAGGAGGATGCTGAAAAAAATGGAGACAATTCCTTATGGGGATATTACAGTTACAAAGGGAGAAAGGGAAAACTTAAATTTCAGCAGCTCCTCATCAGTGATGTCATCATACGTAAATTTCAAAACTTGCCACTAATGACTAATAATCTGTTAATTAATCTGTCTGTCAAATTATTTGGATTGTTAATAAATTGTAAATAAGATTCGGTAGGTTGTAAATGTTGTTCCTCCTTTTCAATGTAAAAGTTGTAAGTTCTTCTCAATACATATATTATGTATATTCATAGCAGAAATAAGATTAATGTTTGATGTTCTTAGAATAGAACTTTGTCATTCTAATTTCTAGTTTTAATTTTAATAATGGTGATCTCTATATTAAATCAAGGTGGCTGCAGCAAGGCATACCCAAACCAAAAATCCCAGAGTGTGGAAGAGATGATTGCTGTCACCCTAAAACATGCCCCAGATCGTGGAAAAACAGTTAATCAGGTGAGTGCATTATGAAATTTAATTCTATAAGTTATAAACAGTCAGACAAAAAAAGCACATTTATTAATCTCAGACAGAATGTGATGGATGGACAGACTAACAAACAGACAGGACTGATAGATAGATACAACAATATGTTACCTTGGACCACAAAACCAAGTTGCATGGGTGTATTTGTAGCAATAGCCAACAATACATTGTATGGGTCAAAATTATAGATTTTTCTTTAATGCAGACCTAAATGCACAACTTAAACAGGGTTTTGCCCTTTGATTAATATATATATATATATATATATATATATATATATATATATATATATATATATATATATATATATATTCATGGTAAAGTTGACTTTTGCATGAATTGCCCATGATTTTCTTTCTTGTGTGCAACACAAAATATGATATTTTGAAGAATGCTGGTAATCAAACAGTTTCTGGACCTCATTGACTTAGTATATTTCCCCCATATCATGGAAGTCATGATGCTTAAGATGTATAAGCGCGTGTGGCAAAGTCGTTATGGAAATTAAGCTTACTGAGCTCACGTGCATACATCGAATGACCTTTGCATATACACATAGGCTAGGCTACACAACTTTAACAGATTTTTCCCACTTTAAGGTTTGAGTGACTGTACACGTCAATGTCATCCATTATTGTGCCATATGAAAAGCGCACATTGCGTGCTTAATCGAGTGCCAAAAGCTACACTTCAGTGTCTTTACGCTGCAGACAATAAGCATAAGAACATCGAAGATCTTAAAAAAAAAAAAAAACATTCAGCCTGTCAAAAGGTTTGAGTGACTGTTCACGCCAATGTCACACTATTTTCCTAATTAATGTTGTTCAGTTGCTTTGACACAATCTGTATTGTTAAAAGCGCTATATAAATAAAGGTAACTTGACTTGACATTATTGTGCCATATGAAAAGCGCAGATGCGCGCGTAATCAAGTGCCAAAAGCTACACTTCAGTGTCTTTACGCTGCAGACAATAAGCATAAGAACATCGAAGATCATAAAAAAAACAATCAGCCTGTCATAAGACAACTTACCTACTTTATGTCACGGTAAAAGGTATTTTTCCTAAGGCTTTCATGAGGTTTATGCATAAGCGCGTGTGATAAAGTCGTTATGGAAATTAAGCTTACTGAGCTCACGTGCAGACAACGAGAATGACGTTTACATTTACACATAGGCTAGGCTACACAACTTTAACAGATTTTTCCCACTTTAAGGTTTGAGTGACTGTAAACGTAAATATCTTAGCTAACAAATAAAGGTCCCCTAAACGGCCTCTGCGAACGTCCCCCGGACGTCAGCGTGTAGGGCCCCCTTGACGTCGAGCGGACGTTCGCGCGGACGTTCACAGGACAGTCAGAGGACATTCAGGACGTTTAGGGGACTTTCGCTTTACGTCTTCGAATGTCATTTTATTTTACTTGATGATTACCTTTACAAATTAAATTAACAGGTTAGAAAAGATTAGAGTGGATGCTTTTCAGTATTAACGCAGAATTTTGCTGTGGTTTTATTGCAAGAAAACATATTAGATATGTTTTATGACATGAATGTGTTCCTTTCGTTGTTTTAGGTCAGAAGCCAACAGAAGCTACCATCAGAATAACGCAGAGACACCGCTGCTTTGCTTGACCCACCCACGCACGGAGAAAAATTTACAAATAAAAATCATTTTTAATTTGCCTAATAGTTATGTCATTTAAAATTGAACCTGTATGTTGTTTTTGTAGCATTGATCTTTAGATGCAGTTGTTCTCTTTATTTTTTGCTTAAATATACATTATTCATTTTAATTATACATTCTTTTTTCTTGCAATCCTATATACATATAGCCTACTATACGTTGTTTTGTTCTAGTTGTATATATCTTTTATTTCTTAACATGTAATAAAAATAATAAGAAAAAACTTTTAAATTGTTTAAATAAAATGTAGCCTACTATGTTCCAACTATTTGCATGTGTCTATTTTCTTTGGTTAGCCTAAAAGTAAAATAAAATGACATTTTAGGATTTAAAGCGAAAGTCCCCTAAACGTCCCGAATGGCCGCTGCACGTCCTGTGAACGTCCCCGTGAACGTCCGGAGGACGTCTTCGTGAACGTCCGTTCGACGTCAAGGGGGCCCTACACGCTGACGTTTCGCAGAGGCCGTTTAGGGGACGTCCTGGGGACCTTTTTTTGTTAGCTGGGTATATATATATATATATATATATATATGTGTGTGTGTGTGTGTGTGTGTGTGTGTGTGTGTGTATGTATATGTATATGTATATATATACACAAACACACGCACACAAACAGGTCGGGTCGAATAATTTATTCAATTTATTAAATTCTGTTGATAATAGGCACCGTTCACTGCTGTTCTTTGTTAATTTATTTATTCAAGCATTTGTTCATCACGAGTGTTGATAATCAGTTCAAAACAACTGTGTACTGACAGAGTTCAATTTAGATAGAACTTCTGAATTTATTCCCTTATGTTATACCATTATTGCAGAAACATTTAATTGTGGGTGTCACTATCCTAATTTTCACATAATTGCCTCTTGTGAATTCCAGTACAACAGAGGACGAGCAAACGACAGAAGCACCTGGGTATTCGGAATGCTAAGCATCAAGGTTGAGAGGAGGAGACCTATTTTTAATATTGTGCATTGCCGTTCAGCCAGAAATCTCATGGCACTCATAAAGAAGCACATTCGCCAGGGAAGCTCAGTCATTTCAGATGGATGGTCCTGTAAATTTGACATCGTTCTCTTCTGAGTGCTGTTATCAGTCTCTCTAATTTTTTTTTCCTTTTATTGAAAGTCATGAAAACACCATCATGGAGTTTTTTTTTTTTGTTTTGCTATTAGAGCAAATGGGAATACAAAAAAATATATTTGTGGTACTCTCCCATTCACTGCTCTTCAAGTTAACCCAACTATGACGACTTCTGCTGCTGAGAAACCCAGAAATATGAAAAGGGTCCATTACAAAGCATTGCGAGGTTTACAAAACAGCATAGGATAAAGGAAACCAGCAATCTCTCGTTAAAGGATCCCAGGATGTTAACTTTAATTTCAAATCATCAGTCACATGTCTGGATGAGCTGGACTATGCTTTCAATTGTAACATTTTGTCAACTGAGGAAGTACTTCCACTCTGTGAAGTACTTAAAATGAAGACTCCATACGAAAGAGTAAGTACTAAAGGAGTTTCTACGCTTAAACATTTAGCACTTGCTTCCAAACACCACTTACTTCAAATGCTCCCATGAGTAGAGAATTGTGGCAATTGTCAATCTAGACCAGCAGTGGCAAATGTTGGCCCTGGAGAGCCCCAGCCCTACAGTGTTTTGCTTCAACCATAATCAAACACATCTGATCAGCTTGATCAAGCTCAAAAGAGTTACTACAAATCTAAAGGCAGGTGAGTTTAAATTAGGGTTGAAACACAATTTGCAGGACTGTGGCTCTCCAGGACCAGAGTTTGTTACCCCTGATCTAGACTGATACAAGTTTATTAAATCATTAAAATTTCACGCAACTGATGTCAAATTACAAACCTTTAGACCTATAAATAATTTGGTACTACATTGATATTGGCCAAAAAAATAAATAAATAAATAAATAAATAAATAAATAAATAAATCACATTGAAACAAAATGCAACATGTAACCTAAATTAACTATTTTTATAAAATCATAAACCCATGTAAAGGTTTATAAGATCCTTTCTAAAACTTGCGTACAGAACATGACAATGACTTCTAACCTAATTACAGATTACTTTTATATAGACTCTTTTGAACGCAAGTATTTGACTTTTTGTAACATTATTAGGTGAATTTAACACAAAGGTGTTTTTTGTCTTCCCCTTCTCCTGTTCTCCATTACAGGTGACAGTGAAGGCAAAGGTGATTCAACTGCAAAGCCATGGACACAATGTTGTTCACGACAGCACATTTCTCCAGAACACATACTCCACAATTGCAGATGAAACGGCAGCAATCGATTTGACCGTATGGGGTGACAGCAGAGTTACAACTAACAGCTGGTACGAGATCTCAAATGTTTCCATACGCACCTTCAAAGATAAACTGCTTTTAACTACAACCAAAGACACAAACTCCACTATACTGAGCTGCCGAAATCCCATTCATCCTGTGAAGAACACCACCACCCAAACACAGCAGACATAATTGGAGCAACAGTACACCTAATTCATATCTGTCCAGGGCAACACAAGATCGCCAACATGCCCTTGTCCGCTTCAAGAGTGAATTGCCAAAAATGTGAGACGTTCTACAAGTCCTCTTCAGTCACCACATACACGCATGGAACTATCACCGTCAAAACCACCAAAGGGGTTCAGACCCTGAACATCGAGAACCATAGCATCGAGTCCATTGTAAACATCACACACAACTCCACTACAGACCACATTATAGACGCTATACTTGCACTGCCCCCTGTCAACATATCCATATACAAAAACAACATAACAAACATATCACTCCAACAAGACACCCATTCCATACAGACACCGAAAATCACAATCACACGACCTATGGACTCGTCTCAAAGCCTCTATGCAACCGATCTAGAGAACCGAATGGCTGACGACTTCCTCACTTCCACCCCATCTACATCAACAGCAACCACTTCAGCTTCATCAGCCATCATACCACCCACAGAATTACCAACAGTATTAAGGTCATTCATATCAAGAATGTGTGTCTACAAGTGACCTAATGTTTAAGCATTTTAAATCTAATATTTTATTTTGTTGAACTTTCTTCAGAACTAAAACCAGAACCAGTTCCAACCAGGAAAAATCACCCCAATGAAGGAGATTAGCCCACTTAAATACTCAAACGTCTGCTGTGAGCTTCTGGGAGGTGGTGTGCCTCGCTCCTGCTAAATTTTCTTTTTTTCTTTTTATTAGTAACTTTTCTGTTGCATTTACTATGACATCGGTCATGTCTATTTTAATTTCTCAACTGTTGTGTAACAATAAATGTAATCGCAAACACCACTAATCATTTAGAATAAACATAACTGACCATATTCACAGTTGTTTTGTAAAACAGTTATATCACCAAAGAAGAAGAAAATAAAACTGATAAAAAAATAAAATAATAAGTAAATAAATACAAGTGGATGATTACAGAGTATATTATTTTAAACTTCCAAAAGTCCAAGAGAGGTCCCCATTTGGCTTCAAATCTTACCAAAATGTAATTGTTCCATTTGGATAATATAAAGCATCTCGTTTAACCATCTTTAAAAACAAGGAGCTTGTGAAGTTTTCCAATTGAGGAGTATTACCTTTTTGGCTGCGATTAAGCCTACCATTAGAGCGTGCTGATGAGTATGCGGGATAGTATCCATAACATCAGAATAGCTGAAAATAGCCAGACTGTGGTCAGGTTGAATGTTAATTCTGTATGCGCTTGAAAACAATTCAAACATGTTAGACCAAAAATCATACAGAATAGGGCAAAACCAAAATAAATGTGTCAATGTCCCTTCCTCCATCTTGGAGCTATCACACTGAGGAGAAATGGAGGGAAATATTTTGTTCAATCTAGTTTTGGAGTAATGAATGCGATGCATAACTTTGAACTGGATTAATTTATATCTCGAATTTACAGAACAGCTCTTGTTTCTCGACAGGCCTTCTTCCCAGATCTCATCAGACACGTTGTCATTCACGTCAGTAGACCAGGCTATTTTAAGGTGTTTGTAAAAGCATGAACAAAACGAGATACCAAATGTCTAGCTTCAGGCTTAGAAGATAAAAGTTCATGAATAATATGGTTTTCAGGTTTATTTATAAAATGTTGAATATTTTGCTTAACATAATTTCTAATTTGCAAATAACGGGAAAAGTGAGACTGTGGGAGTACAAATGTATTTTTAAGTTGCAAAAAGGACGCACATTGATCTTCTATATAGAGATCTATACAGCATAAACCTTTTTTTTTTCTCCATCCTGAAAAAGCTCCATCAATCAGAGAATGCTCAAACGAAGGATTGCATGATATTGGTGTATTGATTGAGACTTTTCGTAGTTTATAACAATTTTTGATCTGATTCAAAATCTTCAAAGAATTTCTCAACACAAAATTAATGCTGCCTAATTTACAGATAGATTTACACTCTGTAAAAAGAGAAGACTCTGAGAGAAGACTCTGGCGCTGACAAAGCCTCTGCACGAACCCATAGAGGAGAAGTCTCAGGTAACGTCATCTAGAAGACCCCTTTGGCTGAAAGTGAGAGCCCTGGCATTTACTGCCCAGTAATAATGATTAAAATTGGGAAGCCCAAGGCCTCCACAATCAGTAGGTTTTTGCAAGTGGGCTTTTGCTATGCGAGGTGTTTTACAGTTCCATACAAATGAAAGAATAACTGAATCAAGTTGCTTAAAAAAGGTTGCAGGCGAATAAATAGGGAGGTTTTGAAAAAGATATAGAAACTTAGGAAGAGTAACCATCTTTATCACATTCACACTGCCAATTAGTGATAAAGGGAGCAGTTTCCAGCTTTCAATGCTTAGTTTAAGTTTATTAATCATGTCTAAAAATTTAATTTAAAAAACTGTTTAGGGTTCTTTGGAATTTTCAGACCGAGATATGTAAAGTGATCATCCACTATTTTAAATGGTATACTGCTTCAGAAAGATATCACTTAAGTTATTCGTTAGGGGCATAAATTCACTTTTACTCTAATTTATTGAGTATCCTGAAAGTTTACTAAAAGTGTCAATGTAATCTGAAATTTTCGGGACAGAAACCACAGGATCTGCCAGACACAATAAAAGATCATCTGCATATAAATTATCAGACTTTCAGCATTGCCCAATGAGATACCATGGATATGTGGAAGGGTTCTAATTCCTACAGCTAATGCCTCGAGTGCAATGTCAAAAAAGTAGAGGTGATAGAGGATCACCTTGTCGGACACCCGGTTCAGTTCAAAAGAGCTGGATCTAATACCATTGGTCAAAACACATGAGGATGGATGGAAGTAAACAATTTTGATCCAGTTGATAAATTTGTTGCCAAATCCAAACTGTTTCAAAACCTCAAACATATATGGCCACTCAATCTGATCGAAGGCTTTTTGGGTGTCTAGTGAAATAATGGCTGCAGAATTGTTGGCTAACTGACGATCTGCGTATAAAATATTAAGAAGTAGGCGGACATTACAGAATGAAAACCTTCCTGGAATAAACCCAGTTTGGTCAGGATGGATAATCGTTGAGATGTGTTGTGCTAATCTGGAAGCCAGTATTTTAGTAAAAAATTTTGATCAAAATTTAAGAGGGCAATGGGTCTATAATTGGCTGGATCTGTCTCAGGTTTTCCCTTTTTCAGAACTACACAAATATTTGCTTCATACAAAAAGTTTTTTCCTTTGAATTGAATCCTGTAGCATTCTCAGCATATAAGGGTCAAGCCTCCTACTAAAAGTTTTAAAAAATTTGCATCCAAACCCATCCGGGCCAGCAGCTTTCCCAGATGGAAAGGGATGAATTGCCTTTAATAAATCTTCAACTGAGAGTTCAGATTCTAGGTCAGACCTAGAGGATTCACTAAGTTTTGGAAGACTTAATTTAGAAAAAAAAAAACTATCATAATTATGGTCCAAATCTGTAGTTTTGGAAGTATATCGTTCAGAATAAAATTCCCTGAAACATTCATTTATCTGATTAGGATTAGTTATTAAAATGCCTGTTTTTGATTTAATCATGTGAATTGCCTTCTTAGCTTGTTCTCCCCTCAGCTGCCTTGCAAGCAACCTTCCAGGTTCATCCCCTAACTCAAAATTCTTCTGCTTGTGTTTGAGGAGGAGGTTACTTATTTGGCCATTTAGGATAGAATTACACTCATACTTTAATTTTAAAGTTTTATTATAATCAGACTTTGAGAGTGACAGTTTATATGCTTGTTGGAGTACTGGCAATGTTTCCTCTATTTTCCAAAGCCTACTATTTAAAGCCCGCTTTTTAGACGACTCAAATGATATGATATGACCTCGCATTACGACTTTAAATGTATCCCACAAAATTGAATCTGAAACCTCTCCATTGTCGTTAGTCGCAAAAAACTCATCTATTTTTCCAGTTAAATATGAAATAAAAGTTGAATCTTTGATTAGCATTGGGTTGAAACGCCACGAGTAATTTCGTTGTGGCAAAACACTTTCAATTTGGAACGTAACTGGGCTATGATCAGACATTAATATATTATGATATTTAGTATTACTAACATTGGAAACCAATTCAGATGTAACCAAACAGTAGTCAATTCTAGTGTATGATTTGTGAACATGAGAGTAAAAGGAATAATCCCTATCTGTCAGATGCTGAAGCCTCCAAATGTCAACCATATTTCTAGATTTGATTAGGTTGTTAAGTGTTTGTATGGAGGTAATTGTAGGTGGTGGTTTTGATGATAGACTATCCATATAAGAATCTAAGTAACAGTTGAACTCTCCACCTACTATTACATTTGAAGAGTTTGCATCAGGAATTGCACTAAAGATTTTGCGAAAAGTCATTAAAATTGGGGCCATATATATTAAGCAAAGTTATTGGGAGAGAATTAATATGCCCAGATACCATTATATATCTACCCTGGGCATCAGCAACCATGAATGAAAGTCGAAAGAGAACATTCTTACGAAAAAGAAAAGCTACACCTCTAGTTTTGGCATTGAGTGGGGCCTGGCAAACCTGCGATATCCAGTTGATCCTGAGTCTGTATTGATGAGTTACACTAAGGTGGGTTTCCTGGAGAAATATTATATCAGCCTTGAGTGATTTCATATGTGCAAACACTCTACTTCTTTTAATTACATGGCCAAGCCCTCTTACATTCTAAGAAGCCAATGTGATAGCTTCTCCCTTAATGTTAGACATCAAACTCTACAATTAAAGATTGGGACATTAAAATGAGGCAGTCCAGAAAAAAAAAAAATCACATAAGACAGAAACATGTAGAACTCTTTAGAACTTAGACCCACCCCCTCCCACATCTGGCTTCCCCGAAATGAAGCACTTTGTCCCCTATTTGTCCCGAGAACACTACTCGCATGTAAGTAGTAGGAGGATCCATTATCAGTCACTTTGATCGTGGCAATCCCGCTCGACTCCATTTCCAAGTTACAAACATTTCAGTCTAGAACTATTAACAATAGCGCTGTCCATAAAGATACAGTTTGTAAACACTCTTAATGAAAACAAAAACTATAATGTATCAACAGGCAGTATAAAGTATTTTAAGAGTAATACCAGTGTTGCGCATATGTCCCTACTTCTGTCTCAGCCTGGTCTCCACAAATTTCACAGCCTCTGCAGGGTCAGTGAAGGTCTTAAACTGTCCGTTGTGCTGAACACGGAGACACACAGGAAAGCGAAGACTGTGTGTCACTTTTAGCTCTCTCAGCTCACGCATCACGTCGCTGAATGCCCTTCGCTGCTCCATAACTTCTGCAGTGTAGTCCAGAAAGATATAAACCTTGTGTCCGTTGTATTCCAGGGTGCGATCTCTGCGAAGTTGAAGAATCAATTCCTTTTCCTGAAAGAAATGCACTTGTGCAATAATGATGCGAGGCCTCTCTCCATCTGATGGCCTTGGCTTGAGTGCACAGTGAACACGGTCAATGACCAGCGGTCCTTGAAAGTGAGTCTCCCCCAGTATTTTTTAAATCAATGCTGCAACAAACTCGGTCGGTCTCCCTTTCTCTTCTCCCTCAGGGATACCAATTATTTTTATATTGTTGCGTCGAAATCACCCTTCTAAGTCGCTGACCTTCGCTCTAAGAGCTTTATTGGTCTTCTGCAAATCAGTCAAAGTCACTTTGAGAGAGCATAAACGGCCCTCGTGATCTCGTGTTTAACCCTCAACAGTCTCTACTCTCTCCACAAAAAACCCGGACCGATGTATGTAGAGACCTAAAGTCTTCCTCGAACTTGTCAAATCTTTCATTTATGGTTGCAAGAATCCTATTTGATATCTTTTCTAGGGCTGTGTTGAAAAAAATAGATAAGATTTCATCACAGAGATTTGAGGATACGAATATCGATAGAGCTGGCCCTGTATCGATATTGTGGCACGTGCACAGCAGTGGACAGTGCTTCATTTGAATACAAGAACACCATTTAAAATTTAGTAGAAAAGTGCAAGGTTTCTAAAAAATAATGGATAGAGCTTAATATATAGCCTACAACAAGGTTTGATCTGGCCGCAAAGGAACAAAACCGGAGTTGCCTTATATAAAGAGATGTTATCCCCAAAACATTGTGCAATACGGAAATATCTGTTAAGTGTGTTACTTATCTTTGTCAACCTGGCAACCCTGTGCACGCACTCTCTTTCCACTATCAACACGCTTGCTTTCTGAAAACACCTGTTAGCTTGAAGTTTAGCGATCTCCATTTCAATATTCTATTCTCAGAACATTGTAATTCATCAAGTGTTTATTTACACGAGAGAGAGAGAGGAGAGAAAGAAAGAAGAGAGGCTGTGCACATAAGAATTACCTCAGTTTTGTCGCATTTCACTATTAACAGTGAAGCTGTGGGTTTAATTCCTTTAGAGACGATGTTACCAGCTCCTTGTTGAGAAAGATAATGTAGCTCTTGAGCGATTAAGCTGTTTAATGTTCATAAAAATATGCGGGACAGTGCTAAAAAGTTTGTTCCTTAATGTCTGATTGCATGCAAAGCGTGATCTGTGTGAGTGACTGAGCGTGTGTGTTCATATACATTAGTTTATTTGTAAAAAGTAGAGAGTAGAGAGTGCATTAATTTGTGCAATGATAACCTACCATCAATGTTAAGAAGATTTTTTATATATATTAATATGAGTACATTACAATATCAATTTATTAGAATGATTAAATTATTATTTATGGGCTTAAAAACAAAAATCAGAATGTTGTACCTGGTGGGGTGTAAACATTAAACATATGCCATTACCTATATTGAACTGTGGTACAGTTATGGAGGCCCTTGATATTGCAGAGGTCAACTGCTTATAGTTAGCACTGGCCCTAAAGTATGCAGTGTTTCATAAACAGCTGTTTTACTAAATTCTACTGAGGTAAAATTCAGTGCAGTCATGTATCGTGATACGTATCGTATCGTGGCCTCTGTATCGTGACTTTGCTGGTGATACACAGCCCATGCGCCATGCGCATCTCAGCAGTGCCCCCAGATTTAACTTTATTTTAACTGCCTGTGTATTTTTTTTAAAAAATCCTCCTTGACATGCACATTTCATATACTTCCTTTAATTTCAAAGTTCTTCAGTTCTGCTTCCTAACATTGTGTAACGCTACAGATAACACTTACTGCTTTAATGCTATGGCAAATTCTAAACAATAGTGTTATGGTCTGTGTCCATTAAAGCACAAATATGTGTACCTAAACAACTAAATAACTTAAAGGGGTTTACCAATGTAAACTACTGTTCCCTGTATGAAGTTTTGACTGTCTCAAGTATTGAAAAATGGGTCCTAACTATTATTTACTAATACTACTAACTTCAAATCCAAAAAAAAAAAAAAAACTTTCTAATGGTGTATTCCATATGTTGAGTTAAATGAAGTTTTCAAATATACATTCTAAAAAATAGTCCAATTAAAAAAGCCATGCTGAAAATGAGACTGGAGGAGGAAAGGACATTTACATTACATTTACATTTAGTCATTTAGCAGACGCTTTTATCCAAAGCGACTTACAAATGAGGACAATGGAAACAATCAAAAACAACAAAAGAGCAATGATATAGAAGTGCTATATCAAGTCTCAGTTAGCTTAAATGCAGAACACGTAGCAAGGGCTTTTAAATAATATAATAAATAAAAAGAAAACTGATAGAATAGAAAAAGAATAGAGCAAGCTAATGTTAGAGGTCTTTTTTTTATAATTTTATAATAAATGAAAAGAAAATGGATAAAATACAAAAAGATTAGAAAGGTATTAGATTTATTTATTTTTTTTAATAATTGAATTAGAATAGTGAGTGCAGAAGTTAGAGGGTTAGAGAAAGGACAATACTTGTTCAGGAGATGGCCCAGCACTGCTCATGGATGAAGTAGTTGCAGGCAACTCTTAAAAGAAAAACTTCAGAGGAAGGCAAGTTTCATCTTTGTAACCATACCAATCAAACAAGGAAGTGATGGTGATAAGGACACCATACTGTAACTTTACCTAACAAGAGATGTATCTTACTAGAAAGCAGTTAAAAACATTACACTGACCATTTAATTTTGGTGAGTTATAACAAATATTACAAAGCAAGTGGGTATGTCATGGTAATTTGGATTTGTTTTTCACTTTTTACTTACAGACAAGCGAAACAAGGGCCTTTCCTGTCTCTGTCTGAAGTTTCGGATACGTTGAAAGAGGTGCTCCTTCAATACAAGGCTGTTTTAGGCCCTCAGGGCTCTGCTATAGAACTGGAAGATAAACAGGAGAATGAAAGTGATTTCAGCAGTCCAGACACCAGTGAAAATGAAGAGGAGGATTGCAGGTAATGAATATGTGAAAAGTGTCATTTTTTTGAATACCCTTAATTTATGTAACCTGTCAAATTGAGTAATGATAACATTAATACTACATATGTTTTCCAGAGTTTGAATAGGGACATGTTTAATGTCTACTCCTTGGTCTGTTTGTGTCTGTGTCTCTCAGGGAGGAGCTGCCGGGCAGGTGTCTGTAATCGCTTGATTGCGGCCTGGGCAGTGTAAAAAGACTTCATGGCTGCCATTCCGGGTTCCTTCTCTCCTGTATCACATTGTTTTGCTTTTTGTTTGCCTTTTTGCCATATGACTGATTACGCCACACTTTCATTTCATACCATATAATTTATACTGATTATTGCTTATTTCTCATTTTCATCTCACATATTTACTGTAATAAATCACAATTTTTTTGTATCTTTATCCACGTGTGGTCTCCCATTTCATGTTGCCTGGGCAAAAAGGAGCCTGGTCAGGGTTACACTGTTGTTCCACTTTTCTGGACTTGTAAGGTTTATATATGAGCGAAGTAAAATCACACCTTACACTTTCACTGACTCTATAGTGCCTTCTAGAAGTCTACATTTTACAGGTCTAAAATTTGACTGACAAGTTTATCATTTCCTGTATCAAAATATGTGCCACATGCTGACATTACATGAAATAATGGGTGTAACACTTACCTAGGCCTGTCTGGCCATTATGGGTGTCTGAATGTGTAGTTTATAAGTACATCCGGTGCATCAAGCTTGCCACGGCAGGTAAGGTCAGTGAAATTGGGTTTATCTCAGCAAAGAACACCTCTTTTTATCATAATCAATCAAAATATGGATGTTATAATGGTTTGTGTATGATTTCAGAACTTTTCTTAATCAACATATGTCAGCTCTCTGAACGGTAGTTTTTGAAGATTTCTTGTGCGTCAAAATTCCCACAGCACCTAAGATAAGCATAATTAGGTTTATTTCACCACAGCACACCTCTGTGTATCACAATCAATCAAAATATGGACGTTTTAATGATTTATGTATGATTTCAGAACTTTTGTTGACCAACACGTAAAAAATATGCTCTCTGAACGGTAGTTTTAGAAGATTTTTTGTGGATTAAATGCGCATAAAACATACATCAAATGTATATGCTAGTACAGAGCAGCACTACAGGCATTAAATAATAATAATACTAATAATACATTTAATTTGTATAGTGCTTTTTAAGACCATAGAGCAGTGTTTCCCAACCCTGCTCCTGAAGGAGCCCCAACACTGCACATTTTCTTTGTCTGCCTAATCAAACACACCTGATTCAGCTCATTAACCCATGTGATAATGAGTTGAATCAGGTGTGTTTGATTAGGGAGACAAAGATAACACGCAGTGTTGGGGGTGCTTCAGGAGCAGGGTTGGGAAACACTGCCATAGAGAGTACTGTTGCAGTAGTCCAGTCTGGACATGATGAGGGCATGCATGAGGTTGATGCATTGGACAATTAGTTCATCAATATAGAATATGGGGCTATGTATGCAGTATGATGCACCGAAGTAAGCAGAAAGATAAAACATGTCTTAATTCGTATGAATTGACATGCACTGGCTTTTAGCATATGGGTTACAGTTTACATAGCCCCATATTGTAGATTGAGGAACCAACTTTATAGGTGGCACATTTTGGCCTATTTACCAATGAGGGACAGCTGATTCAACCACCAAAACCATATATTTTTCTAAAAGCCTATATCCTGTAAATGTTCTGTCAATGGTTGGAGAATTATTTAGGAACTGGTCTGTCCCGAAAATTACTGCCCACATGCTGTCTGGATATATTTTAGCAAAACATATACATCTGAATTTATTTTGCCAAAATTGCACATATCTTTATGTTTTATGGTTGTGGTTATTGTTCATGACTGTCATGAGTCCGGACCCGGTGTTCCTCCCTCTCACCACCAGAGGGCGCCACTTCCCCATCTCCCGGACTCATTCACCTTAACACTACACACCTGGTTCACTCCGCACACCTGTTTCACCCACTCACACACACCTGGTACCCATTGTCTTTGCCTATTTATACACCACACCCCCACCTCTCTGTCTGGCAGTATTGTTAATTGTTGATCTTGTATGTGCATTTCAAGTCTTACTGGTATTCCGAGGTATATGTGTGTTGTCTTGTTTGAGCTGGAATCGTTCCTGATATTGTTTTGTTTGGCCTTGTTGGCCTTTTTGTTTCTGTTTATTAAAAGTGCTTCCCTGCATTTGGACCCAGACCCTGTTTCTTCCACGGCGCACTCTTTGCTGTGCCGTGACAGAGACATGCTCATGAAATTGTACTGTATCTCTGCATATGATATGCCTGGTGTGTTATTTAACCAGATAAAAGGAAGCATCTGAGGATATTTTACTGTCCCTGGACCCCAGGTTATCTCAATAGAGCCCACCAAAGGTGTAAAAAATGGCACATTCAAAAGGGCTTGAATCCTTGAAACACAGGTCAGATGTTTCTGAAATGTATTATGCTAATTACTTAAGATATGGTTTATAATGATTATATCTGTTATTGGTCCATCTCATGTGCAAACATGTTACATGAACCACAGCATACAATGACAAACATTAAAAACAGTGTAATTATACAAAATATATCAAAAATGTGTACTTCTGACCCCTGTTGCTAGGTAACACCCTGTACAGCTTGGCTAAAGAACAATGAATAGGCTGCATGAAACTACAGAACCTTATAATGTAATATGCATTAAATTATAATGAGCACACCCTGAGTAGTGGGCATACTCTATTTGACTGTAAACATCAACTCAGATCACAAACTGCACAACTACCTTTAACAATAAAACACTGTTAACGTACGAAATGTAAAAACTTTTCCATGTTTATTAACATAATGCATACTAATTTCATTTACAGACATTGTTTGCTTCTTTTAATTAATTTGTATTTTGTTGAATGTTGTCGTCTATGTGAAAGTGACAAAAGTATCACAATTATTGTCTTCTCTATGCATATATGTATAAGGTGACAAAAATACCTCAATATTTTGCGAAAATTGTATTTAATATACATTTAATGGAAACTACAGGGATGCAAGCAGATGAAAGGTGGAAAAAAGGAGTGTGTATAGGGGGTGGGGATTGTGTTTAGGCTTAACAGGCTGTTTGATTGGACAGCCATGTGGTAAAAGCAGCAGCACCACCACCACCATTGTCCACTGAAACATTCTCATCGTCTTGGGTCTTCTTTTTGGCTCCTTCTACAGTCTCACCACTACAATATAACAGGAGAGCCTAAAAATCAAATTGGAAAAACATAGATTTATGCCCAAAATGCTGGCTTTCTGCACATTATCCCTTACTTAATAAATTACTACAGTCATTCACAGGCATATTGTGTGGCTGTGAAATGAAAGTGAAAGATGTACTTAACAAGGATCAATGACCAAACAGTGGAGTGGGACTACTACAGAGAAGTGGGGCATGACAAAGACTGGCTTCTTCAGCTTGCTTCTGGTAGGGGGGACAAATATGTAATGCTCAGCTGACATTTTCCGGTGGGTGTACAGAAGTTGGTAAAGTAAAAAATTGAGGATGTCCAAAACAGTACAACACTTACTTATCTACCTTACCAGGGACCACTGATGGAGCTGCAACCAAATAATGGAGTGGGACCACATCAGCCTATCAGGAGCAGTGACTGGTAAAACATCAGATGTAAGGTCATTTAAACCACCAAGAATAACAAGTTTCAGCTAAATCAATCACACACACACACACACACACACACACACAACCCCCACAAAACAATCCTAAATTAACAAATATTGTAAATAATCACACACATCACCTTCTATTGTATGAATGTTGGAAACTGCCATGCATATTACATATGGAAACGTGTTTGTGATGACCATTATGGATATTGCACATTCATTTTAAATTTTTAACACTGTCATTCGCGAGGGATTTTTTTTTTTTTTTTAATTTACAGTAAATTGCATCTGACTTACAGCATGTACAGAGTCCTGCTTCCATTTGGGCACACATTTTGCTCGGTTGAATAATTTACTAACCTCTTGATAAACCACATATCAAAAGCAGAACATGTTTCTGTGTGGAGTTCTGAAATGGCAGGAAATGTTGAACATCTACCATCTTCAACACAGGGCTTGTAAACAACACTTTACTTTGTATAGAAATATACAAAATGAATTAACTTAAACAAATGACTTATTGGGCTCCCAAGTAGGAGTCCACTGTTTCCCACTGAAAACAGAAGGGAGACAATTATGTTACATGTGATATTTCAATTATTCGATTGAAACACATTAGAACATTCTTCAAAACAGGTCTAGGTAAAAGCGATTGACTTCAAAACGTGTGTGAGTGTGAGAGTGAAATAGAGAGTCAGAGCAATCTTATTTCTGTATTTGTCATATAGTAGAACACACACCATGCTGCACAAGGCTCCCAGAGTCAATCAGCAATTCTGTTTGGCCCAATGACAGGAACAACAATACATGCTTACATATTTTTTGCATCAGGCTTTGGTAATAGCCATGTTTCCTGTTTCATGTTTTACCATGATATTTAAAGTATTTTAGTCAAGAGGCTGTAGTATATACTGTATACAATATTTACATTATTTGACTATTTCCCAGCTTTACTTCTGTGATTGACAGGTATTTTAACTTAACAGCTTGACTTTAGTTTGACGTAAATAAAACAAATAAAGAGTAGTATGGTGTTCTGCTATGCATGTCTTACCTTCCTCACTCTTTCTTTCAGAGCACTCCTAATTGGATAAACACCTAGGCCTGTGTGGTAGGAGCAATCTGAAGGCATCAAAACTCAGATTAGGAACACAACAACATCATTAACATATCCAGGTCAAGCATTCACATCAAAGTGATCAAATATCAAATCTGAATGCAAGTGTATTAAGTCATTTAAACTTCCCTTTTTTTTTCTTTTTGCTTTTATCCATTTCTGCCTCTGTGGGCTAGAAAAAACAGACATATATCCACTCAAAAAAGGCAAACAATTCAAAAATGGTCTTGCTCATCATAGCATTTATTACAAATATCAATATCATTAAAAAAACCTCTCACACACACAAAACAATATGCACACAATGATCATAAACACCCAATCAGAACTAAATCAATCGGTTGAGAAGTTGCACAGCAAAATTGCTGAAAAAGTTGTTGGATACAGTACATACCATACTCTCTTATGTGTGCAATAACCTCCATTGTAACAACTGACATCACTAGTTTAGCTTGGCCAAATCACAGGAGTACTTGGGCCAAGCTAAGCTAATGATTTCAGTTGGAGACAACTAGCCTTCAGCTTACATGCTAGTCGGCCCCTCTGACTTCAATTGAATTAGGCTAATAGGGGGATATGTCGAACTGGGATGTTGCATGCAAATACAAAAACTCCAGGGAGTTCCTTCTGATGCCCTGTTGAAATAATAAAAATAATTTTAATTTAATTACATTTTGCGGAAAGGTTTTTTTTTTTTTTTTTACAATATCCGGATGACAGAGCTCTCACCAATTACTAACTCTCTGGAGTCATTGATTAAGGTAGGCCAGCCCCGCCTTCTCCACGAGGTCTTCCAGCCCCCCCCCCACCTCCGCGAGGCGTTCAGCTTCTACACCGGGGCCTTCTAGCCCCGCCTTCTCCACAAGGTCTTCCAGCCTCCCCTCCTCCGCGAGGCCTTCAGCTTCTACACCGGGGCCTTCCAGCCCCGCCTTCTCCAAAAGGCCTGCTGTCTCCACAGCAGGGCCTTCCAGCTCCGCCTCCTCCATAAGGCCTTCCAGCCCCGCCTTCTCCACAAGGCCTTCAGCCTCTACACCAGGGCCTTCCAGCTCCGCCTCCTCCGCGAGGCCTTCAGCCTCTACACCAGGGCCTTCCAGCCCTGCCTTCTCCAACTGTATACTGTACATCTCACCTGCACAAACCAACTCATAAAAATGCTGTCATTTTGCTGAGGTGTTGTGTAGCCAGCGGGTCCAGCTCACATCCTGGGGTGAGGGAAGTTATTTTAGGTTTTTTGCCATTTCCTTCCTTCTGAACGAGGAGGAGTGGCTTGTAGCCCATTGCATGTAGCTTCTCAAGCTGCAAAGACATTTATTTGTAAAGGATAAAAAAAGTATGTTATCAAAAAACCTGAGTGTAAATTCAGTTTGAGGCAAGACTTGAAATTTGTTGTAAGACCAAACATTGACAAAAAACTGCCCATTATTACATGTCATATTAAACTAAGTTCCTCTGATCAGACTGACAGAATTTGAATGCACTTATGACCAGCAAAAGCAAAATTACTGAGTCATCCTCAAAAGTGAATTTTCTATTTTGTCAAATTTACTGTGTATGAAAAATAATCTCTGGCTTGAATTTGATGTTAGAATTATTAACAGATCAGGACTCAACATTTTAAAAGTGGTTAAAAGTCAAAATCTGGTTGCCACTTGTATGAATTTGGTAGCCAAGGGCAACCATTAATGTTGAGCCCTGTAGATGTATAGATTTTTTCCATCCATCTTTCATATTTACCACCCCAAATGAATAGGTTTACACTGAAAATCAATGCATTTCAATACATTGCAAATACATAACAGGATTAGTTCTACGAGGAGGAAGGTGGGACATCTAGGATCCAGTATTTAGTAAAATACACAATATAGCTGTGTTCTTTACTTTGGTGAACCTATTCATACTGTATGTTTTTTTTTACAAGGTTAAGTGCTCACGAAATAAATGAATTTTCGGTTGTCTTTTGAATGTTGTCAGGGATTCTGCATTCCAGATGACGGTGGGGAGATCATTCCACCAGCATGGAACCGTGAATGAGAATGTTCTGGAGAGTGATTTTTTGGCAAAGGGTACTTAGTTCATTAATATGCCTTTCAAGTTAACAGTCAGTGACCTTAATGGTTAAATCTGCTGGCCTGTTCCCTAAAGCCATAACCAATGTGAACTCACACAGGCACTGACTCCACACCTACCCCCCGATCCCCGGACTTTCTTCTACCCACCTACTGTGCAATATTTAACATTTAATACTTTTGATAACACTGATATTCTGTGCAATTTCATTACTGTTCAATATTTAATACTTAATATTTAATACTTAATACTTTTGATACAATCAAAGTCACACGGTATACAAACCATATTTATCTTTTCTGTTTTAAAGTATATAGCTTTTCAGAACTGTGCACCTTATCCCCCCCCCCCCTTCTTTTGCAATACTTATTTTATTCCTTGTTGTTACATTTCTCTTACGTACCTGTTGACACTGGAAAAGGAGTTGCTTCAATCTCGTTGTACAATATAATATTCTGAAGGATCTGTGTTTAAAGTTAAACTCCACTTTTAACACTAATACCTAAATTCCTTATTAATATTACATGAATGCCATGACTACATTAAATTCATCACATACTACTGAAAGGGGGAATCGCATGCTCAATTTAAGTCAGTTTTTCAATAAAGATTTACCTGGCCCGCAACTTGGAGCCAGTTTTTAATTTTGGACCACCGTGTGTTTGAGTTTAACACGCCTGCACTAAGCTTTAACTGTGTGAAAGAGAACCTTCAAGTTGCATTTGGTGTTTAAACTCTGTTTAGAGGTCAGCAAACCCTATATTTCAGAAATCTGGTTTAAATCACTCTTTTCAAAAATAAAAATAAAAGCATTTGAAAAATATATTATGATCTTCTGTCAAAAATGTCACTCAATCAGGACTGGTAAATGTGGCGACCCTATTAAAAAAGGTAGTGTTAATTGTACACACCAAAATGATGGCTTCATCCCGCATGGCTGCCTCATTGTGGGTTTTTTTAAGATTGCCAAGTCACTCCCCCTTCTTCATATCAAGGGCCTGCAGCCTCTTCATCAAACGAGCCTTCTTGGGCTGCTCTGCCCCACAGGCCTTACAAATCTTAGTGGCACAGGGCAGGACCTGGGGGCAGTTGGGGCATTTATTTTTATTAGAAACCATGTTGTCTGAGAAAAAAAAGAAAGAAAAAAGAGAAAGTTATTTATGTATAATATAGGCTACCCATAGAAACATTCTGAATTAATATCACACTATATGATTTAAAATCACACTATGCAAGGGACGCTATGTGCTTTCTTAATTTCAATGGTCAAATTGTCTTAACCAGTCATTCTTCTGAGTTTTGAACTTTGTTCGTGATGACATTGTGATAAGGGTAAACATTTCTCTGATTTTTAACTGCCATTTACACAAGAATAGTGTGTGTGTGTTGCCCAGATGAGAGACGGAACATAGTCCTATCGGTAAAGGAAAAATGTGACAATTTCATGTCTACTGCATGCCAAATGTTAATATCACATTATTAAATTACACGAAAAGCGAAAAGGAAGAGTTGAGAAAATGTTTGTGAACTAGTAGGCTACACTAACATGTGACATGCAGTTAGCACTTTATAGCATTTTATATCAGACAAATGGAAACACCAAAGCAATGTCACAAAAGGTTAAAATAGGGCATAAGGCAGTCATGACAATACTCCAGCAACATACTTGACTAATACACTTTTGCATACATATTTCATTGAATTATATAGGCTACTTCTTCATGATGTTGCCAATAATTTTAGCCTACCTTAATCAATGACTCCAGAGAGTTAGTAATTGGTGAGAGCTCCGTCATCCGGATATTGTAAAAAAAAAAAAAAAAACACCTTTCCGCAAAATGTAATTAAATTAAAATTATTTTTATTATTTCAACAGGGCATCAGAAGGAACTCCCTGGAGCTTTAAAAAAAAAAAAAAAATTCGGAGCTTAACTTACTGTCACAAAACTGAGCAACGTACTGTATTGCTGGTGACAAAAACACAGATTAAATGTACTTTTTTTTTGCTGTAAGATGCACAATGGTTCTTTTTTTATTTTTTATTTCTTTTTTTATTGAATTTTTAAAATTACAGAATTCAATATCAAGTCCTTGACACATTACTTTTACTCATTTTCATATTTAGTAACAATATAGTTAAAAAAAAGAAAGAAAGAAACTTAAAATAAAGGGCATCACAAACGTATGTTAAATTCATTTAGCAGAGATAGGCCTACAGATCTTTGAGCTTTTAATTTTTTTTTTTAAACTTTAGACTCTAAAGACTCTAAATATATTGTAAAGGCTGCTTAAAAATGTGACAGCCTATTACTGTCCTGAATGACCCGCTGATCGCTGTCAGATTCTGTGATATGAATGTCCGCATTGCATTGTGGCTAATGGGCTTATAATTTTAAAAATATCAATAAACAGCAAAGCAACCCAGCTTCAAAATAATAACCGAAAAAGACCGAAATAATAATTCATAATTAATATACAGCATCGCCACTCCCACCAAGCGCATCACGCGCTGTGCGTAGGGCACCAAAAATAGCCTAATGAAAAATCAATAATCATAGTCAATAATTATAATGCCGATATAGGCCTTTATCACAGTCCGCGTGTCGTCACATCCGGCTCCGATTAGTAGCGTTAATGAATTTCCGCCTGCTTTATTGTCAATGGACAGACGGCAATTTTGTGAAGAAAATTAAACTAATTTAGTTTAGTTGAACATTGACGCAATAAACGTCAATGTTAAAACTGCGTATTTATACCGATTCCATACCATGTATCATGTCATCCTTCATTTTAATGTGCAGTCAGATTAATGAAGAGCACGCAGCTCAAATAACTGCCAGAGGAATACTCGGACTGATTAAATGTTATTTTTAATATTATTTTGTTTATTTTTGCGATTAACCTCCAGTTCTTTTTCACAGTATAATGACATTCAATCGTTGCACGCAATCACTGAGAATATAACTTAAGATGATCAAACTTATTTTTAATTATCGTCTATGGACTGGAAATATTTCTTTATTTTAACAACTTCAATTTGATGCAATTGAGATTGCACAATAAAGTCAGCATGTGAAAAAAATTTGAGCTAAATGTTTAATACGAGTTTGCCCTAAACCTTTAATTTAATCCTTCTATACAGCCTTAATTTAGTCATAATTAATGTTTTAAGCTTTGGCTAATTCTAATACTTATGTGATATGTTGTTTGTATATTTTTCTCGCTGTTCTGAAATGAAATAAGGAGATCAGACTGTGAAGAATTGCCTATACACATACAGCATGGCTCACACACTCCTGTTTAAGTCGGGATATCGTGACAACTTATTCCTTCGTTTCATAATACTCAATTAATTGTTTTAAACTGAGATTGGTGTCTTTAGAAGACATATATGTGCTGAATTCTAGATAAATAATCCACAACAATGGCATGCTATGGGCACAGCCGTTGATAGAGGCTGCAGCAGAAGTTCTTTTACGCTTCTATTTGAATCTTCCGCTTTTCAAGTGCGGAAGTGTGATAAAGGCCTATTATTTCAGTATATACCTTTCAGGCATAACAAAAGAGTATTTAATTGCTCTAGAGATGGTGCCCCCCAACAATTCGATATCTCATCAAGCCCAGTGGGCTTGCGCAGCACCTGACGAAGTTTGACTTTGACAGTAGGAGGTATATAAAGGCTGTCTTTGTGTTTAAAATCATAAAGGAATTATGGTTAGGGCACCAAAATGGCTAGCAGCAGCACTGCACATATATAAACCGTGATAAGATCTCATGAATAAATGTTGATTAAACAGCTTCTCTGCCTGTAGCCCGACTGGCAGAAAGAATCGTGCTGAAATGAATTAGTTTAAAAAACGTGCTGAAATTACGAAAATAATGAAATAAATGTGTCCTTGCCACGAATAAATAGATTAAACTACGTGACCAAATCACGAACTGCCGTGAGACTGGGTTGATCCAGTAGTATATTATAATACTGTTTCTCATGCATGATCGAGCACATTTCCTTGTATGAATATATGTTTGAACTCAAAGACAGAGGTCTTGATTCTTGAAAGAATCGATCTTTTGAGCTGAATGTTTTGTTGATATAACATTACACTGACTTGTTAGGGAAAAAATTTATAGTGACATTGTGCGATGATGTAAGGAACTGATTAATCTTTTTTATTTTTTTTATCCAGTTATTGAACCGAACTGTCCAAATGAACTGGTTCACGGAAATGAATTGGACTTTGCATCACTATTCACTTCTCTTAAGAGGTTGGGTTTCAGAGGAACTCTTATAACACTGCAGGACCAGCTTAAAGCAAACGCTGAACCAGACTATAATTGAAATGTTGAGCAGGAAATCGCATTGGCTGCAGCAGTGGCCAATCAGCTTGTCATGTAGTGATGAATAGACATTCACACTGTACATTATAATGTTGAGATACCCAACTTCTCCTGTAGCATTTAAAAGGATTCATTTTAGTTTTTTTAAATGTTTGATTTTAATTCATTTAGACAAAATAGTGTAACATCAGTTGGGGGTTCTGCGCCTTGCTCAAGGGTCTCACCTCAGTCGTGGTATTGAGGGTGAAGAGAGCACTGGCTATTCACTTCAGCCGGAGCTAAGACTCAAACCCGTGACCTTTGGGTTACAAGTCCATCCGACTCTCTAACCATTAGGCCACAATATGACAACATGGGAATTAACCAACTGTCTTACTAAAATAATACCTTTATTGAACCAAGTATGATAGAACAAAGATTTGTTTATAAATATTATGTCCTTGATATTTCATATGAAATAATTTTGGGGTGAAAATTTTTATTTATAAACCAATTTATATGCTAGCAGGTCTTGTCTGTGTGAAAACCGACAAAATAGGAATTTAGTAAATTTGTTGACAGAAAAATTACATTTCAATAAAAAGTCAATGGCTCCAAAAGTATTAAATATATGATTAAGAAATACAGTTTCCAAAGACTTTATCTGTTCTTCATAAACTCTATTAACCATTTAATTTAGAAAGTGTCATTAAGTGTAAGACTTGCAGTTTGTCCCCCTGCTCTTTAGGATTACTAATTGCCTCCTTTTTTAAAAAAGTTTTTTTCTCTCTCTCTTCAAATGAAGTTATAAAGAATCACATTTAGATCACAGATCTAGATATATCTTAATCCTTTGACAATAATACCCTCCCAAATATTCAGATATCCCCCATTAACCACAAATTAAATTTCTTTTTTGTTTTCTCAATAATTGGTTCAAAATTTAACTGACTCCTTTGTTTTTCATTTGTACAAATTACTACACCTGGATATGTCTGCAATACCTTTATGCCGAGAGGCGTGACTTGCCATTAAGTCACCTAGGTCATCATTAGCATTCCCCTCTGATTGCTGCATTTATTCTGGTCTTATCTATCACCTTCTAATCACTGAACAGAGAGTAGTGCCAAGCAGCCTGGCAGCACAAGATCTCTTTTTTTTTCTTTTGCTACTGCCACTTGGACTAAAATCTGAAAATGAATTTATCACTGAAGATCATTTTGATGTTCAGCTTGGTGGCTGCAATGACTGCACAATACCGTGAGTGTTTTTTTTCTTCCTGTAACAAATGTTATAATTTAGACGTTTTGAAGTACTCTCATGTGTAGCTAAAAAAAAAAGAGCAAAAATTCCTGTACTCGTAGTTGAAGACACTTATAAACATCAATATTGTGATTTTTACATGATTTTTACATCCCTATATGCTCAGGATTATTATTAGAGGATAACAAGTAGCCTGTAGAAGTAGATATGCCAGCTTTTGCCATTGAGGAGTAATTAATAATCCTAAATAATTTTAGGACATTGTATTGTTCTGTATAAAAGCAGAACAGATTTCCTGCCTATCTGCTGATAGGTTTTGCCAGTTGGGTAAAATAATTATTTGAGTTTCGATCAGTGACTTAAAAATATGATTCTTAACCTCACTAACCTCATAAAGTTGTCAGTGAAGGGTAAGGTGGTGATATGTTGGACTTTACTCCTAGTGCCTGATTCTACTTAATGTGCAAAGACAGATATCTCTCTTATATTAAAAAACATATATTTTACGTATTATATTCATAATGGTCATAGGCTATCAATTAATTGTGCTACCTCAAGTATACTTGTTTTGTTTATTATTTGAAAAACATTATTACATGTACATATACATGACATGCTTATAGTGAAAGTGTAGTTTGAATGTTTTTTTTTTTTTGTAAATTTATTATAAATTTTATATTATTATTATTTGGTTTTATTTCTTGCTATTCATGTTCTAACCTTGAGATGCTTTCTTTTGGATAGGAGATAGTGTGAACTTTCTGATCTTCATCAGAAAGTGTCAGAGTCACTGCTGACGTATTTATTGCTTTCAGAGTCCTTAGCAATTTGTACTTGTTTAGCTAGATGATTTCTCACTTACGTGACATGATAATGCTTCACAACTGGAGAAGTTGACTGACTTTTTTTTCTTTTTTTTAGATTATTCATATCTTAGAATAACATTTCTGGTAACATCCACATGATCACATTTACAGTAATCCCAAAATGTATTTGGGTACTTCTGGATGCTTCACAGATCACACATTGGATAATGAGACATTTTTCATCAGGCAGACTAGACTATGGAAGACTATAAGAGATGGTGTTATTTTCCCAGCTGTTTTAGTGAGAGAGCAGTACAGAGAGAGGTTATGCTAATGTGTCACTCTGTTCCCAGGTGATATTTCATGTTCTTCCATTGTTCATCACAGTAACTTTTAATCATAAGAAGTCTTTTTCCTTAAAGGGACAGTTCACCCCAAAATGTAAATTCTGTCATTATCTACTTTTTCCCACCACAGTACAATGACGATAGTTTTTGGCGTGGAACTGAGTCAATATTAATATTTTATCATTGTTTTATCCGTCAGCTTTTGAGGGGTCGGGTACTGATGATACCACAGCCACTACGCCAGAAGGTACTCTAATCTTCAAAGTCTGACACCCCACCAGCAGACCTAAAGGCTAAATAGTAACACTTAATCGTAAGAAGTCATTGTCCTTAAAAGGACAGTTCACACAAAAATACAAATTCTGTCATTATTTACTGTTGTGTTGATGGTTCAGATTCTCCAGACTTTTTTTCACCACAGACAATAGTTTGATATGGAACTGAATCAAGATGAATATTTTATCACTGTTTTATCTGTCAGATCCTGAGGGGTCGGGTACTGATACCACAGACACTCCTGCCACTACAAAACAAGGTACTCACATCTTCATAGCCAGCAGCTCCACTAGCAGGACCAAAGGCTAACTGAGTAACTTTCAATAATAGGACAAAGTTGTACTTAAAGCAATAGCTCACACACAATAGCTTACCCACCATCACCTCATTACAACCTTGTATGATTTCCTTTTTAATGTGGAACCCAAAAGAAAATATTTTGACAAACTGTACTGGCTCGTTTCTATGCACTTATAATGAATGGGGACTAATGGTTTTAAGCAAAAAGTGTCACCATAGGTTCAGAGTGTCCTACTAGAATAACCATATTGTTTATTCATTTGACAGGTCCCTGTGATTCAAGTCCTTGTATCGGAGACAGTACCTGTGAAGCACGGTTTGACGGCACGTTTGTTTGCATCTGCCGGCCTGGACTGGTTTACAATCAAATAAGCGGCTGCATTCAAAGTATGACTGGCTCACTTTTGAATCATTAATACTTTAAGCTACTGAGATTGCATAAAACAGTCAGCCTTGGTACAGAAATTAATCTTAAATAATTTAAAAAACTGGTGACTTCTTTCATGTGGTGTGACCTGACTTTAACAATTAAAGTACAATAACTACCTTGCTGTTTTACCATTATCGATTTTGGAATGAATGAACACATTCACATATTTTATACATTTGGTATCATTAAACACATTAATGTTTTATACTCTTATTTTTTTTTAATCAATTGCAGCAAAGATCTTCCCTGGTAGTTTAACGTTGTCTGAGATGTTTAAACCAGAAATGACTGACAGGAAGTCTGAGGAGTTTCAAATTGTATCAAATAGAATAGAGAATGAGGTAAGAGACTGAATTTCCTCTTGGGGAAGGACTGAAGTTTAGTCATTTTTCTTGCTTAGTAAATGATGAGTGCTATAAATAAATGGTTGTAAACAGATAACAGTTGATGTCAAAAAGCATTGCTTTGCATTTTCTCAATCCAAATATAGCTCAGTATAGTCCTTAATGGCAATGGCTACATACGTTCCATCGTTTTGAGTCTAAGGTGAGTGACAATTGTTACAATACTAGTATTTGCTTTAAACACTAACCTGTTTATCTTATAGCTGCTTACAAAGAACATAATTTTTATTTTACTTATTGAGGATTATAAGTTGCAAATAATAGTTGCCACTTTGACTTACCATTATGTTCTAAAGTTTTGAAGCTTCGATATGGTAACTAGCTAAAAACGAACAAGTTGAAATGCTTTACATCGCCACAGGCATTATTTCATATAAAACAAGTTGGATAGAATGTGTGCTTTTCATTGTAATTTCCTTGCATCCATCCTTACAGGCAAGGCAGTATAATTGCAGAAGTGCAGAATTTCTATGACATGTCATCCACTGTCACAAAAGAATTGGTTGAATCTCAGATTCGGGAAGCAATTACTGAAAATAAAATTTCAGGCGCCACCGAATTCAAAGGTATGTCTAATGCTTCTTGTCATTTGTTTTCCAGCAGTACCAGAGTAATGAATGGTTTATAAAGCATTAGAAAGAAGCATAAATTAGCAAGTCTCACATTTTTACTTAATTCACAGAAAACTCAGTGTGTGATCTTGGAGCTTGTGACAATAAAACCACAAACTGTGAGGAACTGGTTAGTGGTGTTGCAATGTGTACTTGCAAAGAAGGATATGTCAGATCAGAGTCCACATCTCAGGCCTGCCTTGGTAAATGTCTTGAAACGTAAATCTTTGTTTACTCACTGTTATGTACACACAACTTCAAAACACTCAGACTGGTTCTCGTCATTTTACAATTGTGCTCTCATCTCCTTACAGCTTGTCCAAATGGGGAAAAGGCAGTGGATTCAAAAATCTGTGAAAAGTAAGCACTCGGAACATGTCATATGCAGATTTTTATGATTCTATATGAAAAATAAATGTCTATTAAAATCATTTCATGCACATTCCATTAATACTGTCCCAGGCCCACTGCGTTCCTCTATGCTATAGTGTACTCATTATGCCCATCCAATAAGATTTTCGTCTAATCCCTGTGAATTTAAGTGACAGATCTGTAAAATATATATTAAAGTCACCATGAAATAATTCTTTTGAAATCATTTTTAATTGAATATTGCAGTGTTTACTATATAGAAGATTATCAGTGCAAATCATTAATTTTTCCAATGTGCCATTATAATCTTTAATCAAAAGAACTCGCAATGACATCTTTTCTCTGATTGTCCTCGTGTTCAACAACATGAGGGCGGGACAAACCCCTCCCCACCAGCAACCTGTCACTCACATGCGATTGCAGCAATAGACCTTAGCCAGGTTAAAGCCATAACTAGTTTTTGACAGGAATGAAAATGATGCTGTGAGGGATACAAGTACAGTGCGTTCAACTGACCTTTGTTTGTGAGATGTAAAAATGATATGATATAGGACCTTTATACAGCTTGCCACTGTAAAGACTGTAAGCCTATCCCTCACAGCCTTGTTTACTTCATGTTAAATTTAATATCGCATCTAAGCTGATAAAGGTCTACAGCAAATAGTGCTGCCATCATATCACCAGTGTGTGAGATTGCGATACACAATATTATCGTTCGTGTGTGCGTGGGTGGGTAAAGGTCAAGAGAGAGACTATCTGAACTTGTCATAGGCTATTGCATAACTTTTTGGTGTTTTAAACCACGTCTATGGAAGCACAAATGATTGAAATAATATACTTTCAAACATACTGATAACATGTTAAATATAAAACTATTTAAAACAGCGTTCATATATATTCGGATACAACAGTCATATATCGCTATTAGGACCACATGTCCTGTGACAAGTTTGCCGCATCGGCTCACGGAAGTTAAAAGGTCTGCAAAATCAGTCAACGGTGAAAATCAAAAGTAATTCTATTTTAAAGACCAACAGTTTAACACTAAATATTGGACATAAACAAACATGTTAAATATAAAAGTATTTAAAACAGGTAAGTTCATATATTTGGAGTAAAGTTCATTTAAATGATACATCAGTCATACAGCGCTCCGGACCGCGCACCCCACGCCGAGCCCTGTTTTAGACTGATAACTTATTATATGCATATTTTTAAAACAAAAATGATGAAGAATAAGCATCAATATTTTTTGTTAATGTGCTGTAAAGAAAATAAAATGCTGATGACGATGCCGTTTTCGGCATGTTCATTCATACAGCTGTTCAAGAAAAGATGTCTCTTTTAGCACTCTTGACATGATTTGTAAATATAGGTTTATGACCTTGCAGTTCAATTTTGATGTGGCCATAGTTTTATAGTCTGTTTTTAAAACATTTCCGATGAGGAGAAGCCTAATCCTCCTTTGCACATGTGTGTGAAGTGCAGTGTGGTGAAACAGCATTATCGTTGATTTCAATGACTATCATCGATACACGATACTATCGTCACAACCTTAATAGCAAACAACAACAATCCAATGATCCAATTAAATCCTGCCCTACATTTTTTCATTGTTTTACTAATATAATAAGGAAGAAAAGACAATCGCAACTTTTGTTTCAACCTGAATACACTGAAGACTACACCATTAAAATTACGTAAACAGTTGGTTGTATTCATTATTCAGTATAATATAATATAAATATTGGTGTTGTGGTTGCACAGTATCACTAAGTGCTCTTTTGCTCATTTTAGATGTCCATTTGGCTATGCTGGGTTCAACTGCAATGATCGTAAGTCATCCCTCCACAATCATCTGAATCAAGCTGCATTTCTCTGTTATGTTCAGTTGGTTGGTTTAAGGAACATTTATGCATCTGTTTGTTATGCAAATTCTCATTACAGCATATCTTTTGGTTGTGATCGTGGTGTCCACTGTGTTGGGTGCATTGCTGATCATCTTTATTGTTGCCCTGATAGTTGTAAGCTTCAGGTGAGGGTCTACAACACATTTTCCAGGCTTATTTAAACAAACATTCTTCCAATGTTACCTAACATGATAACACTTCATAATAACTTTCATTAATAAATCAATAACAAACATTATATAATGCTTAACGGATCATTAGCTAATATGTATTCAAATAGCTAAAAATGAGATAATGTGCTTACTAATATTTACTAATAAACTCATTAAACATTACCTTATGATTAACAAATAATTATTTATTGTAAATTAAAGTGCTTACAAATGTCATTAGACTTTTAATTCATATCATGCACATCTCGAAAATCTACAAATGATTTTAACAGATGTTATGCGATTATTTGTTAAAATCATTTTTGAAAAGTGCATGATCGTATGAATTGAAAGTTTAATGACATATGTAAACATTAACTTACGATCAGTTAAGCATTATATAATGTTTGTTAATGATTTATTAAGGAAAGTTATTATAAAGTGTTACTTAACATACTGATTTTTTGTCTGTGCATACTTTTACAATTGTAGGAATCAGAAGGAAGACTCCTCATCCGAGGTAGACTTTAGCTCGAGCTATGGAAATAAGGAATTACATAAACCTACAGGAATTCCCAGGATCCCTCGGGCCAACCCTGAAGCTAGCTGGAAGTCTAACAATCTGGAGATGACCGATAGTGGAAGCAATCATGCACTGGTTATCAGAGATCGCCCAGAAAGCAAAGCGGTAAGTCCACAAGTACAACGCTATTCACTGGGCTTATTACAAGCCAGTGATAAATTTATTATTCATTAATATATAATGTATTTATCTAATAATTCATTTATTATATAATATATAATTAATATATTAAATATAATCATACAATAATTCATTCATTAATAAAGCATCTGCAAGTATTTAAAAACATTATTGGTGTTTTTGTAGCGTTACACTGGTTTCGATGAGGACATGAGCTATAGGGGTCACGCTCCCCCAGCGTACTCGGGCTACGGTGGGAGAGGAGTGGACAACGGTGGTGTCCACAACCCATACTTTCGACATGATGATGACAGAATGCGCAGATATTGAGTGCTTAGAAAAGCGCTATATAAATGTAATGAATTAAAATTATAATTAACACCAATTAATTAAATTAGGACAGTAGGATGCAGGAATTAATTAAAATTGTTTTTATTTCTTTGTTGACCAAAGTTTGAAGGTTGTAATGAAGAACAGTTATTGCCGTTTTATATACATCTTACCATAGGAACAGTTCAAATTTACTTGATATTTACATTCTGTGGTATCAGCAGCTAATAAAATTCAGTTCATGGGCTTTCCTCTTGATCTAAGCCTCAACTTAAAACATATTGGAATAAAATGTCTTTCCTGAACATTTGAATGGAAGCTATGTTGCAGGGGCCTTAACCTAAAGTCATTGATTTTTTTTTTTTTCCAACAAAACATTTTTCAAAACACATCCATTTATTCAGGGACAGAAATGATTAATAACTGTTCTAACTGTAATTATTAGATTTGAAAAATAATGTCATAACTATGCCAATGGATGTATAATGATAACTAATGATCTTTTTAAAAGTATATAAACAGTATATATTTTGTTGTATTTAAATAGTCAATAAATAATTAGATTTCTGATTTTGAAAGGTATTTGTATCTTCTTTTCCCAAACAATTTCTTTGTTTTCTGTTAAAAAACGACATGAAACAAATTATATATTCTCATCAAACGTTGCTCTCATTTTCACAAAATGCATCAATATGTACATTTATGGAACGCTTAGGATCTCTCACTTTAGACAAAAACCAAAATACATAAATATGAATATTACATGCTTAAACAACTTTTGTTTGTTTGCAATATAATCTATGGTTATAGAAAATGTCCTTCCTACTGTCGTTATTTTTGTTATTTGATTGTCTAATGTAAAAAGACTTTTGTGCGCTGCACTACACATTTATAAATAACATTATATTACACACTGCGCACTACACTGTCATATATTTAATCATTATTAATGCTGTATAAGTTAATGATAAACTTGTATCTCATCACTTAAATGACTTGATATGTCATCTTATTTAGCATTCCTCTGTCTCACTTTCCTCATACTGTATAAAGTAGGACACAAGACAAAAAGAATGCCACATCAAGGTAAAACAAGCTTTTTTTTTTCTTTTTCAAGACCAAGTATGTGTTCACGTACTTATCCAAATGCTTTTAAAGTACCCCTTTTATGGCATTTGAAAGGTTCATATTTTGGTTTTGGGAGTCCCCAATGTAACTAACTCTAAGGAAAGAGTAAATAAGTAATAATTACTTTTGAACTTTATTTTATTAGTCTCCTCTGTTAATGTAATGAGTCCTTTATTTCCGCCTCTATAGTGGAACGTTAATTTCGCATCTAGAAAGGTGGGACTGGTTAGTGAGACGGACACACGGAAGAAAGGAGGAAAAAATCTCATGTCGCTCTAAAACACTCTGAAATCGTAAAGTTCTAAAGAAAAGGAGGGGATAATTAAGCACCTAGCCGGAACGGGAACAAGGTATTGTGTTTAGTTTGTTTAATGTTTATGTGCATTAATATGTAGGTTAATTTATTTGACTTGAAGAAGTGTTTAAATGTGTATCACTTGTCATGTGAAGTTATGTTAACATAAGCTTTTCAGCATTGTTATTACTGATTGAGGTAACGTCATAAAAAGGGTTTTATAAATGGCTATTTCTAATATTGTTATATATATATATATACTGTTTAATGTGGCCTTCGGCTAATGTTTGGGTTCGTAAGAGCTAATTTATGTTATTTATCTGTCCTGTAGCTCTTACGGTGTTTCAAGAAGAAAAGGGTGTAAGAAAATAAAAGCTTTTGAAATATCAGTACGCTTCACCATTGTCTGGCTGGAGTCTAGCTACACCCAACAACAGGCTGACATGCATGCAAGGTCAAAAAACACTTTCATTGTCTTATAATATGCATTTATTTTTACCTTATTTGCTCAATGACTCCCAAATGATTTGCTCAATGATTAATTTTTCCAAACCCCTCCTTTGCGTGACGCTAATCTGCGGTGATTGGTCAGATGACTCTGTTGTGACTCAGATGATCTGTTGTGATTGGTCTACTGCGTGCAGCGCATGTCAGAAACGTAACGCCCATCATCATTACTGGATTATGGCTTATCAAGTGTTGAAGATTTTATACAGTGTATGCAGGGCCAGACTTACCATTGGGCTTCTGTTCATTTGATTGGTTTATTTTTAAATTAAGGTGCGTTTATTGGTCTGGCATTGATAAAAACCCCGCCATGTTAAAGGAATGATATCATTTAATTAGTTTACTTTTGTATTAGTTTAACTAATAAATAATACAAATAAAACACTTTAAAAGTGACTTGCATGTTTCTAGCACGATTAGCAAGTGACTAGTATGTTGATAGCATGACTAGCAAGTCACTAGCATGTCATTAGCGTGATTAGCAAGTGACTAGCATGTTGCTAACATGATTAGTAACTGACATGTTGTTAACATGATTATCAAGTAACTAGCATGTTGCTAGCATGACTACCAAGTGACTAACATGTCATTAGCATGATTAGCAAATAACTAGCATGTCGCTAGCATGTTTCCAGCATGATTAGCAAGTTACTAGCATGTTGTTAGCATGTTTCTATGCTAATCCAGCTAAAACCAGTTGATTCGGTAAAAAAAAACAAAGCTAAAATCAGCTAAGTCCAGCGTGATAGTGGCCAAAACCATGTTAAAAGCATGTTTCTAGCCTGATTAGCAAGTTACTAGCATGTTGTTAGCATGTTTCTATGGTAATCCAGCTAAAACCAGTTGATTCAGTAAAAAAACAGCTAAGACCAGCGTGACAGTGGCCAAAACCACTTTAAAACCATGTTAAAAGCATGTTTCTAGCCTGATTAGTAAGTTACTAGCATGTTGTTAGTATGTTCTTATGCTAATCCAGCTAAACCAGCTAACTCCAGTTGATTCAGTAAAAACCAGCTAAAAACCAGCTAAGACCAGCGTGACAGTGGCCAAAACCACTTAAAAACCAGCTTGGGAGACCAGCCAGAGCAACCGATCAGCTTAGGCTGGTTTTAGCTGTATTATCAGTAGAGAGTTTTTAAGGTTTGCTATGGCAGTAGACAGCTTAAATACATCAAAAGTCTTATTGTATAAAATGTTCACCCCCTCAATGAAAGTCTATGGGATCTTAGGTGGTTTTGATAGTCTGGTTTACGAAAACTGTAAGCCGGATCAGTTAGAAAAGATATAGCAACCTGAGTCAGACCAGTCTGAAGGTCTGACCCGAGCTTGGTGGTTCTAGCTTGAAAGCTCTAGGAGGAGATACATTTTAAAATTTAGTCTCAGAAGAAGAAGAAGTAGTAGTTTAAATAGGATTTCAGTAAAATGGCTTTTTCAAGCCAACTTAATTACATCAACAGAGCAGCAGCTGATGGCGTTATTAACTCCCAACTTAAAATGCAGCTTGAGTCGCACTGCAATTATGGGAGTGAAGTTTTGCGAAGAGTGGTTGCGGTGGTAAAATTTCTTTCAGAACGGGAAATGGCTTTCCAAGGCTCAAGTGAAATATTTGGTAGAGCTGATAATGGGGATTACATGGGCATCCTGGAGCTGATCAGTGAATTCGACCCATTCTTGAAATCACACATACAAATGTATGGAAATGCTGGGGTAGGAACCCCCTCATATCTCTCGTCGAAAACGTGTGAAGAATTTATCAAGATATTGGGCAACAGATTGCTGTCTGAAATTATTGCCGAAGTGAAAGTGGCCAAGTACTTTTCGACTTGTATTGATTCAACTCCTGACATCACGCACATCGATCAGCTTACATTTATCATAAGGTATGTTTCACCTGAGGGCCTCATTGAAGAGCGATTGCTAAAATTCCTCCCTGTAGCAAGCCACACAGGGAAGGCACTGTGTGATGCCATACTCAAGTTTTACATGAAATGGACATAAACATCTGTAACTGCCGCGGACAATGCTACGATAATGATGCAAACATGTCACGAGTGTACAACGGCTTGCAAGCTCACATCACAGACATTAATCCACTAGCAGAGTGGGTGCCGTGTGCCATGCACACACTCAATCTTGTTGGAATTAATAGTGTGAACTGCTGCACAGAGACTGCAGATTTTTTTTTTTTACTTTGTTCAACTTCTGCTCCAAATCTACAGCAAGATGGAAGGTGGTAACTGCAGGGTTGCAGCCTAATGAAAATCACCGCATTGAAACACTAAAACCTCTCTCTGACACCAGGTGGGCTGCACATGCACAGGCCACCAAGGCACTGTGCAGAAATTATGCCAATATTCAAGAGTCACTAATGAACATTGCAGAAAACAGCACAGAACCTGACGATACAAAATGATGCAAGGTCACTGCATAAAAAAATGAACAAACAAGAGACTGCTTTTCTGTGCACTATGTGGAATCATGTCCTCCAACGCTTTCAGGGGACAAGTGTTGCACTACAAGCGGTGGATCTTGACCTGTGCAATGCTGTTGATTTGGTAAGATCACTGCAGGACTATATTGTAGGTTTGAGAGATGAATTTGATGTGTTTGAGGCCCGAGCAAAAGCAATGTCTCTCACAGTTTCAGCAACGTACAAACAAGACACACAAAGACAAAGAAAACGCAAGACTCATGTGGGTGAGTCTGCAACACCTGAGGCTCACTTGTCAGGATGAGAAAAGTTCTCATCTGGTGTGTTTCTAGTTGTGATGGACAGGTTGCTGGCAGAACTTGATCGTCGTTTTAAATCCTATAACGATCTCAACGTCTCCTTTGGTTTCCTGAACAAAATATCTACTCTCTCTGCTGAACATCTGCGTGAAAAAGCAGCAGGTCTACAGAGGAGGTACCACCACACTGACCTGGAAAATGAATTTTGTAAAGAGATCATCCAGTTCAAAGACTTCATCTGCCATGATGAGCCATCATCTGCAAGGGAACTTTTAATGACCATTAGGAAAAGAAAACTACAGACCATCTTCCCAAATGTAGATGTTGCTCTCAGACTTTATCTGACATTACCAGTCACAAATGCAAGTGGGGAGCGCAGTTTCTCCAAACTGAAACTGGTAAAAAACAGACTGTGATCCACAACGGTAAATCAGAAATTACATCATCTTACTCTGATGCCAATTGAGAGTGACCTTCTACGTAAAGTGGATTTTACTGATGTGATCAAAGACTTTGCAGCAGTCCAGAAGACGCCACTTTTAACTAGTAAGACTCCATTCCATTTATTTATTTTTTAAAGTGAGATGACGGATAGTATAGTGCATATAGTACATGCATGAAGTCAAAATCTAACTCCCTATTTCTCTCAGCTATGTTGTTGTTTTAAATGATCATACTCTGAATACTGCTGTTGTATGTCATGCTTGTTTCAGCTGTGATGGTGTAATATTTTTATATACTGTTTTTATTGTATTTGTGTGCATTTGATGTTTTTCAAAGGTAACTAAAACTCACCTACTTTCATACTCAACTCTATTTCTCATTCTCTCTTTAACACACACACACACACACACACACCAGTGGTGGACAGTAACGGAGTAGCTTTACTTCGTTACTGTACTTAAGTACATTTTTCAAGTATCTGTACTTTACTGGAGTAGTTTTAATTTTAGTAACTTTTACTTTTACTTCACTACATTCCAAAGCATAAGATCGTACTTTATACTTAACTATATTTCATAAAACTTATCGTTACTCCTTATAATAGGGTATATCACGTGCTCCGACACACAGAAGCGGTGTCCGATTCAAGAACGAACTGATTATTTTCAATGAACCTTTTAAATCGGTTCGCAAATCGCACTAAATGATTCATTCACGAATTAGAATGATTCGATTGCAGCTGTTCTAGAGTCAACAACTCACTGATTCAAATGAACGGTTTAGTGCGAGTCTCCAGTGAACTCAGTTCACAAGTAAGAACCGGGAGATCTTGTGAGCGCGCACGCGACTGATGCTGTTAAAATTAAGTTACTATTGTCAAATTTTAGGATTAATTATTGTTAATGAAAACCATATTTAAGTCAAAACTGTCATTTGTTTGTGAACTAAATCTACTGTAAAGGGTAATCTATTTAAGCCCACTGAAATGCTTGAATGCAAACACATCAGCATCAGTGCCTCTTAGGTCAAAAAAACAAAACATTAAAATAACACAGATTAAATAAAATAAATAATGCACGTTCAAATTCCCGCTGCAATAACATTAACAGTTCTATTAAAATGCTACGCATTTAGCCCTATGTGACGTCTGTTTTTATATTGTTTATCAACAGTATACATTTTTATATTGTTTGGATAAACTAGCCGAGTAGACAAATATGAATATTTATTCATAACCATACTGAAAATAAGTAAATACTGTTAGCTGATGCTAACCCAGATAGCAAGCAGACGTTGATTCAACGTCGATTTTTGGTTGTAAAGGTCATTATCGGTCGTCAATCAAATTTCAATGTTTAATCAACGTTCATTATTCGGTCGGTACATCAGAACGTTCTTACACCGAAAATAAAACATCGATTCAGCGTTGAAATCACGTTGGCTTTTCAACCGACACAGCCGACGCATCTGATCTAAATCATAACGTCTGATATAGGTTGAAACTTGGTCAGAGGAATCGGAGATCTGCGCTTGCACTCTCACAGAGGGTAATGAATGCATTTTTGTTCATTATTTTATATAGCTAGTAGTTTGTCCGTCTGTCACTGAATATTAGGCTACTTAAACTCTTAAGTGAAAGATGATAGTTTAAAAAAATTGACCGACAATTAACATTTTAACTCGAGCTTTGTCGAATGTTTAATGGCCTAGTTTTATTCATTATTTTGTTCTGTAGACATTTTTACACCACTGGCACTGACATTTTTTGTACAAATATTTTTCTTCACTACACGTCTTGTTTGGTTTTATTTAGTATCACTGAATGTTAAAAATAATTGACTTATGCAGACGCAAAACGTGAAACTGCACTCTTATTCGCAGCTCTATTTATAAATGTATATAAATATTTGTAAGATATAATCAGCATATTTTCTTAATCTGTTTTTTATAAATGTGTTGTATTACTGGCCCATATTGCAATGTTTGTGCGGAGGGTAGACTGCATGAGGAGGCGCCTGCGTGATCACTTGCATTTTTTCCTGATAATGAAACAATTAACATCAGTTTTAAACTCATAATAGGCCTAACTCATATTAAATAGTTAAAATGTCTCATTTTTACTACACTTTCATAATAATTAGGCGACTTTTGCGTGCTTTGTGGCAAACCATGCGTGTGCTTGAGGCTATTAAGGCAATATTATTCGCTTTGGATTAGTTAATATCGTAAATCCGTAACGGAGAGTCACGTCGATGTAAGTTAGGCCTATTTTCCGGCCCTCTAACTGCCCAAGTTTCTCATGTGCCCCCCTAGGAAAATTAAATGCCCACCCCTGGTCTACATGCAAGCAGGCTGAGTGTTCGTAAAAAAAATAAAATAATAATCCTTACCTTTCAAAGTGCTGCTTTAGGCTAGGGGAGAGCGGGGTCGAAAGTAACGTGGGACAAAAGTAACAAAGCGATTTTCTCAGAGTCACTTACTGCATTTGCATTCCAAGCTATGACAGCATGTTCAGTACGCAACCCTTGATGGAGCTAAGAAATATCACGTGATTTCGTCATCGTTTCCCGCAGTTAGGTCCGTAAAGCTGTTTTCGAGTACAAAAAGTAAATTATTGAAGCGGTAATTTTTTTAAAACTAGTTGTGTTGTTTTTCTTGTTTCATGTGTCACAGTAATGATCAATCTACAGGTTATTTAGTGCTTTAACACATCCTAAAGTTTGCATTTTCAGAGTTTTTCAGTATAAAAGTAAATCAGGTTTAAATTTCAGGAGTTTCTGTCGGGACGAAAGTAACAATTGTTACTTTTGTCCCGCTACAGTGACAATAAGTATTTATTTTGTTCCAGTGCCTGCTATACTGTACATTTCAGTGTCTTGCATCAATTATTAAAAATGTTTATGTCATATTATACCAAAAGAATATGTCTGATTGAGGGTCAGAAAGACAGACAGAGATCTGGTTTTATCCAGATGTTTATGAGAGGGCGTTTCTTGACATAGAGGAACATCACTCTCTGGGCAGCTGCTACGTCGCATTTACCTTAGTTATATTTAGGTTTTAGCCATACCTTAGCTTTTACACCTCCACCTATGAATTTGCAGTGTTTCCAGATGTTTTAATGCACATTATGAATGTATGCATAAAAACAACTGGATGGAAACATGAATAGGCCTACTGTTACCTAATGTAATTACATTTTATATTGTTCATTTTGTTTAATGTTTTTTTTAATAAAAATAAATTAAAATTGCCATTAAAAAAATATTTTAAACAATTCAAGTTTGTACAGTCGGATTTTGAGACATTTGATGAAACTTAAATTGAAAATGAAAATATGAAAATGTAATTTAATTTTTTTTTTGCAAAAATAAAGGACAGAATATGTTTGCAGTTACATATTAACAAGATCATAGTCAGTTATACTTAATAAAAATAAGAGTAAAAAATCTAGCTTATATTGTTGTGTTACTTTTGACCCACCTGTGTGTTACTTTCGTCCCAACTGTCGGGGTCGAAAGTAACAATGTGCAACTTATGTTCAAAGTGAAATTATACTGAAGTCTTTCTACATTTCTTCAAAATACCACCTGGTATTGATAGACCACACTTCTGAGTTACTGGCGACAGCAGAAATATATCTCTGTCTACAACATTATCTTTTAAAATTATGTTTTTCTGAAAAATGGTACTTTCGCCCCTGCTCTCCCCTATCCCATGTGCAGTGGGTCAGCCAAACTACAAAACCAAAACTTACATTTGTGATTTAAACAGAATTTAATCATTTGGGTCAGTGACGTGCCGCACTGATTTGGACTTCCAGGAGCAATAAATATTATATATTTATATAAAATAGGTTTAAATTATATATATGCTTTAATCTCACATCATTTGTCCTCCTCACTGTTCATAATTGTGTGAAAAATTCAAAAATAGGTAACTTTTAGACTATTAATGTGGTCAAATGTCATACAGTCAAACGGAATTCACTTAAAGTTATTTAAGACAATTGCATTTAAAATGATTAAAAATATTTAAAAATGATAAAATTTTTAATTTGGCATATTTTTTCAAGTCTTAAGATAAGCATATTAAAGTATCAGTAAGATAGACCTTTAAGAAATGTCATTAGTATCTAAAACAAATTGTTCCGCAAAGACACATTTTCCCTATGTCATACGGTAAAACAAAGTTTGGAAGCCATTTTGGAACTGAATATTAATGACTTAAGTCATGTGACATGTGATGACATCACTCAGAGGACCCCTGAAGACCAGCCAAGTTGAAGGTAAGTTTAAGATTTTGCTCCCAAATTTCAGGTAATTTCACCTTTTCCAAGTATGTTACCATGTGTCACAGATTTGGGTGTCATAGGGTCAAACGTCAAAAAAGGGTTTAATACATTTAAAATTTGAAAAAATATTGATTTACAGGTGAAATATAAAGTTAAAAGGTCAAGGTAAAGTGCAATGGTGGAAAGAGGTGGCCAAGCAACTGCCTGTTATAAATGACAAAGCATGAAACTGTCATAAGGGCAAACAAAAAATGTCATACGGACAAACGATTTTACCATATGACATGTTGTTATACCATATGACACAGAAAATTTAACTGAATTATTTAGTTATTTCTTAATTGTTTTATCACATATATAGTTTGTACAACTACTATGAATTAATATTAACATATATAATATATTTCTGCCTATTTCAAGCATTTTTTCACATTATTACAGATGCCTCTTTCTAGTAAGGAGAGGGGTGCACGTTTCCGTGCAAAGCAAAGGGCAGATCCTGCAGCTAGAGAGGAGAACCTAGCTAAGAGGAGGGAAAGGTATAACTGTGAGAGTATATGATGTCAGTAATGTCAGGATGTGCCAGTTTTGTCATTATAGGCAGTATCTTATCTATAGAACTGAGTTGAAGTCAGCATCACAATGTTTCTGGAAAGTGGCTTCATATATATAGATATATTATTCATGTGTGTGTGTGTGTGTGTGTGTGTGTGTGTGTGTGTAAATATACATATATATATAAATGTATGTTTGTGTATTTGTATGTACATTTATGAATAAATATCAATAAATGTACGTGTACACGCAGTCAACGGCAGAGGAAACATTCATTCTGAATTGGCCTACATCAATTTATTATATTAAAAATGCAATGAAACATTGAAATTGTACTATGTCATACAGTAAAACAAAATATGTCATATGGTAAAACATTGAATTTTAAAAGAAATAAAATAAATACTTTGTTTGTTTACATGGTTCATGAAAATAATGGAGGAGAGCTAGTATGATATATATATATATATATATATATATATATATATATATATATATATATATATATATATATATACATAACTTCAAGGCATTTTTGACTTATTTCTAGCAAAATAATAGAACAAATGTCCATAGATGACATGCTGTAGTCGTTAAAAAACAAAATATGTAGTATTTGTGGTGTAGGTGTTTATATTTTGCAACTTGTTATAGAATACTTACAGATCAACTATTACATTCTTGGTAGTATTTAACCGTGTCATGAATATCAATATTAATTTATTTCTAAAAATCACTTCGTTTTACCGTATGACATTTTCAAGGACTGTATACAAAGAAACACATTAAAATGTCATATATTGTATATCTAAATCATAACGTCTGATATAGGTTGAAACCTGGTCAGAGGAGTCGGAGATCTGCGCGTGAGAGGAAAATATTTATTGGTTTGTCCCTGTGTTACTGAATATTAGGCTAAACTCTGAAGTGGAACATGAACGTTTTAAAAATAATGACAGACAAAATTTTTATTTGATCTTTGTCGAATGTTTAATGTTTTATTCATTTTGCTCTGCAGAGTTGTTACACCGCTGGCAAGCACACACACACACACACACACACACACACACACACACACACACACACACACACACACACACATATATATATATATAATGTGCACCTTCTACAGAGGCACCATCGAGAGCATTCTGACTAGCTGCATCACTGTGTGGTTTGGCGCCTGCAACGCGTCCTGCCGGAAGACCCTTCAACGCATAGTGAGAGCAGCTGAGAAGATCATTGGTGTCTCTCTCCCCTCCCTCCAGGACATTTATGGAACCCGTCTCACTTGAAAAGCCCTCTGCATCACAGGTGATCCCACTCACCCGTCACACAGCTTCTTCAGTCTGCTGCCATCAGGGAGGAGGCGGCGGAGTCTCCAGGCCAGGACCAGCAGACTGAAGGACAGCTTCATCCATCAGGCTGTCAGGAAGCTGAACTCGAACTTGCCCCCCCTTCTCCCCCTCCCCTCTGAACCTGAGTCCCCTCTTCTGCTTTATTTATTTATTTTTTACAAGTCCTTATTTGTATAGTTGTATATTATATTTTTTTATCTGTATTTAATGTTCTACTGTTAGTGTTATTTGTATGCACCAAGGGTCTGAGAGTAACGCAGTTTAAATTCTCTGTATGTATGTGCTGAACATGTGGAAGAATTGTCAATAAAGCAGACTTGACTTGATTTATTTATATATATATATATATATATATATATATATATATATATATACACACACACACACACATACATACATACATACACATGTATACACACACACACATATATATATATATATATATATATATACATATATATATACACATACATAAATACATACCATGTGTGTGTGTATATATATATATATATATATATATATATATAGTCTTTTATCCAAAGTAACAAGCAACTTACAAATGATGACAATAATCAAATACAACAAAAAATAAAACATGACTGAAAAAAATCGAGTTTTTGTTGTTGATCGAATTCATCCCTCATTTAAATGTATAGGCTAGTTATATATATATACACACACACACACACAGTGGCCTACTGATATTTATATATTTAATAACAGTAGGCCACAATGCATTCTTTATTCTAGATCTATGGTTTAATAATATATATAATATGTTAGCCTGTATTAAATTTAAGAACTAACCAGTTCCTCAAAAACAAAAAATATTCTTCAAAAACAAATATTGCTCTCAATAACAGTTGCACATTTATTTATATTTTCAGTGAACAGATTAAATATACAAGTATTTTTATTATGAGCATTAGATTCATGATTATTCATTATTTTTACTACAGCATTTGTAACCAAAAACCAGTAATTACAAAATTTACCAGGTTTACTTCCCATCTTTTGGTATGTTCCCCGATTCCATGCCGCTACATAGCCTACATTTCTGCAACACCATAATTATGTACCTTATTGCACGGTAGTTTCAAAGTTTCACATTTAATATGTGATTGTGGCATATTTTTATTACGTTGGCACAGGCATGTATTGCAGCATTTTTATTACGCTGCTTGATTATGAAAGTTCAGAATTAGAATATTCGGGGAGTGTAGCTAAAGTTTAATGCTGTATCATGTTGGAAGTATTCCCTAGGCCTACACCAAACCCAACCCTAAACCTGCCTGATAGTGTAAACAAATGTAAAAGTAATATAAAAAGGTATTCGCTAATGTAGCCATGCTATTTTAACTTCCTTATGCAAATTTAAGTTTTCTCGAACCATAGCTTCACAGCTTTCGTACCTGAGCTGTTTATCACTCAAGTCCTGTATCTGTGTGAGCTACCGAGCAAACCTAACGAGTTAGAAATCTCATGCATATGAAGCTGTATATGTACATTTCAAATTGCAGAGGATTTTAATTGTTTTGAAGGCATTACATAATCTTCTGCAAGTAATTGTATGAAAATTAGGCTTTATTAATCAAAACTCTGCATGTGTAAATCATACTTTGAGTGAAAGGAATAAAAGCAGAGTTTTACTGCCTCTAGTGTTCATTTCAACTGAAAACTGCAGTGTATTGTACATATAACGTTTGGTTTCAGTTTTGCAGAAATGCATGTAGAGGCACCAATTTCCAATGAGCCTATGTTGCAAAAAAAATTAATTATATATATATATATAAATAAAATAAATGAATAAAATAAAAATAATAACAAAAGTCTAGTAATGGTTTTAACAGTTTGGTTAATTTTTTGCACATTGCATCATTCAGAGTTTTGGGATATCTCAGTACATGTACAGCTCAGAGAATGAGTAAACACTGTTCATTTAATATTTATTACCAACACTGAAACAATAAGCAGGTTGAAAATCAGTGAACTTACCCTTTAAGTCAGGGGTGGTCCATGGTGTTTCTGGAGAGCCACAGTCCTGCGGAGTTTTGCTCCAACCCTGATATTAAGATTGTAGCCTTCTAGTAACCCTTAGGCCTTGATTAGCTTGTTCAGGTGTGTTTGATTCCGAGCGAAACTCTGCAGGACTGTGGCTCTCCAGGACTGACATGTGCACCAATAATGCAGTTATTTCTGATAATACAAATAAGGACTTAATCACAGTAAGATGTTTACATGACATGAGCAATCCTCTTCACTCCAGATACCATGCAATTTTAATTATTCTGATTCCTCACCAAGAAGTGCTGTTGACAATTACTGAACCCACAATCATTAGGCATGTTACCACTGTCCACTTACATTAAATGCAAACATAACTACAGTCAGAAGGTTATTCAATATTGCCAATATTGCCAAAATCACATTAAAATAGCAATATGAGGGTTCATGTAAACATACTCAATAATTACAATATAATATTTGGCAGTTCAGTCTTGTCCATCTATAGTTGCCATCATCTGAACACTTTGTGAGTATTGTCGCCATCTAAAGTCATCACAAGTGAGGCTGGATCCAAACTGGAACCTCTAGTATCCTTGGGATAAACATCCCGGTATAGAAACAGGAAAGAAAAAGGAGAAATGTTAGCATAGCTGCTGCTCATATTGTTTCAGACAAAAGATGATTACGTGCACTTTTTAGCAGTTATAACTGGAGTGCAAAAGATGGGTCTAAAAATGTGTTACAATCTAGATTTAAGCTTGGTAATTCCCCAGCATTATTAAAAAGGCTATTCCAGAGCGTAGCAGTAAAATGCGAAAAAGCTCTACTTTGACTTTGATATCCTGGGTACTATTAATAGTTCAGAGTTTTCTATTTGAATATATTGTAAAATGTAATTTACTCCTGTGATCAAAGCTGTATTTTCAGCATCATTACTCCAGTTTTCAGTGTCACGTGATCCTTCAGAAATTAAGACTGGTTTGCTGATTTGTTGCTGATAAACCATCATAAATGTTTAAAAAAATAAATAGGATTCATTGTTAAATACTAGGGTTAAAGGAAAAAAAAAAAGAAACAAAAAACAAAAAGGGAACAATTTTTCCTTGGCCAACCCCCAATCCACAGCCATATCTGTCACACACCCAGTTTAAGAGCAGGTTTTTTTTTTGGAGCATGAAATACCCAAAGAACATCTGATTTTAAATAAAGGCGATTTTGAACTGCATTTCTATTATTTACACATTTTTATGAAATGTCAATGTTTTCTATCTAAATATTTTACAAGACATGACTCTTTGTGATGTAGTCATACAAATAATTAACCATTTGCATAACTTTTCAACAAGTTTTTATTTTTCAAATATGGACCATGCCCCCTCCCCACTCAAGAATCATGTGCACTCAGAATTGAATTTATTTTAACTAAATAAATTAGTACAAATAAATGAACATTCAATAGCACAAACCAACCCTCAACATTGTATTGCTATTATATTGTTGTATATAATGTTTGTATTATTGTTAGTTTTTTTTAAACAGAAACACTGATTGACCAAAAAAGCAGCACCACCAGTCCTAAGTTCAGTTAAAATGACTAATATGAAGGGTTGTAACTGGGGTTTTCGGGGCCCCGGTGCAGGCTGTACCAGTGGGCCCTGTTTAAAATTGTTTAATTTGTATGTTCGTTCTATTTATTTATTTGTGCTATTTGCACAATGTTTACATTTTTTTCAAGTTTGTAGGTGTCCAGGTACAGAAACTGAAATAATCAAATGTAAAATAGCACTGCATAGTCTTCACTGTAAAAATTAAATATACAGTCAAACCAAAATGTATTCAGACACCTTCAACATTTCTCACATTATCAAAGTTTATCCAAAGTTTAATTATATTGGGGGTGGGGCTTGATGTTGAAGGGCAGGGCCATGGTGGGGGATTTTTGTCAAAATCCTAAAATTAAAAAGCCCAAAATCTTATAGATTAACATACAAATGAAGAGTTATTTGCGAACCAAAATATATTTGTGCTTTTGTGATTTTCAGTGATGTTTTCCGTAATATTTCTATTATTTAAGGGGATTTTACTAAATATTAACATAGCTGATATGCAAAATTTTTAGTCGGTGCACTTTGGCGAATTCTCTCATCAGAAATAACAAAGTGCAGATGTACATGATAAATAAGAGATTAATTCATCATACACTGCAGACAACATCACTGATTATAACTAATTTTTAGCATGCTTACACTTACACTAGACTGAATTCAGTGATATTCTTTTATAATGTAAATGTTCTTTGCTTGCTTTATAATTTGTTTGTTGTTTGAATAATCATGGACATGCGGTGTTATAATTAAACTTAAAATGTCTTTTTATTAAAAGAGATCAGGTTAAATACAAATCCAGTCTTATTAAAATATTTTATGTCATAATAAGTAGCCTACTTGTCTTAAACGTTATGATGTGTGTAGTTAATAGATTACAGGGATAGGGAAAGAAAGCTCTGGCTTTGTGTAGATGTTGGCCGAAGCAATGTTTAATTTTTACATTTGATTAGTTAGTTTCTGCTGTTAAATAAACCTAATCTGGGCCCACCTGAAACGCAACCCCCCTGGTTTACACTGATGTTAAAATGACACGTTTTATGTAATGCTACAGTAAGTACAGAAGTTGTCGGCATGCTTTCTTCTCACAAAAAGGATTTGAAACATCTAGTGAGTTCGGGAGTTTTCAGGTTTTAAATGTATCTTCATATAATTAAAGTTTACTTTACACACTTTAAGCACTATTGTATTGCATATCAAATATCACATTATTTAATGAGTTATCGCAATTACATATGCATTTTTCTTCAGTATCATGCAGCCCAAGTTACTGGCATACAAAAATAGTCCACGTTGTTGAGGAAAAAAAAACAAAATAAAAAAGAAAGACAGAAAAAACATACCTGAAAGTGGAGTTTGTGGGAGAAGTGACAACTAGATCTGTATAGATTAGATAATGGTGGTCTCCAAAGACCGGTTGCTGAAGAGTGGATGATGGGGGGACCACAGCCAAACATCAGGACAGAAGTCTGCATGAGTCAGGTAAGCAGAATAAATTGCACTGTAAGTAAACATTATTAAAACAAATTGTGAAGTTACTAGTCAAATTAGTTTATTAGTTTAATCCCTATCAAAGCAATTTAATAACTATAAGACATTATCACACACCATACCTGTCAACATTTGGATACCAAAATCCGGGAGACTCCGGGGGGCGGTGGCGGTTGTGGTGGTGGTGGGGGGGGGGGGTTTGGGGGTCGGGGGTCAGAGGCAAGTTAAATACACATAAGTAAATACATAATACATAATTATTTCTAAGAATTATTGTGATAATAATGAGAATTATTCATGTTTCTTTTTTTCTTTATCTTTATTATAACAAATTTTATATTACATAAAAGGAAACAATGTGGTGCATGTGGAACATGTAACAAGAAATTTCATGTACTTGAAGTACATGGAAACACCTTCATGTTAAATACTTGAGGCAATTGTGCCTTTGGGATTTATTGTGCTGCATTACGTCGTTTTTCCCACCGTGTCCGATACTGAAATGAGTGCGACATACTTTGCAAAAAGCGTGGGAATTGTCGATGCTGCTTCGTGATAAGAAATTAAATTCCTCCGACCAGCTGTTGTTATATTTGCAGCTATATTAAGTTTTTTTCGCCGTAGCACCACCTGAGCTTTCTAATGCCATTTTTAGTGACGCTTGATTCAAATTCCCCCGTCTACCTGCGCAACAGAGCTGTAGGTTGCCAGGTTGAGGTCACAAATGGGTTCAAAATTGTATGATATATCTATTGTGTGAGAAGGATGCGTTTCATACAAGGTCTGGCAACTGGACAACCTTGAAATAATGTATTGATGTGATTATTCATATAACGAGGTAGGGCCTTTCAAATTACGGGAGTTTCCCGGGAGAAATAACAAAACGGGAGATGGGTGTGAAATACGGGAGACTCCCGGGAAAAACGGGAGTGTTGACAGGTATGTCACACACTAATAGTTAAATATCAGGGTTTTTCCTACATTGAAAATTTTTTGGCGGCCGCCAAAGCGATTTTTTGTCCCGCCAAAGCCTTATTTGATGTGTAATTGGGTTTTGTGAGTGAAGCAGGCTACAGACGGAGTAAGAGAACGAGCACAGCGCCCCTCCCCCGCGCGCGCACTCTCCGTCTTCAGTTCTGTCTTTGCTCTCTTCCTTTGCATCAAAATCAACTGATCCTAAAGGTCGGGAGAACGAATCCATATTTCACGTGGTGCATTCGGATAATATTTTTGCAAAAAAAAGTTGCCTTATCTTCTCTTACAACTTGTGACAAGCATTCCGCACATGCAGCTGACATAACTTTAAATAAACGATAGAAAAAAAATCTATCCAGTTATGAAGTGTGTGTGTGTGTGTGTGTGTTGACAAATCTTTCGCGATGTCCTAACAGCCAGGATTCCCACACAACACGTCCGCTAAAGTCTGATTCGCGACCTAATGACTCCTTTGAACCGATTCATTATAATGAATGGTTAAAGCAGTTGGTCTGCCCGTCAGTGTCTGAATCGGTGTATAACAAATCATTACTACTTAGAAGAACATACACATCTGAAATGAGAAAGTAAGTGTGCTTACCCCATTTAGCGTTTAGAGTGTTTAGTAAAATTTAGCCTTAATAATCCACAGTATGTATAGGCCTATGACTATGGAATGCCAAGTCTGCCAAAATGAAACATAAATAAATACATAAATAAATATACAAATAATGTAAAAAAGAAAAAATAAATAAATATATATATAAATAAATATACATAGAAAAGCAAAAAAACGAAAATAAATAATTATTTATACATTTATTTCTTTATTTATGTATATATTTATTTTTTCCCATATTTATTTATTTATTATTTTATTTATTTATACATTTATTCATTTATACATTTATTTATTTCTACATTTATTTATTTTTACATTTATTTATTCCTACATTTATGTATTTCTACATTTATTTATTTCTTCATTTATTTCTTCCTACATTTCTTCCTGCGTAGGGTAATGAGGAGGGCGTGGTTTACCTCAGACATAGCAATCGAGCTCAGAGTAAGCGAAGGCGAAGGGTTGAGGCCACGGTGACACCCTGTGGCGAAATACAATAAGTATCACTGACGTTGATACGGTCTGTGACTGCGAGGTATATGGTTAAAATCTTACTGTGTGACATGGATATGCTCGTCTTTATTCCAGACATGGTCGTAGAACATCGTTTGGTCTGGATTTGTAAAATGTCCTGGGCTAACAAACATGAAACATGGACTCTGAAACGGAAGCGCTTGATATTTTCCATTTTTCGGTCAAAACTCAGGGAAAGGAAGCAGGGCACACAGGCTACAGTGAAGTCGACGCAAGCATATTGACCAATGCTTTTGAAACGAGACCATTGCATTTGAATGTAGCCTAATTTCCAAAAACAATACTGACAGCAACAGCCTTATTAAATGTATGAACGTCACGTTAATCCACATCGATAAATTCAGTTAGAGGATAAGACTGTAGCCTATAGGGCAGTTAGCCTACCACTAAAATCCAACCAGAGCTTCATCAGAGCCATCAATACAGAAGAGATCTTAATGCATTTACACAGCAATTCGCCTACAAGTGCGTACAAATATTATGAAGTGTCTTAGGCCTACATTATGAAGACATAAATATGACATGATGGAATCAATGAAGTGATAGCCTACGTTTAATATGAAACTAAAACAGACACCAGGTGGCAGAAGGTCACTGTCTTAATGAGTGAGTTCAATCCACTCGTTTGATACACCGAATCAAAAACAACTCGACGTGTTGAAGCGATTTGTTTCTGATCATTTATATTTAGGCCTATGCGTTATCTAAATAATTATAATAGACTAATAATAATAATAATAAATAAATGACCAAATGTTCAAAAAGTTGGCAGAGAGGGGTCATGTTCGGGGAAACAACATAATTGTTGATAGGCTATATTTTTCGGGGCCATGGGTTTAATGCGCAAACCTGCGTGACCATATAGCAACTATTCAGAAATGGAAATTACGAATGCATTTATATTTTGTTTTGAATTTAGGAAAAGTCGATTGAATATTTACAGGTTTGTATCTCGTTATTATTTTCAGAATAGTAACGTCTTTGTAACCAACCACAGTGATCAAATGTCGAAGCTATCTCTATCGAATAGGCTACTTCAAAGATCAAATCAAATTATCTATTGTAACAGTTTGTAAAAAATTCTGTTGCCCAAAAACATAACAAAAAATAGCTAGTAGCCTACATAACTTTTTAATTTGTATTATTATTATTATTATTATCATTCTTTCTTTCTTTTTATTATTATTATTATTAGGCTATTGTTATCATCATCAGCAGCAGCTGGCAAACCATAATGGAATCTATTTAAAGGGAATGATTGTGGTGGGGAGTTTGGTCAAACTATTGCAGTGATAGCCTACTGCGAATATAACGGGTTGAAATAAAAGACGGCGCCGTCCACAGAGACATTTCTATGTGCACTATTTCATCCGTGAAAACCTCAGTCCCCTGGCTATCATTTCAGAATCTGCAATTCAAAATAAATTTTGCCTGCCACTGCAGCAAATTCAGCAGCTTTTAGATATTGTTGTTGGTCCGACTTTGTCAAGACAAACCCGACGGAGCTCAGCCCCGAAATTCAACTGCTGTCGCTCTTCTCTTTCTTTACTTTCCACTGTAGCTGTTGATTATGTTTTGCGTGTTGCGCTTTTATTGAGATCATCCAAAATTAATGATTTACACCAATAATGTGATGCGGCAGGAGCGTAGCCATCTTTTCAGAAATGAGGGGGACAGAAATTCTGTAATCTATATAGCCTACAAATCAACAGTTTTTGAACTGTAAGATATTTGGTTTTTAAAGAAGCCTCTTCTGCTCACCAAGCCTGCATTTAAATTCGAAATATTTTTCGATTTATAATAACTTTTTCCCTATTTTAATATATTTTAAAATGTAATTTATTCGTGTGATCAAAGTTGTATTTTCAGCATTTTTACTCCAGTCTTCAGTGTCACATCCTTCAGAAATCATAATATGCTGATTTGCTGATTATCAATATTTAAAACATCATTTTTTAAAACAGTTTTTTTTTTTCAGTATTCTTTGATAAATATAAGGATCCAAAGATCAGCATTTATGTGAAATAAAAAGCTTTTTCAACATAATACACTATATCATTCAAAAGCTTAGAGTCAATATATAATTTTTGTTGTTGGAAAAAAAAATTATAGAAATGAACACTTATATTTAGCAAGGACTCTTTTGTGGGTTTGAGTCTCAGGCCAGCAACACCACTGCTCCCCGCTCCCCTGGCACCGCAGCATAAATGATGACCACTGCTCCGGGTGTGTTCTCACAGTGTGTTTGTGTTCACTGTATGTGCACTTTGGATGGGTTAAATGCAGAGCACGAATTCTGAGTATGGGTCACCATACTTGGCTGTATGTCACTTCACTTCACTTTGAATTGATCAAAAGTGATGATTAAGTAATCATTTTTCAAAATATTTCTTTTTCAAATTAAATGCTGTTCTTCTGAACTTTCTATTGATAAAAGAAACATTAAAAAAAAATCTACTCCGCTGGTTTCAACATTATCATAATGTGTTTGTTGTTTTTTTTTTTTTGTTGTTGTTTTTTTGAGAGGCAAATCAGAATTATTCTCAAGGATCGTGTGACTGGAGTAATGATACTAAAAATTCAGCTTTGAAATCTCAATAAATTACATTTTGAAATATATCCAAATAGAAAACAGTTAATTTAAATAGGTTAGTAAAAATATTTCACAATTTTTCTGTTTTGCTTTACTTTGGATCAAATAAATGCTGGCTTGGTGAAAAGAAGAGACTTATTTAAAAAATATTAACAAAACTGTTCAAAAACTTTTGACTGGTAGTGGAGACTATAGGCAATTTTATTTTTTCTCAAATTTCTAGCTTTTAAATGGCTTAGAAATCTATAACTGCTGGACAATAACAAATAATAATGATTTGTTTATATACTACAAATAATTTTTTTTATCACATAATAAGGCAGAATAGTTTCTATTCTGTAATAAATGCTATGTCAATTGGTAATGCATTGTTCATCCTTTATTTATCACCTCCTGGAGATTACTTGAAAAACCATATATTGTTGCAATCGTATGTTTAATGTCTTCGTGTTTGCAAAAGTTTCTGGGCTTTTTTTCTGTGTATAAACTGTTTTCATACAGCGATAGCTGGACGCTTTTGAAATTAATTTCTTCGCGAGAGCGCGCTCCGGCTTCGAGTATGAATGAAACGCTCACTACAGGAGTGTTTGCACTCTGTGATGTCCAACTCGCTGTATTCTGGGTCCGAATTAAATATCAAATCATATGCAGACTATCCCGTCTCTTTGAGTTTAAATCTATATTTATTCACACCAGCTCTTGAAAACCTCTATGAGAAAAACCTGACCGAAAAAGTGCGGGGGACGAATTTTCATTATATGAAAAGTGGGGGGGACACGTCCCCCGCGTAATCTACGCCCCTGTGATGCGGGCAATTAACCCTTCTTGTATAGGCCTAGTAAATGAATAGGCTACTATGGCAAAATATATTATGATAGTCTAGCCTATAAATGGTAGCCATACTATACTGCCAGTTATAGTGTAGCAGGTTGATTCACATTTGAATGCCAATCCGCAACCTCTCATGTCCAAATGTATCATTAATGATACGTTTGGAGATGTTGCGGATTCGCACAATAATTTCAAAATTATATAAAATATCCACGTATACACGGTTGGATTTATTTTGCTATTTGGATTATAAGAACTCAGGGGTCCTGATAAATGCAATTTCAATTATTTCTGAAGTGTTGATTAGGTTATAAAGAACACCGTTTTCTCACACAATGCAGTTAAACAGCCCCTGCAGAGTGAAAAATCGATTTTTGAGCCATTGATAACCTATTCTACAGCACCTGCCAACGTTGCACTTAAGAAGGTTTAAGCAATCTCCTAAGGTAGGCTATTGGGGGAACACGCCTAGAAATGGTATAGCACCTTTAGTTAAGTTATGCCTTTGAGTCTTCGTAGCGCGCTAAGAGAACGTTATCGGGAAATGCAGCCCTAATTATTTTGCATGCACTCCCCTCCAAACGCAATTTTACTCTGAGCATAATTGCTTCTGTTTTTCAAACATGGAAGTGTGACAAAGGCACATAGGTTAAGGCCTATATAAATTCATAATGTGAATACGTGTTATAGCTACTGAGAACATGCGGTCGAGCGCTGCTGTTTCATGACACAGTGTCTAGACTGGACAAAGACAATAGGCTATAACGTCCATTATATTCAGTGATAGGCTACTACACTGGATGCGGCGCGACGCTACATGACAAAACCCCGACATTAACTGATGCCACACTCTATTTCTGACGTTCTCAGAGCTCTTGTGCTAGTTCTGAAGGACAAATGGACTTGCAATGGTCTGTCACGACTCATGTCCAGTGTAGATAGCTGGTCTCGTCCAGTTTAGACACAGTGTAACATCAGCAGCATCAGGAGTTCAGATTCTGGTGTGCTGATATTTGTGTGCAGCCCAACTCACCCATCTTTCAAACACATTCTTTGACATTTATTCACTGCATGTGCAAACTGTCAAAACCCATAAATGGCATACTTAACAATTAGTAGTCATGTGCTTCAACAAGTAAAGTCATAACATAATGACACACTTGCAAATCATTAGTAAATCATTATTTAAAGCAGACAACTGGAAGTTGAAGTACATTTGACCAACTTCGGTAGGCTCATTAACACATTCATTTACACTTTTAATCAATGAAATAAGTTATTAAGGAATTAATACATTAATATGACACATTTAATTAATGACAATTCATATATTACTTAATCTATTAATCATTTACAATCTTTATTAGTTACTGATGCAGTAATCATTAATTAATTGTTTAGTTCCTCATGAGTCATACATTAATACATGATTATCTGTGCATTAGTTAATTATGAATTAATGCAGATTAGTGCACCCGTATTGTAAAGTGTTACAATACAGATTTACAGTTTGTGTAAATCCACTTGGGGTTCAGAGTATTTCTTTTTTTCCCATCTTGATTTACCCCGAAAGAATGGAAGTGAAATGTGACAACATGCCCCATATGTGGGGTACATTGTAACATGACCAAATGACAGCTTAAAATGTTATCTGAGATAATAAAAAAAAATATACAAGACAAACTAAAATATTTTGTCAACAAAATATAATTATTAACTTTTTAAAATAAAATAATGGCATTTTTTATGAATTAAAAATATAGCCTACTACTTATTTTTGAGTTTGACAACAAACTCATCACTTAATACAGCTATACATCAGTTAAAAACATAATAATAATGAATAATTTCGCAATTGACTCTCAGTCATTATTCACCGTTTTCTCATGGTTTCTCACAATAATTCATAAAAGTATAGAATATAATGGCATATTTCTAATAGGGGCTCATTGTAACGCAGTATGACAACACACCCCACCAGCACAACTGGGATTTAAACAGAGGCTCGTGTCTTCTGCTGATCAGCATGAAAGAACAATCTCAACTGTTAAATAACAGATATAAGATTAAAATAATATCATTTGTCTTATTTTAAATAAACACAAAACAACTTGAGTTGAAAAATAAACTTAAGTAAGAAATGTAGCCTACTTTTGCTATTGGTTTTATATATATATATATATATATCTTTCAAAGATTTTTTAATTTTGGCACATTTTTTTTTCTCTCAATAATGTTGATATGGCAACTAGTAAACACACTAACTTTCGTCATCCTGGCATGTGTGGAAAGAGTTCAAACATGCGTGTTACAACCATAGACCGTATGGTTACCACTAACCCCGCTCAACGCTGTGCCCCGCGCTCCCCCATACTACACATCACTATACAATACATGTCCTTAGAAAATATATGTTGTTTTAAAGAGAAAAATATGTAATTCTAACCACACAAGATCTCGTTATTACGAGAAAATATTTCGTTAAAACAACATAGCCTATCTCGTTATTACAAGAAAAGGTGTCGTTAAAACTACAACATCGTTATTACGACATAATTGAGTGAAAAAAAATATGTATGGACCGTAGGTGGCGACATGTTCACCATATATGATTCGCCAATAAACCCAAGAAGAACAAGAAACGATCGAGTGCGCGTTTTTTTTCTCCGAAAGCAAACTTGAGGACGAAGATCAGAATGGCGGGGCGACGAGTTTCTGAGCTGCTTAGAGAGGCTGCTGATAGGCTTGAACAAATGGAGCATTGTGAGTAAGACGTGCATACCATTGTGTTTATTAGCATATATTGTGTACGTTTTATATGTACTTAGGCCTTTATCTTAGGCCTACAATATTTACTTTTCATATTTAGTAATTTTCTGTACTGAGACTGTAAGTACATCAGTTTAGAATGTTAAAAGTACAATTGTTTAATTAATTACTTTAATTAAAGTACATAAATACGTAAATGAATTTTTGAATTTGTTGTAAACATGGCATTACATGAATAAATATAAAGTTAATTTTAGTATATATATATATATATATATATATATATATATATATATATATATATATATATGTATATGTATATATATGTATATGTATTAGGATTGTTACACAGAAATTAAGTCAGTGAAAATGTATGACAATATCCAAGTACTTGTTCCTTATTAACAGTGTCATCTTTTTTCAAATGGTTTAAAATGTCTTCTAATCTAGCCTTACAATATTACATGTTGCTAATACATGCTGATCATTTATGCCACTGTCAACAGCAAATTCATCTGGCTCATCCATCACTCCATCAACCACTCCAATAACCACTCCATCTGCTACTCCATCCACTTCATCTGGCTCTACCCGGGGTGCATTAGGCACACACCCTGTTGATGGTAATACACAATTTGAGTAAAAAGTAGCCTATTTTTTATATTTTATTACAGTTTACACAGCTGGTGATCTGTTCGTTTAGAATTTTGGGAAATGTTGTCTTATTCAATTTTTTTTCCCTTACCAGCTGAGGTTACAAGGTTATTTGCAGCATACAATAGCCAAAGCAGGACAAGGCGGCCTGCAAGAAACCCCCGTTCAGTTCACACATACACACACACATTTTGCTGCCTTGGGCGTAAAGACACAAGTACTGTCCCAAGTAGGGTTGGCAAAGACCAACTCCTAAGATCGGGGTTGGGGGACAGGCGCCTAGTCTTTCAAGGTATGTCTTCTGACAAAATGTATTTAAAAACTGGTCACTGCTCGGATATGTGATTTAGACAAAGATCATTACCCAATTGTAATGTGAAAAACAAATATAAAACTAAGTTGACTTTGTCTTAACAGGTAACCACGACAGTTCATCAGAGTTCATGGAGTTCATTCTTGCATCTTACCCAAAGCTGAGAGATGCAGGTGGCTTTGAATTACTTAAGATATCCGGAACTACTCGTAATCGTCATCTGTCCTTAATTCCATGCCCTAATCAGGGTTACACTGTTACATATCTGAAAGATCCTGTTCTCCTAGTAAACCACTCTATTATTTACATTCGCCCGCTGCAAAGAAATCTGAATATGGATAATGTAAGTCTGCAATTACTTTTTTATTTTTGGATGATTTTCTGTATTATGTTCATCAGGGCCATTGTCCTGCAGAGTTTTGTTTCAACCAAGCCTGCGGCACTCCTGTAAATAACTGAAGCCTCCGCGCCTCGATCACCCCAAGGTGGCTGGTCCCAGTATAGCCGCCCCTCCGTGGATTCTAATGGACACGAGACAAACTAAACAATCCAATTACACTTCATGTAATTTTTCCCAGAGTTGGTTTCTGTCATTTTAGGCAGTTTTTATCACAATGATTTCATTTCATGTCTTCGTTTTTTAAATAATTTTAGTTTTAGTTAGTTATTTGATGCTATAAAAACAGGGGGTGTGACGTCATGATTGACAGCATCTCAGAGTGAAGTTGTCACTGAGGCACTAACAGACTTTTTTAGGGTGGAGACTGGAGCTTTAGCTTTCATTTCTACATTTTCATAAATGTTTATTTCACACCGTGGGCGGGCTTTTGATATATATCGCGCCTCTATTTCCTGCTCTCTACTGCGCAACTCCGGTCCCGAGATCACTACTCACATTACAAACTCGGTCCCAAATCTGCCCAAGATGTCAGTGCCGTGTGCGGGCCTCCGAAAGCTTCAACCAATAGAGTCGCGTAGTCCATATTTTTTTAAAAGCCTATGGTTTCAACCCCAATCAAACCCAACTGAACAAGCTAATACGTTTCTTTGGGTTACTATAAAACTGCAGCCATGTCAGTTTTTTTTTTATCTGGGATAGAGATAAACTCTGCAAGACAGTGTCCCTTTAGGATGACAGTTGTCTGTCCATGATATACAAACCCGATTCCAAAAAAGTTGGGACACTAAAAATTGTGAATAATAAAGGAATGCAATAATTTACAAATCTCATAAACTTATATTTTATTCACAATAGAATGTTGAAAGTGAGACATTTTGAAATGTCATGCCAAATATTGGCTCATTTTGGATTTCATGAGAGCTACACATTACCAAAAAGTTGGGACAAGGCCATGTTTACCACTGTGTGGCATCCCCTCTTATTTTTATAACAGTCTGCAAACGTCTGGGGACTGAGGAGACAAGTTGGTAAAGTTTAGGAATAGGAATTTTGTCCCATTCTTGTCTAATACAGGCTTCTAGTTGCTCAACTGTCTTAGGTCTTCTTTGTCACATCTTCCTCTTTATGATGCACCAAATGTTTTCTATGAGTGAAAGATGTGGATGGCAAGGTGGATTGTGTTCACAGACAATGTTTTCTGGAAGTATTCCTGAGCCCATGTTGTGATATTCATTACAGTAGCATTCCTGTATGTGATGCAGTGCCGTCTAAGGGCCCGAAGATCACGGGCATCCAGTATGGTTTTCTGGCCTTGACCCTTACACACAGAGATTGTTCCAGTTTCTCTGAATCTTTGGATGATATTATGCACTGTAGATGATGATAACTTCAAACTCTTTGCTATTTATCTCTGTGAAACTCCTTTCTGATATTGCTCCACTATTATTCACCGCAGCATTGGGGGAAATGGTGATTCTCTGCCCATCTTGACTTCTGAGAGACACTGCCACTCTGAGAGGCCCTTTTTATACCCAATCATGTTGCCAATTGACCTAATAAGTTGCAAATTGGTCCTCCAGCGGTTCCTTATATGTACAATTAACTTTTCCGGCCTCTTATTGCTACCTGTCCCAACTTTTTGGGAATGTGTAACTCTCATGAAATCCAAAATGAGCCAATATTTGGCATGACATTTCAAAATGTCTCACTTTCAACATTTGATATGTTATGTCTATATTCTATTGTGAATAAAATATAAGTTTATGAGATTTGTAAATTATTGCATTCCTTTTTTATTCACAATTTGTACAGTGTCCCAACTTTTTTGGAATCGGGTTTGTAAGTACACATAAATGCTGAAAAAGTATATAGCAGTGTTTCCTTGAATGACTAAAATGTTGGCTTTGGTATTAAAGGGATAGCTCTCCCAAAAAATTTTAATTTGTCATTATTTACTCCCCCTTAAGTTGTTCCAAACCTGTATACATTTCTCTGTTCTGCTGTGCACAAAGGAAGATATCTGGAAGAATGTAAGCAACCCAACCGATATCATCCCCATTGACTACCATAGTATTTATTTTTTCTACTATGGTAGTCAAAATGGGGGGTGAGATCTGTTCCATTTCTGCCATTGCAAATATCTTTATTTGTGTTCGGCAGAACAGAGAAATTTACACAGGTTTGGAACAACTTGAGGGTGAGTAAATAATGACAGAATTTTCATTTTTAGGTGAACTATCCCTTTAAATAATTTTTAGTCATCCTACAGATCTGTTTGAGAACCACTGATGTTTAATGGTACTGAATACTGTTAAATGACAACTGTTATAATAATGCTAAATATAAATTAAATTTAGAATTTAGTATTAATGTGTCATAAATTAAGCAAACATTTTTTTATGTATTTTTTGAAATGTCTTTATTTTAAATAGGCGTTGAATGGTGGACCAGTTGGCACTGAACCTGGACCATTGACGGCATGTCTGATTTGTGGAGAAAAATTTCCCTTTTCACAGATCAGATCACATAGTGAGGCTTGTTCATCTTCAAGGTAATACTCTACATTTAAAAATGTAATTGTTCATATGGGGTATGGTAACAGTGCTGTTACATGGAAGGATATATTATACTATTTTTCTCATGTTCTTATTGTCCAAAAGTCTGAAAACTGGGCAATTTTATGTGCATCGCATAAAATGAATTGCCGAATGAATTTTTATCATGATTGTCTTTATCATATTGCTACTTGAAAGTAATAGGGTAGTATAACAGGTGTCATTTACAGTAATTGTCTAATTTTTGAGTAACGGCTAAATTTTTCTTTCAAGACAGTCACAGGGTGAAAGTCAAATGGAAAATGAGGGTGCAGCTGTACCTACAACCAGTAGGACATGTGTCTCAACCTCACAGGATCCAGATTTGGACAGTCAGGAAACAGGTTCAGATCAGGTTTTGTTCATTAAGGGATTTTTAGATTGATTTAAAGGTGCTATATGTATCTTTAATTATTGTAGCATAAAATTACCATGACTTATTAGCAGAAATGTAGGAAACATGCTAAGCTGAGATGTGTGCTTGTCTGAAAAACAGTGATACATAAAGTTGTTCTATTTCAAAATGTGTGTTCTTGTCAGTACGGTTTTTGGTTTGGTCTGTGTGATCCTGCCCCCTGCCAATTTAGCCAACAGTATTACAACAACCCAGATTGCCAGTTAATGGAAAACAAAGTGTGTTGCAGCCATGGAAGCCAACAAACAAAGTGGGTCAGAGATCGCAGATTCTAACTGCCCTAAAAAGCTTTGTCATTTGTGAACATAACTTCTTAACCAAAAGAGTAAAACACAAAAAGTAAAAGTTTCATTGCTTGCCTTTGTTAATTGTATTTATTTTTGTTGCATGTCCTTAGTCTGGCAATCTGCGAGTTTCATGTCAGAGGAGAAAGTGGCTGGGGAAACAACTACCCATTATTTTAAATTTGGACTGCTGTACATATGCTGCTGCTACTAGCTGTGAATCTTGCCTACTTGACCTGTAGGATCTCTCAATCATTACATCTAACACCTGCTATTGCTACATGTAATGCTATGTTTTTTCTTTATCAACAGATAATACACCTGCTGCTTATGTCTCGGAGGATTTAGATTTCATTGTTAAGGGTAAGCAAATAAGTAATATGTTAGTTTTATTATGTGTTAATGATGTGTTTGTATTTAAATTGGTTCTTTATTCAGTGTGCTTTTAGATACACTATAAATTGACATTCAATGTTTTCTTTAAGCTTGGGTTACAGAACCAAATCCGGAGAAGGCAGTTCAACTGTATGTTGAATCAGCACTTGAGGAAAAAAAAAACAATGACAGTTTGAACTTCAACCTGAATCTAAGAGATTCTTTGGAAGACAGAAGCAGGGCCATCATTCATTTCTATAAAAAGCCAAAGGTGGAGTGGGCTAGTCCACTGCAGTGTAGACTGATTGGTAATAATAACAACAACAAATTATTCAAATATAATATCAATTTCTTATGAGCTACTTTTAGTACTTAATTCTGTATTAATGTTCCAATGCAAGAAAATCTTTTAGGATGCATATGTATGTGTATAAATATTGTTATTTATTATATATATATATATTTTTAAGGGGATTGTGCAATTGGAGATGGTGTGAACAGGCATATCCTCTCAACAGTGATGGACAACCTTCAAAATGGCTTTCTTCTTGATGAAGATAAAGGTATTTCAGTAAAATAATCTTGGAAAGAAATAGTCTTGTGAAAGAAATTGAGTCTGGCTCAAAATTGTAACACTTTACTGCAAGGTTCTGTAAGTTAACATTAGTTAAGTGACGTGTGGCGACCCATACTTGGAATTTGTGCCCTGCATTTAACCGATCCATTTGCACACACAGTAGTGAACACACATCCAGAGCACTGGGCAGCCATATTGCTGCGGTGCCCAGGGAGCAGTTGTGGGTTCGGTGCCTTGGTCAAGGGTCTCACCTCAGTCATGGTATTGAGGGTGAGAGTGCTGGTTATTCACTCCCCCCACCGACAATTCCTGCCAGACCTGAGACTCAAACCCGCAACCTTCCGGTTACAAGTCCGACTCTATAACCATTAGGCCACGACTGAGGCCCTTGAGCAAGGCATGATGTATTAACTGTGAGCAATACATTTTTCAATGTATTTATAAATGTTTATACCACAGTCATGTTAAAGGGATAGTTCACCCAAAAATGTAAATTCTGTTATCATTAACTCACCCTCAAGTTGTTCCAAACCTGTATGAGTTTCTTTGTTCTGCTTGAGGGTGAGTAAATTATGACAGAATTTACATTTTTGGGTGAACTATCCCTTTAAAAAACCTGAATGCATTCACTCGTCCTTAAATATTATTTAATTGTAAACATTATTAGCTTCATTGGCACAACGAAAAGTTCCATGATTCCACAGTCATGCACGGCATCATCAGTCTACAAGTTTGTTATTGTTTTGAATCGGTTAATGGCGAAAAATTACATATTGTGCAGTTAATAAAAATATAACTGATAAGTATTTCACACCATGTATTAATGTTAACAAATTAAATGTTTTATTTGAATAATGTATTAGTAAATTTTTAAATTAAAGATTAAGAAATGCTGTAAATACTTAATTATTCAAGTTAATCAATGTAATTAATTAATATTAACTAATGTAACTGACTGTAAAGTGTTACTTTTTTTTTCTCAGGAGTGAAAACTTTGCTCTTTGAGGGAGAGCGGGACCATCTTGTTCCTTCCACCTCTAAGGCGCTTTTGGAAAGTGATTTTTTTATTGTGGTTGGTCGCATTATTGGACACTGTTTTTTGAACCAAGGCCCACATTTTGCTGGACTGAGCCCTGCAATTATGCACGTGCTATTCGGGGGAGAACCAGAGACCGCAACAATAACAGAATTGGACTGTGTGGACCAGGATGTCCGTGAAGTTTTACAGTTGGTCTGTTGATTTTTTTTCCCCTAATTTATAAAATATCTTATAGTTTTTATCTTTAGTGTACATACAAACCCCATATAGATTATGCAGGATGGTTTTTTGTTGTTCTTGTTTTTTTAATAAGAGGGTTCATAAAAAATTTATTATATCTTCAGAAAGTAATTGACATTTAATTATTACAAAAAAACTAAGTACCACCTTGAATTTACACAGATTAACCATTTCTTAAGTATATATGCCCTTGTTTCATCAGTAAACAATCTGTATTGTGAAAAGCACTATATAAATTAAGATGACTTGACTTTCATAACATTGTTTGTCCTCAAGCATTCAGTGATTGTTTGTAGCCTTTGGGCAGTGAATCTGTTCAAGGATTTTTTTCACAATAAGCTAGGCTACTCTGTCTCATTGTCTTACATGTTCTGCTTGTTTGGGTCTTCAACCACATGATGTTTGGTCCAGCTTTGCCATTCAGGACAATTGAGTCAATAGGTTCAGATATCACACTAGGTTGCAAGTACTCATTTGTGTTCAACCAGTCAACATGTATTCTTAAGTACCTATGTTTAAGTACATGGTATGTAAACCTGCATAGAACATTTAAATTGTTTAGTCTTGTGAAATGTATGTAAATATCTGTTATTGCATGGTAAGGCTCTTATTGATTGAGCTCTGTTTTGCACAGTTGGAAGAAAACAGCAACTTCTCAGAGGAACAAAAGGCAAAAATTCTCTCGGTGACCCTCCCTTGGGATCTCCCCGGTGTTACAGCAGAAAACAGATGGTGGCTGACGGAGAAAATTCTTCTTCACTCTGTAAGTTTTTCCTTCTACAGTAGAGCACAGTGAATGTAAAGATTTAAGAGAAACCAGGGGGAAAAATGGTTCCCTTTAAGATGTCATGTTCAACGTACGTCATAAGTGAACCGATGAATTGGGATATGGGATACACTAGGAGCCCTATCACCTTTGAGTGTTACTAAACGTGTCAATGGACATTAGCGTGCAAGCTTTGCATCCTGTGAGTGGGTATAATTGCAGAAGCGGGTGCGCTCGCACTCTGAGGATGACGAGCATGTAGCCTGCACTCAGTGGTGGCATAAAAACTGTTGTTCTTGAAAATCACAACTGAAATGAAGCTTACAGATGTTCTTGTTACGTGTGTAATTTATTTATTTATTAATTTTAAGGTACTGGGAAGAACAACTCAGCAGGTTAAACAAATGAGGAGGGGTTTGAAAGACACCGGGGTCTGGGATTTTTTTAGCTCCAGGCCAGACGCCATCCCAGTCTTGTTCCCCAGGACCAGTGATGTGATGTTAACACCACAGGTAATCCTAATATGCAATTTAAGCTACAGCATCATTATTAGAAAGTAAAATATTTAAAAGCTAAACATGTAACTATTCAATGTGCAATTATAAATTGTTTAATATATTTGCATATATATGTATACAGTCTCAAGGAAAAAATAAGCAAACCATTTTCAATTTGCAGGTATTCTGCTTAAATTGGTCATGAAATGTGATCTGGGGCTGTATTCACAAAACATTTAATCTTACCACTAAAAGTATTCCTAAATGGCAACAAAAGTTTAATGTTACTTTTTTTTTTTTTTACGGATGATGTCAACACGTTTACTAACTATGCCCGCAGTGATTGGCTGATGGGAGTCTTTACTTTACAAAGCTACCGTTTCCAAACTTTTGATCGGTATGATTAATAGTGAGATATGTGTGTGTAAACATTTATTTATTCTAGATGATTCTGGACAAGATTGTCTGGCCAAGGGATGAGGATGTTGATGAGGATATACTCAGCTTGGAGGAACAACAAAAAGCACTACATTTTCTCCGAAGATTCATAGAGAATGGTATGCCTTTTGTTTTGCTACAACAACGTTAAGGGGCTTTCACACCTTGTACTTCTAGGAATTTGGTAAACTAGCCGAGAACTAATTTTCCAATTGGGCCATTTTCCTGATTGCTAATTGGGTCTCCAGTATAGTATAATTTTTTTATTATAGAAATAGCTGTGTTGACTAGGGATGTCCGGATCAAATCTGTGTGTCTCTGATCCCTTCAGGGGGGTATTCCAGAAAGAAGGTTATTTGACATTAAGAGTAAGTAACCTCAACTTTCGGTTCCAAAAACGGAGGTAACTTTCAGGGTAACCATGGCAACTCACTCTCTGGACCAGCTCAGCATCCAGGGTTAGTTTGCTTAAGAGGGATTCAGATGTGTTTAATATATATATATATATATATATATATATATATATATATATATATATATATATATATATATATATATATATATATAATTAATATAGTTATTATTATAACCAAATTTATGTCAGTTATATAATATACAATATTATTTATTAATTCAAAATAATTCGAATAAAAAATAAAATAAAAATAAGTTATGTTAAATTGTAAAAGTTAAATGTTCCATCAATTAAAACATTTATTTTATTATCATCTCACACATGGATCTGCATTCAATTAATTAGCATCAAACAAACAATATAATTTTTTTTAAAGATTACTTATTAAACGAAAAGATGATTGCACAACCACCAAATAGGTGGTGATGTGTAGTAAGTAGGTTATGTAAATCGCCACTAAACAAAAGTAGAGGAAGTAGAATGGCACGCTTTTTCTTAGCATCTGTTTCCATGGTGACTCATCGATTCATCGCTCTGTTGAGAATGTCTTGTGTTTTCACCGGGAACATACTCTGAGTTGGCTGAACTTACTCCCGGACTCGTTTTTGGAACCAGCATACCTCGAGTAAGCAAGGTTTGGGTTAATCAACTGAGAGTTCAGGGTATATGTGACAGTAAGTTAACCTTGCTTTCTGGAATACATCGCTGGAGAGGGCAAGGCCAAAATCACAAACAAAAACAATCTAACTGGATAATTTAAAACTTAAACCTAACTAACAAAGAAAAGAGAAATAATAACAGAATGGTACCCTAACTCCCTTTCCTGGCCCCAAAAAAGAAAAAAATGGGGTTCAACAAAAATGGTGCCCATCTCCCCACAGCTTCCAAATAAAACCCAGCTAACAAATAAGCAAGTATTAAGTAACTAATAAATGTCAACAGTAGAAACACATTAAAGAAAACCGCTTTTCTGATAAATCATAACAATAAAGACTGCGTCTTTGGACATAACAAATGTAAAATAACTCTAGTCTTCACTGTATAAATTTAATTTTTAAATGTAATGTTTGTTCAAGCCACATAAGAGATTGCGTTTTGTTTGATTACCCTCAAAGGCATATAGTCAAAGCTTCAGATATTATTAAGGTACTTCCACTTAAAGGCGAATGGACAGACAAAGTAGTTCTAGTTGTTTACAGATATAACAATCTGTTTATGAAAATACTCACAATGGTGGGCATTTTCTTATAATTTTGCATGTTTGTGTCTATTCAGGGATTAAAAAGAAAAAATCTAAACTAATTCACATGCTGTCTGCCCACATTCACAGAGAAAAGTGTGTGACTTATAGACCAGTCATCTGTGACTGACATGCTCTAAGCTCACTTGAATGAGATCAAACACAAACCCTATTCTTGACAGCACATTGTGCAATGTTACTATTGCTCATGCACACATTGTGATTCCAATGCTAAAATTATGTATTTTGCAGCCCTAAATTCTATACTTAGACCCCCCCCCCCCCCCCCCAATGCTTGCACTTAAAACAATAAAAAAATTTTTTGTGACTTTAGGCCTCCATAATGCTTGAGTGTAAAATCTTTTGTAATGATGTATAGTTTGTTAATCCCTGTAAATAAAACTCAGAAAATTTGAACTGACACAATCAAAGAATGCTTCAGTGAGAAGCCATCTTCCCACAGATTAACAGGACAAACTTGTGTTGATTGTTTTGTACAGTGGGGAGAACAAGTATCGGATACACTGCAAATTTGGAATGTGTAGCTCTCATGAAATCCAAAATGAACCAATATTTGGCATGACATTTCAAAATGTCTCACTTTCAACATTTGATATGTTATGTCTATATTGTATTGTGAATAAAATATAAGTTTATGAGATTTGTAAATTATTACATTCCTTTTTTATTCACAATTTGTACAATTTCCCAACTTTTTTGGAATCAGGTTTGTACTTATAGGCAGGGCCCAGGGGTAGTAATAAAACCAGCAGGCAAACTTACTTGAAGTTGCATATCACACCTACTCCACAATGCATGGTAGCTAACATAAAGGATTGTGCCTAATAAGAGCCAATAACGATCAGCTGAAATATGTTTGATCAGCCGGCAATACTGATCCTTGAGATTTGTTCAGGACATCCCTAGTTTTGACTATTTTCTTTTTTTACTTGGTAAGCCACATATTGCTAAATTATTGTAAAATATTTTAATGCTCATTTAGGATCTGGAGAGCGTCTGAAGTCACTTCTCACATTCTGGACTGGGTGGGACGTGCTGTCATCAGACCTGGAAGTTGAATTTGTTGACTGTGCTTTGCCACAGGCATCTACCTGTTTTTTCACTCTAAAACTATCTAAAAATGTAGCAACATATGAGGAATTTGAGCGTGACCTGATGGCAAGCATCACTTCATGGTACTCTGGTTTTGGCAAGATTTAAACACTGCATACTGAAACAGTTTTGAGAGTTTACAGATATTTCATCTTGAGCCAGTAGTTCTGATGGCAGATTCAGATTCAAAGTTGTTAGCTATTTGTTTCAATAAAAATGATTATACAGTTAGCATTTGTGTTTTGTTAGCAAGAGGCCAAAGTTATGTGAGACATTTGCGTAACATGTTTTGGTGTTTATTTGTTACAAGTTTACATGAAAGTAAACAAAATAAAATTGTAACAGTTTTGAGAGTTTACAGATATTTCATCTTGAGCCAGTAGTTCTGATGGCTGATAGCAGTTTCAGATTCAAAGTTGTTATCTATTCGTTTCAATAAAAATTATTATACAGTTATAAACAAAATAAAATTCAAATGTTTTCAATGTTTTGTCTTTCTGTTCATTTCATTTAATCATTGGGTTGTTTACCCACTGCATATTTCTGGCATTTAATCATTCATTATATTGGACAATATGTCAACTGTTTCACTGTATGTATTTATTACACTGGAGAAAGAACCATGGGGATTTGGTAGTCTTTGTAATTCAAGGTCAGTCAGTTGCCTTGGAAGGTTAACTTCAGGGACTGCAACACCCTCCTCATGGTGACCACTTGGACCCTCCCAATCGATTCCGTGCTCCAAATCAACCTAATGTAAGAAAAGAAAGTGTTGGTAATATCAATGCTGATCATATAGAATAGGGGTAGGCAATGCTGGTTAAAGGGCATTTCATTTCCGACATGTTGAGTGTGGGGTCTCTGTGGAAGTAAAGTGGCCTTTTCTGAATTAGTTTTTCCTTTCCCAAACGGGATGGTTTTCTAAATCATGCTGTGACAGTGATCCCTTTACCCTACCCCACCCCACCCCAAAACACTACCCACACTCTGACGTGGGAAAATCAGGTAATGCTCATTTTGGAAACATTCCAGAGTCCTGATACTCATGATAACTTTCGTTAACTATACATTTAGTAAATCCACTTAATAATTGCTCTGATAATGATGCCATCGAAATGCATTAAGCTTACTGCAAAAACAGAAGTTCAAAGACAATATTTGAAAGATGGCTGCATGGTTGTTTCTCTGGAGAGTGAGGTCTATACTTGTATGTGCCATAAGGTAAACCACAATCACAATCTACTGGGCCCTCTGACCAATCAATGCAATCATTTGCAGAGGGCTCGTGGAATTGAACTGATTCATACAAGTCGTCTGAGAAACCTCCAAAAAAATTACGAAGCTTTAACATAGCATAATAGGGACACTTATTTGGACATTTTTTTGTAACTCAAGTACATAGGTTGAGAAAGTGGACTATGTACAGAGGACTATAAAATATCTTTCCTAAGGGCCCTGGCACAATACTTCTATTAGCCAGTACAGGGTGCCCAGTTTACCTTTGGCACCAGTCATTGACAATGCTGTGGATAATCCTGTTTTCTTAAGCAAGGAACACACCAAACCGACACCATCCAACTAGTAGAGATGAAAGCAGACTGCAGAGTTGGCTCACGTTGGCAGCATCTGGGTCCAAAGTTGCCCTAACACACCAAGCCGGCAAATCATGTCGAATACGCTGAAAAACATTTTTCTCCTGAAATCTAAAATCTGTGGGTGGGCATGTTGGCTTTAGGTCAAACTGACTAAACAAGTACATGTTATTTGAACCAATTCACATTACCCACATACTCCAAACAGACTCACCTATGATACTGACAACCATCTTGGATTAAATATTCTCTCACATGCCTCCTACATGGAACTAAATATGTATCCTGTGGTGCACATTGCCTGTTTTTTGGCGTCAACTATCCTTTTAACACTGTATTCTGTAAAAACATTGTGGATTATTAGTTACACAGAAGTTCCCAAAGTTTAAAGGTACAGACCTGGAGGGAATCCTGGCCTTCCTTCTGATTTTCACACCATAACTGATGTGGTGATTGGTGCCTTTCAGTACGCAAAGTATGGTAATTCCAGCCATCTTTGAAGGACTGTAGATGTTGGTTTATGTGTGGAAGAAATGTCCAGTGCAGTGCATACATATGAAGTTCATTATCAGGGTTAAGCAGGCCTTCCCTCTCAAGGTTGGAGAAGCAATTGTAGAAAAGATCTAACACTCCACCGAAAACATCCCTCCACAATCGTTCAATGCTGATTAAAATCGAATACAACAAAAGGGAAAAAAACATTAATGTTAATAAGGAACAAGTACTTGAATATTGTCATACATTTTCACTGACTTAATTTCTGTCTAACAATCCTAATACACACATATACATATACATATATATATATATATATATATATATATATATATATATATATATATATACTAAAATTAGCTTTATATTTATTCATGTAATGCCATGTTTACAACAAATTCATTTACGTATTTATGTACTTTAAAATAACCTGCAATTGTACTTTTAACATTCTAAACTGATGTACTTAAAGTCTCAGTACAGAACAACTAATTGGAACAACTCATTTTGTACTTAATGCACTTTGTGCTGAGCTCCAACTAAAGATACTTAAGTATATTTGATTGTGCTATAGTGAAATTGTACACACTGATATTATTCAAAGATCATACAAGACATTAAAACACATTTTAGCCTTAATATTAAAGGGGGGGTGAAATGCTCGTTTTCACTCAATATCCTGTTAATCTTGAGTACCTATAGAGTAGTACTGCATCCTTCATAACTCCAAAAAGTCTTTAGTTTTATTATATTCATAAGAGAAAGATAGTCTGTACCGATTTTTCCCGGAAAAACACGAGTGGCTGGAGGCGTGACGTGTGGGCGGAGCTAAAGAATCACGAGCGCGAGTAGGCTTTTGTGTTGAGCGTCTGGAAGCTGTGACACCGTGAGGACAAAACCATCCAAAACAAACCATGGCTAACAGTCAGATTCAGCGTATATTTATGATCCAGAATCAGATCCAGAGGCTGAAATTGAACAAGAGCAGCATCAGCAATCAGTCTTTATGTGGTATTTAACGTACTGAAACTGTATATATTTGCTTAGCGGTTTTGGAAAATGACTAAGTTCCACTTTGTCATCTTTTTTTTTTTTAAGGTGTACATGTGGAAAGTGCAGTTTGATGACAACATTGCATGTTGTTTACTTGATGTGCTTACACGCCGATAGCTAAGTTAACAACACAGAGATATTTGAAGCAGTTTTACTCACCGCCTGCGGTTCCAACACACGATCGTGACCCTTTTTCGTTGGGACTGCATTATCCTTAAGAAATAAACGATGTGCAAATCCGGCATCAAACTGGACCTTGTTTGTAAAACAAGCATCTTCGAAATGCAGGGAACAAACTAAAACACTTGCACAACTCCGTTGATGCTCTGTAAAAATAAACTCCATCCACTGGTCCCTTAATGCTGTTTCTCTTTAGGTAATCTGTGCAGGGTTGTCTTGCCCTGGCAACCAAAAACACACTCCTTTTGTGACATTTCGCGACGCTCTCGCTCTGATCACTGAATGCCTCTGCTCTCAGTGCTGTGCTCTACGGGAGCGCGCGCTCTTCCGGCAGAAGTGCCCTCAGGACCCATATAAGGAAATTCCGCTCCATCTAACGTCACACAGAGCCATACTCGAAAAAAACTTTCCGAAACTTGTGACAAACCGGAAGTAGTATTTTTGGAACAGAAATACTCCTTCAAACGTACAACTTAATTTTTTAAACTTTGCCCATGTTTAGCATGGGAATCCAACTCTTTAACAGTGTAAAAAACTCAGTATGCATGAAATAGCATTTCACCCCCCCTTTAAGAAATGTGCATTGCACACAAGTACTCCAAATCATGTTTGATTATACATTTTATATTAGTATAAAGCGAAATAACAGTGAATGATAATAGAATTAAACTATGATGAAAGATATATTTAAAGTATATTACTTGTTTTTTGTAAGGTTGAAACAACACCTTAAAAAATTGTAACGTTTACCGGAAAATCTTTGTTGGCTTGACAAAGCATAGTCTGAAAATGTATATTAGCCCATAAAATATAAAGGTTATTCAGACAGGCCTTACAGATACTGTAGACATAATAATACATTTAATAGGACATATTACCGCTGGTTGTGTGTACTTCTTCCAGTGAGGTGAGAATTCCTATTTGTTCCTCTGGTGGACACCATGAAACGTGCTACTTCAACATTTTCACCTCCTTTGTCAGAACGAACACGTGACGGCACTCCATACATTTCGACTGCTTCAAGAAAGCTTCTAAGTACTGTAGAAGCCCGGTTGTTGGAAGCAGCAGTCAGATAAACAATTAGACGGCTAAAGCCATCTATCCCACCGTGAATCACTATCCGCCATCTATAACAAATATATATATACAATATACACACACACACACACACACACACACACACATAAAACACTGATTCTTGAGAGTCGGGACAAAACATGTCCCACATAGAAAATTAATTTATAGCAGAAAGTTAAGAAATTCATCATGATTGACATACTTACAAGGTTAAATCTAAAGGAATTGTATATACCTATCTGATTTTTTTTTTTAAATTTGTTTAAATGTATAGTCTGTGGTTAGAAGGTCCATGTTATAGCACTTGTCCTCAGCAAGAGGTCACAATATTAACCATCCCAAAAAACGTTAAAAAAGCTCTGCAATCGTGAAAACATATCAAATAAAAAATAAGGGGTATAAAAATAAAAAACAATGCATTAAGTGAACATCAAACAATATTTTCCATAAAAATCTGCCTATTAAAGTTGTGTCCTCAGTTTCTGTCAACTCCGTCAGATTTTTTCATAAAGCTCTTTAAATCAGGAAATAGCATGGTCAGCTATATCCCTGAGGACCCCTTTTCATCTCCCTGCCTGTGGTGAATGCAGCACTACCACACATGCTCTGGTACATCTGACATTTTTTTATATTTTAGACAAACAATGTATATATTCCTATGGTCACAGCTGCACCATGTCAATACCATCTTTCTGTTAAGATACTTTTTTTTAAACCGTACTGGACTGAATTTAAGCATTTTAGTGAGGTTATTGGGACAGCTAGCAACTGAGGAAAAACTACCTAGCTGCAGTGTACAATACATGTTTTGGCAGGAAAATACAACTCCGTCAGGTTCTATGTCTGACGGAGTTGACCTGTAAGCTGACGGAGTTGACAAATCCACCAATAACCTCTGAATGTGCGAATATAATATTATTTGTGAATATAGTGAAGGGTTAAACTGATATTTCAGGGTTTTATTTACACAAATGCTCATATATAGTGTGCATTACATTATTTAACCATACGCATCTGACTTGTAGATAATGGGCAGGCAGTGGTCTGCTTATTATTGTGTAACGTGTAACTTTGCCAGCACTTTAATATATATATTTGTATATGTAGAGACAGAGATAGAGATATGAGAAGCCAATGTAGGGCTGAGCGATATGGCCAAAAAAATCATCATGATACATTTTTTTTTATATGTCGATATCGATAATTATCACGATAAATGTCAAATCTTTATTTCAAGTTTAAAGGCAGATTTTTGCTCCTAAGTGAAAGTTGTAGAAAACAGAGCGTTAATTGTGGTTTTAAACTACTACTGGTTTTAACCACTTTAAACTACTCTTTATTGTCATTGTCAACATATGACAAAAAAAAAGGTGAACATTTCACAAATCTGAGGTAAAACATTCAAAAAAAATTGTCAACACCGTCAGTTTTTCCGTCAACACCGTCAGATCTTCGTGAACAGCATTGGATGTATGAATGTTTTTGTTCATTTTTTGGGGGAAAAAATATTCTTCCTTCAGTTTATGTTGTTTTTTGTAATAAAAGGACCATCTGATCTACATCCTCTTATGTTTTATCTATTTAAGGAATTTGTTTTTACAATATTGAAATTAAAATCAAAGTTTGAAAATGCAAATATTTTGAAATCTGATTTTTCAGAATATTGTGAAATCACAACTTAAGTTTATATATTGTATTTTTTTTACATATCAGAGTAACTAAACACTATTACAATATACTTTAGAGCTTTAGATTCTTGTTGGATTTGAAGAATTAAAATTGTATACTTTTTAGTGTGTCTGACGGAGTTGACATAATCCAGTTCTGAAGGGAAACATGTTTATTTGTTAAAAATGTGTTTTTATTTAGAACCTGTTCCTTTACATGGTTAAATAGCTAAGACCTTTTTTTGCAGAAACATATAACTCTAATTGATATAGTGTGTTTTTGTTTTTTTTTTACGTTTTTTAAAACGGGTTTTGTCCCGACTCTCAAGAATCAGTGTTAATACATTTTTATGCATAAATTGACTTGATTGGATAGTTCACCCAAAAATTTAAATTGTCATTATTTACTCACCTTGTATTGGTCTGAAAACTGTATTTCTTTGTTCTGCTAAAAATGTAAAAAAAAATAATTTGGAAAATGCTTTGTCTTACCTTATTAGTTTATGATTGCCATCTATATGCCACAAACTATTTGGAGCTGGCACAGAATATTGTCTTCTCCTCCGTGTCTGGAGTCGGAGTGTGCGCATCATAACTCCTTGTGGGTCTACTCGATGCATGGAGTCTTTCACACGCCTTCCTGCAAAGTAGTAAATAAAACAGCCACACACAAATATCTATTTTAATTGTCAAATAGTAACAAACCAAATAACAATGGTCTACACATAATCATTGACCTAAATGCACAAAGTATGACTTACATCACATGTGAAGCATCCAAATAACTTGAAGTTACCACAGCTAATTAAGCGGTGTACCCTCTGCTATTAGTAGGTTAAAGCATAGGTTTTGGGGGTTGGGTTAGGATTAGGCAAAGCAGATTCAACCAGCGGGGTATATTTAGGCAGGGAGCTGTAATTCTACACAACACCAGTCTGATCTTTGCCATAGGTTAAACACAAGATTTGGTTCGAATTAACTTACGTTGGACCCTTATTACTCTGGCTCTGAGATGACCGAGCATCATTTTGTAGCCAGTGTTTGGATGACCGCTGAGGATCTCACGCACCGTGACATCCAGTTCTCTGTCCTCAACAGTGCTATATGAATCTGAGACCCTAGAGAGACATCACACTCATGTTTACGTTTGGAATCGGGCTGACAGTGTTATAACAGTGTTACAAAACGTATCATCCGAATATAGTGCGTACTTTAAGACATAGTGGTCATATTGACCCTCCCTAGTTTAAAACAACATGATGATTAATAAATAATAAATTTAACGGTATGGGATTAGTTTTTCTCAATAAGACTGACCCAAATATTGCACACAACATCAATTAAACAAACGTTACCTACCTTATCCCACGATCTGCCATTCTACGCCAAATTGTTCTTTCACCAACGCCAAAAAGAGCTGAAATGTTGCTAACGGACAACCCTGCATGCAGGTAACTCTCAAGAGCGTCCACGGGTATGAAATACCTGGGGCGGCCTACTGCCTTGCAGTCATCTGCATTTTGCAAAGACACATTAAGATGATTGACCGCTTCTTCTAGATTACTTAATATCACAGGATCCATTTCAATGTCAGTCGTTGCCGCGAAATCGAACAAACTATCAGACAGAGCTTCAACACGTGACAGTACATAATCCGGATTGGCTTCAGTTAGTTCTGCCATATGTCTCAACTGTCTTGCTATCTCTTGTCTATACAGCGCCATAACATACGGTTGTGCCCTACTACACTACTGATATTCAGAATATTTATCTATGATGCGCTTCCAACAAACAAACAGCAAACAATCGTCGACGTTGTCACGCCTTCATAAAATTCGTCACATCCGGTTCTGCAGCGTCAATTTCTGCTTGCATTGCCGGGCTCGGTTGAACGGGCATAAACAATCCTTTAAAACTAAAAAATAAAAATTGCTTTCAGTGTATAACCTTATGTGTGTGTGTAAGAGTGTGTGTAAGAGTGAGAGAGAGAGAGAGAGAGAGACAGAGAGTGTGTGTTGTGTTGTGGTGTGGTGTGGTGTGTTGTGGGTGTGTGTGTGTGTGTGTGTGTGTGTGTGTGTGATCATTCCCTTTAAATAGATTCCATAAATAGATTCCATAATGGTTTGCCAGCTGCTGATGATAACAATAGCCTAATAATAATAATAATAAAAAGAAAGAAAGAATGATAATAATAATAATACAAATTAAAAAGTTATGTAGGCTACTAGCTATTTTTTGTTATGTTTTTGGGCAACAGAATTTTTTACAAACTGTTACAATAGATAATTTGATTTGATCTTTGAAGTAGCCTATTCGATAGAGATAGCTTCGACATTTGATCACTGTGGTTGGTTACAAAGACGTTACTATTCTGAAAATAATAACGAGATACAAACCTGTAAATATTCAATCGACTTTTCCTAAATTCAAAACAAAATATAAATGCATTCGTAATTTCCATTTCTGAATAGTTGCTATATGGTCACTCAGTATAGCCTATCAACAATTATGTTGTTTCCCCGAACATGACCCCTCTCTGCCAACTTTTTGAACATTTGGTCATTTATTTATTATTATTATTATTAGGCTATTATAATTATTTAGATAACGCATAGGCCTAAATATAAATGACCAGAAACAAATCGCTTCAACACGTCGAGCTGTTTTTGATTCGGTGTATCAAACGAGTGGATTGAACTCACTCATTAAGACAGTGACCTTCTGCCACCTGGTGTCTGTTTTAGTTTCATATTAAACGTAGGCTATCACTTCATTGATTCCATCATGTCATATTTATGTCTTCAAAATGTAGGCGTAAGACACTTCATAATATTTGTATGCACTTGTAGGCGAATTGCTGTGTAAATGCATTAAGATCTCTTCTGTATTGATGGCTCTGATGAAGCTCTGGTTGGATTTTAGTGGTAGGCTAACTGTCCTATAGGCTACAGTCTTATCCTCTAACTGAATTTATCGATGTGGATTAACGTGACGTTCATACATTTAATAAGGCTGTTGCTGTCAGTATTGTTTTTGGAAATTAGGCTACATTCAAATGCAGTGGTCTCGTTTCAAAAGCATTGGTCAATATGCTTGCGTCGACTTCACTGTAGCCTGTGTGCCCTGCTTCCTTTCCCTGAGTTTTGACCGAAAAATGGAAAATATCAAGCGCTTCCGTTTCAGAGTCCATGTTTCATGTTTGTTAGCCCAGGACATTTTACAAATCCAGACCAAACGATGTTCTACGACCATGTCCGGAATAAAGACTAACCTATTCGTGTCACACAGTAAGATTTTAACCATATACCTCGCAGTCACAGACCGTATCAACGTCAGTGATACTTATTGTATTTCGCCACAGGGTGTCACTGTGGCCTCAACCCTTCACCTTCGCTTACTCTGAGCTCGATTGCTATGTCTGAGGTAAACCACGCCCTCCTCATTACCCTACGCAGGAAGAAATGTAGGAAGAAATAAATGAATAAATAAATAAATGTAGAAATACATAAATGTAGGAATAAATAAATGTAAAAATAAATAAATGTAGAAATAAATAAATGTATAAATGAATAAATGTATAAATGAATAAATGTATAAATGAATAAAAGAATAAATAAATAAATATGGGAAAAAATAAATATATACATAAATAAGGAAATAAATGTATAAATAATTATTTATTTTCGTTTTTTTGCTTTTCTATGTATATTTATTTATATATATATATTTAATTATTTTTTATTTTTTACATTTATTTATGTATTTATATATTTTTTATTTTGGCAGACTTGGCATTCCATATGGGATAGCCTAGATTTATGATTTCAGTTTGAAAAGAAATCTTATACAGTACAGTTTGTCGATCTAAAATGGTAATTGTGTATTAACAGCTGTCAACCATGTCGGTATGCTAATGCGCTGTCATGTTTTATTTTGGTCACGCATTTGGACCTGCGGACCACTTATGTGCACCCCTGATTATGAATATCTATAGGTGCATCTCAATAAATTAGAATGTCATGGAAAAGTTCATTTATTTCAGTAATTAAACTCAAATTGTGAAACTCGTGTATTAAATAAATTCAATGCACACAGACTGAAGTAGTTTAAGTCTTTGGTTCTTTTAATTGTGATGATTTTGGCTCACATTTAACAAAAACCCACCAATTCACTATCTCAACAAATTAGAATATGGTGACATGCCAATCAGCTAATCAACTCAAAACACCTGCAAAGGTTTATAAATGGAAAATTGTATAAGCAAATCACATAAAAAGCTCTTAATATTTCACTCAAAATATGAACAATATTCTTTTTGTGGGAATCAGGATATAAATTATGGATGAGTTACCATTTTGGGGATGTATTCTTTATAAAAACAACAACATGTTGCTCGAGCACATTCTAGGATAAGTAAATATAAGAAGAGTCATTAATTAAAGACTATATGAAACAATTACATACCTCAAGCATAAATTGTTATATTTAAAATATTTTTATGACTGTTGATTGTCAGCTATATGCTAAGGATAACAAAATTTGCTCACACAAAACAAGCCCAGATTTTACACCCAGATGACTGACAGTTCCTTTAAAGTCCAGCTTAGTTAAAGTCAGTGAATAATCGACTGAAGGAAGAGCATCAGATGCAGTCGCTGCTAAAACCATCAACTGTTCAGCCGTCTGAACTTCTGATGTAACAACCTGAAGCTCATCAAACACTGAAGGGTTTCAACACCAGATGAACAAGCTCACAAACAGGCAAACTCTGCTAATGATTGTGTTTTTTCACGTTTATTAAAGGTCTTTGTGTTTTTGAGGAAATGTATTATCAGTTTATACCTGAGGGAAGGGAAAGAGTTATTGTCTGATAATATATGCATTCAAACTTCCTTTATCACGTCAAGCATTGTTGAAGATGAAGAAGCACAACTCAGTCCGCTATAAGAGAGATGATGTGTGTGAAAATACTGATGTCATCACTGCTCAATCTGGAAACGAGATCACAGACCATAACACAACGAGAATTCAGTCTGAACCCACAGAAACTGAGATTAATCAGAATCAGAATCAGAAAGAGCTTTATTGCCAAGCATGCTTACGCATACAAGGAACTTGTTTTAGTGACATAAGCTTCCAGTGCACAGAGACAACAACAACACACAGAGAAAAAAAAAAAATCAAATAAATAAATTGTATGAACAATTGTGCTATAGATGATAATGGAATAGAATAGAGTAAGATGCAGAGATGTACTTGGATGGAGGGATAACAAATAAATATAAGGATATTGCACATTTTTATTGCATAAGTGGGGAACATTTAACTGTTCATGAGGTAGATTGCCTGGGGGAAGAAACTGTTCTTGTGCCTGACTGTCCTGGTATTTGCTGCTCTGAAGCGCCGGCCAGATGGCAAAAGTTCAAAGATGGGGTAACTTGGGTGTGAGGGATCCAGAGTGATTTTCTGAGCCCTTTTCCTAACTCTGGATGTATACAGTTCTTGAAGGGTGGGCAGTGGAGCACCAATAATCCTTTCAGCAGTCAACCATTCTCTGTAGTCTTCTGATGTCTGATTTTGTAGCTGAACCAAACCAGACATTTATTGATTAATCATGAATACAATCAATCACACAAACGTTATAGCACAGATTTGATCATTAATGACTTAAAAGCACAAGCATTTGCTCAGTTTTCAGTTGCTGTGTGTAGTCTCAGAGAAAAGGGGGACATATCAATTTACTCAATCAAAAAACTTAATAAAATAATAATAATGGACACTGGTTCCACATCATTTGTTTAGGTTCACAGTATTCTATTTTTACACATTGTTTCAACATAATTTAGTGTTAATCATATTCAGTATGTACGTGCTCTATTAAAGTTATCCTAACATAATTCAGTCATGTTTATTTTATAAATTTAAATCATGTTATTTCTATGCAAACTAATACATTTATCTTTACGTCATTTGTTGAATTGTAATGATTTTGTTTCATGTTTTGTTTAAAAAATTTATTTCATCAAGTAACATCAAAAAACATCAAAACTTTTAGTTCAGCATTCAAAAAAAGGTACATTTCAGAAGATCACATTTTATACTTAAAGCTTACTTTAAACATGTTCTCTATTATATTCTTAGATTAAATATAAACATCAAGCTTTATAAAACGTACACTCTCAAAAAGGATGTGTTAATTAATAACAATTTTTTTGTGTTATGGCTATTTTAACACATTTTGTGTAATTTTAAGTTGATCATGTGTAAAAAGAAAAAGAAAGAATGAGAGAAACAACACAGTGTGTCCAACACAATATGTGTTAACTATCATCCAATCACACTGCTGCAATGTCACTCCACGCCTCAAGAAGCAAGTTCGCGCCTCTTTTTCCATCGATGGATGACTTGGATGCACACGTCAGGTATTTCGATTTATTTTTTATTATAAATTGTCAAATGTATTTTATTATTGTTATTTTTTTATGGTCAAATGTGCATTTAGTTAGCGACCTCTACTGTGTGCGGGTATTTTCCGTTGACGCGAGAGGCAGTGTTGAACAAATGTTTTTATTTCTCCTCATATACTTTGGCAAGTTTGTCCCCCACACTCTGGAGAGATCTCATTTTTAACTAGTTTTGTTTTTCTTTGTTTAATTTGTTGCAAATGGCAGCTGCAGTTTGACAAAGTGGTAACATTACCACTTTCATTGCTATCTGTCGCCTCTCTTTCATTAAATAACAGATTGTATTGATGTTTAGTTAAATGTCATTAAATAATAACGATTTATCAAGGTAACGGTAAACATTTGATTGACTTCGACATTCGAGTACGTCTCATTTCAAAAAGGATGTTAATTTGACTATTTTAACACAGTATGTGTCATTTCGTGTACGTAATTGACACAAATTGTGTAATAACACATTGGTGTGTAGAAAATGAGCAGGAATAACACATTGTTGAGTTAAAAGTAACACAAAATGCGTTGTCCTCAATACAGGTTGTGTTGTTTTCAACATCATTTTAAGAGAAGCGCTGATCCCAGGGGTGCTCAGGGTCTTGCGGACCCCCGGGATTGGCACTTCTCTTAAAAGATTAAAAAGAAAAAAAAAATTTGAGAGTGCATTGTAATATGAGAAACAGATTCAGAATTCGGAACCACGTACTAGCACACTACTTTTAATATTTTTTACCATAATATATGGCAGAAAAAGTAAAAGTAGTATGAAGTACCAAATTCAGGAAGACTCTTCATTGAAAATGGATGACAGGTTTTCGGAGATCAAAAGATTGCTTTAGGTTTATCTCGGAAGTTTATTATGCTAGCTTGATGTTTTCATAAATAAATAGATATTGTTCATTCTAACACTGCTTGTTTACTATTTTACATTATGAATGTGAATACTATGCTTAATCAGTATATGTAACATTATATATAAGATTGGTGTTTTTGTTTGCCCTTTTGCAGCTTCTAATGGAGGACACTCCAAAAACACTAGTGGCTGTACTACTTGATGAAAAGGAGATATGCAAAAAATTGCAGCATCTCAAGAGTGCAGCAGAAATAATTGATGTTTCCAAATGTCTCCTCCCCTGTGCTGCAGAGTACCACCAAATTTTAAAATTTAACGCTGATGTTAATGAATTTATTGACACCGACCTAACTGAGAAAGTGGAAGCCTTGGACAAGTTTCAAGTTTTAAGTCGATTAAGAGAAGTGGATCACATGCATTGGTTTGTAATTTCCCTTTTCAGTAACATAACTAATAATAAGTGTCCTGTGTGTCATGCATACAGATTCCAGTATTATTGTACTTTTCTTAAGAATTAAATATTAATATTGCTTTTCAATTTTGAGCATGGTAAGAAACCGTTCAAGTGCCATTTCCATTCAAACATGGTGTGGGATGATGATTACAAATGATAATGTAAAGTAGTACAGTATTTATCTACACTTTCTTTTTTCATTTGCATGGTACATAATGGTAGCTAATGAAAACTCATATTAACATGTCAATAGTAAACAGTAGTTTGGGATTATTTTAACTTTGTATATATTATATGATCATCCAGCATTGAATGCTTCAGCATTTGCCTACAGTATTACACGTCAAACTATTGTCCTGTACATTGTAATCCTGATTTCATATAAACACAATTAAAAAAATAAAAAATAAATAAATCACCATGCCATCTGGCCCATTGACACTGTTTTTTGCAAGGAGCACTATTCAGACCAGAAACAGACAACTTTATAAATTAAACTTATCCACTGATAAAAGATTACTTTAACCTTTTTGTGCATAACATAAGAGAAGTCAACAGAAGGTTTGTATATATAACTGAGAGCTGAAAGAACAGCACTCTTTTCAATATTTGTATCACTGTTTGAATTTGTTTGCCCATTCCACAGAAACTAATAGTCTGTACACTTGTACAGTACATCTGTACATTTTGCCAGTAGATGTTGACTGTCTTTATGAGTGAGTGAATCATTCATCAGTTCTTTCAAAACTGCTGATTCATTCTGGAGCAATATAAGTGAGTGACTTTGAGTAACTGAATCACTAACTCATCTAATAAGAACTACTTTGTGCTTTTTATATTTCCAGCATCAACGTAATATAATTGTAGACACAATGCAAGCACTAATTGAAAGCAAAGGTCAGAGTATATATAAGGATTATGAAGCTTCAGGAATGCTTTCAGAGACATCAAGAAAGCTCCTTGTGAAGATAGGAGTCAGTGCGTTGGTGGAACAAAGTGGATTGTAAGTTTACAGTTGAGAAATTAACTAAAACAACTGTGAATGTGATAACGTATAAAGAGGTTGAATACTTTGAAAACACACTGATTACTTTTAATAATTTGAACATAATTGGGGAAAAACTTGTAAAACAAACTGCTGATCAGCAGCAGAGAAAACTGACTGAATTTGGTTCCTGTATTTTATTTTAATGTCTTATGTACGAGTTGAATTGGGTAATTCTGAAGATCAAGATGGGAGAAGAGAATGAAGGATTTGTAAGTTGCACTTATTAAAACACACAAAGCCCACTTTAAATAAATGCAAATTGAACTAGTAAGTGTGGTATGTTAATTAGTTAGCAGGTTACAAATCAATTGAAAATTTAGTGACTGTAATTCATTTTTTTATTTTTAAATTACCAATATTACAGTTACAATAACACCAAAAGTACATCCACTCTGCTGGTTTGCTCGTCACACATCATGGGTTCTTGTAAAAGTTACAATTGTTATCCTCCGCCTTTCATCCAGGAACATTTCTATGACCCAGTCTCCCACAGTGGATTTATTGAGATGAGACTTTGAAATCTACAGAGGAAGCTTCATGATGATCAGCGTCGCTACCAGCGCAAACGTAGTCGAATCAGTGATTCCTCTGGAGTGTCTATCACTTTGGAAATAACTGCTGAAGGGGAGGAGGAGTCCCCTCTGGAGTGGACGACTGTGATCAAAAGGATGAAACCATCTCCAGAAAACCTCAATACCATCAAATTGGGCATGGAGAAAACATACAGTAATCGCAGGTAATGGGTCGCAAACAAGTCCCCGACAGTGAAAGAGATTTTTGAACAATATCCTCGATTTGTAGACATGCCATACTTGGTAAGGACTTGTGTTTTGCATGGCTTTTCCTTATACAGTAGCTAGGTATGAATAGACTTGTCAGCAAAGGGACAAGGCTGGTAGATATTAAGTCCACATGAATTCAAAATGTTTTTTTTTTTTTACTTTGTAAGTGCACAATACTAGTCTTATGGTGAAAAATTCATCTATGCAATTTATATATATATATATATATATATATATATATATATATATATATATATATATATATATATATATATATAAAATGTGAGTCTTTTGTAATCTTGAGTCATAATCTGGAATTTTGCTTTCCCTCTGAAATGCTGTTCCTTCTCTTACATTATCCTTTAAACATCTTTTAACTACTCCCCTCCAACCATCAGTCTGCTGCAAGCTAGAGATAAAGATGCACTAAAATCAAGCCCCACCACTTATTTTTCTCCATTCAGTTTTAATTCTGAAGGAGAGGATGAAGTGGATGCCGTCGCCCTGATCATATCCTTCCTTCTCTATATTAGTTATTTCATTAATATAGTGTGTGATTATTAATTAAGTTATTGATTAGTATTTAACCACTTGGTTTGATGCAAGAGTGGAAAGCGTAACAGTAAGCCTTTACAGGGCTGAGTCTATTTCCTTCCCAGGTCACAGGGCCATGTCAAAGAGGTCAGGACGACCTCCCATCTACGTGAGACACGAGAGATTGGACAACAGACTGTGATATTAATGTATCTGCTTGATATTAAGAAATCCTGTTTTAGCCTATATTTCTACTCTCTAAGATGAGACTTGCATAGTGTGTGTGTAACAAACCATACTGATAAAATTCTAGCTAGGGCTAGGCAGCCTTGAAGTTCTGATAAGTTCTCTGCGTATGTGTGTTAGTATCTGTCTGTACAGGGAGAAGCTCAGATAGTCCCAGGACAAACGTTCAACTGCCGATGTCCAGCGTATCAGATATACGTCTTTGGAGCGACTTGTCACCAGAATAGTCGTCAGAAGATATGCTTCAAGCTTGTGTCCATATGTGGAAACTGTCTAAGTTTATCTAGGTTTTGGAACCAATCAGAATTTTGCTGACCTATGCATTGACGCAATTAGTTCTCTGTCAAGAGTATAATTGTTGGTGATTTTGAGTTGTACGCGGAGCGGCCTACGAACTCCATCGAGAGTACTGAAGCTGACTTCTGCTGATGAAACTGCAAACCATATTCTTCAGTAAATTTTTCTTTAATTGAACGCATCTCTGACTCCTGGTCTTCATTGCGACACATCTGGTCCTTGGGTTTTAACTGTAAATTCCCCTACAATTCAAATCATAATACTGCTGTATAGTCTTTTTTTTTTTTAAACTGTTATTCATAACGTGGAATGGCCCACAATGCCTCTCTGAAGTTAAAATTGCATAAACTTGAATTGTGTAATTGTGTATTCTATCCTGTGTTGTAGCTTGACACTGAGTTTGGAAAAATGTTTCCTGGGAAGGCTGAGCTCTTTCTTCAAAAAAATGGGAAGGAAATATTGTTCCAAAATTGCAAAAGATGTCCACAGTGAAAAATCCTCTGGTCATGCCAACTGATAATGAGAGTAAAGGTAGGCTACTTTGCTCGTTCTGTCAAAATGTTGTTTTTCTTTCAGTGGACACCATTAGTTTTAGTAGTTCTCTGAAGGCAAGGTTGGAGTTTAAATTCAGCCATTATACCAGCCATGAAAAATGAAATATTTTGTGTTTTTCTATCATACTACAGATTCATGTTGCAGATCGCTTCGAATTCTTATTACATTGCTGCCCCCCACTGCGCCAGGAAGGAGCAAAGGGTGGGCCAAATGCAGTACAAAGTCGGCCCTTGCTTATCTCTTGGCCATTAAGCCGGTAAGCAACTTAATTGAAAAATAAGAAAATATCCCTGGCCTATAGTTCAATTAATGCAGATAAATTAAAGCGATAGTTCACCCAAAAATTTAAATTCTGTCATCAATTACTCTCTCTCATGTCGTACCTAAATTGTGTTCCTAAGATGAACAAAGGTCTTACGGGTTTGGAACGACATAAGGGTGAGTAATTAATGACAGAATTTTCATTTTTGGGTGAACTATCCCTTTAAAAGAGAAACTTTAGTCACTTGTACTGTGTTGATAATGGATTTTATAAAATGTACTTTTATTTTTACAGCCTGGAACCAGCATCTCCAGCCTCCTGGACAATTACCAGACAATGGTGGAAAGCCATCAACCCCAAATTGTCTGTTTAGGAGCCCCAAGTTCTACAGTGCAATACATCACTGTGGCCGAGAATGACAAAGTCACCATTCCACTTGAGGATAACAGTCTGACGTGTGCCATCGACAAGCTGTTTAAAATGTATTGGGTTTGCAATGTAGAATATCCTGTCCAACTCACATCTGTCTTTAATTTCTTTGAAAATGTGTATGACATTCTTTTCTCTGGTGGGAGGAGATCTAAAGCTGTGGAGCTTATTTCAAAGCTTCAAGCACTTTCCTAAATTGTACTGCTATGTACATATGTCTGAAGTGCAAAAAATCTACTTCAAAAGATATACGGAAACTTTTAAGTCATCTTAGGCATGTCCATGCACTTTCTGATGGACAGGATTATACAATTGTTTGTAGTCAAAACAACTGTCAACGAACATACCATAACTTCAATTCTTATGCAAAACATCTCATTAGAGAGCATGCTCAAGCTGCAAACCCAGTACATTTAGAACAAGACTCCAGTAATTGCAGCACTTCTGACTACCAATGCTGTGCAGCAGCATTTGTTGCAAAAATGTACTCCTCTTCAAATTGTACCCTGACCAATGTGCAAAGAAGCATCACATGCACAAATAACTGCTCTGTGAAACCCTGGACTGTTTGCAAGAGAGAACCACATTTCTGCTTAATCGTTACTCTATACCCAATGATGAATTGCAGACTTTGTTGAAAGATTTTGAAAGGGGCTGAAATATGTTTGAGGAAGTTGATACCCCCTACAAAATCACCAAGTATTTTGCTGAAAACCACTCTTTTATCAAGCCAACAGAAATCTTCCTTGGAAACAGAGGTGACACTGCAAGAAAGCAAGGTAAATGAACTCAAGTGTTAATAGCAGATACATGTCAAATACATATCTATTATTAATACCCTGAAGTTTCTTTTTGAAAATTAACAAATGCAAAAGCTCTTTGTGGATTCAAACGAAAGTGATGGTAAATTGCTTGACTACTGTAATGGCTCACATTTTAAAAATCACAAATTGTACAGTAGATTTCCTCAAGCTTTACAAATTCAACTTTATTTTGATGATTTTGAAACAACAAATCTTTTAGGCTCTAAAACCAAAGTTCACAAAATGAGAGCAGTTTATGGTTTCAACAAAATATTTGAGCCATTGTTGGATGACATTAAATTGCTTGAAACCAGAGGGATAGAAGTTCAGATAAATGGGCAAAGTTCAGTGTTATTTGGCACACTACGCTTATTTACTGCTGATAATCTGGCCTGCCATTCACTTGGAGGATATTTGGAGAGTTTTGCAGCCAACAAATCCTGTAATTTCTGTCTGATTGACAAACATAAGATGCAGGGTATATTTGATGACGATTGTTTGGAGTTGCGCAATTAAGTTAATTACAATAATCATGTCACGCTAAAAAATCATAGTTTAACAGTCATAAAAGCAGACTCTTGCCTAAACTCTCTAGAGAACTTTCATATTACCAATAATGTATGCGTTGACATTATGCATGACATTTTAGAGGGTGTGGCTCCACTCGAGATCAAACTAAAACGTTTCACTTTAGACCAGTTGAATGACCAAATGATTAGCTTTGACTATGGTATGACAAACGAGAAAAACAAGCCTAGTGCCATTCATAATTTAAGAACATCAGAGAACCCCATTAAGCAAAAAGCCAGTCAAATGTGGTGTCTCATCCTTTTTTTGCCTTTCCTGATTGGAAATTTTATAAGTGAAGATGATAGTCACTGGAAATTGTTCCTTCTCCTTAGAGCAGTGGTTCCCAACCTTTTTCAACTCGCAGCCCACACAAACAAACACATATGTTTGCGCGGCCCACTGCAAAAAAATTAACTGACCCCGCTATTGTTGGGTTAATAACTTAGTATTCAGAAGCTAGATTGTTAACTGTATTTATTGAATGAACTAGGGCTGTGCGATATGGACAAAAAAAAACTACCACGATTTATTTGATCAATTTTGCGATTTCGATTTTAATCAATTTTGACACACACAGATATGCTTTACAGTCATAAATGCATTCAGGATGAATTTGTAACATATTTCCAAAAGAAAACCAATTAGAGCTTTATCAAAAAGTTGCAACGTCTCTAGAACAGACATAAGTCAAAATAATCACTATAGTAAAGGTGTAACAAAATTTCTAGACTTATGGCAAAAAAAATTACTAAATAAATAAATAAATCCTGTGTGCAGGGACTTTTTTTCTTTTTTTGCCATACATTGTTCATAGAGCTCATTAATTGTAGCGGCGCCTCAGGTGTTGAAATAGATTTGTTATACATTACACAGGTTCACATGTAGGCCTACTCCCTCTGCAGTGCGTATACAGTATGTGTATGCGGTGCAGAAGCAGCAGCGAGAGCGCATTAATGTAACGCGAAAGCACATTAAATTAACGCGCGAGCGCGAATCTGTCCGCACGCACGCACATTTCTTTTGCTCTGTCACAAAACCAGACGCGCTTGCTCAGACACACGCTGCTCTCGCCCGGAGAAAGTGCGCGCACTTAAGACGTGTCTTCTCTCACTCAAACTGCGTCCTGTGCACTCACAACTCTCTCTATGCTCATGTGCTAGATATTAATTCTTTTCACACGTTTTTATTTCTAGCCTTTTACCGCGTGCAGTGTGAACACTGATCCGTAAACATGGGCTCGGAAAAAAGGCGCATCACATCTGTGATGCATTCTGATTAGATCAGATGGCATACTGCGGGAGGTCAGGGCCGCGGAAAATCGAGCTATAAAGCGATTTAGAAATCGTGCACGCTCAAATTGTGATTTTATGACAATTTCTATCGCACAGCCCTAGAATGAACTGGCAATGAACAGAAAATAACTCGGGCTTATTTAATTATTATATATGAAATGATGTTATTATGTTATGACTTAGACATTTTTACATATATTAACAATATTATTATTTATTTTAATAGTAATTGGCGGCCCACCTTCAATACCATCGCGACCCACTAGGGGGCCGCGGCCCACAGGTTGAAAACCACTGCCTTAGAGAAATCTGTAGTATCATTTTTGCACCAGTTGTTACCAAAGGATTAGCTGTATTTTTAAAGCAGCTAGTTATTGATTACCATAATTTAAGTCTCTATATCAAAACAAATCACTAATACCAAAGCATCATTTGATGACTCATTACTGGCGAATGATGATAAAATTTGGACCACTGTCTAAATTTTGGTGCAAGAAATTTGAGGAAAAGCATGGTCCTCTAAAAAGACAAGCACAAGTTGTATGTAATTTTGTAAATCAGGGCTCTAGACTAACTTTTTGCACTGGTTGCACTTTTTTCTTAGGTGGAACCAAATTTTTTTTTTTTTTTTTACATCGCTGTCCATATAGGCAATATTGACATCGCTGTCCATATAGGCAATATTGTAAATGATTAACTAACAATCTGGTCAACATAAAGTTATTTATTTGAGGCACAATTCTACAAGAAAAATAACTTATAAAGTGTCGGTGCTTAAAGTGCTTCACTAAGCTGAAATTTAAACTTAAAACATCTCAAGATTAATGAAATAAAAATAAAATCTAAATTAAGTGTTTTAAGGGCTTCAAACTGAACATCTCATGGCTCAATGTCTTATGGACTATACTCCATTGCAGTCACATGCCCCTCGGATGGCCATCTCCTGTAGTTTGGCCTTCTTGATCTTTGGCCTTGGCTAAACCAGCTGGCCACACTCTCTCTAGCATCAAAATCTTCCAGACTTGGCCCCTCTACACTGATTCTGATCAGATCTTCACTGTGTCTGAATGAAGGGATGCTCTAGTGTCTGATCTGATCCTCTTCTGTGCAGAGAACCCTCTCTCACAAACTGTAGCTGAGACAGGGAGGACAAACATAATGTGTACAAGCTGCAGGATGTTCTGGGGAAAAAATACATTCAAGAGATTTATTTAAACAATGTGTGTTAGATAGCAAACTGACACAATCTTAAGAAAGAACATTAACAAAAACTGACCTTGTACTCTGAGCAGTAGGGCTCTCTGGTCAACATGAGCTCCAAAAGGTTGAGGTAGGTCTTGTCTTTGAACATCCTGGCAATTAACAGCTTCAAGCCTACAAACTCTTCTTTTGAAAGCTGAGTGTTTACACCATTTCTGAAAATGATGTGGATTACACAGATAATCAGTGTTCACATGAACAAAATATCTACCACCAGCACACATAATATTGTAGTAATCCACCAGCTACCTTCTCAGGACTGTGGAGAAGTGATCCAAGAGAAATGCAAGGTCATCAGCACCATGGTCCACTAAGTCTTCTTGGTTTTCTGGCCAGCTATCATGATTGAAAATGTTGAAGCATTTGACAGCCTTGGTTGTGTCAGACTCAGAAGCACTCTCCTCTGATGTAAGAACAAATACATTTTAGTAAATGAGTAACAATATTTCTCATCTACATGTGTTTATAAGACAGGTGACTACACTTGCCTAGGAGGCTACTGAATCTTGCTTTCAGATGTTTTACAGTGGATATGATTGTTGCATCCATTACTTTTTTAAGTTTAGTGGCAGCAACACCATCTCCTTCCAGCTTTGATACCTCTCCTTTGAGTGTTATTTTCTGGGTGTTGCATAAACAATAAATAGAGATTGTGAGTTAGATATTAGAAATATTTGTAAAAATAGACTGTTCTCTATTTAAATGGGAGACAGAACCATACATATACCTGGAATTTGTAGATTGCCATTTCACCCTCTTCCTGCTGCTGCCTTCTCTGCAGCCTCATGTCAGCCAGGAACTCTGACAGTCTTCCACTAGGCTTGGGTCTCGCAACCATTGCCTCTGTGGTCACCAGCAGTTTTTCAAGGCCGCAAACTGCCTGTTTAGATATAACAGTGCAGTATTATTAACACACCTGAAGATGACCACAAACACAATTCAAATTCACACATCCCACTTCATCTCCCTTACCTGTGGTAGGATGATCTCATTCCTCTGAAGTAGGAGGCTTAACTTACTAATGCCACTGAACACGTCTGCAGTTAAATGGAAAAAGGCCACAAAAGTGACATCTTCCATTGATTTCTTAACCTGTATCATACAACAGTAAAATTTGTCATATAGAACACTGATGAACTAAATTCCTAAATAAAAATAAAAAATCAATAATAATGGCTTAATGTCTCTAATTAAAGGAATATTCGGAAAAAATGCACTGGCCTTTGTAGCTCGGCCTGCAATGTCTGCATTGGCAGAGGAGCCTGCCAAATGGTCCATATGGTAGTACACCGCAGTGAACTGTCCTGGTTTAAGAAAGGTCTCCAGGGCCCTTGAAACATGTGGGAGCCACCTTGTCCCCTTCACCCCACTGGGCATCAGCACATTTACCCCCGAGTCAGCCCCAATGACCCTGAGCTCTCTCATTAATTTTGAGCTAAAATGGTACGTCTTCCAAATTAAATGTAGACGGCTGTACAATTACCCTATCATTGGATTGTCCCTCTGCACTGACGACATTGCCAATTCCAATCTGAAAAGATAGTCAAATTTTAAATGTAGATACATCTGCTCTATGAAATAAAATAACCCACAGTGACTTTAGGGGGTCTGTCATACCTTATCTTCTAGTGAGGCATACAGTGGAAAGGCACAATGTGGTCACCTGCCTCTTGCTGCAGAAGGGCTATGACACTCCCTTTGCTGGCCAAATTAACAGCAGCACCATCAGCACCCAGAGCAATGATTTTCTCCAGCCAGTTACTGCACTGGTCCCCAAGAGCAGCAAATGCTTTCTTTGAGGCAGCATAAATTCCTAATTAAACAAAAACGATAATACCATTTACTTCCCAGATCAAGAGTTTATAATGCAATCTATTTTATTATGTGTTATTTTTAATTTTCAATGATAAGAAAATTACATGTGGTTAATGCAGTAACGAGACTGTATGCATATTATTGACATGGCTACATGACATGACATGGCTTACCTTGGGCATGGGCATGCTCGACCTCAATGTGTCCAATCAGTATATTCACTGGTCTTCCTCTCTGCAAGATACGTCCATACACAATGACGCATTCCTTTGTGGCAATATCTGTGTCTCTGTCGATCAGGAATGCCATGTACAATTGAGAAATTAGGTCGCACTCTAGAGCCTAGAGCCACTGTTCATGTTTCTCACTCTGTTGGTGTGTTCGGTCAGACTTTTTAAACTGGTTGTGTACTTGCTTTAAACTGTGACTTAAGAGAAGAGCATCTCTTTGGTGAAGTTTTACACATAGTTCCACAGTGTGAAAAAGAAATTGTTTGATTTTTTCTTAGAGTTCTATCAGAAATGTACTTTCACCCACACTTGTATGCTTATGCAGTCCAAAGAACAAATGAATACAAAATGATTAATTTGAGCAGTGCTGCTGATGTAAAACCTCTTCACATGATTTCCTACAAAGAAAACCTTTTTGTAAATCCAAGATATAAAATTGTTTAAAAATGTCTTTATGAAATTCAAAGTACATGTGAATGTTGACTTTGTGAAAAAGAAGCAGTTAAGTTTTAATAAATATATATATATATATATTAAAAAAAAGCTTTTTTGTTTTGCGTTCATTATAACTGGACAAAAATAGCACATATATGACACAAATTGTGTGATTTATGACACATTAGTGTGTTAAATATTTTAACACTCCCTGTGTTAAGAAGAATAACACACTGGTTGAGTTAAAAGTAACACAAAATGTGTTGTCCTTAACTAGACACACAGGTGTGTTAAGATATAACACAGGTTGTGTTGTTTTTAACACATCCTTTTTTAAGAGTGTAGTTTAAATGACATCTCATTGACAGCAGTATGACTGTGGGTAGCACTCTACAAGTCACTGTGAACTAGTTGTCATTGTTCATGGTGAAGTGTTACCAAAACAGGAAGAAAAAAAAAAAAGATGTATGGCAACTGAACCCATTGTGTAGCCAAGATGTGAACTCTTCTATTTATTAAACATTTTGTAAGATTAGATCATGAACGTGTTACATTCAATACATCTGTATAAAAGATGCATCTCTATAACTGCATACTTTTATAAACAAACTGAACCATAATAGCACAAAATGTTCAACATAAGACAGTTTTGGTCAAAGTTTGTAGCCTACACAAGTTCTGAAAGTGAAAGTGCTGTTTGTACAAGAGTTTTGTCATTCATCACATAAACAGGAATTACTTTTTTTTTTACCTTTTTCTCAGTTTAGCCCCTTGTCAGGCAGGCAGATGTAAATAAACTCTTCAATTCAAGAAATAGTATGTCTGCATATTTGTCTGCAACATTTCATTTGTCAGGTAAGAATGTATCATGCCATTTAACAATCAAACAATGAGAATCCAAATTAGAATTAAATTCAGTTCCAATTCAGATAAATACATAACACCAATTGCTCAAAGATGAGTCTAAGAGTGAGAGATGCACATCTGACAGCAGAGAGACACACAGCAGCATGTGAGAGGTCTAGTGCAGAGCTCCAGAGACTCACACACACTTTTCTGCTTACAGAATCACAAAGCACTGTTTTGTCACTTCACTTATACACCCATAAGAGGGGACTGTTGCAACATTTATTAAAATGTATTTAAAATAATTTCTTAAATATCTTTTTGCAATTTCTTTTTGTTTGTGCACAGACAGGGTCTTCAATAAGTTAACTTGGCTGTATAAAAACAATAGTAAATGGGGGGAAAAAAATATGTTAAGGTAACAAGTCACAATGTAAGGGTGGCTTCCCTGGTCGCTGTGATTTTGCCAATTAAGACACGTTCCTGGATCAACATTAATGTCCAAAAATCTAGAATTAACCCAATCCCTACCCCTAAACCAAACCATAATTTATTCCTAAAATCAGTGTAAATTGATAACTGATTAACAAGGGTGTAGAAGCACCTAACCCTGATTGTAAGTCTAAAACAGATATTTCCTGAAAAGATATATCTCAATTCTGACTGGTTGATTGGAATGTTGTTCCAGGATCAACAAGGATGTTGATCCAGGAACATGTTGTACTTGGTGAAATCACGCTCACCTGGTCTCCCTACAGTGGTTCAGGCAGTAGGATTGCCGAAGGACTAAAGAAACGTTAGCACAGTGGTATAATACTCTATAATTGGAATAGTTTAATGACAGTATTTCATTATGGTTACAAAATACAAACCCGATTCCAAAAAAGTTGGGACACTGTACAAATTGTGAATAAAAACAGAATGCAATGAAGTTTCAAATTTCAATATTTTATTCAGAATACAACATAGATGACATATCATATTTAAACTGAGAAAATGTATAATTTTAAGGGAAAATAAGTTGATTTTAAATTTCATGGCATCAACACATCTCAAAAAAGTTGGGACAAGGCCATGTTTACTACTGTGTGGCATCCCCTCTTCTTTTTATAACAGTCTGCAAACGTCTGGGGACTGAGGAGACAAGTTGCTCAAGTTTAGGAATAGGAATGTTGTCCCATTCTTGTCTAATACAGGTTTCTAGTTGCTCAACTGTCTTAGGTCTTCTTTGTCGCATCTTCCTCTTTATGATGCACCAAATGTTTTCTATGGGTGAAAGATCTGGACTGTAGGCTGGCCATTTCAGTACCCAAATCCTTCTTCTACGCAGCCATGATGTTGTAATTGATGCAGTATGTGGTCTGGCATTGTCATGTTGGAAAATGCAAGGTCTTCCCTGAAAGAGACGACGTCTGGATGGGAGCATATGTTGTTCTAGAACTTGGATATACCTTTCAGCATTGATGGTGCCTTTCCAGATGTGTAATCTGCCCATGCCACACGCACTCATCCAACCCCACACCATCAGAGATGCAGGCTTCTGAACTGAGCGCTGATAACAACTTGGGTTGTCCTTGTCCTCTTTAGTCCAGATGACATGGCATCCCAGTTTTCAAAAAAGAACTTCAAATTTTGATTCGTCTGACCACAGAACAGTTTTCCACTTTGCCACAGTCCATTTTAAATGAGCCTTGGCCCAGAGAAAACGCCTGCGCTTCTGGATCATGTTTAGATATAGCTTCTTTTTTGACCTATAGAGTTTTAGCCGGCAACGGCAAATGGCACGGTGGATTGTGTTCACCGACAATGTTTTCTGGAAGTATTCCTGAGCCCATGTTGTGATTTCCATTACAGTAGCATTCCTGTATGTGATGCAGTGCCGTCTAAGGGCCTGAAGATCAAGGGCATCCAGTATGGTTTTCCGGCCTTGACCTTTACGCACAGAGATTGTTCCAGATTCTCTGAATCTTTGGATGATATTATGCACTGTAGATGATGCTAACTTCAAACTCTTTGAAATTTTTCTCTGAGAAACTCCTTTCTGATATTGCTCCACTATTTTTGGCCGCAACATTGGGGGAATTGGTGATCCTCTGCCCATCTTGACTTCTGAGACGCTGCCACTCTGAGAGGCTCTTTTTATACCCAATCATGTGGCCAATTGACCTAATAAGTTGCAAATTGGTCCTCCAGCTGTTCCTTATATGTACATTTAACTTTTCCGGCCTCTAATTGCTACCTGTCCCAACTTTTTTGGAATGTGTAGCTCTCATGAAATCCAAAATGAGCCAATATTTGGCATGACATTTCAAAATGTCTCACTTTCAACATTTGAGATGTGATCTATATTCTATTGTGAATAAAATATAAGTTTATGAGCTTTGTAAATTATTCCATTCCTTTTTTACTCACAATTTGTACAGTGTCCCAACTTTTTTGGAATCGGGTTTGTAGATGAAGGATGGTAAAACATAAACAGTTAAATACAAGCAGCATGTATGTAAAGTGTTACCTGAGAGAGAAAGATAGAGAAAAAGATTGAGAGAGTGAGCAGAGCCCCAAAAAGCAAAAAAAAGAGAGTTACAATTTTTTTTATCCCTTCCTTGACCATGTGACTAAAAACCAAATGTGAGACATTCAAACTGACCAATCAAATTACAGCTTTCCCCACCGTGCAAAAGGTGTGACAATTAGCGGACTCCTGATGTATACACATGTTGGCCTACAGGCCTTGATCACAATAGTTGTGTTTCCACTGTCGGGCCAAAGGCGGCGTGCTAGTGCATGCCAGGGCCAGTCGCGTTTCCGCTGTCACTTCTGGGGCTTGATCGTGCCTCATCTAGGCTTCCTCTGGGCCAACGGACAGGGATTTTCAGCCCACTGAATACCTTGGGCCCAAATGGGCCAAGTGGGTCTAGAGGAGTGGTCATGAACAAAGGTGTTTATCTGAGTTAGAGACGGTCAGCACCAATGTTTATTTTCTATAATTTCATATGAAGCTACCAGCTAGCATCAACATTTAAGACATTTAAAACAATTTTAATGGCAGAACTCACTTGCAGACACCAGTTAGTGTCTGAATTACCTTACAATTGCGACCCGATGGGAATTATAAACACCGTATGAGGCAGAAATGTATTATACATGATGCAAAAGGCTGCATATGCTAACAATCGCTATTATAAAAATACCAGAGACCGCTTGAAGAACTTAAACAACTCATATATGGTTATAATCATGTATTTATTTGGTATAATATTTCAGCCTCCTCCGTTGTTTATGCCGGACTTCTGCATCCCCAAGTCATTAATTTCATATACTCTGTGTAACTCGTATACCTGTCTGTCTGTGAGCCTCTGTTGCTTTGGCTGAAAGGATAACAGTTCAGTGAGACGGGATAGCGGTCAAACCTCCTCTGATTACATGCATCAAGAAAAATTTATGCTCATTCTTTCTAAATAAATTTGACAGAAACATACAAGGGTTTGTCAGTTTTTTCTGTAGTGTTATGTGTATGCATTTGGACTTAAAAGCCCTAATGGAGTTGTTCTGTCCATTCCTGTAGTCACAAATAAACCGAGCAGCTGTGACTGAACAAGTATGTGTGTTCTCTTTTAATGTGAAATTATAGCATGCTCACACAAATTACACGAATTTTTCATATAAAATATCTATGATGAAGTCTTAAGTCTTTATGTGGGGAAAAAAAACTCTGTTTCTGTTAAGTTTGTTTTACGATATACACTCACCTAAAGGATTATTAGGAACACCTGTTCAATTTCTCATTAATGCAATTATCTAATCAACCAATCACATGGCAGTTGCTTCAATGCATTTAGGGGTGTGGTCCTGGTCAAGACAATCTCCTGAACCCCAAACTGAATGTCAGAATGGGAAAGAAAGGTGATTTAAGCAATTTTGAGCATGGCATGGTTGTTGGTGCCAGACGGGCCGGTCTGAGTATTTCACAATCTGCTCAGTTACTGGGATTTTCACGCACAACCATTTCTAGGGTTTACAAAGAATGGTGTGAAAAGGGAAGAACATCCAGTATGCGGCAGTCCTGTGGGTGAAAATGCCTTGTTGATGCTAGAGGTCAGAGGAGAATGGGCCGACTGATTCAAGCTGATAGAAGAGCAACTTTGACTGAAATAACAACTCGTTACAACCGAGGTATGCAGCAAAGCATTTGTGAAGCCACAACACACACAACCTTGAGGCGGATGGGCTACAACAGCAGAAGACCCCACCGGGTACCACTCATCTCCACTACACATAGGAAAAAGAGGCTACAATTTGCACGAGCTCACCAAAATTGGACAGTTGAAGACTGGAAAAATGTTGCCTGGTCTGATGAGTCTCGATTTCTGTTGAGACATTCAGATGGTAGAGTCAGAATTTGGCTTAGACAGAATGAGAACAGGGATCCATCATGCCTTGTCACCACTGCAAGGCTCGTTGTTAGCTATGGCAGCCATTGGCCCAACAGTGGGAAAGCGGCTACTCAGCACTTCTGTGCCTTTAGGAATTCCAAATGGACCTTTTGTTATTGAAGATAGGTTTGGGTTGGGCTGGGTATCGAGTTCGATACTTTTTAGGCACCGACCAAATTGCCTTGACACTATCGAGTATCGAAAAATGTCTTTTCATTCGGCACCAAATTTCGATACCTAAGGGTTAAATCTTGTCAACATCAGAGAGCCGATAAGCATGTAGCATGCTTGACATGCTCAAATCAAATGCTGGTGATTGGCTGTAGCGAGGCACCAAGGAAAAACACTATTGTACACCGGTTACGCCCAGAGACACGGCTGTAGTGTGTACGTTAAGCACACATATATAAAAGATGTGGAAAAGATCGAAAGCGTGGCTACATTTTACCAAGCTCGATGACAACAGCGTGCAAAATAATTACTGCCAAGACCAGCAAGATGTCAAATATGATGAAGCACTTGACCGTGCGCGGAATAAAGATAAGAGTAGAAAGTTGCTCCATCTTCGACTGAAAGAAGACCGAGCCGATGCAGTCATCCTCTCAGAGCCTCCTTCAACATACCCACCATACGAATCCTCCTCCAAAACTACTGATGAAGATAGCAGCGCTATGATTGGGACTCCGACAGGTAAGGTTAATGTTTAGCGAAAAAAATAAACAAAATCTGCTAACTTGTAGTGGTACATGCTTGTGTTCTATTTAAGTTAACATTTCTTTCTGTGCGCGGTGACTACGTAACAATAGATATTGTTTGGATGGTTAACCTGTCCTTAAAGAGAAGCAGCGTCTTCTCAGTAGGTAGAAATCAAAATAGATCAACCTCAGAGCAAAACTCCTCAGCAAAATTGTTTAGAAAAAATCCTTTGCTAAATCATGTAGTAAAACATCTCCGCAAATGAACATCCACTTTCATAACCACACACACACAGACACACACACACCAATTTCCTCTTTCTCACTCTTGGCCTTCCAGAACATGCTGTCATCCTGGATGTGAGAACGAGGTGAAATAACCTGTTCCTATTGGTGGAGCGATTCCTGGAGCAGTTCCCTGCCATCCAGGCCGCCTCTGTGGACCCTTGGCTTCAGAAATCAATGGACAAAGACAGATAAATAATTTTGTGACTAGCTTATATCATTTTCAGCATTTTCCGTCTAACCCATTGTGCTCATAAAACTATAGTCCAGCTAATGAAACTGATTATATTTTTCAGACTGCAGAGAGATTTTGATGAGGACTTCAGAAAAGCAGAACAGTTTGTCAAAGATACAAAGATACTTTACATTTAAACCATCTGCGTCTCTGCTGAAAGGAGCCCAACCTTGGGTCAGATTCTGATCTTGAATAAACTCCAGCACCACTTCACAGTTAATGAGGACTCCTCCTTCACAAAGACCATCAAGGACACTATCTGGAATGACCTCTTAAGAAGATACCAAGTCTGTAGTGTAAACCTATTGTATTCTCACTTGTTTTCATTAGGATTATTAAGGCACTCAGACTGTTTTTGTCTTGCAGGATGGCAACATCAGGCAGTTCTTGGCGGAGGACGCAGCCCTGAATCCCAGATTCAAATCAGAAGAGGCAGATGAAATGTGGACCAGACTGGAGGAGGAGCTGATGAAAAGGACCTCAGTACTGGTGTTGATTGTTATTGGGAATCTTCTACTTCTCTTGAATTGTAGATCAATATATATATTACCCTCATACTCTATTGAATACAGACTCGAGGTGAGCAGATAGAGAGCAGGTGACCATGATGACAGCTCATCTGATGAAGACAGTAACAACACTGGTGAGAAAATATAAAGACATCCTATTTTTTCCCATTTAATTTTCAGAGGAGAATTAACTTGTTCACATTTGCCTTGATAGTGTTTTAAATTTTTCTGTATTTCTTTACTTAGCTCACAGAAGAGGCCTAAGCTCTCTGCCCTTGAGGAGCTGTTTGCTGTGGAGGACATGGCAGCTGAAGCAAGAAGACAGATCACTGTCAGCAGCACCACAGAGAAGATTCAGACAGAGATAAAGCACTACAGATTACTTCATCTACGCTGTCCTCAGAGTCCAGTAACCTGGTGGAGGGACAACTCCTGCGTGATTTAAAGATCTTAAGCAGCAGTGAGCATCACATATTGACTTAAAACTGCTTGTACTTTTATTACAAATATTTGCATTGATATATTGTGTGGGTTACATGTTGTTCCTTTGTGCAGTGGTTCAGGACAGTCTGTACAAAATAAGTCAACAAGCTGAAAAAAATAAAACCAGACTTTCTCTGAGATAATGTGTAATGTAATCTTGTTAAAACGGATTTCATAAAATTGGTATTAAAAAAAATATCATTCAGGAACCGGTATCGAAGTCAAGGTATCGTTATCCGTGTCAAAATTTTGAATGATACCCAGCCCTAGGTTTGGGACAGGAGATCAGAATTCTTATTGCTTTAATAAATGTGGCTTTGAATATGAGATATTTATCAACAGATAATACATTTTTACATATTTAAATCAAGCATTTTGTAAATGAAAGTTAAATTGCTGTTTGTCTTTAAAAATCCTTTGAAAAATGCTAATAAAAAAGTTAAATATATACTAGTAACAGATGACAAGAACTACTGTAATTGCGTAGTTCAGCTCAGTTTAGAGGATGTGCTGGTGTTTGCTTCTGGGACATCTGCCTTTGGTTTTAGAGAAACTCCAACAACTGAGTTTCTCCATGAAAACCTGAATGAAACAGGCGGATGTTCCCAGAAACACCTGCAGCATAACATTGAAGCTCCCAGTAGATCTGGAGTATGAAGACTTCTGCCAGTTCATGACCGAAGGAATTCAGCCCCCAAACTCTGGAGGAGCTTAATATAGTCAATAAATCATAAATAAAATGATATTGAGACATTTGTTGGCTTTGTTATTCAAACTGTGTTGTTTGTTAACGTCAATAAACATTTAACAGATTTAACTGTATTGGTGTATGTATATTTGCTTTCTAACTGGTTATGTCTGTATTTTTGCTAGAAACAGAATCACATTAAAACTCCATTCTGTTAGATCCTATGATTTTATGTTTGCTTCTGTGTATGGAGATGACAAACACTCAACTCAAACTGCTTGAGGCCACAGATGCAGCAGCTTGAGAAGACCTGCTACATCTACATCTTACACAAGAGTCTTTCCATCCTGCCTTGACTGCTTCAAGATATATCAGTCAACTCTTACAGGATCTCACAACAACACAGAATGGGTGAATAACAAGCAAAATGGAACTAATAATTAAACATTTCTGGGACACACACATCTATTTCACAGGATTTAAAGTAGTCTGCTCTGCACATATACCTCAGTTGGATCTGTTCAGTTCAGAACAGACACATATACAAACAAAATGACTACAAAATCCATTACATCCTCACTATGCTATGGTTTTTTTAAATTATTTAAAGGAAACTGTTTCAACTTATTCAAAGAGTAATAAATAAAGGTTTTGTGTTATGCTAAAAAGGTATTACATTAAATCTTGTCAGTAGGGCTGTTCGATTCCACAATTTTTGGAATCGATTCCGATTCAAATTCCTGGTCCTGGAATCGATGGGAATCGATTCTAAGAATCGATTCCTCACTGTTGTTTTCGATTCTTTTCAATTCTTGTTTTTTTTTCTTTTTTTAGATTAAATGAACCAAATCTCATCATGATGACTGCAGGATAGGTCATATAATGTATCCTTCATATAGTATGAAGCTAAAAAAATTGTAAAAAAAAAAAAAATGATGATATGAAAAGTTTTGTTTTTTCAGCTTTGCTCGTGAAATTAGTCATAGCCCAGCTCAGCAGGGACATGCGTTTATCGCATATATTAAATAAGACATGAAGTGTCTAAAAGAAATGTGCACAGTTGAGCTGAATGATGAAGTTTACTTTGTATACTTTGCACAATATTAACAAACTGTACACTTAAACTAAATAACCAGAACATTAATAACTGATAGAGCTCATGGTTTATCTGTCAATCAGATGCGCTCCCGGCCACTGATCTATGCTTGTGACGTGTTCTTTTAGAATTATCATTGGCTGATAGAAATGTTTTTAAAAATAGTATTTTAGATGGTAATAAGATCAAGACCCTCATTGACGTCATGATCTATTCTGTCATGAACCGCTCAAAATTGTGGACAAGCCAGTTCTACCGTAAAATAACCTCTGAATCGTTTTATATATATAATAATCTTTTATCTCACAACTGTTGTAATTAAGGCTTTGGTGAATTGTGCTTCTGAAACGGAAGGCTAGCCTACATCCTAAAATTCAATTGATCAGTACCGACTCGTTTTCTTTCTGTTTTGTTTTTTCTTTTCTTTTTTCGTGAATTTAAATGTGTGCAGCTTTTGTCGGATGTAGCCTTCCGTTTGAGAGACTCCCATTGATAAGCTTTGTTGAACTGAAAAAGACTCTGAATGAGGAGTCGACTCCCCTTGATGGAATCGATTCCAACCTTTGGAATCGACTCTCGATTCCCAACACCCCGGAATCGATTCTTTTTGGAATCGACTCCCAGCCCTACTTGTCAGTATTAATCAGAAATGTGATTTAGTGACACCCTGTGGTAGAAGTGTTGATTTGTGTGAAATGTGAAGAAAATTATTTAAGTAGTCAAACCTGTTCATTGGAAGAGGGTGTCCCAATATCCATGTCCATATAATGTTGTTAAAATATATTACAAATATGTACAACATACTTTTACAAACATGTACTCCCCAAAAAGGTAAAAAAAAAAAAAAAAACACCAAGTACTGAGTGTTAATGCACTGAGCCTTTAATGTAGATAAATCTTTATCCAGAACTTGCCCTTCTGAGTTGTCATAGATATAATATGAAGTGTTCAGAGGAACAGTAAGTTGAGTATTCATGCTCAGTGTAGTTACTGTGGCACAGGAGAACTGTTCTTCCTGTTGAGGCCGGTTTCTCCAGAAGGATCTCGTAGGATCTGAGTTAAAGCAAGGTGTATTATCTGAGAGATGACTGAAACTCCAACTCAAGAGTACAAACATACATTTGTGTTGTATTTCTTTATTTTCTTACCCATCTATGTATTTACTGATTTTATTTTATTTTACTATTGCTGTTTAATCTTATGTTGGTTCTGTGTTGTCATCATAAGTAGTTGAGATCTCTAATGGTCTCCATCTCAAGGTTTACAATAATGTCAAGAGAAAAAGCAATTTCCTAATTGAGTAAAAGTGTTAACTCACAACAGAGTTCACTATCTCTGAGTAACGGACAAATTAATTTCAACAGATATAGAGTGATCTAGTAAGACCTATAGTGCAGAGATTTAGTGAACATTTGTGATTTAGTGAACATTGACAAAGACCAAGATGGCGGCGCGTACATATCGTGAGGCTCGGCGTCCAGAGGTGGAAAGAGTACAAAAATATTCTACTCAAGTAAAAGTACCATTACATGAATGAAATTTTACTTAAGTACAAGTAAAAGTACCAGTCTAAAAATCTACTCAAGTAAAAGTAAAAAGTAGCTCATTTAAAATTTACTCGGAGTAAAAATTACTTAGTTACATTTTAACAGTGGGAGGGAGGCAAAAATGGGACAGGCCAAGGGTGTCAAACTCAGTTCCTGGAGGGCCACAGTCCTGCACAGTTTAGATATTACCCTAATTAAACACACCTGATCCAGCTAATCTAATCATTTAGGCTTATTTGAAAATTACATGATATGTGTGCTGGAGCAGGGTTAGAACTAAACTCTCCAGGAACTGAGTTTGACACCCCTGGGATAGGCCTATTAATCTCAAACTAGTTGTTTTTAATTAAAGGAATCAGTTATTTAGAATAATAAGACATTTAGGCTGTTACCAGGCAAATCAGTATTAACAAACTCATCTTTTCAATGCAGAGGAAATGCAGAAGCTTCATTGGAAGTGGAATTTAGATGTATTTACACACTGTTTAGTGCAGGACAAGAATGCATTTAACCTGCAGTTACAAATGCATGAATAATGTTTTGATATACAAGACATAAAATGTTGAATACTCATTTGAAATTATAAGAAATTAATTATTTAAAAAAAAAAAATCAAAAGATACTTTAAATGTGAAATTAAAATGGCCAGTATGTGTCAGCAAGTCACTGTTAATAAGTGAGTCATTGCGATTGAACCGAATCATTTAAACGGTTGATTCATTCAGGAACGAAACACTGTCATGTTGCTCAGAGACGCAAAACTGTGCTTTGGTGGCTGTGTTTGGATTTACTTTTTGTTGAAGAAATAGAGCAAAACCAGGCAATGTGGTGTCTAAAACGCAAGTCTCTTAATTAAATTGTTTACTGACCTGTTGTAAAAAAAAAAAAATAGTATGTAATCATGATGATTTTTGGAGGAAAAGACGGCATTCTTTGTGTGATTTTGATTTACTATATGAAATGATATATGTAAATTTTCTGCTCCTATATCTTCAATTTTGTGATCATTCTAAATGCATTTTACAAGACTGAATCACACAGTGAAAGAACGCACTATAAATGCGCGCGCACATCATTAAAACAATTATGATATTTTCGCAGACGATATATATCGCACACTCAGCACCACTGTCTTTTTTGCTAATTTGTGCAAAACCTCTTGCTAAAATGTCAAAGCTTCATTTTAACCACAATGCAATTATTTAGCTTACCTCTACATGCTTGCGAAGGGTTGATGTCTTGTCGAGATTTTATAAGCTGCTAGTTTGGTCTCCCTAGGTAAGCACAGCTTACACTGCATAATAAAGCATAAATATGGCCAGGGGTTCACTTCATTTCCTTCGAGTTCAACTTCAGAATATGACGGGGTTTCGTTTTCAGCAGTGTCTGCACCACTAACGCCTGTTTTGTCCGTCTGCATCTTTCTTGTGATTTTAGCGCCAGTTTGCCCTCCTGCCCATTATTTACTGACGTAGTTTCCAGGGAGCGATTTTTTTTATTTTTTTTTTTTTTTTTATACTCAGTAATTAATGTGTTTTAAAATGTAGCGAAGTACAGTACTTCAAACAAAATATACTTAAGTAAAAGTAAAATAACAGATTTTAAAAATTACTTTAAAAAGTAGAAGTACACAAAAAAGCTACTCAATTACAGTAACGCAAGTAAATGTAATTCGTTACTTTCCACCTCTGTCGGCGTCTCCCCAGTTTGTGCAATTTTGCAGTATTTTTCCTGCTCATCTCGGGTCTGTTCATACTGAACAGCTTTGCTTTAACATCATACACCCGACAGGAGCTTTTGGATACTGGTGAGGACTTTTCCAGCAGTTTTATCGCCAATCTTCGACTCATCCCTGATACCTCCAGAACACCCGAGGCTACGCTCTCTACCCAGCCGGGCGGTAGTGCTCGCAGGCGGCGTCAAGATCGATAACAAAGGCAGGGGAAGCGCAGAGGTCTAAGAGCTAAGCTAAAGCTAACACCTCTCCGGCTCTCTTTACCCAGCATTTTCCTCGCTAATGTGCGGTCACTGGTGAACAAAATGGATGAGTTACGACTTCACATCACCCACAGCAAGAGACTTTTGGATTGCAATGTCATGGTTTTCACAGAAACATGGCTACACAGCGACGTACCTAATAATGCTATTGAGCTAGCCGGACACTACACGCTCCGGGCAGATAGAACGACAGATGACTCCGGGAAGACAAGAGGCGGTGGATTGTGCATTTATGTTAACAAAGCTTGGTGTACGAACACTGTCATTGTTGGGAGACACTGCTCAGCTAACCTAGAGTTTCTCATGGTTAAATGTAGACCTTTTTATCTGCCGCAGGAGTTCACTTCCACCATTATAACTGCAGTCTATATTCCACCAGATGCTAATGCCAAGTTTGCTTTGAACGAACTTCATGCGGCCATTAGTAAACAACAGACAGCTCACCCGGAGGCTGCTTTGTTGCGGGTGATTTTAATCACTGCAAATTAAAGACAGTGCTCCCCAAATTTCATCAACATGTTTCCTGCCACACTAGAGGAGACAAAACTTTGGATCATGTTTACACAAACATTGATGGAGCTTACACCGCAACCCCCTTCCCCACCTCAGTCTTATCACCTTTCTTTGTTTCTCACCCTTAAGTATTCACCCCTCATCAACCATCTGAAGCCATCAGTGAGGACCATCAAAGTGTGGCCAACTAGAGCAGACTCTTTACTTCAGGACAGATTTCAATACACGGACTGGAGTATGTTTGCTTCTCAGGCTGCCTGTGGCTCTCACACAGACATTGATATCTATACCTCCTCTGTACTGGATTACATCAACACCACCATTGACAGTGATACAACAGATAAACAGATCACAACTTACCCTAACCAGAAGCCATTGATGAACAAGGAGGTGCGACTTCTGCTGAAAGCCTGCAACACTGCCTTCAGGTCAGATGACGCTCAAGCCTACAGCAAATCCAGGGCTAACCTGAAAAGGGGCATCAAAAGGGCCAAGTACTGCTACAAACTGAAGGTAGAAGAACACTTTTCCAACTCTGACCCCCGACGCATGTGGCAGGGCATACAGGTCATCAGTGACTACAAGTCAAGCAACTCCACTCCAACGGTCACAGACGTCTCCTTCCTTAACAAGCTAAATGACTTTTATGCTTGCTTCAACAGCGACAGCAAGGAGACGGCCACCAAAATCACACACTCAGCAGACCACCAACCCCTCAAACTCACCTCTACAGATGTCCACACTGCATTGAGCCGGATCAACGCACGCAAGGCTGTTGGCCTGGATGGCATTCCTGGTTGTGTGCTTAGGGCATGTGCAGAGCAGCTTGCAGTGGTCTTCACAGACATTTTCAACCTGTCCCTCACCCAAGCAACTGTGCCAACATGTTTTAAGTCCACATCCATTGTGCCAGTTCCAAAACACTCCTCCCCAATGTGCTTAGTGACTACCGCCCTGTAGCACTCACATCTATTGTCATGAAGTGCTTTGAGCGATTGGTTCTAGCACACCTCAAAGACTGTCTCCCACCCACACTGGACCCACACCAATTTGCCTACCGTAGAAATAGGAGCACAGAGGATGCAGTATGCACAATGCTGCACTCTGTACTCACACACTTGGACAATAACAACACATATGTGCGGATGTTGTTTGTTGACTTAAGCTCAGCATTTAACACTGTCATTCCCTCCAAGCTGACCACAAAACTTGGAGACCTGGACATTAACACCTCCCTCTGCAACTGGATTATGGACTTCCTGACCAACAGACCTCAGCATGTTAGGTCAGGCCACACCCACTCCACCACCATCACACTTAACAACGGCGTACCACAGGGCTGTGTGCGTAGCCCATTCCTTTACTCCCTTTACAACCATGACTGCAAGCCTGTGCATGGATCCAACTCCATCATTAAGTTTGCAGATGACACCACGGAGATTGGCCTCATCTGAGACAACGATGAGGCTGCCTACAGGGTGGAGGTACAGCACCTGGCCACATGGTGCGCTGACAGTAACCTGCTCCTTAACTCCATCAAGACAAAGGAGCTCATTGTGGACTTCAGGAAGAAGAAAGGAAGCACGCATGACCCCATCCACATTAATGGGATGGTTGTTCAGCCATCCTGGTGAACTTTTACCAGTGTGCAATCGAGAGCAACCTGACACGTTGTATTACAGTCTGGTATGGGACCTGCTCAGTGGCTGACCGCAAGGCACTGCAGAGAGTGGTGAAAACTGCCCAACGCATTACAGGTACACCACTTCCCGCTATTGAGGACATCCAGAGAAAATGCTGTCTACGTTGAGCTCGCAGCATTCTTAAGGACTCCTCTCACCCTGACCATAGACTGTTTAACCTCCTGCCCTTCGGGAGGCGCTTCAGGAGCCTCCGGACAAGGACCAGCAGATTCAGGAACAGCTTTTTCTCTACAGCTGTCTCCTTACTGAACTCGCCCTCTGAACCCCCCAACACCCCCCACACCATACACACAGACTCCTCCCCCTCCTCATCACTACATCTGATTTATTTACAAACAAGCAAAAAACAGTAAACTTATTACTTGCACTACTGTCTGTTCATCCAGAATACTGAGTAATCCATTTGCACACTGAAATACTTTCTATGCACTTTACTGTCCATTGCACTAGTGTAAATGATGTTCATATGTTCATAGTTTCTGCCTATAGTGTACATACACTTTTACATAATCCATCTGTATAGTATGTTCATAGTACACCTATCTGTATATCATGCTGATAGTATTTACAATTTGTAAATTATGTCCATAATACTGCCTTATTTGTATATTTATTGTACATTTGTAACATATTGTAGACCTTGTATATTTTGTACTTACTGCTTATTGCACTTCTGGTTAGATGCTAACTGGATTTCGTTGCCCTGTACCTTACATGTGCAATGACAATAAAGTTTAATCTAATCTAATATAATATAATTTTTAGCTATAGTTGGATGTAAATGGCTTTATTCAAATTTGTTGAAAGTGCCACCTATTGGTCAAAAGTTATAAGCAATTACTTTGTGTTTTACATGTTAAATTAGCTTTTTAAAATATTTCCCTTTGAGTTAGTTTGAGTGATTTTTGGATTCATTTTAGTCTCTTTTGGTTCCTTGCCACTGTTGCCTTTGAACACTGATTTGCTTACTGGGAGACTGCTAGCATGTTGCTAATATTGCTTTCAATGTTTTAGTTAACCCAATCAGCCATATGTGACCATTCCTCCTGGAAAACGCTAATTTCAAGGTAAAAAAGTATATTTTTTCAGAATATTTCTTATACTGTATAAACTGATTAAGTGCGACTCGAGTGCTCCGCAGTCTCTGACGGCCGGCTCTGGAATCTCTGCTTACCTGAGCAGTATTTAATTATTATAATGTTATTTTGTGTTTTGTGGCGAGAATAAAATATCTCCTTTCTCACAACTCCTCTGCATCTGAGTCCTTTATCAACCCCAGGCCATGACAAAAACTTCATGGCCAGCCGGTTCATGGGTTTTATGAAGAGGCAGCCTTGTCTTTCCATTCGGTGTGTACAACCTATCAGTTTCTCCAGAGCCACACGTTTTAATAGACATAATGTTTCCAAGTTTTTTGACAATCTTGGGAAGGTGCTAGATAAGCACAAATTTTATGCAGAAGACGTGTGGAAAATGGATGAAACAGGGGTTACAACTGTCCAAAACCCAGAAAATATTGTTGCCAGGCGTGATGTTACACAGTTTGGGTCATCCACATCAGCAGAGACAGGGACACTTGTGACCCTTGTTTGTGCTGTCAATGCACCGGGGAATATGATCCCACCCCACTTTGTATTCCCTTGTGTCTATTTCAAAGAACATTTTATTCGTGATGGCCCACCCGGATGCATTGGAACAGGGAATGCATCTGGGTGGATGCTGGATTAGGACTTTATCATGTTCTTGAAACACTTCCAACACCTCACTAAGTCCTCAGTGGATGCTAAAGTCCTGCTTATAATGGACAACCACTCATCCCATCTGTCTCTCAGGAATATATTTCTGCTGATACAATGGAATTGTCTTGCTTTCCTTTCCACCTCACTGCTCTCATAAACTACAGTCGCACTGTTTACGGTCCTCTAAAACAGGCTGTGAACTCATTCTGTGCCACCTTTGCTGTCTGCGCCTCTCCTGTCTCCACCTGTTGTAGCTCAACCACTGCCACCTGGGAGATTTCTCACCTGAGACCCTATGACCTCAGTCTAAAGCAGGACCAAGAAAAATCTCAAAAGGGAAGAGAAAGTAGAAGACTGCAATTCTTAAAGACACCCAGAGAAAGAGACACTGGAATTGGAAAAGAAGCATCAGAAAGTGAAATGAGAAAGTTTAATGAAAATAAAATCCAAGCAAGAGAGAAAAAACAAAGAATCAAAAAGACAAGAAACACTGGCAATGACACTGACTCTGACAAAGAAGAGGATTTCTGCATTGTTTGATTTGAGAGTCACGCGAGGTTTGGCTGCAGTGCTGTGGGCTCACCACACATTTTTACATTTATACTTGCCACAACTGCAAGTCTGATGGGGACTTATTTCTTTCTCTCTTACCCTCTCTCTGTCACACACTCACACACACACAGTTCAGTTCAGTTCAGTGAAGTTCACCATGGTCAATTTGATTTAGTTTTTTTTTTACTAGTAGTTCAAATTTTTTATCAAATTTTTTAAAAAGTTTTTTTTTTCAATTTAGTCTTTATAAAGTTAATTTAACTGTTCACACACACACACACACACACACACAGTTCAGAGAAGTTCACAGAAGTATTTCAGTAAATCTTCAGTGGCTTTTGTAGTTACATTTTTTATAGGTCATATAATTAACCAAAATGTGGTTGTTACTTTTCCTTTTACGAGTTTGTGTCTTTATAGGGCCAATTTAACAAATTATTTTTTTATATTTTAATAAATGTTGCAACCGTCCTCTGTTATGGGGTCAGTTGCAGCATTTGAATTTGTCGGTTTAAGTATAAATTGTAGTTATATTATCACATGTATGCATGTTAAAGCAATGTAGGTGGGTTTCTGACAAATGTGGGATTAATGTATTAAAATTTTGGCTTTCCATTAAAAAGGAAATACAAAAAGTGTTGCAACCGTCCCTGCTCTCCACTAGAGTAGTTTTTTTTTTTTTTTACGAGTGAAAACGGCACCTGAATGCTACCTTAGATTTTATTTTTTGCTAAGCTACATGTTGCCTGTGCAGTTTTATGTGTGCACAAGGTAGTGGTTTGAAAAATATGATTAGTAATTTTTTCCCAGTGCCAGTGCCACCCGCGGTACACTGCGGTTTAGAGGGACTAATCAGCACTAGTTAAGGGTTTATTAAAATAATTAAAAAGCTAAGATTCTAAGATTATATTTTCTATTCTATATCTATACCTGTTTTGTGTTACTCCATTCAGTGGTTGCTTAGTAATTTGATTATGAATTTTTTGTGAGGGGCGGGGTGTGTAGGGGGGTTGTACCGCAGGCAGGTTAAATGGGAAATTCACTGTAAGATAAAAACAAGTAAATTTAACTCAAAGGGAATTCTACGGAGCCGCTAAAGGGTCCTTTGCAAAAATAAAAAATACACAGACTTTCGCGTTCGCACGAGAAACTATGACGTGCACACGAGAAACTATGGCGTGCTCACGAGAAACTATGGCGTGCACACGAGAAACTATGGCATGCTCAAGAGAAACTATTACGTGCACACGAGAAACTATGGCGTGCTCAAGAGAAACTATTACGTGCACACGAGAAACTATGGCGTGCTCAAGAGAAACTATGGCATGCTCAAGAGAAACTATTACGTGCACACGAGAAACTATGGCGTGCTCAAGAGAAACTATGGCATGCTCAAGAGAAACTATTACGTGCACACGAGAAACTATGGCGTGCTCAAGAGAAACTATGACGTGCACACGAGAAACTATGGCGTGCTCAAGAGAAACTATGGTGTGCTCACGAGAAACTATGGCGTGCTCACGAGAAACTATGGCGTGCTCAAGAGAAACTATGGCGTGCTCACGAGAAACTATGACGTGCACACGAGAAACTATGGCGTGCTCACGAGAAACTATGACGTGCACACGAGAAACTATGGCGTGCTCACGAGAAACTATGACGTGCACACGAGAAACTATGGCGTGCTCACGAGAAACTATGACGTGCACACGAGAAACTATGGCGTGCTCACGAGAAACTACATTAGGTGGACATCCAAAATGTCGTTTCTACCGCCGCGGCGTCTGCAAAGTGCATTTGCAGCTTTTGACCGCTGAGTGGCGCTTTAATCACAAGTTTTCGAACAAGCGCATCAAAGCACATTTTCACAAATAGACGTCAGCTTTGCCTCACCGAAGTGTTATATTTGACTACAGTCGGGGAAAATGAAAGAAAAAATATTTAATATTCACAGATGAAAGTTTAGTCCTTATGAAGATATGTGCGTTTCTTAGAACGAATTCAAGCAGGATAAATGTCAAGCCTATGAGCCTGTGCTTATATTTTCTCTACACCATAATTTAGATTAGACACATTTAAATAGTGTGCAGTATTATTTATATAATATGAATTATGTGTTATATTATTAAAAAGAAAATGTGGTTTACTTTGCATCGGAGCGTTAAAAGTGGTAGCCTATTGTGAGCTAGGCTTGCGTGTTTTATAAATTATTTTCTTTATTTTAGTAAAACGTGAGGCACTGTATAATTTCGCTCCCATTATTTAGGCCTAATTAAAACAAGAAATTAATAAATTAAACCTGAACGATTTAACTAAATCATTGCAACTCTAAAGAATGGATGGATTAATACAACGTCATCACTTAAGTGCACATGATGTAAAAAAAAAAAAAAGAGCTTCATTAATTGACAACTTCAGTGATTTTAAATGGAGTCTTCTTTGCTTGCTTTCATATAATTTAAGTAAAAATAAATAAATAAAATAAATAAATAAATTGCAGCCACATTTAAATGCATAATATAAAATGTATAAGATTCCGTAAAATGTCAGTGCAAGATTTGCTCTGCATGATGCTGAGTGCACGCAGCATTTATTCTTATTTGTCTACATATTTTATCTTCATTACAAATCTTGTTTGGTTTTATTTTGGATAATTACATGTAAAAAAATATTTATTTTGTAATGCATATGCAAAATGTGAATATTATTCATATTCAAGTGTTTGTGCAAAAATTATTAATGCGCATGCATGACAGGGAGGCGCCCTCTCGATCACGTGATTTTTTTCCTAATAATGAAATAACTGAAAATCTGGGCGTCTCACATACATGAGAAATATATCTACAGAAAGCTTGAAATGTCTTCTAAACTAATCAATTCAAAACGAAAGCATTATGTAATCTGTGAAGGTTGTATTTCTGTTTAAAGGCGCGTCCATGTGGAGAGAGTCAGCACTGTGAATTTCATCTTGCAGCCGACAAGAAAACATTTGTTTATTAATAAATAATTAAAATGTCTCCTTTTTCATAATTATTAGGCTACTTCTGCCTGTGCTTTGTGACAAACTTAATGCATGTTCTTGAGCGTGGAATATATAAAGGCTGGATTATAGTTGTAAATTTAATATAAACTTGCGATTAGTTGAATAATGACAAATGAACGACTAGTAACTAGAAAAATCTTACGTGGGAAGCAGACCTATTAAATACCCTCTAGACATCTCTGTTAAAGTTTTTAAAGAATTTTATACGCGTTTGCATAAATTCCTCTTTCAGAACGGTCTGTAATGGAGAGATGCCTTAACACTGATTTTTCCTCTGAAACACAAAAACGAAAATTGAAATAAAATAAATATTTTATGTTTTGAGAATGATTGGGCTCAAGCCTCCCCTGCGCGTCTGAGACACGCTGCCGAGAAGAGTATGAGCGGAGCGGTGTTATTCTGACTGAAGAGGAGCGGATTTTTTAAAAGTCGGAGCGTCGTGGTTTTCACTTGCTCCAGCACCGCTCCATCACGAGTACAATTCATGCCAACAGCCCCTAATATAACTGCATATTTAGCAAGAATTCACATGATAAACATATTTAGCTATAGCTTGATACACATAATCTCTCTGATACGAAAATTATAATGACGGCAATAGTCGAGCGGGATGTTACAGGCTAGTTTTCAAGGAATTTGTCTTCCTTTTACTGATTATTTTCAGGTTAAAGCATGATTTAAACAGATACAGCACATTCACACGTAATCGCTGTCGCAATAATGCATTCAAACAAATGTAATCTTACAGTAGGCTACTTCATCTGTATCTGATTTTGAATGAGCAGAAATCTGTAACAAATGCATCGATCTGTAGATAAAATAACTGATGAAAATGTAAACTGTTATTTTCATCACAAACAAAATTTGCGCAGCAGAAAGCAGCAATTATACCTTTTAATGCTGACAATTTTATTAGTTTGGCGTTTGGTACAAAAAGTTTGCACACAATAGCCTAATCCCCTTTGAAACTCTCCTGTAATTTAATTCATTTATTTATTTATTTTAATTTTATTTTTATAAGCTATTATGAACATAACATTTCAACTTTAGCCATGGATTGAAGGCGGAGCAGTGTTTCTGGTATCAATGAACGCGGAGCTTATTATTAAATGCTTATTATTAAATGCTCGGAGCGCGGAGGGAAATTGTTGCTGCTCCACTCCGCTCACATAGGCCTACTGTACTGCCGAGTGAGAGAGATGTTTCGCCCTATATGAACAAGGCCGTCCAGTGTAGACATGATTAGACAGTGTCTGCTATATTTACAAATAATTGATATAAGAAATAAAAATAAATACATAACCTAAACCAGCGGCATAACGAGATGAAAATATAGACTAGAAAACTGATTTAGGCCTACACTTGCTCTGTCCTCCGTCCATGACACTGCCCTAATGCAACAGTTTTTTTTTTTTTTTTTTAAGTTAAGGCAACTTCCTCTGAAATTAAGTTATAATAACTAATAAACTTTATTGCGCTATACATTTGAAGTGGATCAAACCTTTCTTTAAAGTTGTCCTAAAACCTGTTCTGCAAGTTTGAAACCCTCATAAGACACTGTCCATATGAAAGAGCAAGAGATTCACACTTTTATCTCGACCCCCACAAGCTATACAGAACTACCCCAAAAACCCAACCCCCTCCAGCTGAACTGAACTCGGTCTATTTTTGGTCTGTGAGGAACGGTGTGTTGTTACTGGATTGAAACATGCCTGCACTCACAGCAGCCCTTCTCTTTTTATTCATTATTTTCCCGCAGCCCATATTATTATTTTCACTAGACCAAAATAACAACAAATTATCAATTGATAATTAATCATTATTTTTGCCAAAATCATTGTTATTTGTGAACGTAGGCGTTTGCGGAAGGCTTTAAGACCAGGCGGAATCCTCCGTCAGCTGCTCCCGCTTCGCAGCGCGCGGGACTCGCGCAAACTGACCCAACATTTAGCAAGACAGGAAAACATTCAGTCTGCCTGAAGGAAGACGTATTTCATTGTAAGTTAATGCTGTTAAATAGAGAGTAAAAAAAAAAAAACCCAGTGTAGGCTATTCTTAAACTTGGATCTCATTATATTGAAGCACAAATCCAAACACCAGACGCAACCTACACTCTGTGTTCTTTCACTGAAAAGTATGCATTTTATTTATTTATTCACAGGCTATATGGTTGAAAAAGTAATATTTCAGTTGAAAACTTTAAGTGCCATTGTTTAAAAAAATGCATCATAGAAACGTTCACAGACCTTCAGTTGTCATGCTTTGAAATCCCATGCCATTTGTAATTTCACTGTATTTTCATCTCCTAAATTACTACCCCAATTCTATAATGGTAAAATTTATTCAGACCTATGGCATTTTTTATGACATTATTTATTTTTATTTTTAGAATAGGCTAATTGTAACATAAATGGATGAATCAAAACAAATATATCTTTTTAACTGCAGGCAGACATAGGCCTATATTATTGTACATTACAAATATTTGGATCGTCCCTTATTTTATTAAAGAATAAATACTTATTTTCTTCAAGAATAAACATTATAAATAAATAATTAAAGAAAGAACCTCTATTAGCCCTTATTTGTAGGTTGTAGGAGATATGCGAGCGATTCATAGATTTAAAAAAGAAAAAAGTGGGTGCTTGGTTTCAGAAAACGATTACAGCTCTTAAAAAATGCTATGATGAAAAAGTCATGCTAACTTATTAATTCATAGAAATAATTTAAGCAATTAAAACCTTTTTTTATACTAGATTCAACTTGAATTTCAATACTATTAAACTGACTTTAAAATCTCAAGGAGTTTATAAGTTGAAACGGTAAAATGTCACAGTGCATGCTAGCCTAAATGAACTTGTATCTTGTATAGTATCCAAAGACTTGAGTGTATGTTAGCATAAAACTAACAATATAATTTTTTTTTTTTTAAATGAACAATTCCTATATAAAATGTGACAGCAACCTTTATATAAAACATTTTGAAATCGTCCACAGCTGAGCAACGCAGGAGGCAGATCTGAAGTTATATTTGTTTGTTCACGAAGTGAATGTGATGCACAAAGTCATTTTTAGATGCAATGGAAAAAATAAAGCTGGATAAAAACATACACGAAAACCCGCTAAAAAATAAAATACATTTGTGAGAGTTGCATTTTATTACATTCAGAAATAATAACGGCAGGCCTAATAATGCTATAGGCTAATGTACCAACAGGACATTTTAAGTCCCCTTCACTTTACAACAAATCCTTTAAATGTAAAAAAAAAATATCAGAACAGAACAAGAATTACAAATATATAATTCTAATGGATAAATATAATTGAAGCAGGCTATATAATTATATAGTTTTATAAACAACAACAAAAATAATAATTGAAATAATTTAAAGCGATACATTATGTTGGGCTTATCTCTCTCATTCGGGACAAATCCAAACATGTTGCCCATTTGAAGCTAAACTCTTATTCATTAGGTAAAATAGGCTTTGGATTTCACACGTGTTTCAGTATCGACGGGGAAAAAATCATAATGAGCAAAAATATGCCAAAGTGGACCGCTGCTCGCGCCGCATGGCTGGTGAACGACTGCTGTTTCCAATGAATATGTGCGTGAGGCACCAGCGCGATCAAATTCACAATTCACAATTATTGGTCACACAGTAAAGGCATAATTCAAAAATGCAAACTGTTAGCAGTTTAAAAAATCAAGAATAATAACAGAGTTAATAAGAATTATTTGTAAATGCTGGACCGTTCTCATTTCGCTCTGCAAATGGAACCTGAAGATTATTATTATTATTTTTTTTTAACCAAGAATGAACCGAAATGAAAACATTTTAATCCGTATTTATATATATATATATATATATATATATATATATATATATATATATATATATATATATATAAATAATGACTGTTTAAAAACAATAGCATGCATAAGAGCCTTTGTGTAACGGCCTTTCTTTAAATTTTTGATGAGTAGACTGTAGCCTAAGACTATCCTATTTTTTTCAATGGCTTTTAAGGATGTTATAATGTATATTATAATGTTATTGTTGTTTAACGTCTTCCTTTCATTTTACAATTACATTCAGTTCGCAACCCGTCCCTTTGCGCCACCTGGCGGTAGTTTCGCGAATGATTTTAACACGCGACTGACTTGCAGTTAACGCCGTGGCGGTATTACCCATTTTGGATGTCTACCTAGTGTATTACATTTTTATCAATAATCATGCTTTGCAGAAAACACTAAAGACTGTTGAAGCATCTGAAAAAAGAAAAACCCTTCTGAAAATTCTTGAAGAAAGAAAGGCAAGGAAGAGAGAAGCCCCACTTTTTGAAACAGACCCCCCAAGAAGAGAGATGACTTTTCTGACAGTGAGGACGAAGATGATGGAGGAGTTGTACCTCAAAAAACATATGAGGATTTGCAAAGAAAATACAGATACATAAAGAAACAAAAGCAAGACTTACAGGAAGAGCTGGAAGAATTCAAACATAAGTAAGAGTTTATGAATAATTAACAATTTCCATTTGTTTACAAACATAGCCTATAATAAGAAATTCTTAATAATGAAAACTTCAGAATCTTAGTATGAAAATCTGATGAGAAAAACTTTTTTCTGTTTCTTGTTCTCTACAACACTAAAGATTAGCTGAATTAGAAAAGGAGAAAGGGGATCTGGTTGCAGAGCTGGCTACATACAAAAGCCTTAACATTACACTGCAGCAGAACCTAAATGAAGTGCTACAAAGAGCCTTCTCAACAGGTATTGTTCCAAATCTTGATGGATGGCCATTTTAAGTTCTCTCCAGTGATGTTAGATTGGGTTCAAATCCAGGCTCTGACTGGGACATCTATGGACATTCACAGAGTTGTCCCTGCACTTGTGTTGTTTTGGTTATTTGGATTATCTAAACTCTGGTTTTTGTTTTGTCATTATGGAGCATCTAGACTGTGGAACTTTAAGACATTTTAGAATATGACTGAAGCATAACAATATGTATTATTGTAAATAAAAAAAAAATTATACATAGAGAGATATATAAATAGATAATACATGGTAATTGGTATGAATATATATATATATATATATATAGAGAGAGAGAGAGAGAGAGAGATAAATGCATACTGCATCTTCAAGTAATGAAGTAATATTACACTCAATTAGAATATGACTTCACCCTTTTATTTTAATGTATTAACATATATTGTCCCTACCATTGTTTGGTTGGTTGCAGGTCCATCTCTTCTTAACAGACCTTCTGCACCTTTTGAGAGCACACTTTACGGAGGACCAGATGAGCTGCCCAATAGTCCAGAGGGCAACAACCCACCTCTGAATAAATATTTTAAACTTTTTAAATGTAATTTTTTTTTATTAAAAACTTGTCATAGCACTTGCATATTATTGGTTTTTTATTGGTTTTGATTGCTTTTATTGTCTTCATTTTATGTGATAATCTAGAACATTTATATGGTATAACCTTTTAAACTGACTATATGCCTATCCCACACAGCCTAATTTTTAAAAGCAATTGCAAATATGGCATCTACCCTGACTAAGCCCATTTTACCCTGACTGAAAGGTTCCACTTGAACTGTTAAGATCCAATGACTAGAGATCTTGGTATAGTAGAATTATATCACCTTGTTTTTAATATTAAAATCTTTCAAAAACAAATGCAGGTCTAAAATATTAAGCTTTGAAAGCTTTAGTAATTTATGTTTCCTAAAATTAATCTTCAAGTGTATTAATAATTTAGCACCTGAGCCTCTTAGTAAATTTATTGAAATACAGAACACAAACAAAGAGTTACTAGAACTAGTACAAATCATAACTGTACAATACCATACTGTAGGACAAGCTTTGCACAGACTGCCTGTTCTGTTAAGAGCTGTAGGCTATGGAATGCATTACCATCTGATATTAAGGCCATATCTGACTTCAAAAAGTTCACTTCCAGGATTAAGCTGTGGCTAAAGACAAATGGTGGCCAATCAAAAATGGGAAAAATCACTTTGTGTTTTTTTTTTCTTATTTATTTATTTCTGAGGTTTTGCATGCCTATAACTCAGGAAGTATTAAAGATGTCTCAACATCCTTCTCAGTGATAATTTAGCACATATATGTTTTATGCAATTGTTTTAACAGAGGGAAACAAACTACAATTCTAGTTTCAACATTATTCTGCAGACATTTCTATTTAAAAGAAAAGTATCAATTGAATGTGAAGTGACCCACATCTCAGCAACCATACTGGGACTCCAGTATTGCTGGAATGGAATCATATAGGGTCTTAAAAATTAAGATACTGAAAGAAAAGATTGTTAAGACCCAAAATCTTAATCTTGGATAAAAAACTTGAACAGTGCAACTGTGAACTGTCACCATGTAATGCAACAAAGATTGGTAGGAATAGCAATCTTTGCTTAGCAATTGCGCCCCGGACTGAACAGGGGAGCATGTGCGGCCGCCAGATTCTGCCCCTTACCTAGACCCTTCCTTCCTGAACACTGCCCCACCTGCACGAATATAAATCCAAAAATTTAGGTGGGGAAGTTGCTAAAATGTAATTGTTTTGACACGGAATGACCCTTGAGAGGTTTTATTCATACAATTTACTGTAAGTCAGTGGAAATCAAGAATTTACTAAATATCTTGTCTTTTAAGTTGCCTTTAATTTAAGATGTGCCTAAAGTAAATACTCATTCATTTTCTGTTTTGAAGATCCACATAGGAGACAATATTTGGATTAGAGAAGAGGTGTGGAGGAAAATTACATCCACCACAAAGGATTCTCTCTTTGTAAAAGAGATGGCTGTGGCATTGTGGGGGACAGCCACTTTACAAAGAAGAAGTGTGTCAGGAAAGGAGTGTCCCACAAACAGACATTCACAAAAGCCTCCCCTGACACCCTCCAAGTTGCAAGTTTTGAGAGGTAATCTAATTTTTTCTATTAATTCATGCATGTACTGTATGTAACCATTAGCACCAGCAATTTTGTTAAAAACAGTTGAAAAATGTTCATGCTCAAGATATTCTCATTCATATTCATCCATTTATACTTATTTATCAGTCAATAAAAATATATAGAACATAATTAAACGCCTACATAATTTCATTGCTATGTCTGAAAAAAGCAAAATGTGAAACAAAAGCATGATAATTGCCTTTTTAAGTAGTTTTACTAGTTGAAAATTCACAAATTAATAAGCTAAATTATTTCTTTCAAGTCTGTTTCAGTGACTGGCTGAAACAAAAGGAGCCTGAAAGAGGAGAGAGAGAGAAGAGGGAGAAACAAGTGGGGTATTACATATCCCAAAAAATACAAGATATCATAAAAAAGAAAGGAAAAATGAAAATGTATAATGTTATTGTTCACCTCAGTTAATTGTTGATATAGTTTTTTTTTTAGCATTTTATTCATTCCAATAATTTTGTAAATATTTGTTAGAATAGCTATGTTTTTTTTTTAAGTGCCTGCAAGATTAAATAAAAAATTGTTAAAGTGGTTGCTTGTGGTCCTGCAGATTATTTAAAGTAAAATTAGAATGATTTAAATTGTCACAACACTCACTGACAGGAAAATTGGGTCAAACACTATGTGATCAATCAAATCAAACAGTCAGTCAAAATCAATCAATTTGGACAGCTAAAACCAGCCAGCCTGACAAGCTTAATTCAGCTAAAACCAGCCTGACCAGCTTAATCCAGCTAAAACCAGCCAGTCTGACCAGCTAAGACCTGCCTGGCCATCTTAAACCAGCTAAGACCAGCCAGCCTGACCAGCTAAAACCAGCCTGACCAGCTTAAACCAGCTAAAACCAGCCTGACCAGCTAAGAACAGCCATCCTGACCAGCTAAAACCAGCTAAGACCAGCCATCCTGACCAGCTAAAACCAGCCTGACCAGCTTAAACCAGCTAAAACCAGCCTGACCAGCTAAGACCAGCCATCCTGACCAGCTAAAACCAGCCTGACCAGCTTAAACCAGCTAAAACCAGCCTGACCAGCTAAGACCAGCCATCCTGACCAGCTAAAACCAGCTAAGACCAGCCATCCTGACCAGCTAAAACCAGCTAAGACCAGCTTAAACCAGCTAAGACCAGCCATCCTGACCAGCTAAAACCAGCCTGACCAGCTAAAAAAGTGGTCAAAACCCCTCTTAAACCATCATGAGAAACCAGCTATGACCAGGCTGGGAGACCAGCTAAAACCAGCTTGACCAGCTTAAGCTGGTTTTAGCTGTTTTTTTCAGCAGGGCAGTTAAATAAAACATATTTTGAGGATTTAATTAACCAATAAGTGAAAAAAGTTTTATTTGTTAAACTTAAACAAGTTTTACATTTTAACATGCAGGAGCAGCTATGAAGAACCCCGTGCTTCCGTCGCCAACTGAAGCAGAGGCTGAAAAACACGTTAAGGATTATCTCCGCTTGGCCCCAGGGAGAATGCCTTGTTAATCAGCTTGCTTTTTTGTTGTTTGCTTGTTTGTTTGTTTCAGGATTAAAATAATAACAATAATAACATAAACGACTGCTTATTTTCATTCACTGTTAATAAAATGATACAAATCATTCAACAGCATGTTGTGTTCTTTCATTCTGAGTGGAAAATACTTGGGTTTAGTTATCATACGTATATATATGTAGACGCATGCATAATCAGTGTAACTAAAGCTGTTATCAATAACAGTAAATATGAAGGAACGTCTAAAATCGTATAATTAAGAACGACGTCTATGCTATGTAAATCAGATGTTTAATAGACGTAACATTCTAATATTAAACGTCTGTAGTACGTCTACCGGATGTCGCTGGAACGTCGGAAAAGGACGTCTATGCGACGTATTCCAGATGAGCAAACGCCCTAAAAAATACGTCTCCCATACATCTCACGCGTGCTATCTGGGTAATTGCATAGGCCTATAGCTTATAGAAATAATATTTTATGCTTTTATTTCTTTTAGTAAAGTCATGTTCTCTGGTGAAATGACATATCCTAGTCCTCCTTCCTCTTTTTTTTTGGGGGGGGGGGCATTTAAATTTTTCACCCCCCACCCCATATAACCTGTCAGTGTCTTTGTCGTGACAACTTGACATTATTTAGACAACATAACCTGTCATAAATTTGACAAACATGGCATAGCAGATTAATATTCAAACTTAATTGGGTTAACATTACGTCATTAAGTGTTAATACTCTGTCAGATAATTTTATGACAGTGTCATGAATAATTTTCTTGACCTCAACTACAGTGGTATAAGTTGAACTTGTCATTAAAATGTCATTAAGTGTTCATACTCTGTCACATTATTTTATAACAACGTCATGGATATTTTTAATTTCATAATGCTTCCAAAGTTTATTCCAACAGAAGATCTGATAATAGACCATTTCAAATGTTGTAAAAAAAGATGAACAGGTGTTAGAGAAATTAAATCAGTCATCCAATAATAATAATAATAATTGATAAAATTATATTTTATTGCATTTGAAAAGCGATCACCCAAAATTAGATGAAAACAGTACAGTGGTGGGTTAAGCCATGCAGCGTTTGGTCCATATCACTGCAAAAACAGTTAATTACAACATTCAGCACATTTATATTTTCATGGATAAGTCTACCTAAGACACCATCATAATGGCGTATACCTAACCAGTGGTGCCACTCTATCATTTTGAGGTGAGTTTTCAATGACTCAGGAGTACGATTTCCTCTACGACGCCATATTTCCAACTTGTAATTCTGCCATGCACGCTCAATATGCTGAGTATGAGCACCAGTCCCTGGATCAACAAAGTGTCTTTTATGGAGGACAGAATACTGACGATATTCATACTGGGAAAGCTGTCTCTTGTAGGCATGCCATTCATCAGTAAGGATTGATGTACTGGGTCTGATATGTGATTGAATTTGGCTTTTAAGTGTTTGCCTTGAGCGATCCTTGACGAGTCTCAGAATGGGTCTTCTGGAAATACCATCAAGCTTTAGCATCCCGAAGACTGACTGGCCTTCACGACGCCAAGTGTTGCCACATCGGCCACGATGGTGCTTGAAAAACAAAACCACAACGCAACCCTTAACCAATTTAGCTTGTTTTTTTTAATCACTGGAATCCAGTCCTTTTGGACAGTTAATAGACTGATGCTTCTTATCTGGCTTGACAACAAATAATTGGCCAACAGGTGCAAAATGCATTTTTATCTCTTAAATTTTTATAATTTCATTTCCTTACAACAAACTATTGTTTAACTTTCATATTTTCCTCGACAAAAGCTGTCATATAGTACAACATAAAAATATATTTTAAATTAAATTAAATTAAATTTATGCATTTAGCAGACGCTTTTATCCAAAGCGACTAACAGTGCATTCAGGCTATCAATTTTTGCCACTTTTACCACCTTGCGCTTTGTAACGCAATGCTCTACCACTTGAGCTACAGGAGCACTTTAGATTGTATTGCTTTTTAATAGATTAACAGAATGCCATCCTACCTTGATTGTAATATATTTTATTCAGCAAGTTAATTTTCAAGTTTTTCTGAGAGTTTAGTTGTTGTGGTTATGTTTAGGTGTGGGGATCCAGAATATGGTTAGATTCAGAATAAATAAACAGCAAATATGCTAGTAATGTACATGCTAATAAACAATTAATTAATAAAAATGTGTTCACTTATCTAAGATTAATTAATCTAAATTTGGTGTATTGAATACAATAAACATTCCAGGAATAGGACTGAAATGCTACACTCAGTTGAATTTTTTATTTTCCAGCAGCGTGGGGTGAGGATGTCCCATCTTGGATCTTCACCTGAGGCGCTGAGGGACTTGTATGCAGTTATTATCTACCTTCATTCCTGCATCCTCAACGACGGCCAGGGAAAATTTCAGTCCTCCACATACACCTCTGTGAAGGTACATAATGCACAACAAATACATCTACTGTGCCATAAAACATGCATTTTGGAGCTGTAACTGTAAATGGCAGTTAATGAATATCCCATGAAGAAAAGCACAGCTGTTCTGAATATAAACACGACTATAATCTGAAAAAGTTAAGTTCTTTGATTTAATACAACAGGTCAATAAACAAGAATGTAATATGATATGAAATTGATGTAAATACAGTCAGATATGCTTTCAGAACAGGACAAAACATCTGATAAGTGGAAATAGATCTAGATCTAGATTAGTGTGAATGCAGCCTATTAAAGCTAATCAGTAATAATCAAACAGCAATAATGCTGAGGAAAAAAGAAAAACCCATAACTATGATAATTTTCAGATACTTAAAGCACTCTGATACTGAAAGTGATTTTTGTTTATGCCTTCTAATTGTCTTTTTCCCCTTTATTACGTTATATGTGCTTGTATGTTTTGAAGTTATATTTGACTCGTGAAACCAGTGCCGGCTCACACTCCTACTAAATAGTATTCAAAATTAGCATTAGTGTGTCCCAAACTGTAGTATGTAGCAATAGATCTGACATGGGGGGAAAAGTCGGTCACCATTAGTGCCTTTTGGTCCATCTGTTCTTGCGCTAAATCACCACCTGGAAGCTGAAGTCTCAGGTCTGCTTCATAAGCAGCCTAGTTGGAAAGTTTGCAAGTTTCTGAAAGATGTAACCCCTGCACCTTTTTCAGACACAGTCTATCTAAAATCAGCTATCTTGGATCCAGCATTTTCACTGCAGTGGGTGGAGCACTATGTACTGGTCAGACCTGAAATGGGAAGTGGTAGCACAAAAAGTGAAGGGTAAATATTATCATGCTTAAAATGGACTGTGGCAAAGTGGAAAACTGTCCTGTGGTCAGACGAATCAAAATTTGAAGTTCTTTTTGGAAAACTGGGAAGCCATGTCATCCGGACTAAAGAGGACAAGGACAACCCAAGTTGTTATCAGCGCTCAGTTCAGAAGCCTGCATCTCTGATGGTATGGGGTTGCATGAGTGCGTGTGGCATGGGCAGCTTACACATCTGGAAAGGCACCATCAATGCTGAAAGGTATATCCAAGTTCTAGAACAACATATGCTCCCATCCAGACGTCGTCTCTTTCAGGGAAGACCTTGCATTTTCCAACATGACAATGCCAGACCACATACTGCATCAATTACAACATCATGGCTGCGTAGAAGAAGGATCTGGGTACTGAAATGGCCAGCCTGCAGTCCAGATCTTTCACCCATAGAAAACATTTGGCACATCATAAAGAGGAAGATGTGACAAAGAAGACCTAAGACAGTTGAGCAACTAGAAGCCTGTATTAGACAAGAATGGGACAACATTCCTATTCCTAAACTTGAGCAACTTGTCTCCTCAGTCCCCAGACGTTTGCAGACTGTTATAAAAAGAAGAGGGGATGCCACACAGTGGTAAACATGGCCTTATCCCAACTTTTTTGAGATGTGCTGATGCCATGAAATTTAAAATCAACTTATTTTCCCCTTAAAGTGATACATTTTCTCAGTTTAAACATTTGATATGTCATCTGTGTTGAATTCTGAATAAAATATTGACATTTGAAACTTCCACATCATTGCATTCTGTTTTTATTCACAATTTGTACAGTGTCCCAACTTTTTTGGAATCGGGTTTGTACGTTTTCCACAGTTAGAAACGCTGAATGAGCAATTACGAGAGACATTTCAGTAAGTTGTACTGTAGGCTCTTTTATAAAATAGTCTACCTTTTGATGTTCATTCGTGTTCATTTCGTACTATAGTAGTAGCAGTAGTAGTAGTATATTTTTATTTAATGCCATGTCAGCATCTTAGACTATTTTTATGGCAAAAACTTTCATACTATATTAGTAACGAGAAAGATATGGGTTTATGTTCCACTTGAAATAAGGCACTAAAGCAACCGCTCCAGCCACATTAAGGAGCACCAAAACCATATTTATTGTTTGAATTTCGTTATGAATTTGGCAAAATTTTAAAGCTGATAGCCTAGACTACTTTGTTTATTAAAAGCTAACAAAACACAAAACTTACTGCAATTATTGGACAGCAAGTGTGCTACAAATAATATGAAGTTCAAGCATTAAGGGAACACAGCATAAACTATACAGCTTGATAACAAGAAGCCATAGTATCGATTATAAATGAAAATTGTTAATGATATTGTTAATATCCCCACATTTGACAGCTTTACCTATTGTAGTTTGTGGAAGTTGTGCGTTCAACAGACACTGCTTTTCTGCACTTTTAGTTTGCACGTCTCCGTCATTTCGATCTCTCTCGCGCTGCACAACTTTTTTCACTAAAACATTGATGCTCATCGTCTCAGTTTATTATATCAACATAACAAAAGATGTGATCGTGAAACAATCAGCAAAAAAAGCATTACACACAAATTTTTAAGTCATAACATATAAAGTCACAAGTGGCGACTTCAACAAAAACTTCACTTGCAAATTAATATTTTTGGTCGCAAATGCGACTGTTTTAGTCACAGTCTGGAGCCCTGTATCTAGCTATGAGTAACTGATTTGTGAAATCCAACCCTGTGGATTACCTGTCTCTTCTCCTGAGCCTTTAGTCGTGTGGGTCCAGGAAGGCTGTTTTTATATCTGGATACTGCTGCACAAATTTTCAACCATGAGAAATACAGTTCCAGCATGTCTTCACGTCCAGGACAGCACAATGGTCAGGACAACCTGAAACACATAACCAACTGAAATCAATTTAAATGTATTTAGTCTTGCCTGAGTGATGCTGAAACAACCAGGTTTAGTTTTTCACCCTGGATTCACTGCTTCCTATGGAACAGTCTTCATGATGAATCATCTCTTGATCCTGGATCCTTGCTGCCATCCACTTGGAGATGGTTGGGATGATATGTGGTTGTGTCTAAAGGTTAATGAATCAACGTTGCAAAAATACTGATAGCAGCACCATTGGTCCTGTAGCTTATATAAATTTTTCAGTACTGAACAAGTCAGGAACCAAATTAGTACCAGTTCTTAAAACTCATTTCTACTTGTAATCATTGTTGTCCTGTTGCTGCTGCTCAGACCGTCTCTCCACCTGCTGATAAAAAAAGAAGAAAAAAGAAGTATGTTACTTTTACAGCTATGAAACTACAAACATTTAAACTACTGGGTGGTAACAGATGAGCATCTTTTCTTATAAGAAACTTTATGAATCGTTGACTTAACTGGTGGCAGTCAGGACCTAAAAAATTTATCTGTTAAAACTAAAGTATCAGATCTATTTGTGAATGAAACATCACTAGCATAAAAAGCACCCATGTAAAAAAAGACAATTAACACCAATAACGAGCAGCTGACACAATTTATAGGCCTGTCGCTTGAGGGAGAAAGGCGCAAATTATTAATCCCACATAAACTGAATGTCATTTCATGACACATGAGCTGCGAAAACAGAGCACTGACCTTATATCTGCCTATGCTTGGCCAACACTTATTAGATGTTAGAGGTAATGTGGCCGACGTTTCTCGCTTGGGCTGTCGTCAGCCAGACATACGTGTGCTGTCTGGGATATGAATATATTGACCTCAAGTCATCACTGATTTATTCTGTCGCATATGAATATGATGACCGATTTATTGTCACATAAGAATATGATGACCTCAAGTCATCACTGATTTATTCTGTTACTTATGAATATGATGACCTCAAGTCATCACTGATTTATTGTCAAATATGAATATAATGACCTCAAGTCATCTCTGATTTATTCTGTTACATATGAATATGATGACCGATTTATTCTGATACATATGAATATTATGACTGATTTATTCTGTTATATATGAATATGATGACTGATTTATTCTGATACATATGAATATGATGACTGATTTATTTTGTCACATATGAATATAATGACCTCAAGTCATCACTGATTTATTCTGTTACATATAAATATGATGACCTTTAGTCATCACTGATTTATTCTGTTACATATGGATATGATGACTGATTTATTGTTATATGATTTATTGTCTAGTTAGGTACGCAGAAGCTAAACCATTTAGGGCCTTATATGTAAGTAATAATATTTTGTAACTTATACGGAATCTGAGCTCCATCACGTTAATCCTTTATCATCTATTTTTTAATTTTAAAATCTATTTTATACACCATCATTTTCATGTCTATTCGAGATCTCCTCCCGGAACCGCTTCACTCCCCTTTGCGAGATGGAACTCAACGCTGTGATCGTCAGAGAATCCATCGTCCGACACGTTAGCTGAAGGTAAAGTACACACTCACTGTTTCCCTGGTGCTCGTGTTCTCGATGTTTCTGCACAGATACCCGCGATTCTGAAGGCCGATGAGAGCCCCAGAGCGGTCGTGCTTCACACCGGGGTTAACGACACCACGCTGGCGCAGAAAGAGACACTGAAAAGAGACTTCAGGAGCCTGATCGAGACGCCTACGGCAATGATCATTGTGTCAGGACTCTTCCCCACATATCGACAAGGTCACAAAAGTTTCAGTAGACATTTTGCTTTAAATGAATGGTTATTGTCATGGTGTAAAGAACAGAAACTGCTCTTTGTTAATTACTGGAATCTTTTCTGGGAGCGACCTAGGCTTTTTCGCGCTGATGGCCTGCACCCCAGCAGAGTCGGAGCGGAGCTGCTCTCGGACAACATCTCCAGGACACTATGCTCCATGTGACTAGTAAGCCAATTCTCAAATAACTGCTATGATGGCTTTTGTTCTACCTGCTTAAATGATAGAAGTACTAGCGCTGTCCAATCTATTAAGACTGTGTCTGTTCCCCGAATAGTGAGGTCAAAATTTAATTTAGGATCTAGAAAAAATCTTATCCTGATTAAACCAGAAAAATGTAAAATAAATAAACAAAATACATTTTTAAAGTTTGGGCTCATAAACATTAGATCATGTGCTAAATAAACATTCATATGTGCTAAATTTTGAGAAAAATTAACTTTCTATACATTTACCAACTTTTGCAATTAGCTTATTTATTCTTTTTATTAACTGACAACCACAAACTCTCCGAGCATTTTGGTTCAACAACAGCTTACTGTCAAAGTTTCGAGCGTGGGGAATCCTAATATTTAGAGCTATACGGGGCAGTCTTCTTTCTTGTAACATTGTGCACCGGAGAAATGTCTTGATCACTTTCAAATTCGAGAACGAACGATTGATTGCATGACAAAATATCTGGTGGCAAGTCAACAGTGAATCGGTAAAGCGTTTGCCATTGAAACAGAGAAGAGCAGCAGCGGACCAGGGCACAAAAACATATAAATATAAAACGTATAAATATATATATAAAGTTTACAGTATTCTTTTCTTTTGATTATTTCTTTCTTTATTATTATTATCATTATTATTATTTTGCCAAGGCTTTACAATGATAAATGATGTATGACCAACCAGCGTTGGTATCTGACTAAATTACGAATAATGTTTGGGAAAACAATGCAGTGATTAATTTGTTTAATCTTCCATTTATGTCTAAAATTTTAGAAAAAGTTGTGTCTGCTCAATTGTGCTCCTTCCTGCAAAAAAAAAAAAGATCTCTATGAAGAATTTCAGTCGGGTTTCGCCAAGGCTTTACAATGATAATTGATGTCTTGCTTGTATGACCAACCAGCGTTGATATCTGACTAAATTACGAATAATGGTTGGGAAAACAATGCAGTGATCACGCTGGCGCCTCATGCGCACACACAACGTTTTTGCTCCTTTGACATCGCAGCCTGTTCATTATCAAAACAAAACACCTAAACAAAACCAATATGTAATAAATATTATTTTAGCATCCAAATATGTTGCAAATATGGAAACATTTGGATTTGTGCCGAACGAGAGAAGGCTTCAGTTTCCCTTTAAATTAATTTGTTTTTGGCATGACGTTTATATAGCCTAAATACTGTTCAATACACAGGATTTGTTGTGGAGGGAAGGGAATAAAATAGCCTGTGTTGATAATGTTTGTAAACATTTTTATTTTCCAGTATTTCAGCCTACATTAATTCTTAATATAATAATAAAATGCGACATATATTTTTTTCCTCTCAAAACACAATTTTATACAAGTAGCGTTTTTTTTTATCCATGCAGCAAACATTTTAAATATCTTGAAAAATGCTTTAATGTCTTTAAAGCTTTGACAAATTATTATTTTTTTTAATCTGGCCAAAATCTAGAAAAGATTATGCTGGCTATGACTAAATGCAATTTAGGCTAAGACTCTCTTTGTATTTTTTGACGCTATGACGAAATGACGCTAACCATTTTTATGCTAACCACTTTAAGCGTAAAAATATCCACTTCGATTAAGGTGCAGTTGTTATGACCAGTGAAATGTGAGAAAAAAATTATTTTCCCTGGTTGTTTTAGAACATTAAACCCACTCCACTGCACTTTCTTTGCGCTCACGTCTCGCATTGTGTCTCGAAGCACTGCCTTTTAGAATGCCCTGCACCGTGGGGGCTGCGGGGGTGTCCCTTACGCCACTGGATGTACTCTTCTTGACTGAAACCTGGCTAAAACCAAATAATTATATTGTTCTAAATTAGGCTACTCCACCAAACTAATGTTATGAGCTTGAGCCCCGTCAGACTGGTCGTGGGGAAGGTGTTGCAACAATATATAGTGATATTCTCAATGTTACCCAGAAAACAGGAAACAGGTTTAAATCATTCGAAATACTTCTGCTTAATATGCAAAAGAAATCTATTCTATCTCTTGCTCTGGCTACTGTGTATAGACCACCAGGGCCATATACAGAATTCCCAAAATATTTTGCAGATTTCCTCTCAGACCCATTGGTTACCGTTGATAAAGTGCTAATTGTCGGAGACTTTAACATTCACATGATAATACAAATGATGCATTAGAACTTGCGTTTACTGACCTAATAAACGCTTTTGGAGTCAAGCAAAATGTCACCGGGCCCACTCATCATTTTAATCATACACTAGATTTAATTATATTGCACGGAATCGATTTTACTGATATAGATATTGTACCTCAAAGTGATGATGTTACCAATCATTTCCTTGTATCGTGCATGTGGCGTATCACTTATATTAACTATATGGTTTCATGTTATCATCCGGGCAGAACTATTGTTCCAGCCACCAAAGATGCCTGATTTATCTCAAGTGCTCTGTGTACCCATAAATACACATGAACTAGACGAAATGACTGGCAACATGGGCACTATCTTCACAGTGGTTAGATTAACAAATAACCAGACGCCACCCGATCTAAATATTCCCTCACAGTTAAACAGTAATGACTTTATGAATTTCTTCACTGATAAAATAGATAACATCAGAAATACAATAACAAATGTAGATTCTAGAGCGTCTAATATTTCATATTTTATCCATCGCACCCAAAAGAGCTAAATAAACTTATTACTGCATCTAAACTAACAACATGTCTATTAGATCCTATACCCACTAAATTACTGAAAGAGTTGTTACCTGTAGCAGAAGAACCGCTTCTCAATATTATTAACTCGTCGTTATCTTTAGGTCACGTCCCCAAACCATTCAAGCTGGCGGTTATTAAGCCTCTTATTAAGAAACCACAACTAGGTCCTAGTGAACTGGCAAATTACAGACCCATTTCAAATCTTCCATTTATGTCTAAAATTTTAGAAAAAGTTGTGTCTGCTCAATTGTGCTCCTTCCTGCAAAAAAAAAAGATCTCTATGAAGAATTGCAGTCGGGTTTCAGGCCCCATCATAGCACAGAAACTGCACTTGTTAAAATTACAAATGACTTGCTTCTTGCATCAGATCAAGGCCGCATCTCATTGCTAGTTTTACTTGATCTTAGTGCTGCGTTCGACACCATAGATCACGACATACTCATAGATAGATTACAAAACTATACAGGTATTCAAGGGCAGGCTTTAAGATGGTTTAGATCCTACCTGTCTGATCGCTACCACTTTGTTTCTTTAAATGGGGAGTCATCTCATTTATCACCAGTAAAATATGGAGTGTCACAAGGATCTGTCCTAGGTCCTCTGCTATTTCAATATACATGTTGCCCCTCTCTAATTTTACTAGAAAATATGGGATTAGTTTCCACTGTTATGCTGATGATACTCAACTATATATCTCAACAAGACCAGGTGAAACTTCTAAATGATCTAAGCTAACAGAGTGTTTTAAAAATGTAAAAGATTGGATGACCAATAATTTTTCCTATTAAATTCAGATAAGACAGAAATATTGCTTATTGGACCAGAAAACATTACACAAAATCTCATAGATTACAATTTGCAAATAGACGGATGTACTGTTACTTCCTCTACAGTCAAAAATCTGGGTGTTATATTAGACAGCAACTTGTCTTTTGAAAATCATATTTCCCATGTTACAGAACAGCATTCTTTCATCTTAGAAACATTGCAAAGCTTCGAAACATGTTAACTGTTTCTGATGCAGAAAAGCCAGTTCATGCATTCATGACCTCTAGACTGGACTATTGTAATGCACTGCTAGGTGGTTGTCCTGCATCTTCAATAAACAAGTTACAGGTAGTCCAAAATGCACCGGCTAGAGTCCTTACCAGGTCAAGAAAATATGATCATATTACCCCAATTTTACAGTCTCTGCACTGGCTACCTATTAAGTTCCGTATCAGTTACAAAATATTATTACTTACTTATAAGGCCCTTAATGGCTTAGCTACTGCGTACCTAACTAGTCTTCTACCACGCTACAATCCATCACGCTCCCTAAGGTCACAAAACGCTGGACTTTTGATAGTAACTAGGATAGCAAAGTCCACCAAAGGAGGTAGAGCTTTTTCGCATTTGGCTCCCAAACTCTGGAATAGCCTTCCTGATAATGTTCGGGGTTCAGACACACTTTCTCTGTTTAAATCTACATTAAAAACACACCTCTTTGGCCAAGCATTCAAATAATGCATCTCATAATTTTAGACTGCAGTTATATCTGATCAAATGCAAATTATTATTCTTTAGCTTGGGTTAAAATAATTAATTTTACTTGGCTGGAACAGCAGCTACGCTAATTATGTCTCTATTTGTTTCTCTGTTTTGCCACGGGATGTAACTAGGATTTACACATGATTCAGTCTGGATCCAGAACACCTGAGAAGAGATGATGCCAACCCCTCAGAGGACCTCAGATGATGCTAACCCTGAAACAACATACAGAACTACCACATTTTGCTAGAAGTTTGATTGCGTAATTGCTGTTATCGTCTGTTTGTTTACAACTTAAATGGATTTTTCCTAACATTTCTGCCGTATTCACAGTCATCACTGATAAGCTACTTCTAAATATTGTAGAAACTTAATTTTCTGTACAGTTGCTTTGCAATGATTTGTATCGTAAAAAGCGCAATACAAATAAACTTGAATTGAACTGAATTAAATTGAACTTGGTATAAACAGTTTGAGAACCACTGGTTTAAAAAAATGGTATAAAATGAAATCCTTCTTTCCCCTTGTAGAGTCATCAAGGATCCAGCTTATTATTGGCAAATTGGTAAGAAATTGTTCATCTGCTACATTGCACTGTCACTTCTGGTAGAGATTCATTGACCTTTTGTGGTAGGTTGTGATTTTACTTAGTTTAATAAAAATGTACTCAATTTGATTTTACTTGTTTTACCAAATACACTGTATAGCTAGGGTTCTGATTAAAACAGTGTAACTGGGGGCTCTGAAAACACTACTTGTGAATAATTTGTTAATATTGTAAACTTTCATCTAAATACATTAAATAAGTATTTAATGAATAGTGTTGTTTCCATCCCCACTTGATATTGAACTGTAAAGTGAAAATATTGTGTGATTTGTTTTGCATTCAGTTAAAAATATTTAATGTAATTTTTTATGTCAAAGTTGATATTTTATGAGGATTTATTTTTGGTGTTTTTGTTTCTATTTATACAGGACAGTACAGAAAGCACACAAGTGGGAGAGAGTGGAGGGGACGGCGTCAGAAAGGACCTAGAGCTGGGACTCTTTCAAGGATCACCCGAAGCATAACCACACTATATGCACGAGATTGTTGGTTCTAACATTTTAGGGTCCCCCTCGGTAGAAATCACATTCCACGTTCACCGTGGTAAAAAAAAGAAAACGCAGTCCGGGGGGGCTCCCCTCATTAGAAATCGCTTTCCCCCCTATAACGTTAGGCCCTTGCAATCTTCCTAAACTTCCCTCCCCTTACGGCGCCCCTGGTTGCAGGTTCCATTCTCGAACTGTTCAACACATTTTCACTGCACAAATGTACACATCTCTTTTAATGAGACACATTAGTAAAACATGTTTTCACAGAAACTATAGTTTTCCACCAAAATAAAAGATCAGCTGGTTTCAGTTATAAAAGTACAAGGGTTTCTCTTGCAAGTGCAGTGCAAAATATGCTAATTACTTTACAAAAACCTTTAAATATTATTGTATTTGTATTGTTCTTCTACATGTTTTAACAATACATCCATACATACTCTGCAAAATAAAGTTTGGGATTATTTTCATTTGTTTTATACAGTATGTTTCCAAAATAAAACTGCTGTTTAACAATTTTGAGCATGTGGTAGTTTATTGGAGTTGATTGTAAAGCCATTGCTGCCAGTCATTTGATTTTAACCTTTATAATGTACGGTGTTGATCTAAATGCAAACTAGGCTCTAATTGAACGTACAGTTGTGTTTTCACCCATGTTGAAAGGTACGACGGTGAAACAACGTTGTGTTATCAACCTTGATTCACATTGCAAAATCAACACTTTATTCAATGTTAATCCAACGTCTACAGAACGACCATAATTCACCCCTGATGAAGGTAAGATGGTGAAATAATGTCGCGATTTCAACGTTGAATCAACGTCACAATATCAATGATGATCCAATTTGCAAAATCAAAAGGTAATTCAACGTTGATTCAACCCTGGTACCTGACGTTGTTTCAACATTGAACCAACTTTGAAATGCCGGCTGGGTAATGTCTTCAGAGCTGATCGTTTTATCATCTGTGAGGATCACGTGATCTGAAACATTAGCTGAAACACCTCTCATAGGTACGTTCAACTTCATGCAGCGCCACGCAAACCGATTAGAAATTTTGTCCGACTTGAGACAGCGGCGATGCCACATGACTGTCACGTGTGGCATCAAAGCACCGCGAAAGCGTGTCGAGAGCAGCCGGCTGACTCAGCCACCGCAGTTTCTCCAGAGCGGCTGCAGGAGCGCTGATGAAGACATAGCTGTTTCACGATTGGCCAAATTCACCGCATGACAATGATCACGTGTGTTAAGGGTTTATTCTAACCTTTTCAGTTCCAATAATGGCCACAAATCTGTGTTTTTAGAACTATAAAAGCTTTTTAACTGTAGTCACACTGTTTTATTGAGTCACGTTTATCATACAACACTGATAAAAGCATACCCCCAACTTTATTAGTATTTAAATTGTATATGATTATGTTGAACATTATTCTTGAAATTATGGTGCTGTATTAAGCAGTATATAAAAAGTGTTTCTGTTGCTCATGAAAATGTTTCTGAAACGTCTCTGTATTTGACAAATGTTGCATTTAATTCACTTCATCTGTGATAAAGTATGCAAACACCACGTGAGTGTCACTAACAGGAGCAGAAAGTGTCCGGCTTGACGTGTCTGTTTTCAACTCCGCCCCTGACTGCAAGCGGCTACTCTCGCTGACCGCACCTATTGTCTTCAGAGCTGATTGTTTTATCATCTGTGAGAATCACGTGATCTGAAACATCAGCTGAAACACCTCTAATGTCTTCAGAGCTGATTGTTTTATTATCTGTGAGGATCACGTGATCTGAAACACCTCTAATGTCTTCAGAGCTGATTGTTTTATCATCTGTGAGGATCACGTGATCTGAAACACCTCTAATGTCTTCAGAGCTGATTGTTTTATCGTCTGTGAGGATCATGTGATCTGAAACATCAGCTGAAACACCTCTAATGTCTTCATAGCTGATCGTTTTATCATCTGTAAGGATCATGTGATCTGAAACACCTCTAATGTCTTCAGAGCTGATTGTTTTATCATCTGTGAGAATCACGTGATCTGAAACATCAGCTGAAACACCTCTAATGTCTTCAGAGCTGATCGTTTTATTATCTGTGAGGATCACGTGGTCTGAAACACCTCTAATATCTTCAGAGCTGATTGTTTTATCATCTGTGAGGATCACGTGATCTGAAACACCTCTAATGTCTTCAGAGCTGATTGTTTTATCGTCTGTGAGGATCATGTGATCTGAAACATCAGCTGAAACACCTCTAATGTCTTCATAGCTGATCGTTTTATCATCTGTGAGGATCACGTGATCTGAAACGCCTCTAAAGTCTTCAGAGCTGATTGTTTTATCATCTGTGAGGATCACGTGATCTGAAACGCCTCTAAAGTCTTCAGAGCTGATTGTTTTATCATCTGTGAGGATCACGTGATCTGAAACGCCTCTAAAGTCTTCAGAGCTGATTGTTTTATCATCTGTGAGGATCACGTGATCTGAAACACCTCTAAAGTCTTCAGAGCTGATTGTTTTATCATCTGTGAGGATCACGTGATCTGAAACACCTCTAATGTCTTCAGAGCTGATCGTTTTATCATCTGTGAGGATCTCGTGATCTGAAACATCAGCTGAAACACCTCTAATGTCTTCAGAGCTGATCGTTTTATCATCTGTAAGGATCATGTGATCTGAAACACCTCTAATGTCTTCAGAGCTGATCGTTTTATCATCTGTGAGGATCATGTGATCTGAAACACCTCTAAAGTCTTCAGAGCTGATTGTTTTATCATCTGTGAGGATCACGTGATCTGAAACGCCTCTAAAGTCTTCAGAGCTGATTGTTTTATCATCTGTGAGGATCACGTGATCTGAAACGCCTCTAAAGTCTTCAGAGCTGATCGTTTTATCATCTGTGAGGATCACGTGATCTGAAACACCTCTAATGTCTTCAGAGCTGATCGTTTTATCATCTGTGAGGATCACGTGATCTGAAACACCTCTAATGTCTTCAGAGCTGATCGTTTTATCATCTGTGAGGATCACGTGATCTGAAACGCCTCTAAAGTCTTCAGAGCTGATCGTTTTATCATCTGTGAGGATCACGTGATCTGAAACATCAGCTGAAACACCTCGAATGTCTTCAGAGCTGATTGTTTTATCATCTATGAGGATCACGTGGTCTGAAACACCTCTAATGTCTTCAGAGCTGATTGTTTTATCATCTGTGAGGATCACGTGATCTGAAACGCCTCTAATGTCTTCAGAGCTGATTGTTTTATCGTCTGTGAGGATCACGTGATCTGAAACATCAGCTGAAACACCTCTAATGTCTTCATAGCTGATTGTTTTATCATCTGTGAGGATCACGTGGTCTGAAACACCTCTAATATCTTCAGAGCTGATCGTTTTATCATCTGTGAGAATCACGTGATCTGAAACACCTCTAATGTCTTCAGAGCTGATCGTTTTATCATCTGTGAGGATCACGTGATCTGAAACACCTCTAATGTCTTCAGAGCTGATTGTTTTATCATCTGTGAGGATCACGTGGTCTCAAACACCTCTAATGTCTTCAGAGCTGATCGTTTTATCATCTGTGAGGATCACGTGATCTGAAACATCAGCTGAAACACCTCTAATGTCTTCAGAGCTGATCGTTTTATCATCTGTAAGGATCATGTGATCTGAAACACCTCTAATGTCTTCAGAGCTGATTGTTTTATCATCTGTGAGGATCATGTGATCTGAAACACCTCTAATGTCTTCAGAGCTGATTGTTTTATCATCTGTGAGGATCACGTGATCTGAAACACCTCTAATGTCTTCAGAGCTGATTGTTTTATCATCTGTGAGGATCACGTGATCTGAAACGCCTCTAATGTCTTCAGAGCTGATCGTTTTATCATCTGTGAGGATCACGTGATCTGAAACACCTCTAATGTCTTCAGAGCTGATTGTTTTATCATCTGTGAGGATCACGTGATCTGAAACGCCTCTAATGTCTTCAGAGCTGATCGTTTTATCATCTGTGAGGATCACGTGGTCTGAAACACCTCTAATGTCTTCAGAGCTGATCGTTTTATCATCTGTGAGGATCACGTGATCTGAAACATCAGCTGAAACACCTCTCATGTCTTCAGAGCTGATTGTTTTATCATCTATGAGGATCACGTGGTCTGAAACACCTCTAATGTCTTCAGAGCTGATTGTTTTATCATCTGTGAGGATCACGTGATCTGAAACGCCTCTAATGTCTTCAGAGCTGATTGTTTTATCGTCTGTGAGGATCACGTGATCTGAAACATCAGCTGAAACACCTCGAATGTCTTCAGAGCTGATTGTTTTATCATCTGTGAGGATCACGTGGTCTGAAACACCTCTAATGTCTTCAGAGCTGATTGTTTTATCATCTGTGAGGATCACGTGATCTGAAACACCTCTAATGTCTTCAGAGCTGATTGTTTTATCATCTGTGAGGATCTCGTGATCTGAAACATCAGCTGAAACACCTCTAATGTCTTCAGAGCTGATTGTTTTATCATCTGTGAGGATCACGTGATCTGAAACACCTCTAATGTCTTCAGAGCTGATCGTTTTATCATCTGTGAGGATCACGTGATCTGAAATGCCTCTAAAGTCTTCAGAGCTGATCGTTTTATCGTCTGTGAGGATCACGTGATCTGAAACACCTCTAATGTCTTCAGAGCTGATCGTTTTATCATCTGTGAGGATCACGTGATCTGAAACACCTCTAATGTCTTCAGAGCTGATCGTTTTATCATCTGTGAGGATCACGTGATCTGAAACACCTCTAATGTCTTCATAGCTGAACGTTTTATCATCTGTGAGGATCTCGTGATCTGAAACATCAGCTGAAACACCTCTAATGTCTTCAGAGCTGATCGTTTTATCATCTGTGAGAATCACGTGATCTGAAATGCCTCTAAAGTCTTCAGAGCTGATCGTTTTATCATCTGTGAGGATCACGTGATCTGAAACACCTCTAATGTCTTCATAGCTGATCGTTTTATCATCTGTGAGGATCACGTGATCTGAAACGCCTCTAAAGTCTTCAGAGCTGATTGTTTTATCATCTGTGAGGATCACGTGATGTGAAACACCTCTAATGTCTTCAGAGCTGATTGTTTTATCATCTGTGAGGATCACGTGATCTGAAACACCTCTAATGTCTTCAGAGCTGATCGTTTTATCATCTGTGAGGATCACGTGATCTGAAACGCCTCTAAAGTCTTCAGAGCTGATTGTTTTATCATCTGTGAGGATCACGTGATGTGAAACACCTCTAATGTCTAATTGAAATTTTTTTAAAAAGTCTGTATATAATAATAATAAATACTGATTTTTTTATTTTACAGTGGAACAGGATTAATGTACTAGTAACATAATTTAAATAATAAAAATATATAATTAATATTTTGGTTAATATGAAATACTCAATTTTTATTTTACAGTATGATAGGATTACTGCAATTATAACGTTTATTTTTTGTTATAATAAAACAATAAAATTAAGTTATTATTTTGGTTATTATTATTAGTAGTATAACTCTGACATTTTATTTTACAGTGCAATATGATTACAGTAGTTATGCAGTAGTTTTTAATAAAAAATATTATTTAGGCTATTACTATTATATAATTTATAACAAATATTATAAGAAATTAAGAAATATGTTATGATTTTAGTAATCATAATAACAAAAATAAGAAAAAATAATAATTTATTTATTAATATTAAACAAAATATGAATTTTATTTAATTATTAAAGATAATAACATTATCTGTTATCTGTTATAACTGAAATTAAACTATAGTAATAAAATAAAATTCAATATTTATTATTATTATTATTAGCAGTAGAATTAAAATACTGACTTTTTATTTTACAGCAATTGTACCATTTTAAATGGATTTATTGTAATTTAAATAATAATAAAACAGCTCATAATATTATTATTATTCTTAACTAAATAGAATTTTTACTTTATTTTAAATATACAAATTAAACAACTCAATAAAAACTCTTACTATTGGAGTAATCATATTACACTAGAATAAAATGCCAGTATTTAATAATAATAATAATAATAATAATAATAATAATAATAGTTATTATTATTGTTGTTATTATTATTATATATTTAAATATCCAAAATATTTTATATTGTAATATTTTATTATTATTTAATTATAATTATTATTAATAATTATTATTATTATTAATTATAACAAATGAGAAAATAAATATATTATGATTGCAATAATCCAATTGTACTGTAAAAATAAAAATGGAGTATCTATTAATAATGACCAAAATAGTATGGTATTTAAAAAAAAAAAAAAAAAAAAAAAAAAAAAAAATATATATATATATATATATATATATATATATATATATATATATATAACAATAAATAATAATAATAGATTTGTTTTATTGTTATTAAAAAGTTGACAAATCCATTAAAAAATGGTAAAATTGTAAATTATAAAGTTATTATTTTAATTATATTAATATCATTATTATGGGGCAGCTGTGGTATATAGCTGCCCACTGCTCCGGGTGTGTGTTCACGGTGTGTTCACTTCTCACTGCTGTGTGTGTGCACTTGCATGGGTTAAATGCAGAGCACCAATTCCGAGTATGGGTTACCATACTTGGCAAATGTCACGACTTTCACTTTCACATATAGAGGAGTGGTAATGGGGAACACCTGGTGGTGATTAGCCCTAAGCACAGGATTATGGGAAATGGAGTTCAGACACCAAAAGCAAGAGTCCTGAGTGACGATCGTGACACTTATAATAACATAAATTTAAAACAAATATTAGTAGCAGTAAATAATGACTTTTTATTTAATAAATATTGCAGTAATATTATTGTAATGATACTTATTTTATTGATTTGTTTAATTGTTAAATATTATTTGAATGACAACAATTAAAAAATCCATCAAAACTGTTATTATTGCAATATTCAATAAGTCAGTATTTAATAAGATTAACCAAAATATGAATTTTATTTTATTATTATAAGATAATAACATAACTGTTATAACTGAAATTATACTATTGTAATATTAAGTAAAATGCAATATTTATTATTATTATTAGTAGTAGTAGTAGTAGTAGAATTGACTTTTTATTTTACAGTAATTTTATCATTTTTAATGTCTTTATTAGCATTTAAATCTTATCTCTACAACTACAAATCTCACTGTCACAGACGCTCAGCTGATTTACTCCAAAAACACCTTCACAGTTTAACAAATCAAAGCTTATTCTAAAAAACATGCTGCGTTTTCAAATACATCTCAGATTGATTTATTTGATGCTTGAACAGAGTTTGAGTCTCTTATAACACACATAACATACACACAACACGCTTCAACCATCTTCATACATTTGTGATGAGAAGCGTTTATAAATCTGTTGAAAAAAAAAGACACTTTATTATTATTATTAACTAAATATTCAGTTTACTGTTTTAATTATATCAGTTAAACAAGTCACTAAAAATGGATACTGATACAATAATCATATTGTACTGTAAATAGGTCAGTATATAATAATAATAACAAAATATTGATTTTACTTGACTTTTAATTATAACAATTAAAAAATTAAGAAAAATATATTCATTATAATTATTATTTAATGTACAATTTAAAATCCATCAAAACTGCAATATTTATTGAATAAAAGTCAGTACTTATTAATAATAATAACCAAAATATGAATTTTATTTTATTATTATAAGATAATAACATAACTGTTATAATTGAAATTATACTATTGTAATATAAAATAAAATTGTATTATTATAAGAACATAATAACATGACTGTTGAAATTATACTATTGTAATATAAAATTAAATGTAATATTTATTATTATTAATAGTAGTAGAATTAAGTCAGTAGTTTATTAATATTAACCAAAATAAGAATTGTATTTTATTATTATAAGAACATAATAACATAACTGTTATAACTGAAATAATACTATTGTAATATAAAATAAAATTCTGTATTTATCATTATTAATAGTAATAGAATTAAAACACTGACTTTTTATTTTACCGTAGAACAGGATATAATTTAAATAATAAAAATATGTAATTCATATTTTTGTTATTATTAAATATAATTTTTATTGTAAAGTATGATAGGATTACTGCAATTATATATTTTTATATAACAATAAAATAATAATTATTATTATTACATAACATTTTATTTTACAGTGCAATGTGATTATTACAATGGTAAGAGTTTTTATTGATTTGTTTAATGGTATATTTAAAGTAAAGTAAAAATAATATTTTGTTAATAATAATAATAACAACAAAATATTTTGTACTTTTGTTCTTATACTTTTATTTAATAAATAAATATAAAAAAATATTTTAAAATGAATATAATATTTATTTAATAAATATTGCAGCAATATTATTGGAATAATACATTTTTTATTGATTTATTTAATTATTGTAATATAAATAACAAAATTATAATATATTATTCATAAATATTATTGATGTTTATGTTATTATGTTATTGTCATAACATTTCTTTATTTCTTATAATATTTGTTATAATTTAAATTATAGTAATAGCCAAAATAATCATTTTATTTCATTATTAAATACTTACGTTTTTATTTTTAAGTGCAATATAATTATTACAATAAGATTTTTTTAACTGGTATAAAAAATAAAATACATCTCATTAATATTTATAATTTTCATTATTAATAATAATACATGCATACACACACACTATATTTAAGTGTACAATAGTATTATTGTAATCATATTTCTTTGATTTGTTATAATTCAAATCATTTAAAAAATCATATTGTAGTTGCTATTATTATCAAATCAGCAGATTATACATATTTTATCACGTTTACATATTTTAGTAAATAAAAACACAATAAATAAAATCACAGCTTGAAAGAGATCTCATAATAATTTAATACAGCTTTTCTGTAGTCACAGTATATTTTATTAAATGCTGATGAATGTTTTGTTGTGTAATGTCAGAAACTCTCCTGAAGCTCGTGTCAGTCTTGTGAGGAATCGATTATATTCATGATACAAACATCAATTCAGATCTGATCTCAAGTTCATTTCTCATCATGTTTTATTATATATGCTCAAAAACAATAAAGAAAAATGAATGACGTACTTTTCACAAACATGATTCATGAAGAACTTTTCAATTGAAAGAACATTTTGATAGAAATAACACAAATGATTGATGTGACACTACAATAAAAACACATATGTAGATAAACACTCTCTCTCTCTCACACACACACACACACTCTCTCTTGCTCTCTCTCTCTCTCTCACACACACACACACACACACACACACACACACACAACACACACTGATCTGTCTATAAGAGGATTTCTGACACATTTATTCTGACTGTTATTTCAGTGACAGAAGTTCAGCTGCAGTATTAATGTCATGAAGAGACTCTATAACATCTCACTGTCACTGATTTATCATGCAGCTCAAAGCATTATGGGTAGAATCTCTCGTCAGTCTCTTCTGATTCCTCAACACAGTTTCACTGATGATTTATAACCAACACCGAACCCAGGATAGAGCGGCTGAGTGAATGTGGTCTGGACTGTGTGGATGAGGCTCATTGTGTCAGAGACGCTGTAGAAGGACAGAGTTCCTGCACTTTGATCCATAAACACTCCTATTCTACTGCTGATGATAGGCTTCACAGGGAGATCAGCCTGTTTGTTATTGTGTCTGAATGAGTAACTGTCAGGAGAGCAGAACAAACTCCAGGACTGATCATTACATCCAAACAAACACTCATCACCCCATCTCTTCCTGCTGATGCTCTTATATGACACTGATATATCTACATCTCCAATCCACTCAATCTCCCAGTAACAGCTTCCACACACACTCTCTCTACACAACACCTGATAATAATAATCAAATCTGTCTGGATGATCAGGATACAGCTGATTCTCTCCCACCCATGCCACCTTTCTGTTCTCCTCAGACAGACTGAGTTTAGTGTGTGCTGTGTTTGGATCCAGTGTGAGAAAACAGCCATCTGAACACAAGAACAGAGACATTAATAACAACAACAACCACTACAGCTGTGTGTGTGTGTGTGTGTGTGTGTGTGTGTGTAGACGTACATTTCTTTGGTCCTGCTGTAATCCTGGATTCTCCTCCATGATCCACACTAGAAAACACACACAGAGTCACATTCAGTCAGAAAACAAAATATTTAGTTTAGTAATTTAAAAATAACTTTTGACAGATTTAAAAAATACTGGGCTAAAAATGTAATGCAGTTGCTAAGGTACTTGGGGTGGTTGCTAGGCAGTTGCTAGGGCATACAGGGTGGTTGCTAGGGTCTCACTATGCAGTTGCTAGTATTATCATCACATTGCTAGCATGTTTTGGAATGATTTAGCATTGAGTCTCAAGGGATTCTGGGAGTTTAGATCTTAATTTTGTCAGTCGGAGTTTGAATAGTCTCGTCTCATCTGAACATAGTGTCAGTGTAAATCTGTGGGATTTTGATGGTTTTTAATATTTTTATTTAATTTTTTCCTTTATTTTCAGGTGTTTCTCAGAGACTGAACTGGTTTAAAGTGCAGAGATTCTGCAACAATAAGATCTCTTCCTGAACTTCACAAGAGCTTGTAGAAACGCAGCGGTGAGACGCGTGTTTGAGTCTCAAACCAGACCACCAAATTAACACAGTAATATTTGACTGTACTATCAAAAACACATCTGAATCAGAAATGTTCATGATTTCCATCATTCTGACAGATAACAGATATTGTATTTCCTGCTTTAGAAACATTGCAGTAAACACTGATAACAGAGATCAGAAATGAATAAGAGACAAATACATTTTAAAGCATCTGATGAAAACAAACCTAGAAAGAGACGTGAAGATTTGATGAGAAGAAACAGAGATTCTTAGAGCATTCAGTCAATTATTCATGGGATGAAAAATACAGAAGAGCAAAATACAAATGGAAATAATCAGGAGGAAACTAATGAAAAGAGCTCTTCTATAGAGAATGTGAAGCTACGTCATGCTGAGTTGCAGTCGCCGCCATTCAGGGGGGATCATCCTCTGCTACAAATGCTGATATTAATACGGAGACCTGCTTATCTTTTGTTTTGTTTTTGCTTTTAAGTTAAATATTCACATTCTTCATTGAATCGTTTGCAGGGAAAATAAGCTATTTTATCGTTTCTTATGATAATTAGATGTTTTCACTCAGAGTTTTGTACAATTTTGTTTACAATGTTGATTTGATTTCAGTGAAAACAGTGTCTCCTGCTGGACGCTCGCTGCTTCTTCAGCGTCATATGACATATATCCAAATAAAAGACTGTGTTCAACAAGCTGACATAAGTCCAACCAAAATCAAATGTGTGGGAGATTGTGAACAGTTTTGTGGCATTTTAAAATGCTGACAGTGATGCTAAAAGACATGCAGATGAGCCCAGAATATTAACACAACTTTAATTACACATTAAACATTTTCCCCCCTTTAGAAAACCATAATAAAGAAAACACTTAACGTGGCTTATGCATTAAGACAGACAGTTATATTTAAAGATCATATTCTGGGCTCATCTGTTTTCCTGCACATAGTATGCTATGCTTTATTAGTAAAGTGTATGCTTTACAGTTTGGTCTTTATCACTGTCCTGGTGCATTAAGCCACATTAAGTGTTATTCGTGTTCAGTGTTTTAGAAAGTCCTTGTTCAAGTTCTGCACAAGCCGAGTGAGAGTCATACTCGCAAAGTTAATGTTAATTATTAAACCAAACCAAATCAAAACTTTAAAAAACATGCAGCAATGTGATTTTTTTATTGAGTGATAGGCGGTGGGTTTAATCAGTGACATTATTAATAGATTTACTATCCGGCGTCTTCTCGTCATCTCCATAACCTGCTTCCCTTGGTGTTTTTACACATAGAAAAGGTGGTAAACAACTCACTACAATGTCCAGTTTTCTCTCAGAACGATGATCTGAGTTACTATTGCAATTCTCGATGACATACAACAGTGACATTTTTCACAATCACGACATAAAATCAAAATACTGATCTAAAATCAACAGCGTAAAGGCAGCGTGATCCTCCCAGTACGGCGGATAAACAAAGCAGTTTCCCAGAACTCAACGCGGTGTGACGTCAGCTTCACATTCTCTAGATATTCCTGTAATAATGTGTGATATTAAAATATCAAGCATTACGTTATTCTCCTGATGGCTGAACATGAACATGAACATGCAACTCATTCAGTCAAACTGATGAATAAAGATGATTGATGATTTGAAATGATTAGTTTCAGTCTTTTTGAGTGGAAGAGCTTCTCATAATCTAAACACAGTAGACTCGTTGGAGACAGCTGGATAAAGCCTAACTTTTAAATTGACACCTGCTGTTGTTTCTTCTATCTTGACTCTGATAAATTAATATATTTGATATAATACCCAGTTAAAGAAATCACTGCTTCCCACACAGTTCATTCTGTTCCTGGAATCTGATTGGCTAAGAGCTCTTTGATATTCACCTGTCTATATGAGGTATCACCACGGGAACCATTTCACTGTTTGTATCACTGCATTATTCCTCACAGTGAAGCCAGGACAGGTTAACACATACTCCGTTTGCAGTGTGTATGCGGAGCGTATTTATTTCCATGCCCATGTTAATGCATTGTGTCCAGCAGTGCATTCCAGGAGCGCACTGTCTGCAGCAGTGTAGCGATCGTTTCTATTTTTGCTGTGCTGCACGTGCTGAATTAAACAGTGCATTGCTCGCTGTAAAAATTAACATGGATTGACACAGAAGTGTAGTAATAAAATGTTTGTGATAGCCTGCTACCTTTAAACATAAGGAAAGTAGACTATAGGCTATTCCTTACCAAAAAGTAGTATACTTCAATTTAATTTTATTAAGTATACTTAAAGTTCAAGTATATTTTTAAGTATACTTTATGTAGTAAGTATACAAATATCAGTGTACTAGTAGTATACTTGTAAGTGTACTGTGTCAATACTCCTTGGGACTAAATTGGCCCACTTTCTAGTATATAAAAGTATAATTTTAAGTATACTTTAAGTATAACGGTAGCAAACTTTGAGTACACAACTAGTTTACCTCTATGTTTGTAGTTTGTACTGCAATTATACTAAAAGTGAACTTATAGGTATACTGATAGTTTGCTAATTAAATACTTTGTACACTTTGACGTATACTCTCAGTAAACAACTAGTTTAGTAGTTTTATACTGCAAGTATACTCAAGTTTTCTTTAAGTGAACTTTATATCATACTTTAAGTATACTACTATGTCCCTATTTAAGTTGTAATTTGTATATATTTTGTTATATGAATATCTGAACATACAAAACATCCAAAGAAAGAACAGAGTATCTGTTTGTAAACAAAAACATTTTATTCTAGCTTCATGCATTCTTTTTTTAAACACTTTAATGTGGGTAAGTTTAATAAAAAATAAAGAAATAACATTTTGAACAAAAACCTGAAAAAAGACTGAATTGGATTCAAAATGATAATCAAAACATAGTTGGAGTCGATCAACACCCCAAAGCTTGACTGTAATTATTACCTCTTCATCAGTCGACATTTTATTCCATAACGTTACAGTTTTGATGCTGTTTCATGTCAGATGATCGTATTAGATTACATGTGTTAGTATCTGTTGTTTCTTTTTTTCTTCTTCACTTTTCATTTTTTTTTTGGAAATTCTGTGCAGAAGATGTGTACTAGCGCCCTCTACCATATAATAATGAAAACACAGATTCTAGGAGCACAAGTATAGCTCAGATATATTTAGACTTTTTGTAAGTATAAGTCAAGTATACTTAAATATCATATTAAGTATATTTCTGAGGAGTACATAAAGCCCATTTCTGAGAAATAAAAAGTAAACTGAAAAGCATACTTTCCTGTTTTTAGTTTAAAAGAAGTATACTAATAGCACACTTGAGTAATCTTCTTTTTCGTAAGGGATGTTATAATTGCTTATTACACGGCTTTGTGGAATACTTGATTCTGATTGGTTAGTTGCGACATTCCAAGGTATTTTATCCCTCAAAAACAACATGTAAAAGCTAATAACAAAGGCTCACCCGGGTAACAGCAGCCGGCGCTGTACTCTTGCTTGAACTAACAAACTGGTAAGGTTTTAAAACATTTTCATCTTAATTTTTTTATTGCCTTAATTATTTTGTGGTGAAATGTTGTGTAATACGTGTTTTGACTGAACCGTTTCCCTTAAATGTCCGTTTAGTTTGAATTTGCCACTTGCTCACAACTGCTGTCTACACAGAAGCTTTGCGTTAAAATATTTCAACTCAAATCAATATTTTGCGTCTAATTATTTACTTATGTGGCAAGTAGCTGTGTAATAAGTGGTCAAGTATAATGTACATCAAGCCGGTTGTTCTCGCAGAATAAACCCCTTCAGGCTGATACAAGACCCCTCCGCTTCGCATCGTGGTCCTGATCACCCTGTCGGGGTTTATTCTGCGAGAACAACCGGCTGGATGTACATTATCCCTTAATTGAGCATCTTAATATTATTCAATGCATTTACTTATAGCACGATTAAATGCAATAAATATAAACAACATATATAAATCTATGTCTATGAAAGATTGTATTACTGTACTGTGTAAAAAGACTTACAATGATGAAAAATCTTTTTCAGTAACAATGTTTGGATTTGAAATCAATATAATGGATAAATGTTGTGTTTATGGTAAGCAGCCGTGGATCAGTAGCGGACTGCAAATGTGTCCTGTGTGAAAGCACAATGAATCCTAGCTGCTTTTGCACCACAGACGTAATGCACATGGACTGCATACGCACTGCAGATGGAGTATATGTGAAACAGGTGTGAGCGTCACAGCATATGCCCAAAACACACTATTATTACTGTAGTTGTTTAAAGATATTGCTTTCATCAGCAGAAACAGATATGCCAAACTGATTTATTTCCATTTATTTATGACTGTATTAGAGAATGCAGACTCTAACAGACGCAGATAACTGCATATTTATTTTAACTCTCTCTCATACAAGGTTGTAAAATGTAATACTCAAATTATATATTAAAAAAAAAAATTATCTGTAGTGAAAGTACAGATTTTACCAGTGGGAAACCGTCAGGGTCCTCTAGACCCTAACTTATTGTAAAAAGAATATTTATTATTGATGGATTTACAATATTTTTAAATATTTTAAAATATAGTATTTTAAATAAAAAATAAGTATTACTAATTTTAAGCTATTCATAATTTGACAAACATCATCTAAATAAAATTTTCTCTGAAAAAAAAAACAAAAGAAAAACAGCCTCTCCAAATCATCTATTCAGTGAATGTGTTAAATGAACTCCGCCCATTTTCTCCATATTTGAATGTTTCTGGCTAGCATTTGCGGCTCTGTGATTGGTGGTCCAGCTATGAAATTACAGCTGGCCAAGCAATAGTAAATCAATGGGAGAGTAATTTCGAATAACAGAAAAATTGACTATTCATATATTTTATCTAAATGGGCGGGCCTTGTTATCACTAACTTTATGACAAGTTCCGCCTGCTTTGGGATCTCTGACGGAAAAAAAATATACACTGATAAACTAACTAGCTGTTATTCATGTCAAGATGGAAGCCACAAAAAATGTAAGTGAGGACATTTACTAGTCCACTGTGCCAATAATATTTATTATAAACACTGTTTGTTTGTCTTGAGGTGTATGTCACTAATTTGCTGTAATCGCTGTCATGGTGTATTGTCTTAAACACATTACATTTGTTTAAAAAAAACTGTCTTTCTCTTTATTTACTTCTTCCCTTTCTAGCTTGTACTCATTTGAACAATGCCTAAAACTTGGTATTACGAGCACTTCCTGTGTCTTTTTGCCTCTTTAAGAAGAATCACTTTATGTATTCCCCAATTGTAAGTTGTTTTGGATAAAAGCATCTGCAAAATGACTAAATGTAAATGTTATTTAAATTTGACAGTTGAGAGAGGCGGCAGCTTTCCTGCAAGTGGGCGTGGTTTCAGCGCCGCCAAAGTTTGAGAGCAGAGAATATTGCTTATTTTTCCAAGATTTTGATAACTTTTTTATTTACTTGTTTATTTTTTCATCATTTAAATTTCCCTGTGTGGTTAATAACACATTTTTTCTGTGGTGTGACAAACTCAGAACACATTTTTAGGCTGTCCCCTCACACATGAACATGATCATGTATGAACACAATAACTTTCACATTTACCAGCATTAATTAGCTCACAATGACTCACATGAATATTATAAATCGACTAATACATTTGTAAAGCTAGCACGGATGAATTAGCATAGTCACATAATGTCACATATCACATGGCTCGATAATACAGAGAACAACGAACATCAGAACTCAGTAAACATAATTAGATTAACTCACTAATATAAGATGCACGGGAGCAGAATTTACAGCCAATCGGAGGCTGGTAACAGCAATGCTACTCATCTCCAGTGCCTGTGCATATTACAAACTGTTATCAGCAGCAGGGGATGCAACATGCTGCTCTCTCCGTGCTGAACTGCTTCAAAGACTTCAAATATACCTGAGATGGTGCACTCTTATTACTTATGAATGGGAGAAAGTGAAACACGCAATATGGCAGAATAGTCCCGCATTTTCAATAAAAGAGCCAATCACCAATTGATAAAGTCATCACGTCACTGCAGCTGCCATTAGAAACTCCGGTTGCTATAGAAACAGTCAGCGTTTTAAGATATGCGCTAGGACTGCGCATCCGCATTGGCTTGTCTAGTCTGAAAAATAAGCTTTTGTAATGCAATTGGAGCATAAGAAACAACATTTATGAGGCAGTTGTTGTCAGATTCAAATATGAAATTAAATTGTAAGGTTGGTGAAAAAAGATAGGAGCTGCACTTGCATGCCAGAGAAGCATTTCAAAGATAGCTGCAAAGTGAAATGACTTTTCTTAAAGGGACTTTAATTCCAAGAACATAAAGAATGGACTTTTGTTCTTGTGGAGACCAGTCTTGCCAGGTGTTGGAAACTTTTTCCTAGACCAGAAGACGTTGGGATATCTTTCATACAGAAGTTACTCTTTATTGAGGACTCGCTGTGTGTCACTGCAGTCATCCAAGTCTTACTAGTCATTGATACATTGTGGTTTATATACATTTCAAGGGGGAGAGATACATAGAGGTGGAGACAATTTAAACAAAGCATGCAAATGCAGTACAGGAATCAGCCAGACACTGGCATTTTCCCAGCCTTGATCTCATCAGCATAACAAGTGTCTTTCAAATGCATAGGTGCTAATCCAATCAGTCTTAAAAAGCCAAATGGCAAGAAAGAGCATAATGACAAAAGGTCATTATCTCAGACACCTGGGCTTCCTGATTTGATCCTTTTTTACCTCAAAATGTAAAACACAATGTACATAACTTTTTTTTAGTTTATATACTATTACATTCCTGTGTTGCTGTGGCTCAGTGGTAGAGCATTGCGTTAGCAGCGCAAATGTTGTGGGTTCGATTCTCAGGGAACACATGTTAGGTAAAAAATATTAGCCTGAATGCACTGTAAGTCGCTTTGGATAATAGCATCTGCTAAATGTAAATTGTTCCCTTGTACATTGGAACCTAGATTTAACATTTTACAAATTTGTTATTCCACACAGGCTACCTTGAAAGAAGATTTGGGAGGATGTGAGAACACAGAACATATCTTTGTGAAAATTGAGCAGATTAATTTATGATAATATTAATTCTGCTACAGTTACTACTGGCAGCTGATATAAACAATTACAATTGATTTTAATTAATTGTAATTATTTATATACATTTCCCTTTTGAGCTAATTTGCTACATCCAAGTATTGATAAAATATTCAAATTAAAACAAATAATAACTTATATATATATTACTGAAGCACATGAAAGAGTTACATAATTTATGTCACAGAGGCAGTTAGCATCTGTTTCTATGGGCCAATACATGTAAGCTGCCCTTCATATTGGAACGCCAAAGCCAGTATGTGAACACTCGACTGTGACTTTTGACCTTGTGTCTGCAAACACATATATGAATATTTACATCAGCAATAAACTTCAGCAGATAATTTTGTTAAACTAACACAGTATAAGAACACAAAGGTGTTTAGCTGTGAAGAGAACCAGGCTGAAAGCCTTAATTATTCAGTCCAGTGTGTGTTTGCCTTTAAAACATGAGCCCTGTCATATTCAGTGATTGTTTCCTCAGACATCCCATACGGAAAGGTAATATAGTCACATATATGTGAAGCACTGTTAAATATATTGAAATTATTTTAAAAATACATATGTTGCGTGTGTGTGTTACATTATATTCTTGCCTCAAATAACTTTTAATCAATGTGTTTTTGCAGTGCAGCAATGCATTTTGTTTCTACACTATGTTTACCATTTTTAAAGCTATTATTATATTATATTATATTATATTATATTATATTATATTATATTATATTATATAGGTCCTATATTCTAATTTAATTTAGGTCTACTATCAACTTAAACAATATGTTATCAAGTGTCAGGACAAGTTTATAATTTTATATACTATGTAAACGCTGTGTAATGTGTCTGATGGCCGCACGTGTTGAACATTTGAGGCGCATTTAAACTGTGGAGGGAGTTACCATGGAAATGGGGCGGCAACTCAGCTGACAAGTATTAAAATTCCTCTCTCACTGTTGTTTTTACTGCTTTCAGGTAAGTTTAGTTCCTAAAATTACACAATTAATACATACAACTTTTCCTGACACTTTCTTACATGTAATTGACACGCTTCTGTTGAATATTTACTTTACAGAAATGGTTCAGTGTCATGGGAATAAGTCCATTAGCAATTTAACCAACAGTCGTATAATATGGAATCGTCCTGTATTTAAGGCATCAAAGAAGCATTATGCAAGCTATATGGAACGCAGTTTGTCCCGTATTTAAGGCATATGCCATATGAGACCATACGAATACCAAACTCTTAGCTGAGAATCAATTTTTATTTTTTTGTCAGGTGTTTGATTTGTGAGCATAGCCGTTCAAGAGACGCTTTAAGACTAAGCGGAATCCATTGCCGGCTGGTCGCTCCCGCTTCAGAGCGAGCGGGTCTCGCGCTAACCGAGTTAGGTGTTTTTAACTTCCGCGTTTCGACTTCAGCTAATCAGTTAATCAGTTTGGTAGAATGCAAACAACGTGATTCCAACATCCAGCCATGCAAGAAAACGTGCATTTTACCTGAGGGAAGACAGAATCAATAAGGAAAGTCATCTTTCTTTAATGTAGGTAATGTTGTTAAATACCTAGATGAAACAATTTACATTTAAATAACTTACAGCGTACTCTTAACCTTGAATATCATTCTTAAAACACAAAATGATCAATGAAGTATCAAGCACCCAAAGCAGTCCATTAATTCTATAAGTTTTCTTTAATTGAAAAATAAGCATTTCCATTTGTACTGTAGTAGGCCTACTGTATAGCTATTACACACACGCAAATCAAAGTCAGAAAGAGCTTTATTGTCAAGCATGTTTGCACATAGAAGGAATTTGTTTTAGTGTCACAAGCTTCCAGAACACAGAGACAACAACAACACACAGATAATAAAAAATAAGATGTGAACAGATAATAAAATTTTGATAAAATAAAGAAAAAACTGTAATTTTGTGAAATAGCCTATTATTGCAATTTAACATAACAGTTTTATATTTTAATATACTTTAAAACATAATTTATTTCTGTAAAGCCATGCTAAATTTTCAGCATCATTATGATCCTTCAGAAATCATTAAATTATGCTGATTTATTATCAGTGTTGGAAACAGTTGTGCTGCTTAATATTTTGTGGGACCTGTGATATTATTTAAGGATTCTTTGATTAAAAAAAAAAAAACAGTATAAATAACAGTATTTATTCAAAATATTTTTGTGTGTGTGTGTGTGTGTGTGTGTGTTAAATATACACTACTGTTTGGGGTCAGTACATTTCTTTTTTTTAAGAAACTTTTAGAATACTTTTATTCAGCAAGGATTAAGGTGTTAAATGGATAAAAAGTGGTAATGTTAGAATAGTCAAAATTTCTATTTTGAATAAATAACTTTTTATTTTATTTATGGAACACAGGTTCCAAAAAATATTAAGCAGCACAACAGTTGATAATATTATCAACACTGATAATAACTCAGCATATTAGAATTATGTTCTGAGTAATGATGCTGAAAATACAGTGCTGCATCACATAAATAAATTTATAAAAATGATATTTAAAAGTATTTTTTGATCAACTAAATACAGCCTTAATGAGCATAAGAGACTCCATTAAAAAACATTACAAATCTAAAAGATATATACCCATTTATATATATATATATATATATACAGTGGGTACGGAAAGTATTCAGACCCCCTTAAATTTTTCACTCTTTGTTATATTGCAGCCATTTGCTAAAATCATTTAAGTTCATTTTTTTTTCCTCATTAATGTACACACAGCACCCCATATTGACAGAAAAACACAGAATTGTTGACATTTTTGCACATTTATTAAAAAAGAAAAACTGAAATATCACATGGTCCAAAGTATTCAGATCCTTTGCTCAGGATTTAGTAGTAGCACCATTTTGATCTAATACAGCCACAAGTCTTTTTGGGATCCTCTGCCATTCCTCCTTCCAGATCCTCTCCAGTTCTGTCAGGTTGGATGGTAAACGTTGGTGGACAGCCATTTTCAGGTCTCTCCAGAGATGCTCAATTGGGTTTAAGTCAGGGCTCTGGCAGGGCCATTCAAGAACAGTCACGGAGTTGTTGTGAAGCCACTCCTTCGTTATTTTAGCTGTGTGCTTAGTGTCATTGTCTTGTTGGAAGGTGAACCTTCGGCCCAGTCTGAGATCCTGAGCACTCTGGAGAAGGTTTTCGTCCAGGATATCCCTGTACTTGGCCACATTCATCTTTCCCTCGATTGCAACCAGTCGTCCTGTCCCTGCAGCTGAAAAACACCCACACAGCATGATGCTGCCACCACCATGCTTCACTGTTGGGACTGTATTGGAGAGGTGATGAGCAGTGCCTGGTTTTCTCCACACATACTGCATAGAATTAAGGCCAAAAAGTTCTATCTTGGTCTCATCAGACCAAAGAATTTTATTTCTCTGTTTTTTAGCAAACTCCATGCAGGCTTTCATGTGTCTTGCACTGAGGAGAGGCTTCCGTCGGGCCACTCTGCCATAAAGCCCTGACTGGTGGAGGGCTGCAGTGATGGTTGACTTTCTACAACAGTGATCTTTGGGTTCTTCTTTACCTCTCTCACCAAGGCTCTTCTCCCCCAACAGCTCAGTTTGGCCGGACGGCCAGCTCTAGGAAGGGTTCTGGTCGTCCCAAACATCTTCCATTTAAAGATTATGGAGACCACTGTGCTCTTAGGAACCTTAAGTGCAGCAAAAAAAATTTGTAACCGTGGCCTGATCTGTGCCTTGCCACAATTCTGTCTCTGAGCTCTTCAGGCAGTTCCTTTGACCTCATGATTCTCATTTGCTCTGACATCCACTGTGAGCTGTAAGGTCTTATATAGACAGGTGTGTGGCTTTCCTAATCAAGTCCAATCGGTATAATCAAACACAGCTGGACTCAAATGAAGGTGTAGAACCATCTCAAGAATGAACTATATCTGATCAATGGCGCATATACCATAGTTCAGATATCCCCTTCCTCTCGTCCCAGCAGCCCTGGAACACCTCCGTGGTGCCACTGTCTTCACCAAGTTGGACCTCCGCAGCGCGTATAACCTCATCTGGATACGTGAGGGGGACGAGTGGAAGACAGCCTTCATCACACCCACTGGACACTACGAGTACCTCGTGATGCCGTATGGACTAGTCAACGCCCCCTCCGTATTCCAGGACTTCATACATGAGGTGCTCCGGGAGTTTTTTCCATAAGTTCGTCCTGGTCTACATCGATGATATCCTGATTTACTCCCGGAGCCTGACCGAACACCGTCACCACGTTGCGGAGGTCCTGAAACACCTGAGGGAGTACCAGCTCTACCTGAAAGCGAAGTGCTCCTTCCATCAGCCCTCAGTGCAGTTCCTTGGTTATAACATCGATAGCAGTGGCATCCGGATGGACGAGGGGAAGGTGGATGCCATTAGGAACTGGCCAACCCCTACAACCATCAAAGAACTCCAAAGATTCCTCGGATTCTCCAGCTTCTACCGCCGCTTCATACAGGATTATAGCTCCATCACCAGTCCACTCACAAGCCTGCTCCGTAACAAGCCCAAGTCTCTGTCCTGGACCCCTTCTGCCACGGAGGCATTAGCCACCCTCAAGGAAGCCTTCACTACCGCTCCTCTCCTGGTACACCCTGATCCCGACAAACCCTTCATCGTGGAAGTGGACGCATCCACCACCGGAGTAGGAGCGGTCCTATCTCAGCAGCAGGGGAATCCCAGCAGACTCCATCTATGTGCTGCCTTCTCCCGCAAGCTCAACCCGGCGGAGGTAAATTATGACATTGGCAACAGCGAACTCCTGGCTATTAAGCTAGCATTAGAGGAATGGAGGCATTGGTTGGAGGGAGCAAGGCACCCATTCCAGGTCATCACGGACCACAAGAACCTGGAATACCTGAAAATGGCCAAGAGACTCAATCCCCGACAAGCCCGGTGGGCTTTATTCTTTACCCGTTTCCACTTTACCATTTCCTACCGACCCGGATCCAAAAATGTCAAGGCAGACGCCCTCTCCCGTTGTCATGCCCCTGAAACAATCTCTGAGGAACCGGAACCCATACTTCCAGAGGGACTGTTGGTCAGCCCTATTACCTGGTCCGCTGAGACCATACCCTCCTCCAATGCCTCAGCCAATACTCCGCCGGGTTGCCACCCTGACCGACAGTACATCACCAGGACACGGCGCACTCCACTCATCCACGCTGCTCACACCTCACTAGGCACTGGCCACCCGGGGGTCAATGAAACCCTCTCGTTGCTAAAAGAACGCTTCTGGTGGCCCAACATGGCATCCGAGGTCAGAAGGTACGTGCAAGGATGTAAGGAATGCGCCATCTCGAAGAGCCCCCGTCATCTACCATCTGGCAAGCTCCTACCTCTGCCCGTTCCCAACCGACCATGGTCACACCTAGAAGTGGACTTTGTTCCTGACCTCCCTATGTCAGGTAACTGCACCTGTATATTCGTGGTAGTGGATAGATTCTGTAAATCCTGTCGTTTGATTCCTCTCAAGGGACTACCGACTGCCATGGAAACTGCCGAAATCATGTTCAATCACATCTTCCGGTACTTTGGCATCCCCGAAGATATCGTATCAGACAGAGGACCTCAATTCATCTCTCGGGTCTGGAAGGCCTTTCACTCTCTCCTAGGTGTGGCCGTCAGCCTATCATCGGGGTACCATCCGCAGTCGAACGGGCAGACGGAAAGAAAGATCCAAGAGATCGGTCACTTCCTCCGTACCTTCTGTCACGGCCACCAGGACTCTTGGAACCAGTTCCTTGGGTGGGCCGAGTACGCACAGAATTCCCTGCGACAACCATCCACCGGACTTACCCGGTTTCAGTGCGTACTCTGTTACCAACTCCCACTATTCCCCTGGTCAGGAGAGCCCTCGGACATACCAGCGGTCGACATACCAGCGGACAGTTACAATGGGCCCTTCAGAGACGCAGAATGACAGCCGACCTTTGCTGCTCTGAAGCTCCTCCATATCAACTTGGACAGAAGGTCTGGCTGTCAACCAGGGACATCTGCCTGTGTCTCCCATGCCGGAAGCTGAGTCCCAGGTTCATTGGCCCGTTCACCATCACAGAGCAGATCAACCCCGTCACTAACAGGCTTCAACTCCCACTTGAGTATCGCATTCACCCCACATTCCATGTGTCACTTCTGAAGCCTCACCATCCTTCTGTTCCTCTCTCCGCAGAGCCTGGCGTAGCCGCAGCTGAAGCCCCCCTTCCACTCATCCTGGATGACGGTATGGCTTACGAGGTCCGAGAAATCCTGAATTCCCGGCACCGTGGTGGACAACTCAAGTACCTGGTAGACTGGGAAGGTTATGGTCCTGAGGAACGTTCCTGGGTCCCACGCAACGACATACTCGACCCTAACTTACTGGACACCTTCCATGCTACTCATCCCGACAGACCTGCCCCTCGAGGAAGAGGAAGACCACCACGACGCCGACTCAGGAGCGGGCCGTGAGGGGGGGGGGGTACTGTCACAGACACGCCAGGCTCCAACCCCGTCCAATCACAGCACACTCCCTCACCTGAGTACTGATCACACACACCTGCCCCTCGTCAGCACCCAATCAACCAGCACTTAAAAGACACTCTCACGCACAGTCACTGTCTGGTCTCGTTCGCACTTAGGATTACCTACCTGCCGACCTAAAGGACTTCCATTGGATACTTACCTGTCTTCCTCATTCTCAAGTTACCTCCTGTGTCAACCGTGAGTGTGTGTGTGTGTGTCTCCTTCCCGCAATGTCTCCTATTCACGGATTCCTCCTGGACCTTCATCATACATCATCACAAGGACAGTATTCAGTTTACTCTCTCTTATCCCTCACCTTAAGAACACTCGCTACCATATTTACTCTGCTTTTGTCAATAAATACCACCTTACCTGTTATCTTCTGTCTCCGTCCCTTCTGTACTGTAACAATAACAGAGTAAAAAATTTAAGGAGGTCTGAATACTTTCTGTACCCACTGCATATATATATATATATATACATATATATATATATATTAGTGGTGGGCATAGATTAATTTTTTTAATCTAGATTAATCTCACTGTAATCTTGGAATTAATCTAGATTAAAATGGCTCATTTGTATTCTGCCGAAGGCATTCAAATTATGTTCAATAAGATGTACTTGTTAGTACTGATAGAGCTGTGCTCCACTCAAACATAATTGTGTGACGATGACTCTTCCCCTGCGCTACATCACGGAAATGCAGTAATTTCACAATAAATGAATACTAATTAAAGGCTTCTGTGTTATACACGCAACACATGGGTTTTTGGCTAGGTTTAAAACAAGAAAAAGAGCACCTTTAGATAAACGAGGCAACATGATATAGGCCTATGCACTTTTATGGAAGCAGAAAAACAAAGTTCATTAAGAAACGTGCGATTGTTTGTAATAAAGATTTAAATGCAAAAGGCACGAGAGTCGACTGTTTCTGTCAGCGGTGCTTTAATTTTAAATATTTGCGATATCCCAACAAGAAAAGTAGGCTAATTGTTGTGTTTAAATGTTTTGCCGCTTGTTTGAGCAGCTTATTATACAAACCTAGAAGTCAACTGCATGAATAATATGTTGTTCATATTTATTAAGTTTAAACTAATGTCTATGATTATGAAAGACTGTTACTGTTCTGTGATAAGAGTCACATTTTTTATTATTTCTTTAACATGGTTTGAAATATAGAATAATGAACAAATGTTGTGTTTGTGGACTAAACAGCCGCGGATCAGTAGCGGAATGCAAACGCGTCCTTTGTGAAAGCACAATGAGTCCGTGCTGCTTCTGCACCGCATACGTAAACGCACACAGACTGCATACGCACTGCAGACGGAGTATGTGTGAAACAGGCGTGAATCTTGTCAAGGTTTTTTTTGGGAAGCTTGGTAATTTCACAGTAGGCATACACACAGGTTCAAAGACTCGTTCTCGCCTCCTACTGTGCAATTCGCGGAAGGTATACATCCGCGCTAAACTATCACGGTGAAAGTCACCATAGCTTGCGTAGTATAGACCCAGCTCCCAACCCAACTTTGAGAATAGATTAACGGCGATATTTTTTTTATCGCCCGATAAGAGTCTCACGTTAACGCAGCACGTTAACGCCGATAACGGCCCACCACTAATATATATATATATATATATATATATATATATATATATATAATAGGCCTGTGTGTGTGTGTCCCTTATTCTGTCCCTTATTTTTCTATGAAAAACCACGAATGTCCCTTATTTTCCTTTTCTAAGTTTGTAGCCATACTGTTAATCCACATACATGAACTAAAATGGGCTGAAACTATTCCAAACATGTTTTTATCTTTCTTTGTAGAGTAGACAAATATTGATAAAAAATTGTACTGTGGTTTTAGGAGTGTCGGAAAAAAGCCCTCTAATGGGAGCTGCTGATAGAGATATAGGAAACACAGGTGATCTGATAAACCTTATTAAATAACTTAAAATGCTTTTTTCACAATACAGTAGGTGGACATCCAAAACGTTACTTCTACCGCCGCTCGTACCACCGCCGCGGCGTCTGCAAAGTGCATTTGCAGCTTTTGACCGCTGCGTGGCGCTTTAATCACAAGTTTTCAAACAAGCGCATCAAAGCACATTTTCGCAAATAGACGTCAGTTTTGCCTCGCTGATGCGTTACATTTGACGGCTGCAGTCAGGGAAAATGAAAGAAAAACACTATAGTTAAAATATTTAATATTCACAGATGAAAGTTTGGTAATTATGTAGTTATGTGCATTTCTTAGAACGAATTCAAGCAGGATAAATGTCAAGCCTGTGCCTGAGCCTGTGCTTATATTTTCTCTAAGCTACACAGTATTACACCATATTTTAGATTTGACACATTTAATAGGTATGCAGTATTATTTATATAATATGAATTATGTGTTATATTATTCAAAAGAAATTGTGGTTTATTTTGCATCAGAGCATTAAAAGTGGTAGCCTATTTTAGTGAGCAAGGCTACATTTATATGCAAAATGTCAATATTCTCATATATTAGGCCTATATTTTAATTTATATTTTAAAATTCCTTTAATAAAACAACATGCATTTTTGTTATTCGTTTCCTGTCCTTTATTTTGACAGACAACTTCTTGGGAAAATATATTTGTCTGTAAGAAATTGTTGCGTGTTTTATAAATTATTTTCTTTATTTTAGTAAAACGTGAGGCACTGTATAATTTCGTTCCCAATATTTAGGCCTAATTAAAACAAGAAATGAATAAATTAAACCTGCACGATTTAGCTAAATCATTGAAATTCTAAAGAATGGACGGATTAATAAAACGTCCTCACGATTAAACTCAAGTTCTCTCATTATAATCACCAAAGTGCAAATGATGTAAAAAAGAGCTTCATTAATAGACAACTTCAGTGGTTTTAAAGGGAGCCGCCGTTACTTGCTTACATAGAATTTAAGTAAAAAAAAAAAAAAAAAATATTGCAGCCGCATTAAAATGCAGGTGTGTAAAATGTCTGCATGCAAGATTTGCGCGACGTGAGTGATGCTGAGTGCATGCGCAGCATTTATTCTCATTTGTTGTATCTTCATTACAAATCTTGTTTGGTTTTATTTTGGATAATTGCATGTAAAAAATAATTTACGTTGTAATGCATATGCAAAATGTGAATAATTTTTCATATTTAAGTGTTTTTGTGAAAATTATTAATGCGCATGCAGGACAGGGAGGCGCCCTCTAGATCACTTGAATTTTTTCCTGATAATGAATTAACTTAAAATTGTGGTGTCTCACATACATGAGTAATATATCTACAGAAAGCTTGAAATGTCTCTTAAACTAATCAATTCAGAACGAAAGCATTATGTAATCTGTGAAGGTTGTATTTTTCTTTAAAGGCGCGTCCATGTGGAGAGAGTCAGCACTGTGAATTTCATCTTGCAGCCGACAAGAAAACATTTGTTTATTAACAAATAATTAAAATGTCTCCTTTTTTACAATTATTAGGCTACTTCTGCCTGTGCTTTGGGGCAAACTTAATGCATGTGCTTGAGCGCGGAATATATTAATCCTCATTATGGATTATAGATGTAAATTTAATATAAACCTGCGATTAGTTGAATAATGACAAATGAACGACTAGTAACTAGAAAAATCTTACATGGGAGGCAGACCTATTAAATACCCTCTAGACATCTCTGTTAAAGTTTTTAAAGCATTTTATACGCATTTGCATAAATTCTTCTTTCAGAACGGTCTGTAATGGAGAGATGCCTTAACACTGATTTTTCCTCTGAAATACAAAAACGAAAATTTAAATAAAATTGATTTTTTTTTTTTTTTTTTTTTTTTTTGAGAATGGCCAACCCTTCTCTGCAGATATTGTTGCTTTTGGTTTGTGCATTGTAAATAGGCTACAAAATAATAATAATAATAATAATAATAATAATAATAATAATGTCTCCAAAAACTCCAAAATGTTTTTTTTGTCATGTCTGTAACGCATGTGTATTCCCAAATCTAAAAAAGCCTATAAAACATCATAGACGGATCATACTGATGTCTGGACTGCTCTGGATGTTGTTTGCGAATTTATTTATTTATTTTTTTGAGTTAAGGCAACTTCCTCTGAAGTTATAATAACTAATAAACTATATTGCGCTATACAGTAGTCAACATTTGAAGTGGATCAAAACCTTTCTTCAAAGTTGTCCTAAAACTAAAATGACGAGTCCTATCTAAACCTGTTCTGCAAGTTTGATACCCTCATAAGACTGTCCATATGAAAGACCAAGAGATTCACACATTTATATCAACCCCCACAAGCTATCAAGAACTACCCCAGCCCCCTCCAGCTGAACTGAACTCGGTCTGTTTTTTGGCTGAGGAACAGGTGTGTTGTCATATTATAAGTTTTGATTTAACTAAATCCATTTGAGCAAATACAACTTACTGATCATGAGCCCAACATTTAGCAAGACAGAAAAACATTCAGTCTACCTGAAGGAAGACGTATTTCATTGTAAGTTAATGCTGTTAAATAGAGAGTTAAATAGAGAGAGAGAGAGAGAGAAAAAAAAAACGTGTTGGCTATTCCTACACTTGGAGCTCGTTATATTGAAAGTCGTGACATTTGTCAAGTATGGTAACCCATACTCGAAATTGGTGCTCTGCATTTAACCCATCCAAGTGCACACACACAGCAGTGAGAAGTGAACACACCGTGAACACACCGTGAACACACACCCAGAGCAGTGTACATTGAAGTACAAATCCACACACCAGAAGCAAACTCTCAGTGTTCTTTGATTGAAAAGTATGCATTTTGTTTATTCACAGGCTATATGGTTGAAATAATATTTTAGTTCAAAACTTTAAGTGCCATTGTTTAAAAAAAATGCTTTATTGGCTAACGTTTCATAGACCTTCAGTTGTTATGCTTTAAAATCCCATAACATTTGTAATTTCACAGTATTTTCACCTCCTAAATCACTAACCTTTAAAGTCACAATTCTATAATGGTAAAATTTACTCAGGCCGATGGCACTTTTAAATACATTATGTTTTTTTTTTTTTTTTTTTAGAATAATTGTAGCTTACATAAATAGGTGAAGCAAAACAAATATGAATAATATTTGGATCGTCCCTTATTTTTTCCCTTATTTTCTTAAAGAATAAACACTTATTTTCTACAAGAATAAACATGATAACATTATTGATTCATAGAAATAATTTAAGCAATTAAAACCTGATAACATATTATTAATTCATAGAAATAATTTAAACATTTAAAAACTTTTTTTAAAAACTTGAACTTCAATACTATTAAACTGACTTTAAAATCTTGTCAAGTTAAAAAGGGTAAAATGTCACAGTGCATGTTAAATAGCCTAAATGAACTTGTGTTAACAATATAATTAGAACTAACAATATAATTAAATTTTTTTTTTTTAAATGAACAATTCCTGTATAAAATGGGACAGCAACCTTTATATCAAACATTTTTAAATCGTCCACAGCTGAGCAACACGCGAGGCAGGTTGAGCGTGCGAAGTGAATGTGCTGCACAAAGTCATTTTCAGATGCAATGAAAATAAAAAAATAAAAAACACTGGATAGCCTAGATTAGGCCCAGACTCTGTTCCTAAGTATATAATAATTATAATTACCCTACAGTAACAAATTTTAACCGATTAATCGCCTATTTTTGTTTGCTGCATGTTATTTTATTCTATTTATTTATTTATTTTTTAAAACAGGCTAAAAAATAAATTAAGTTTGTGAGAGGAAAAAAATATATATAAGTCATGTATAAGTTGCATTTTATTACATTCAGAAATAATAACGGCTGGCCTAATAATGTTATAATGTGCCGAAAGGATATTTTTAGTTCTCTTCACTTTACAACAAATCCTTTAAATTTAACAAATTTATCAGAACAGAACAATAATTACAAATATATAATTCGAATGGATAAATAAAATTGCAGTATTTAATAATATAGGCTTAGTTATAAACAAACAAAAAAAATAAATGAATAATAATTTAAAGCGAACCATAAGGTCAGGTTGGGCTCTCATTCGGGAGAAATCCAAATGTTTCCATATTCGTGATGTTGCCTATTTCAAGCTTAACTATTATTCATTAGAAAAAATAGGCTTTGTAGTTCACGCGTGTTTCAGTATCGATGAAAAAAAAAAATTATAATTAACAAAAATATGCCAAAGTGGACCGCTGCTCGCGCCGAATGGCACGGTGAACGGCTACTGTTTCCAATGAATGTGCGCGAGGCACCAGCACGATCAAACAGCTGAAACAGAAAATACAAAATTTTTGGTCACACAGTAAAGGCATAATTCAAAAATGCAAAGTGTTAGCAGTTTGAAAAATCAAGAATAATAACAGAATTAATCATAATTATTGCTAAATCCTGGACCGTTCTCATTTCGATCTGCAAATGGAACCTGAAGGATTTTTTTTAAACCAAGAATGAACCGAAATGAAAACATTTAGCTTTTTATCCGTATATATAGGCCTTATATTTAATGACTGTTTAATAACAATAGCAAGCATAAGATCCTTTGTATAAAGGTCTTCTTTTAATTTTTGATGAGTAGACTGTAGCCTAAGACTATCCTACATTTTGAAATTAACTCACTGTACATTTTTTAATGTTTTTTTTAAAGATGGTACAATGTTATATCATAATGTTATTGTTTTACCTCCTCCTTTTATCACATTTTACAATTACATTCAGTTCGCAATCCGTCCCTTTGCGCCACCTGGCGGTAGTTTCGCGAATGAATTTAACAAGCGGCTGACTTGCAGTTAACGCCGCGGCCCTGCGGCGGTAGTACCCATTTTGGTTGTCTACCATCTGTATATCTCACCTATATCATTAAGCATCTTTAAAACCTAAAAACATAAATTCTCTTTTCTTAAGATTTTTTGTATGTTCTGTACATTATTCTTTCTCTTTTCTGCATTTCACCTCTTCTGTAGTTTATTTCTAATAAATCTGACATTGTATACAATGTATTGTTGGCTCTGTGACACATTGTTTATTTTCCTATATTCTTCCATGCTGATGACCGTGCAGCAGAGTTGGAGTGGACCTCTTGTTGAAGAACTTCTCCAGGCACTATGAACCATCTGACTAGTGAGTAAAACTTCAAACACTCAAAAGTTTACCAGATATGAAAAATATATGTCAAATAAATATCAAATATTTTTTGAGTCCTGTATGTCTTACAAGGTCCATCCTGTTTAACACTGCACTGAGGACACTACAACCAGAGAGGTACAACATAATTCAAAATGAGACACAGATGATAATAAAAAAGTGCTTTGAAATGAAAATTAATACTGGTAAGACAGAACTGAGTACTGTGACTGTGCCTCACTTCAAAGTGAAACAGTCTGTAATGGTCATCTGCCGTGCCAGATCGATGGTGAAGGTGGGAATTAAAAGCAAGATTTTCTAAACTTTAAATGTAGTAAAGTGTTTGTTCAAGTAGACTTTGTTGCTTGTGGAAACCTCACACGAGACTGAAAGGTGCTTAAAACTTAAAATCTTATATGAACTCTTGAAAACTGTTCACCAAAGACTAAATTTCAGTACAGCAGAATTTTCTGCACACTTCACCACCAAGATCAAAATAAGCATTGTGAATGTAAAAGCTTCACATTATATTTATAACAACCATTGTTAATATTTGAATTATATTGAATTATATTATGCCTTGAAAGTGGACAATACCGGATTTTTTGACCAAACATATTTAGGGTTCAGATCGCGCTTTACGTGGAGAATAATGCACATTTTTTTAAAAAAATGTCATTTATGAGTTTTTACAAATGAACTTTTCATATATATATATATATATATATATATATATATATATATATATATATATATATATATAAATACAGTAGGTGGACATCCAAAACGTTGTTTCTACCGTCGCTCGTACCGCCGCCGCGGCGTCTGCCAAGTGCATTTGCAGCTTTTGACCACTGAGTGGCGCTTTAATCACAAGTTTTCAAACAAGCGCATCAAAGCACATTTCCGCGAATAGACGTCAGCTTTGCCTCTCCGTTTTGTTATATTTGACTGCAGTCGGGGAAAATGAAAGAAAAACACTTTAGGCTAGTTAAAATATTTAATATTCACAGATGAAAGTTTAGTCCTTATGAAGATATGTGCGTTTCTTAGAACGAATTCAAGCAGACTAAATATCAAGCCTATGAGCCTGTGCTTATATTTTCTCTACACCATATTTTAGATTTGACACATTTAAATAGTGTGCTGTATTATTTATATAATATGAATTGTGTGTTATATTATTCAAAAGAAATTGTGGTTTACTTTGCATCGGAGCATTAAGAGTGGTAGCCTATTGTGACCTAGGCTTGCGTGTTTTATAAATTATTTTCTTTATCTTAGTAAAACGTGAGGGACTGTATAATTTCGCTCCCATTATTTAGGCCTAATTAAAACAAGAAACGAATAAATTAAACCTGCACGATTTAGCTAAATCACTGAAACTCTAAAGAATGGACTGATTAATAAAACGTCCTCATGATTAAACTCAAGTTCTCGAAATACACACGATGTAAAAAAGAGCTTCATTAATTGACAACTTCTTTACTTGCTTTCATATAATTTAAGTAAAAAATAAATAAATAAATGAAATTAAATAAATTGCAATCGCATTTAAATGCAGGTTTGTACAATATTCTGTAAAATGTCAGAGTGCAAGATTTGCTCAACGCGCATGCTGAGTGCACGTGCAGAATTTATTCTTATTTGTCTACATTTTGTCTTAATTACAAATCTTGTTTAGTTTTATTTTGGATAATTGCATGTAAAAAAAAAAATTACTTTGTAATGCATATGGAAAATGTGAATTATTATTCATATTCAAGTGTTTGTGCAAAAATTATTAATGCGCTTGACAGGGAGGCGCCCTCTCGATCACGTGATTTTTTCCCTAATAATGAAATAACTGAAAATCTGGGTGTCTCACATACATGAGAAATATATCTACAGAAAGCTTAAAATGTCTTTTAAACGAATCAATTCAAAACGAAAGCATTATGTAATCTGAAAAGGGTTTATTTCTCTCTAAAGCCGCGTTCATGTGGAGAGAGCCAGCACTGTGAATTTCATCTTGCAGCCGACAAGAAAACATTTGTTTATTAATAAATAATTAAAATGTCTCCTTTTTTTTACAATTATTAGGCTACTTCTGCCTGTGCTTTGTGGCAAATTTAATGCATGTGCTTGAGCGCGGAATATATTAATCCTCATTATGGATTATAGATGTAAATTTAATATAAACCTGCGATTAGTTGAATAATGACAAATGACCGACTAGTAACTAGAAAATCTTACGTGGGGGCAGACCTATTAAATTCCCTCTAGACATCTCTGTTAAAGTTTTTAAAGCATTTTATACGCGTTTGTATAAATTCTTCTTTCAGAAAGCTCTGTACTGGAGAGATGCCTTAACAATGATTTTCCCTCTGAAACACAAAAACGAAAATTTAAATAAATTGATATTTTATGTTTTGAGAATGGCCAACCCTTCTCTGCAGATATTGTGTTTCTGGTTTGTGCATTTTAAATCACATAAAGTCTACAAAATATAATGTCTCCCAAAACTGTTTTTTTTGTCACCTATAAAACATGTTCATAGACGGATACATTACTGATGTGGACTCTGTTTGGGATTTAGAAAAACTTAAAGAGGTGGTTTAGTATAGGCCTATTATTTACGAATAGGCTACATTCTGTGAAAATTTATATTTCACACTCTAAAAAAATATTGTATGGACGCAACAAAATAAAACGGCCGACGCTCCACTCAGGGCTCGTAGTTCTGACTGGGCTCAACCCTCCCCCGCGCGTTTGAGACACGCTGCCGAGCAGAGTATGAGCGGAGCGGTGTTATTGGAGCGATTTTTTAAAAGTCGGAGCGTCGTGGTTTTCACTTGCTCCAGCACCGCTCCATCACGAGTACAAGTCATGCCAATGGCCCATAATATAACTGCATATTTAGCAAGAATTTACATGATAAACATATTTAGCTATAGCTTGATACACATAATCTCTCCGATCAGAAGACTATAATGACGGCAATAGTCGAGCGTTACAGGCTAGTTCTCAAGGAATTTGTCTTCCTTTTACTGATTATTTTCGGGTTAAAGCATGATTTAAACAGATACAGCACATTCACACGCAATCGCTGTCGCAATAATGCATTCAAACAAATGTAATCTTACAGTACTTCATCTGTATCTGATTTTGAATGAGCAGAAATCTGTAAGAAATGCATCGATTTGTAGATAAAATAACCGAAAATGTACTGTTATTTACAATACAAACAAAATTTGCACAGCAGAAAGCAGCAATTATACCTTTTAATGCTGACAATGTTATTAGTTTGGCGTTTGGTAGGAAAAAAAGTTTGCATACAATAGCCTAATCCCCTTTGAAACTGTCCTGTAATTTTATTTATTTATTTATTTATTTATATTTAATTTTTATAGGCTACATTATGAAAATAACATTTCAACTTTATCCACGGAGCAAGTGCGGAGCAGTGTTTCTGGTATCAGTTAGCGCGGAGTGGATTGATTATTAAATGCTCGGAGCGCGGAGGGGAAATTGTATGATTGCATGATGGGCTAGTATTAAAAATAAATAAATAAAATAAAGGTCTTTCCAGCATTAAGGTAATAACGTTACTGCTTTTTATTAATCGTCTTGTCTCAGTTATAAATTTGACTGGTAAATGATAAAGAATTATATTAAAACTTGTCTTGAACAATTTCGTTGTCATTTGAATATTGATTTTAAGTAGGGAGGCAAAAAAAAAAAATCGATTTAAATTGTAAAACGGATTGTTTTGTGGAAAAAAAAATCTGGGATTTTTTTTTAGGCCATAAGGCCTATCGCCCAGTCCTAATGCAACAGTTTGCATCTTTTTATTTTATTTTATTTATTTATTTATTATTATTATTATTATTATTATTATTTTTTTTTTTTGGAGTTAAGGCACTTCCTCTGAAATTAAGTTATAATAACTAATGAACTTTATTGCGCTATACAGTAGTCCACATTTGAAGTGGATCAAACCTTTCCTAAAACCTGTTCTGCGAGTTTGATACCCTCATAAGGCACTGTCCATATGAAAGAGCAAGAGATTCACACCTTTATCTCGACCCCCACAAGCTATACAGAACTACCCCCCAACCCCCTCCAGCTGAACTGAATTCGGTCTGTTTTTGGCTGTCAAGTCAAGTCAAGTCACTTTTATTGTCACATCACCACAGCACATGTGCCTTGGTGAGTGAAATTCTTGGGAGCGTGCACCAGAAATTGCAGAAACAGTTAACATATAACCATACAGACTTCAACAGGTGAAAATGTGCAATATGCACATACATATAGTCAGTACACACAGTGTACTATTGGACATACTTACAGTTAGCGCTACACATTTTACGCAATATGTACATACATACAGTTAGCACTACACATACACTATACACAGAATGTACACATTCTACATTATGTAGACATATATACGCATGAAAATATGCTAGGGTGCAACAGAGTGTACGTGGGCTGGATACAGAAATGTTATGGATGTGCAATGGATGGAATCCAGTGGTAGCAGGTAGATTATTGTATTAAATAGTTTGGTGTTGAACTGTTAAAGTTAAAGTGCAGTGTGTGGCATACCATATTGTGGAGTATGCTGTAGGGTGTATTAGTTCAGACTGTTCATAAGTCGGATAGCCTGAGGGAAAAAGCTATCCCTCAGTCGGCTAGTGCGGGATCGGATGCTGCGGAGACGTCTTCCTGAGGGCAGCAGAGAGAGCAATCTGTGGGAAGGATGGCTGGAGTCACTGATGATCCTCCGGGATTTCCTTATACACCGCCTGGTGTAGATGTCCTGGAGGGAGGGAAGCTCACCTCCAACAATGTGGCTGGCAGTTCGCACGACCCTTTCCAGAGCTTTGCGGTTGCCAGCGGTGCTGTTTCCAAACCAGGCAGTGATGCAGCCCGTCAGGATGCTCTCTATAGTGCAAGTGTAGAATGATCTGAGGATGCTGGGGCTCATTCCAAACTTCATCAGCCGTCTCAGGAAGAAGAGGCGTTGATGTGCCTTCTTCAGCACTGCATCAGTGTGTGTAGACCAGGTGAGATCTTCACTGATGTTAACACAGAGGAACTTGAAGCTGCTTACCCGCTCCACAGGTGTCTTGTCGATGGTGATGGGTGTGTGTTCTCTGCTCTGTCTCCTGAAATCCACCACCAGCTCCTTGGTCTTGTCGATGTTGAGTGAGAGGTGGTTCTCCTGACACCATTTAGTCAGGGTGCTCACCTCCTCTCTGTAGGCCGTCTCATCGTTGTCGGTGATCAGGCCTATCACCGTTGTGTCATCAGCGAATTTGATGATGACGTTGGAGCTGTGTGTGGCTGTACAGTCATGTGTGTACAGGGAGTACAGGAGCGGGCTGAGGACACAGCCCTGAGGAGCACCAGTGTTGAGGGTCAGCGGGGATGAAGTGTTGTTGCCCATTCTGACCACCTGACTTCTGCCTGTTAGGAAGTCCAGGATCCAGCTGCACAGAGATCTGTTTAGTCCCAGAATCTGGAGCTTCGCAACAAGTGTGGCAGGCACTATGGTGTTAAATGCTGAGCTGTAGTCCACAAACAGCATTCTCACATAGGTGTTCTTATTTTCCAGGTGGGAGAGAGCAGTGTGTAGGGTGAAAGCAATAGCATCGTCTGTAGAACGGTTGCTACGATATGCAAATTGTAGCGGATCCAGTGAGGCAGGCAGCACAGAGCAGATGTAGTCTCTGACGAGTCTCTCAAAACACTTACTAAAGATGGGTGTGAGAGCAACAGGCCTCCAGTCATTCAAGCATGTGATTTTATTTTTCTTTGGTATGGGCACAATGGTGGATTTTTTGAAGCACGAGGGAACCACAGACAGAGAGAGGGAGAGGTTGAAAATGTCTGTATAAACACCGGCTAGCTGGAATGCGCATGCTCGGAGCACACGGCCTGGGATGCCATCAGGACCCGCTGCCTTGCGGATATTCACCCGTCGGAAGGATTGGGTTACATCCGCGACAGAGACGGAGAGTGCACTCACATCTTCTGCAGCAGCTGCGGGAGCGCTCTCTGTGTGGCCGGTGTTGTGAGCCTCGAAACGAGCATAAAAGTTATTCAGCTCGTCCGGTAGAGAGGCGACAATGTTCACAGTAGCTTGTTTATTCCCTTTAAAGTCTGTGATGTTATTGATTCCCTGCCACATGCCTCTTGCATCGCTGGTGTTGAATTGTTCTTCAACTTTGTTTTTGTATTGTCTTTTTGCGGCTTTGATGGATTTCCTGAGATCGTAACTGGCTTGTTTGCGATCATCAGCGTTTCCAGATTTAAAAGCGGATGTCCGCGCTGACAAGGCTGCTCGAACATCGCTATTAATCCACGGTTTTTGGTTGGGGTAGATGTGGATTGTTTTTGTCAGCACTACATCTTCTACACACTTCCTGATGAAACACGTTACAGTTTCTGAGTACGCCTCTATGTCGTCATCAGACGCTGCCCGGAACATGTCCCAGTCCACGTGATCAAAACAGTCTTGTAGTATAGCGTCTGATTGGTCCGACCAGCATTGAATTGTCCTGAGGGCGGGTGCTTCCCGTTTCAGTTTCTGCCTATAAGCAGGCAGCAGCAGAATGGAAGAGTGATCCGATTTGCCGAAAGGTGGGCGTGGGAGAGATTTGTAGGCGTCGGAGAGTAGCAGTGGTCCAGTACACGATCACCACGCGTGTTGATGGTGATGTGTTGAAAATATTTCGGAGCTATTGTTCTGAAGTTGGCTTTGTTAAAGTCCCCCATAACAATAAACGCTGCATCTGGGTACGCGGTTTCCTGCTCACTTATATTCCCATACAGTTCCTTGAGTGCCTGGTCTGTGTTGGCTTGAGGGGGAATGTAAACATCGGTGATTATGACCGCTGTGAATTCCCTCGGTAGCCAGAATGGTCGACACAGAAGCATATGAAATTCCAGATCAGGGGAGCAGAAGGATTTAATAGAGTGTAGGTTCCTTTCATCACACCACGAGTTGTTGATAAAGAAACAAACGCCCCCACCTCTGCTTTTCCCTGTGAGCTCTTTCGTTCTGTCAGAGCGGTGCACGGAGAACCCCGTAAGCTCGATGGCTGAGTCTGGAACCACTGCAGACATCCAGGTTTCTGTGAGGCAAATAATGCAGCAGTCACTTGTTTCTCGTTGGTATGAGATACGTGCCCGCAGTTCGCAAAGTTTGTTGTCCAGTGACTGAACGTTAGCCAGCAAAATGGATGGGAGAGGAGGTCGGAGGGGACGACGTCTGAGTCTGACAAGGACGCCGGCTCTCTTCCCTCTTTTCCGGCTGCGTTTCCTCGGTCGTGCCCGCACAGCCCAGACAAAGGGCTCTGATGCGGTGTCTGTAAACAAAGCGCCGGCGTTCAAGAACTCAAAGTCCGGTTTGCGTACCGCGACGTAGGAACCAATGTTTAGAAGCTTGTGTCTGTCGTAGACAGTTATACAAACAACATCCAACACGTAGAACAACAAAAAAACAAGTAAAACAAACGAAGAACTGCAAACGAAGAACTGCAAAGTTTACTCGGAGCTCGCAACACGGCCGCCATGCTCGGCGCCATCTTGGATCAACTGTGAGGAACGGTGTGTTGTTACTGGGTTGAAACATGCCTGCACTCACAGCAGCCCCTACACTTTTTATTCATTATTTTCTCGCAGCCCATATTATTATTTTCACTAGACCAAAATAATAACAAATTATCAATTGATAATTAATCATTATTTTTGCGAAAATCATGTTATTTGTGAACGTAGGCGTTTGAGGAAGGCTTTAAGACCTTCACAGAGAGCGCGAGCTCTAACTGACCCAGCTTCACCGTCCGCGGTTTGATTTTACTAAATCAGTTTGAGGCGAATACAACTCATTGATCATGAGCCCAACATTTAGCAAAGTGGGAAAACAATCAGTCTACCTGAAGGAAGACGTATTTCATTGAGCTAATGCTGTTAAATAGAGATTAAAAAAAACCCAAAAAAACAAACCTAGTGTAGGCTATTCTTAAACTTGGATCTCATTATTGAAGTAAAAATCCAAACACCAGAAGCAACCTACACTCTCAGTGTTCTTTCATTGAAAAGTATGCATTTTATTTATTCACAGGCTATATGGTTGAAATAATATTTTAGTTGAAAACTTTAAGTGCCATTTTTTAAAAAACTGCATCATAGAAACGTTTTATAGACCTTCAGTTGTCATACTTTAAAATCCCATGCCATTTGTAATTTCACTGTATTTTCACCTCCTAAATTACTACCCCAATTCTATAATGGTAAAATGTATTCAGGCCGATGGCGTTTTTTATGACATTATTTATTTTTATTTTTAGAATAATTGTATCCTACATAAATGGGTGAATCAGAACAAATATAACTTTTTAACTGCAGGCAGATATAGGCCTATATTATTGTACATTACAAATATTTGGATCATCCCTAATTCTCTCCCTTATTTTATTAAAGAATAAATACTTATTTTCTTCAAGAATAAACATTATAAATAAATAATAAAAGAAAAAAAACTCTTAGCCTTTATTTGTAGGTTGTAGGAGATATGCGAGCGATTCATAGATTTAAAAAAAGAAAAAAGTGGGTGCTTGGTTTCAGAAAACGAAAACAGCTCGTAAAAAAATGCTATGATGAAAAAGTCATGCTAACTTATAAATTCATAGAAATAATTTAAGCAATTAAAACCTTTTTTATACTAGATTCAACTTGAATTTCAATACTATTAAACTGACTTTAAAATCTCAAGGAGTTGAAATGGTAAAATGTCACAGTGCATGTTAAATAGCCTAAATGAACTTGTGTCTTATATTGTATCTGAAGACCTTGATTGCATGTTAGCATAAAACTAACAATATATTTTGATATTTTTCCTTTTTTTTTTTTTAAATGAACAATTCCTGTATAAAATGTGACAGCAACCTTTATATCAAACATTTTGAAATTGTCCACAGCTGAACAACGCGAGAGGCAGATTGAGCGCGCGAAGTGAATGTGATGCACAAAGTCATTTTCAGATGCAATGGAAAAATAAAGCTGCATAAAAACATACACGAAAACACGCTAAAAAATAAATTACGTTTGTGAGAGTTGCATTTTATTACATTCAGAAATAATAACGGCAGGCCTTATAATGCTATAGGCTAATAACAGGATATTTTTAGTTCCCTTCACTTTACAACAAATTCTTTAAATTCAACAAATTTATCAGAACAGAACAAGAATTACAAATATATAATTCTATTGGATAAATATAATTACAGTATATAATAATAGAGGCTTATAAACAAAAAAAATAAAAATAAATAATAAAAATTTAAAATAATTTAAAGCGATACACAAGGTAAGGTTGGGCTTATCACTCTCATTCCGGACAAATCCATGTTGCCCATTTGAAGCTAAACTCTTATTCATTAGGGAAAACAGCCTTTGGATTTCACACGTGTTTCAGTATCGATGAAAAAAAAATCATAATGAGCAAAAATATGCCAAAGTGGACTGCTGCTCGTGCCGCATGGCTGGTGAACGACTGCTGTTTCCAATGAATATGTGCGCGTGAGGCACCAGCGCGATCAAAGTCACAATTCACCATTTTTGGTCACACAGTAAATGCATAATTCAAAAATGCAAAGTGTTAGCAGTTTGAAAAATCAAGAATAATAACAGAGTGAATAAGAATTATTTGTAAAAGCTGGACCGTTCTCATTTCGCTCTGCAAATGGAACCTGAAGATTATATATATTTAACCAAGAATGAACAGAAATGAAAACATTTAGCTTTTAATCCGTATATATATATATATATATATATATATATATATATATATATATATGTGTGTGTGTGTGTGTGTGTGTGTATATATGTATATGTATGTATGTATGTATGTATGTAATGACTGTTTAATAACAATAGCATGCATAAGAGCCCTTGTGTAAAGGTCTTTCTTTAATTTTTTGATGAGTAGACTGTAGCCTAAGACTATCCTATTTTTTAATGGCTTTTAAGGATGTTATAATGTATATTATAATGTTATTGTTGTTTAACGTCTTCCTTTCATTTTACAATTACATTCAGTTCGCAATCCGTCCCTTTGCGCCACCTGGCGGTAGTTTCGTGAATGATTTTAACACGCGACTGAATTGCAGTTAACGCCGCGGCCCTTAACCCATTTTGGATGTCTACCTACTGTATATATGTATGTGTGTATATATACTGTATATTATTTTCCCCCAAAGCATCTAAAAGCCATTTCACACTTGCCATACTCCAATAGGGTGAACGCACTGACCAAACAAAACAAAATTGGTGGCAGTGTGAAATGACTATAATGCTGTATGTTAGGTGTGAGATTCATTAAACCTGGTTTGCTATAATACATCTATTCAGAAGTGCACCAGTGTGAATCATAATTTCCCCCACATTTGCTGTATATCCACAACGTGATATCTATTGCCGCGTTTTCACTGAAATTACCCGGAACAATTGTACCAGGAACCTTTTTCCCCAGGAACTATTTCCCCTGAGTTGAGATTGCTCTCGGCGGATACATGAGCACTGAGCTCCCGCTGATGGCGTGGAGCTGATCGTCTCCGAAATTGGCGAAACAGATTTTTAAATAGTCTTTATAAATAAACCGCAGATTTGAGTTCTCAACAACTACATTCTTGCCTGAAATATTTTTAAAATTACATTTCATGACACAATAACAGTAATATTTAGAAAATGATCCGAATAAATGGTGGTTGTCATGGACTACGCTCCATTCAGCTTAAACACTCCCAAGAAACTCCAGGACACAGATGATTAATCTCCATAAAATTTACTGGGAATATTGTGAAACTGTAATACAATGCAAATGAGATGTATATTAATATTAAATCCAAATACAGAGAAAACAGAATGGATTATCTACACGGCGGTGATCTATATGATAAACGCGATCAAGCTAGTAAACAATCGGCAGTAATAACATAAAGCAAACTTAGCCTTCTCAATAGTCTCACAAAGATAAAAATAGACATTATCCTAATATTGCATGATAAGAAATACTCACAGACATTGCTTTAGCAAAGGGAAAAGAAAAATGTGATCGCTGGAGAAACAGGTGACTGAGAGAGATTGCAGGCTGCTGCGACTGACTATCGGATAGCGATCAACTTCCTGATTCGTGACGTGCGCAGTAGCGCATCACTACAGTTACAAAGATAAACATATTACACTGTATTGTTAAACCATAACACAGAACCTTTTTTTATTATTATTTTCCTTTAAGTGGCATGACACTCCCCGCCTGGGGTCTTCGAAGAGCCCACATTAATTGACAGAATCAGTCTTTGGAGAAAGAAGCAAAACTACTTCTGTAACAGGCCGAGAAAAGGCCTTTCTGGCTCCATCCTTAACAATTTCCACTTGAACTTTCCGAACTAATCCATCTTCTTCTGGAAAGGTTTTTGTGATGAGACTGACAGGCCATTGATTTCTCTTAGCTTGATTGTCTTTCAAGAGAACCACGTCTCCTTCTTGAAGATTCGGCCTCTTTCCTTGCCACTTGTGCCGAAGCTGTAATGTTTTGAGGTATTCATGTTTCCATTTGTTCCAAAACATGTCTGCTAGGCTCTGAACTTGCTTCCATTGTTCTCTGATGAGATGCACTTCTTGAAAGCTTCCTGATGGAGGAGGAGGCGCAGAGCCTATCTTGAGAGTAAGGAGCATCGCTGGAGTGAGGATGAGAAGCGATTCCGGATCTGATGAGACTGGAATGAGTGGTCTGGCATTCATGATCGCTGTTACTTCGGCCATGAGGGTCGTCAGGACTTCATGTGAAAGATGAGACCTTTTCTGCTCAAGCAACATGCAATCCAAAATACGACGGGCGATGCCGATCATTCGTTCCCACGCACCGCCCATGTGAGATGCGTGGGGTGGGTTGAATACCCAGGTGCAGTTCTGAGTGTTCAAGTAGTGGATTCGACAGGTCCATTTCTAATTCACGAGAAGCACCGATGAAATTAGTTCCGCAGTCGGAACGTATCTGCTTTGCGGGGCCCCTGATAGCAAAGAACCTCCTCAAGGCATTGATAAAACTGCTGGTACTCATGGCTTCAATCACCTCGATGTGGACTGCCCTCGAACACATACAAGAGAACATCACAGCCCATCGTTTAGAGTTGAAGACTCCTCCTCTTGTACGACGTGAAACAATCTCCCAGGGTCCAAAAACGTTGACACCTACGTAAGTGAAAGGAGGTGCTACTTGCAGCCGTTCTGCTGGCAGAGCTGCCATCTGCTGATGTTCCATTTTGCCCCTCAGTTTTCTACAAGTGATGCATTTATGAAGTAAACTACTAATGCAGCGTTTAGCTCCCACTAGCCAGAATCCTGCCGTTCGAATGGCACCTTCAGTCAGATGTCTTACCTGGTGTTTCACTGCTTCGTGATAGTGAGACACAATCAGAGTAGCTAAATGATGCCGGTCAGGAATGATTATGGGATGAACCTCATTTATACTCAGATCCGATTGCTCAATTCGACCTCCTACTCTAAGAAGTTGGTTTTGGTCTAAGATGGGGTGCAATTTCCAAAGGCTGCTATTCGGTGGAAGGTTGGATCCTGAATTAGTACACTTAAGCTCCTCTGAATAGTACTCGTTCTGGACACTCTTCACAATACACACTTTGGCTTTCAACAATTCTTCCTCTGTAGGTCAACAGACATGCCACCCTTGACATTCTGGATAGAGTGAGCGAAGGAACGAGCTACATGAATGAGGCGAGCTACGGCTGAGCGCTGAACTTAGAGAAGCGTTCGAAGCGTTGTGGATGTATCACATCTTTGGTAACATGAGTGAAACTTGCCACCACCTGGGGACGCACTTCAGAGTCAGCGTCAGGGTCGATAAGGTCGTAAGCTTCTTGAAGCTCAGATGAATGCAAAGACGCATCGTAAAGAAAGGCTGGACCTTTGAGCCAAGTTGTGCTGCTAAGCAAGTCTGAAGTCACAGTTCTTGATCCAATGTCGGCTGGGTTGAGGTGTGTTGGGACGTACTTCCAAAGGCCAGAACAAGGTGATTGACGGATTCTTTGGATCCTGTTGTGTACGTAGATATAGAATCTTCTCGACTGGTTCTGGATGTATCCCAATACAACCTTGCTATCTGTGTAGTAGCGATGTTGTCGGACATGGTGTCCATCTCTGAAACTATCATCTCAGCGATATCGATGGCGAGTACAGCCGCACAAAGATCAAGCCTTGGGATGGTTAGATCGGGCTGAGGCGCCAACTTTGCTTTCCCGAAGACAAAGCCAATCTCAGTCTGTTCCTGGTGGCTTGTCACCTTGATGTAGGCTACGGCTGCTATTGCCTTTACCGATGCATCCGCAAAGACACAGAGCTCTCCTTAGAGCACCTGCAGTGGAGAATGACGTATAAGGGCGTGGTATCTGGAGTCCGTGCAGATCTTGGAGCGACCGTTTCCATCTAGTCCATTCAGTCTCCATGTCTTTGGGAAGAGGTGTGTCCCAGTCCTCTGCTTGCTTAGTTAGCTCTCTGAGTATCAGTCTTCCATGAACCGTGATGGGTGCGAGGAATCCTAGAGGATCGTAGAGGCTGTTCACAGTCGAAAGCACTCCTCTACGAGTGAATGGCCTCTGGTCATCTTCGATTCGAAACATGAATGTATCTGTGCGCATGTTCCAGAGCAATCCAAGGCTACGTTGTATTGGCAAATCATCAACGAAGAGATATAGGCTGTTGACGTCCTTGGTGCGATCTTCAAATGGAAACGCTTCGATAACTGCCGGTCGGTTTGAAGCAATTTTGTGTAGCCTGAGGTTGGAAGTTGCAAGCATTTTCTGTGCTCGCCCTAGGATGCTGATGCCCTCTTCCTCTGTGCTGAAGGACTTCAAAGCGTCGTCAACATAGAACTCGCGGTCAATGAATCTTCTTGCATCACTACCATAGTCTGCTTCTGCTTTCTTAGCTGCCCGTCGCAGACCATACACTGCTATGGCAGGCGAGGGACTATTCCCAAAAAGGTGAACCCGCATTCTGTAATCAATGATGTCGGAGGTAGGGTCGTTGTCCCTGTACCACAGAAAGCGAAGAAAGTCACGATGGTCTTCCTTGACTACAAAGCAGTGGAACATGTGCTCGATGTCGGCAGTGATCGCCACCTGTTCCTTCCTGAACCTCATAAGGACACCAAGCAGGCTATTATTAAGGTTGGGACCAGTTAGCAAGAAATCGTTGAGCGACACTCCTTCGCATGACGCACTACTGTCGAAGACCACACGAATCCTATCTGGTTTCCTTGGATGATACACACCAAACAGGGGTAGGTACCAACACTCTTGTCCAGGCTGTACTGGCGGAGCGACTTCAGCGTGTGCCTTCTTGAACATCTTCTCCATAAACTCTAGGAAATCGGCTTTCAACTGTGGTCATTTTTCCAATGAGCGCTGGGGCGAGACAAAACGGTCAAAAACCTGCTTCCTGTTGTTAGGCAGCCTCTGTCTCGGCAACCGAAAGGGTAAAGGTGCGACCCAACTTTTGGAACAGTCCTGAAAACACTCGGCCTCCATTATCTTCAGAAACTCTAGATCCTCCATGGATGGAGCGAGTCTATGATCGTCGGGAGAACGAGCGAAGACGGTCTGCCCTAAGTAGTCTCCACCGAGCGTCATGGAACCACTGATGGAGATTGGTGCTGAATGATGCTGAGGTCTAAACGCTTGCTCAAATATCTCTTTTACTTTGATCTGGTTGTTGCATGGTTGAAGATAGCTTGTACGGCCGTTTCGAAAATGGCTGTTTTGTAGCTTCTCACCTCTTGTGTTCTGTGAGCATCTCCAAGGCACACATCACCAATGATGACCCATCCTAGATCAAGCCTTTGTGCAAATGGTGCATCACCTGGGCCGCTAATCTGTTCTCGGACCTTGTGTACTTGTAAGATGTCTCTGCCCAGTAAGAGGAGAATTTTGCTGTCCGGATCTAAAGGCGGAATCTTGTCAGCAATGCGCTTCAGGTGGGCTTGATGGTAAGCTGCTTCCGGCATAGGAATCTCAGTGCGAACGTTAGGGATTTGATTGCACTCCAGGAGTGTAGGCAAACGAATGCTAATTTTCTTGTCCACCGACTCCACAGTATAACCACTGGCTCTCCTTCCCGCCGTCTAGTATGGCCTACATTCTCTTAGACTCATTCTTGCAGCCATTGGGGAACACATTAACAAGGCAGATCTTAGCACATGTCCTAGCGCTCAATCCTTCACCACATACTTGAGTGCACGTCGACTTAACTTCTCTGATTTCTGCTTTGTCCTCCTCCCCGCCATCCTCTGAAGTGGAAGGGGATGACTTAGATTTCCAGGTAGGTGAGTAGGGGTGCAGTGCTGTCACATGAGCCGCACTCCCACACTCTGTACATTTTATTTCAGCAGTGCAGTCCTTTGCTAGATGGTCTGTGGAGGAGCAACAGCGAAAGCAGATATGATGCTCTTTCAAAAGATGTTTGCGATCATTTATGCTCTTCTCACGAAAGCCTCTGCACTTCCTCAGAGGATGAGGCTTCTTGTGCAGGGGGCAGTGTTTTTTGGAATCAATACGTTCTGTACTTTCTCCATACTCTGCCTTAGAAACCCCTGAGACCTGCGTCTTGTGAACATACACTGGTGTCTTAGTAGGTTTCTCCCATTTACTCTTTCTCTCCGCTGGAGCTTGCGTGAAGAAGTTAAAACTTGGGTCAGTGCGAGCCCTTGCCTCCATGGCGATGAAGTCTACCAACACGGAGAAAGGTGGAAAACTAACAAAATGTTCCTGTTTGTATCTTGCGCCAAGGTAAAGCCACTTTTCTTGCATGTTGTATGGTAGTTTCTCGATAATAGGCCTAATACCTCTGGAGGTATCCAAATACAACAAGCCTGCAAGATAGTTATCTTCTTTGGCTATTTGAAGCTCCGACAACAGGTCGGCTAGATCCCTGAGTCCTCGTGGATCCTTCATTGTAACCTTCGGAAAGTTTTCTAGCTTGTTGAACAAAGCCTGCTCGACGGCCTCTGGTGAGCCATATACTTTGTCAAGGCATTCCCATGCCATGTGCAGTCCAATCACTGGATCCTTAATGTTGACAGTTTTAATTCTTCTTACTTGCTCTGTCGACTCTTTCCCTAGATACCTGATGAGGAGGTCAAGTTCTCCTGCAGCAGACAGGTCTAGATCGGTGATAGCATTCAGGAACGATGTCTTCCAGGCCCAATAGTTCATTGGCTGATCGTCATATGCGGTTAAACCTGAAGTCACCAGGCTGCTACGAGCTAGGTATTTGATGAGATCTCCAGTGGACGTAGAATGATCATGGCTAGCTTCATATGGTGTCTTGTGAGCATGTGTGTGCGCAGGAGGGGAGGGATCCGATTTGACGTTCTGACTCTCATCACGCTGAAGAACTGAGAAAGTGTTAAACGCTTGATTGTAGCTTTGTTGTAGCGGTACTCACTGGTCTGAGGAGCTTGATAAACTTGATGTGGTATAATTTCTGCGGAAGCAGCAGCTTGATTTTGACTCGTGCTAAGTGGGTGAGGCGTTGAGATGATTGCATCATTAGTTTGAGAATGTGGAGGATGCAGCGTTGGTGAAGCATAGTCGCTACCTCTTCTAACCGATAAACCTTTGCTGCATAGGCTGGCTTGTGCTGACACATAAGCGCTGACTCGCTGGTCTTTGACCGATTGAGGAACCTGGCTGCTAGCCTTACTGCATACTTCAAAACCCATGTCTTGTAATCCGGCAACAAGAGCATTCACCTCTGCTATGGCGGCATCCTTTTCTTTCTCCTCATTTAATGCATCAAGATTTGCTTGAACACAAGCTTGTTCTACTTTAAGTTCAATTTCTTTCTGCGTGTGTGCTGCTGAATATTGTGAAACTGTAATACAATGCAAATGAGATGTATATTAATATTAAATCCAAACACAGAGAAAACAGAATGGATTATCTACACGGCGGTGATCTATATGATAAACGCGATCGAGCTAGTAAACAATCTGCAGTAATAACATAAAGCAAACTTAGCCTTCTCAATAGTCTCACAAAGATAAAAATAGACATTATCCTAATATTGCATGATAAGAAATACTCACAGACATTGCTTTAGCAAAGGGAAAAGAAAAATGCGATCGCTGGAGAAACAGGTGACTGAGAGAGATTGCAGGCTGCTGCGACTGACTATCGGATAGCGATCAACTTCCTGATTCGTGACGTGCGCAGTAGCGCGTCACTACAGTTACAAAGATAAACATATTACACTGTATTGTTAAACCATAACAAAGAACCTTTATTATTATTATTTTCCTTTAAGTGGCATGACAGTGGTTGAAATCACAGTGCTGTGAGAACTTAACCAATCAGCATGTTTAGCGCCCAAGTCTTGCCCCTGAAAGTTCCGGACCTTTGAAAAAGTACTACCTCGCCAGCAGGGACTTTCTGAGGGTCATTTTTCTACCTGGAACTTTATTTAGATCCTGGTTCCTGCGGTGGAAACACACAGAGTACCAGCCCAAAGTCCCTAGTTCCTGGGTAAAGTTCCAGCGGTGGAAACGCATCTTATGTCCTAGTATTCTTTCAGTGGTTAAGATCCGATATTTTTTTATGACAGACACAAGTTTCGGAGGCATTGTGTAAACGTGATTGACACAACATGAGGTCGTATTTATTTTTTAATGTGCGAAAATATCTGACTATAGTGTGCAGTGACTTTAAGGGTTAAGGGTACAAACACTTGACCAGAATCATGTCAAGTAACAACTGACTAATCCAAATGTTTTTTATCTTCATTTTTTTTTTTTTTTTTTTGCAGATTCTGTCATGAAACGCCATGAAAAGGCAACTGCTGGACACCTGGGACAGGCCATCAATTCCAAGTTGGCGGAACTGAGGTTTCAACTGAAGAAAAAGGAGACCTGTTAGAGTTTAGAGTTGTCTAATAGATAGGGTGAAGGAAGAACATCCAAACCCTGCCCCTGCTTCCTTCAAGATTTTTTATGGATTTAATATAACAGTGTTTTTTTTCTTAAAAGCAGTGGCAAAATTAACATGACAATACTGATGTTTTGTTCTACAAATTAAACTACACACACACACACACACACACACACACACACTCCAAAAGCACCAATTTTGATACAGTTTGCATTTGCAAGAAAAAAAAAATCCAAGTATTGTCATGTTAATTTTGCCACTGCCTTTACTTTATGAAAAAACCCCATTATATAAATCCATAAAAAATCTTGAAGGAATCAGAGGCAGGGGTTGGATGTTCTTCTTTCACCCTCTCTATTAGACAACTCTATTTTTTATTTTTTTTAACACAGACTTTATTTTATTAATTAAAAAAAAAAACTTCTCTTCAAGAATTACTTTTCAGGTTTTAGCATCATCCTTTAGTATTCATAATAGCAATTTCAGTAAAGTTGCTGGTTTGATTTATGTTTTAATTGTGCAGTTTATGTGCACTCTGTTCTTTTGTCAATGTCAATAAAATTCTTGTTTTTCTATAGTAGGTGTTATGTCATCTGAATATACTGCTCATTTTTGCAAGTGAATTTATACTGTCACAGTTTTTAAGTTGCATTGTCTGGGGATTTTTACATTTTTCAGTCTCCAATTTCTGTTCAGTATTTGAATGTTTAAATTCATATATACTGTACTGAAATGTAATATGTTTACAAATATTAGAAATTAATACATAATTATATTATTAATTTTTCATTTTGAAACTGTTACACCAAAGAAAATAAACAACAAAGTAAGTGGATCCACATATGACAGCCTCTGAACTTGGTCAATACTACTCTTATTAATAGCTTACGTTTCTTCCCCACTGCAGAAACCACCACAGGTTCATCAATGACATCAAACTTATTCCTTTATATATATACACACATACACACACATTTAAACTGGTTCTCTTTAAAAAAAAGGACACCCCTGCCTATACACACACACACACACATAGACACTGAGGAATTGAAATAACAAAACATCATGCTTGACATACTTCAGTTTGTCCAATGAGCAGTTTGAGTCCTCCAGTTTTTCAGAGAGAAATTTGACTCCTGAATCTCCTGGGTGATTGTAGCTCAGATCCAGTTCTCTCAGGTGTGAGGGGTTTGAACTCAGAGCTGAAGACACATAATGACAGCCTTTCTCGGTCACCATACAGCCAGACAATCTACAAATACAGCAATAATCCATGTGACATCTCTTATGTGGTCATATGTTAATGTTTACTTTATTAAAAATAAACATCCCTGATTAGAAATGCAGTAATGTCACTATCAGTATATGATGTCAATGATATAAAAACAAAACAAAACAAAACAAAAAAGCTAAAACGTCATGTAAACATTATAAATAAAATGATGGAAATGGCTGTCCAGTGGAGTTGTGTCACTGTTGTTACCGTTGAACAAACAACACTTGTTAAGAAAAAAATCTAGACTTTTGACATCACTTCCTATTTATATCTATTTGACATCACTTTCTACTGTCCTTTCACCTTGGGATAATACATATCGTCATTGTCATGTTGAAAAAAATGCCCACCAACGCAAGCACATGTGGAGCGGGTAGCATGTTCTGTTTCAAGTTGTGTGAATTCATGATAGCACTGATTAAAAAAAAACATTCAGCACTCATACATTCCTATATAAGAGCTCAACTACCACCAATCTCCACTGTGGGAACCAGGCACTCTCACTGTACTCCTCCTCTAGCAGCACCTGTTAGATCTGAAATGACTGACTTGATCTCATGAGACCTGAATATGGATTCCTAGAGGTCTATATTTTGTAAATATGGGCCTTGGAAAAGGTAAATTAGTTTCTTGTGCTTTGGCTACAGTAGGTAGTTCTTGCATGAAATGGAGTTTGTGTGGAACAGAATTTACTGTGAACAAAGCCACTTAGGGACCCTAGCTGGGTTTTCATCACCCTGTTTTTATGCACATTTTAAAGTATCGCATCAGAATTGAGTGATGGAAATGCTGAATTTCGAATAAAAATGCCTTATTTCGCAAAAAAGTTTTTACGCTCGCTTGAGGTGGTTTTTGACTTGTGAAAAAAGGGTTAATGTGAATAATGGGAGATGGAAATGCATTTTGAGAATTCCTCCAAGCGCATCAAAAAAGTCATGTGACGGGGGCGCTCTATGGCGGCAAAGCAGTAAGATGTGTTTGGCAGAGCTCCTGGCATGCTTACCTAATGTGTTTTTTCTTAAAGTATTATTTCAAAACTCGACGCCAGAAGTTTTAGTATTGGACCCTCTTGTTAAGTCGACTCTAAAAAATACGAAAATGGTGACAAATCTCAGAAAATACAAGTACACGGGCCCTGCGGGCGATAGGCCGAACGCCTCCTCGGACCGGAATGTTTCTAAGGCCATGAGTGAATCGGCTCCACCCTCACCAAATCCCAGCGAAATGGATACGTCTGGTTTGAAGTCTGAGATACTTCTCGCACTGAAGTCTGATATTTCAGCGGTGATTAAATCAGAACTGAAGGATGCCCTTGCAGAAGACTTTGACTTTCTTAAGAGTGAATTACGAGCGGTGAAATCTGAAATAATAAACAGCACCGCGGCGCTTCGCTCGGAGTTAGACCAAGTCAAAGCGAGTGTCAATGATATAGAGGGCGGTTTATCTAATTGGTCGGATGAGGTTGTCGCCCTACAGAGTACAGTGGGTGAGTTGAAATCGGAACTAAAGGAACTAAAGGTGAAATGTGAGGACATGGAAGGCCGGATGAGGAGGTGCAACGTGCGGATTCTCGGTGTTCCCGAGACACCGGATTCCAGCTCATCCATAGCAGTCGCCAAGATGCTAACTGAGGTGCTACAGCTTGAGAAAGAGCCACTGATTGATCGCTCACATCGTACACCAGGACAAAAGAAACCGGGCGGTAAACCAAGAGTAATTGTTGCTAAGTTACACTATTATCAAGACTGTGCGGAGATTCTGCGCCGTGCACGCACTCGTGGCCCACTTCGTTTCAATGACGCGCATATCACAATTCTTCCTGACTACACTGCAAGCGTGGCCAAAGCCCGGGCAGCGTTCACAGACGTGAAGAGGCTTCTTCGAAACCGACAGGGTGTTCACTACGGATTACTTTTTCCGGCACGACTTCGTATCACCCACGGAGAAGAAGACAAAGAATTTGCTGATCCAAACAAGGCCATGGCTTATGTGAAAGAGAATATTATCTTGGCGACAGATGACGGACATTGACTGTGAACCGGGTTTCCCTTAGCCTGCATACTTTTCAGGTTGTATTGTCACAATTGTTTTATATCCCGAAATATGTATATTGTCTGCATACAGAAAACGTTTTCTAGGGGATGGTAGTAGATTACTTTGTTTACAACTAACTAATTTTGGAGGGTCAACATTTACATTTATATTATTTTCGTTGAGAACACTACTGTATCACTTTCTTTTTTCTTTTCTAATTATATCTGGGGGCTAGTCGGGAGCCCTAGCAGTAAGAGTTATGTTCCTCAATACAAGCACTATAAAGTGTGGATCTTTTTGTTGTGAGGTTTTGTTTTCTCCTGGTTCTTGTAGGAGAAGGGGGTGGGATTATACTGGATTTGTATACCATTGGGTTGTTTCTTGTCAGGATCTCATGTGTGATCCTTTGGATCCGTATATATCATTGTACACAGTTTTAACATGGCTAACAAAAAAGGTACTAGGCATTCTTCTGAATATCCAGTTAACTGTGTGAGTTGGAATGTGAAATCCCTCAACAGTCCCTTAAAATTTAGAAAAGTTATAGCGCATTTAAAACAGCTTGATACAGACATTGCATTTTTACAGGAGACCCATGTGTGTTTAGCCGATAGTCTACGTCTAAGTAAAAAATGGTCTGGTCAAGTGTTTCAATCAAATTTTCATTCTAGATCAAGAGGAGTGGCCATCATGATTGGTAGACCCATACAATTCACTGCTTCTAGTGTACATACAGACTCTGCTGGGCGATATGTTCTCGTTGTAGGGAAACTGTACACACTTCCAGTTGTCTTAGTCTCGGTTTATGCACCAAACTGGGATGATTATACCTTTTTTAACACATTATTTTCAAATATGCCAGATATGTCAACACACAGTCTCATAATTGGTGGAGATACTAATTGTGTGCTTTCATCTTTAGATCAGAGTGCAGCTGGAAAAACAGCCCTTACTAAGTCTGCTCAGTCGATCAAATCATTTCTGGAAACGTATGGTGTGGCTGATGTGTGGCGCTTTCGCAATCCTACCTCGAGGGCATATTCATTCTTCTCCTCTGTTCATAAGACGTACTCCCGAATTGATTATTTTTTCATCGACAATCGAATTCTACACTTGGTGAGGGAATGTGACTATGGCGTCATAGTCATTTCAGACCATGGGCCCCTCAGTATGAAGTTGTGTTTTTCAGATTCACAATCAATATAACGCCCATGGCGATTTAACACTTTACTACTTTCAGATGAGAATTTTGTCAGCTTCTTAATGGCAGAAATTAAATTCTTCCTTGAAGTTAATCAAACCCCAGGAATGCCATTTTCTACGGTCTGGGAGTCCTTAAAGGCCTATTTAAGGGGTCAGATAATCTCATATTGTGCTAACAAGAAGAGGAGAAGCTATGAACGGTTAAGATTGTTAGCAGACGAGATATTACTTGTGGACAGGGAATATAGCCATTCCCCTTATGTCACTTCAAACTGAATTTAATACTCTGTCTACCCAACAGGCCGAGTACCTGATTTCTAAGTCAAGGCATGGGTACTATGAACATGGTGAGAAGGCGGGGCGTCTGCTCGCACATCAGCTACGCCAGAGATCAGTTACTCAAAATATTCCAGCTATAATCAATGGCCAAGGTAATCAATGCACAGACAATGAGAAAATTAACTCATGTTTTAGTCAGTTCTACCAGTCACTGTACTCTCCTGAATCATCCTCTAATCAGTCTGATTTGGGGACCTTTTTGAAGGTATAAACGTTCCTTCCGTAAGTCCGGATCTGGCCGATGAATTGGAAAAAGATATTTCTGTAACTGAGATAGCTTTTGCAATTAGAGATATGCAAAGTGGCAAGTCCCCGGGACCGGATGGCTTTCCGGCCGAATTTTTCAAGAAATTTTCAGAACCGCTGTCTCCCTTATTACTGTCAGTTTTCAATGAGTCTTCTGTAACCTTGTCACTTCCAGTCTCTATGCGTCAAGCTATCATCTCTTTACTACTTAAAAAGGATAAAAATCCTCTAAATTGTAGTTCATACCGGCCTGTGTCGCTTCTGAATGCGGATGCCAAGATCTTCGCAAAGGTATTGGCAAAGTGCCTTGAGAGGGTAGTTCCCACTGTTGTTTCACCTGACCAGACAGGGTTTGTGAAAAATCGCCAATCCTTTTTTAACATTAGACGATTGTTTGGTGTGTTGTATGCTCCCACTCCACCCGGCCACAAAGACGATGAGGTGATACTTTCCCTTGATGCTGAAAAAGCATTTGACCGGGTTGAGTGGGGTTATCTCTTTAAGACTTTAGAAATATTTAAATTCGGCCCTAAATTTATATCATGGATAAAATTGCTTTATTCTTCGCCAATGGCAGCGGTACGTACCAATAATAATATACCTAGCTATTTTCAATTACAACGAGGTACACGGCAGGGATGCCCGCTCTCGCCCCTCTTATTTGCGATTGCGATTGAACCTTTGGCTATTGCCGTAAGGCAGAGCTCAGTCATTAAAGGTATAAATCGTATGGGCTTTGTGCATAAGGTCTCTCTTTATGCCGATGACACGCTTTTGTTTATTTCGGACCCTCTGTCTAGTATCCCTGAGTTATTGATCTTACTTGGTAAATTTGGGAGAATTTCTGGCTATAAGGTTAATGTTCAGAAAAGCGAGATGATGCCTGTGACCTCTCTTGAAGGGAAACTTACTGGCACAGTCCCATTTAAAGTTAGTTTGGAAAAATTTAAATATCTGGGTATTTGGATAACACGCAATTTTAAGAATCTTTATAGGGCTAATTATCATCCTTTGTTGGCAAATCTTAAACAAGACATTGCTCGTTGGGAATCCTTGCCTCTTTCCCTGGGGGGAAGGATTAATTTAGTCAAAATGATTATCTTACCTAAATTTCTTTACTTGTTCCAAACCCTGCCAATTTTTCTTTCTAAATCATTCTTTTCCAACCTGAATAGCCAGCTCTCATCCTTTGTTTGGAATAAAAAGCATCCAAGGATCAACAAAAAGATATTACAACTGCCCCGTAATTTGGGGGGCATGGCTCTTCCTAATTTCATGTACTATTACTGGGCAGCTAATATTAGAGCGTGGTTGCATTGGTTGAGAAGGGACACTTCTCTACCAAGCTGGGTGACTTTGGAGAGGGCCTCAATTACATCCAGCTCTCCTAAAGCATTGCTCTGCTCTCGTTTACCCTTTAAACAATCAATTTCAACATACTCTTCTAACCCAGTTGTTGTCCACACAGTTAAGATTTGGAATCAATGTAGACGGTCTTTTGGTTTCACTGGGTTATTGTTTGCTGCCCCTGTGTCAAATAACCACATGTTTATCCCTTCGGTAACTGATGAGGCTTTTAATAGTTGGGCCTTGAACGGACTATGTTCACTTTATAATCTCTACATTGATAATAAGTTTGCCTCATTTGAACAACTGGTAGAGAAATTTAATATTAAAAAATCAGTTTTTTAGATATTTGCAATTGAGAAACTGTTATGGCCAATTCTGATTGTTTTCCTCAGTGTCCGGCTCAGTCCCTTGTGGATAAGATATTTGACTGTAGGATAGACACTAAACAGGTCTTGAGCAGGATTTACACACTGCTCAGTTCATACCATGAGACCAGTCTGGACATTCTGAAACACAGGTGGGAATCTGACTTGGATGAAGACATATCGGACGTGGTCTGGCAAAAGGTCATACAGAACATTCACTCATCTTCGGTGTGTCTGAGACATGCTGTTATTCAGTTTAAAGTAGTACACCCTCTGCATTGGTCCAAAGACAAACTGTCCAAGATAAAGTTGGACTTGGATCCTGCATGTGATCGTTGCAAACAAACCCCTGCTACACTTCTTCACATGTTTTGGACTTGTTCAAAACTTCATGGATATTGGTTATCTATTTTTGATGCATTTTCCAAAATATGTGGAAAAACTGTGCACCCATGCCCTTTGACTGCATTATTTGGGGTGATCAAGGTGGATGCTTCTTTTAGCAGGTACCAGGTGAACATGATCGCTTTTTGCTCTTTGCTAGCTAGAAGACTCATTTTGTGTAGGTGGAAGGATTCATGGCCACCAACATATGGACTCTGGATTAGAGAGGTCATGTGTCATATACATTTGGAAAAGATTAGATACAGTGTAAAAGGGTCGGTTGAGAAGTTTTATAACATGTGGATGCCATTTATGTCTTATTTTGAAAGTGTGTCAACTGACAATTTTGTATAACTGTTTACACAAACCTGTGTTAAGAATTGTATGATGTTACCTAGAGGCCTGACTACTGTTTACATCTCTTATTGATCCAGTATGGGGTGGGGGGAGGGGTGTTCTTTGTTGCTGTGTTAACCCTCTGGAGTCGATTAACGCGTATACGCGTTTTGGGGTATTTCCTCCTGATAACCCCGAAAAGTACTTAAATTACACTTTCAGTTTTGAATGTACAGATAAGAGCAATACATCAATCGAATCTGTAAAGGGTCTACTTTTTTTTGTATACAGACATAATAACAACAAAACTTTGTGCACTTATAAAATAAAGATAACAAACCAGGAGTGCTGTCTGCAGCCTTTGTCTGCGCTGATCTTCAGTTACAAACGCGTCATTAAAATGAACTGTAACTCAGTGAATACTCAACTAAGAGACATGAGAGAGATATCTATAGAAAGCCTGACATGTCTACTTTTAAACTAAACAAGTGCTGCCGAAAACAAATATTCTGTGATAAAGTAATCCATATGAAAACAACGCGATGTCCGTTTTTCTCGTCTCCCTTCATTATCTTCTAATGCGACCACACCCCCGCGCCGAGCGCGCTTTTGAGATTCAAATGTTTCACTGAAGCGCGCGGCTTTTGAATACGCCCACACAGCAGAAGACAACGCAGCGGGACTGTTCTTCAAGTTTTTTTATTTTACTGTTTGCTTCGTGATGAGAGGAATAAGACATAATTCACCCCAAAAAGATGTGATGTGGTTGAGGATTAGAGATTTGGATTTCCTCAGAAAAAAAGAATGAAGCACTTTATCCAGGAGAGATCATAAACATGAGTAAGTCTCGTTTTATTTATTTATATACTTGTACTAGTTTTCACATAACGTGTAAACATTTTACTAGTTAGACTTTTTCCAAAGACTTTTTCCAAACTATAATTCCTGACTAAATGTATAATCAAGTGAAATATTATGAAGTTTCAATAACAATATACACTACTATACCATTCAAAAGCTTGATGTAAATAATATAAATGTAACAAATAAATGTAACTGTAACAATAAATGTAATAATGCTGTTCTTTCAATTTATCCCCCCTAAAAAACCTGAAAAAATATTCTCAGTTCTTTTCAACATTAATAATAATAATAATAATAATAATAATAATAATGATAATAATAACAATAAATGTTTTTTTTGTAGAAAATAAGATTGTTAAAAGGATTTCTGAAGGATTGTGTGACTGGAGTAATGATGCAAAAAATTCAGTTTGAAAGTCAGCTTTGATTGTTCCTAATAAACTGTTTAACTGCACTCACAAGTGAATATTAAATTATGTTGTGGGATAATTAAATATATTCTAAATAAACTACAAACATAAAATTATATACATTTATTTTGTCCTCACATTCTTTCTTGTAACTCATCCCTCTCAGTGACACAGCTGACTGAATGGCTCATTATGCAGGCCTTTGTCTTCTCAGGTGTGAATTCATGATAGTTGACGCCTACTCGCATATGACTTTTACCAACAAAAACTGTCTTAGAAAATTTAAATCAATATATTGTTTTCTGTAAGTGAGTAAACAAGATGATTTTCACATCATTTAGAAAAAAAAATTCTAGGCTACAAGCTCCAGTTCTCAAAAGTCCTGGGAACCAATTTTCTGTATGTGTTTTATTGCCTTATTCAAGTGATTTAACATTTTTAGTTTTTCACTAACCACGCATAACATTTTTTTTTCTCAAAAACACAATCATGTACATACATGCTGCTCACATATTATTATAGCCCAGTTTTTGCTGATTACAGTGAGATTAGACTTTAGCCATTTAGATATTTATAAGAAACTGAAAAAAACACAAATGTCAGGGCATGACAAAACTTCTCCAGGCCCCAAAAATACCCTTAGACTCCAGAGGGTTAATTTAAATGTGAAACTGAAACTAAAACAATAAAAAGACTTTGTTCAAAAAAAAAAAGTCATGTGACTGCGCTATGGGACGACTAAACAGCGGACCGATCTCATTTCACAGCATCTAAAATGTTGTTATGGTCATTTGGAAATGCCAGAGCAAAGTCTGTCATCAAAGTATTTCTGTATTTTTGCCTCCCAGAACTGTTAAACGACTGAAGCTGCGATCCCAAACAGCAGCATCCACCTCCGAAAGCAATAATCGAATTCATTGTTTCATCTGCTTGTTCTGAGGTGCAAGTAAATTATTATAAATGAAAATAATTATATTCAGTAGCTTCTTCTACTTTTCTTAGTGATGTATAGTGCCAGTTTATCAGAAATTGACGATTTTGTTCGCTTTGACTCGTTGGATGCAGGGGCGTCACTAGGCCCTTTTTAGGGGGGCTTCAGCCCAGCCCCCCTAAAAAATTATTTGATTAATTAATTTGTGATCGCTTCAGTCCCCTTTAAAAACTCATTTGAAATGGCGGCAAGTTTCGGCTCCTTCCCTCATCTGAGTCAGCATGGATTCAGCGCGTTTTTCAATTCGCAGGGCGCCGAGCAGAGCGAACATCAGAGAGTACAAGGTGTGTGTGTGCATTTATTGACAGATTGCTATGATATGACATCTGCATCGGTGCAGTTCTTGTAATTGCAGTTTACATAATGTTACTGGACCAATACACGTTTCGGTTTCTCATCCAATACTAATACGTCTTCGCTGCGTTCACCTTCAGCCCTTATCACAGTGTGATAGTTGTTTTTTCTTCCAACAAAAATGAAGCGATTAACACCCATGAAAACATACTTTAGAAAACGATCATGATTTATTTTAATTTACTTTTTAAAATTGAAAACATATTATTGTGTATTTCAGCATTACATTATGCAGCCATGCACAGAAATGATTAAAGACACACATCATTGTCTGAAAGCACTAAATGGCACAGAGAGAGAAACATTATGTGGAGTTATTTTGTTTTGTATTATTAAATATAATTTTGTATTAAGTAATAATGAATCATTAGTGTATCATGATACATATATTAGAGTAAGAGTAGAGTAAAGGGATTTGTGATTTTTTTAAGTAATTGTCGTGCGGGAGTAGGTCTGCAAATGAGCAACAGTCAGATGAGAATAGAACGTAGACAGCCCTCTCACACACAATACCACTGTGTTCCCAAGATTCAATGCAGTCATTGAACCCTTATATTGTTTTAATTGTCCGCTGTCAGGACACAGACGAGAGACAGAGGTAAGTGAATCCACATACAGTGCTTTATTTACAAGTGCAGGCAGGGTAAGCAGACAGTGATATCAGGTGCCGATTCGGTGCAGATCACTCAGTGCGGGGTTAAAGGCGGGTGAGTACATCCCTTGCAGATATGTCAAAGCCACACAGTCACAGTTTGCTGATAATTGTTTCCTTCACCTTCAGACGTGGAAGTTATCAAACCAGCTCGAAGAACATACAGAAGACACGGAAGATCGCTGGAATTATAGACCACGGGGTAATGCTCAGGAATTCTGGGGGCAGTAGCACAGTGACACAGAGGTTAGTGTTACAAAGGTGAGTATACTTTGCTTTTCAAGATCTGTGGGACTTCGGTTGATCAGGAGACAAGACTTTAGGATCCGTTCCTGTTGGAGGCTTGACGTTGAACTGGGGCTGTGGTGAGTGTTTTATACTGTTCCTGTGATGAGGTTGCTGATGGTGAACAGGTGCGGGTGATTAGTATTCAGGTGAACGTGATCGTTGTGAGATCGATGGGACTGGGCTTGACTGGTCCCTGACATTACCCCCACCTCCAGGGTCCGCGTCAGCGGACCTTGCCCTCCGACATCGTGGGGGTCTGCTGCGGGGTCGTGGAGCTGGTTTTCCTAGGTACTGAGCATGAAATTCGGTGAGCATATTAGGATCAAGGATATCATGACGAGGTACCCAACACCTTTCTTCTGGACCATAATCCTCCCAGTCTACCAGATATTCGAGTCGAGCACCACGACGTCAGGAGTCCAGTATCTCCTTTACTGTGTAGATGAGCTTGGTTTTCTACGGGTGGTACCGGGGGGTTTTCGTCAGGGACCAGGTCTACAGAGGGAACAGAAACAGGTGAGTGATGAGGTTTCAATAGGGAGACATGAAAGGTGGGGTGTATCCGTTACTGGGCAGGTAAGCAAAGTCGGTAAGTGACTGGGTTGATTTGTTTTTCCACTGGGAAGGGACCGATGTACTTGGGGCTTAGCTTACGGCAGGGTTGCTTCAATCGAATGTCACGGGTGGAGAGCCATACCAACCATACCAAGGCTGGTAAGGGGGAGTTTGGCGACGGTGAGTATCAGCAAATAGTCGGTGGCGGTTTATTGCCTGTTGAAGGTGGTGATGTGTCTGATCCCAAAATCTTTCACTGTCTTGCATCCAGGTATTTACGTTGAGGACTTCGGAGGGTTTACCGGACCAGGGAAACAGTGGGGGCTGATAGCCTAAGATGCACTGGAATGGAGTCATATTTGTGGATGCTTGCCGGAGGGAATTTTGAACGTATTCTGCCCAGACTAAGTAGCAGCTGCAGAGATGTTGGTTGGAGTGGCAGAACGTTCTGAGGAAACGGCTGATGTCCTGAATCTTTCGCTCCATTTGCCAGTTTGTCTGTGGATGGTAACCGGAAATTAAGCTAATGGTGACATTAAGGAGGGTGAAGAATGCCCGCCATACCCGAGAGATAAACTGGGGCCCTCTATCGGACACAGTGTCTTCAGGGATGCCAAAATTGTGGAATACATGCTTGAAGAGTAATTCAGCTGTGTCAAAGGCGGTAGGCAGGGCTTTCAGAGGGATCTGTTTGCATGCTTTGGAGAATCGGTTGATGGCTACTAGGATGCATGTGTTTCCGTCTGAGACTGGAAGGTCAGTGACAAAGTCGATTCCAATGTGGGACCAGGGGCGATGAGGGATGGGTAAAGGGACTAGTTTTCCAGAGGGTAATTGGCATGGTACCTTGCTTATGGCGCAGAGTGTGCACCCTTGAACAAACGTCTTGATATCGTTCAGCATTCCTGGCCACCAGTACTAAGTGTGGAGCATGTTTTGTTGATGCCGGGGTGACCTGTTCCACTGGAGGAGTGAGAGAAGGAGATGAGGAAAGTGCGGAGATCTTCAGGTACATAGATCTTATTTGCGGGACATTCTGGAGGAACGGGCAGGTCTTGTGATAGCTCACGGATCTGTTTGTCGAGGTTCCACTGGATGGGATTGACAAATAATTTGGTGGGTAAAATGGGCTCAGGTTCTTCTCTGGTTTCCTCGAGAGCGTGGAGGCGGGACAGAGTATCTGCCCTCGTGTTCTTTGATCCTGGATGGTAGGCTATCTGGAAATAAACCGGGTGAAAAACAGAGCCCATCGTGCTTGGCGAGGGTTAAGTCTCTTGGCTTCCTTCAGGTACTGGAGATTCTTGTGTTCGGTAAGGACGAGAAATGGATGCCTGGCCCCTTCCAACCAGTGTCTCCATTCTTCCAGGGCGAGTTTCACAGCTAAGAGTTCCCGGTTGCCAATGTCGTAGTTTCTTTCCGCTGATGATAACTTTCAGGAAAAGAAGGCAAAAGGCATAGGTTTTGATGAGTTTTCGGGGTATTGTGACAGGATAGCCCCAACGCCTGTCGCTGAAGCGTCCACTTCCACAATGAATTTCTTCTCAGGATCTGGGTGCTGGAGCAGCGGAGCAGTGGTAAAGGTGGTTTTAAGCATTTGGAAAGGGTGTTCAGCTTCGGGGGTCCAGTGAAGGGTCTTTGGCTTTCCTTTCTGGTGTAATGTTAATGGTGTTGTGATCATGCTGTACTTGTTTATGAATTGACGGTAAAAGTTTGCAAAACCCAGGAATCTCTGTAAGTCCTTGATTGATTTGGGAGTGGGCCAGGAGGTAATGGCTTGGGTTTTACAGTCATCCATCTTGACTCCTTCCGCACTGAGGTGGTTACCTAAGAACTCAAATGGAAGTCTGGTGAAATATGCACTTTTCCGCTTTCAGGAACAGGGAGAATTCTCGGAGCCGTTGGAGCACTTGCGAGACATGATGTTGATGTTCCGTTTGGTTATTGGAGAAGATGAGAATATCATCAATGTATACAAGAACGAAGCGGTTCAGGAACTCTCGGAGGATTTCATCCATGAAACTCTGGAATACAGCGTGGGCGTTTACTAGGCTGTACGGCATTACCAGATATTCATAATGACCTGCGGGGGTGATGAATGCCGTCTTCCATTCATCTCATTCACGAATTCTGATCAAATTGTATGCACTCCTGAGGCCCAGTTTGGTGAACAGGCAGGCGTTACGGAGTTTTTCAAGGGAGGATGGCACTAGCGGGAGTGGGTAGCTAAATTTTACAGTGATTTTATTCAGGGCCCGATAGTCTATGCAAGGCCGTAAACCCCCATCCTTCTTTGGGACAAAGAAAAAACTGGCGGCAGCTGGGGAGGTGGACGGTCTGATGTATCCTTGTCTCAGAGCCTCTTCAGTGTATTCACGCATGGCCATTTGTTCTGGGATGGACAACGAGTAGATCCGACCCTTGGGAATGGTTTCATCTGGGATCAAGTCAATTGCACAATCCCAAGGTCGGTGTGGCGGTAACTTGGAGGCTGCCATAGGACTGAACATGTCTTCATAGGATGAATAACATGGAGGAATGGTAATGGACAGATTTTCTTGGGGGCTTTCAATGGATGTAGAATTTACGGACACAGGTTCGGGTTGGGTGGAGAGTGTGAGGCTAGTAGTTATGCAGGTGCAACCCCAGTTAAAAATTTTCCCAGTTTTCCAGTCTATCGCGGGTTGGTATTGAATGAGCCAGGGACGGCCCAGAATTACCTCGGCTTGGCTATTTTCAAGAACGAATGGGGCGAACAACTCCTGATGAATATTTTCAACACAGAGGGTGATTGGTGTTATTTGAAAAGTCACATACCCCTTGTTGATTGTTTCACCAGTCACTGCATGGATGGAATACAGCTTGGAGGTACGGGTTCTTTGGAGTTTGAGTGTCTTGACAAGGTTTCCTGAGATAAAGCTGTCTGCTGACCCAGAGTCCACGATGGCTGTGACTGCAACATCGAGAGTGACCTGAGAGTGACACCTATGGTTAACAGGGTTGAAACGGAAGGGTGACTGAGCTCACAATTAATTGGGGAGGACGAGATGGGCACATTCGTAACACATGTCCCTCGTTTCCGCAGTAGAGGCATAGGACCAGTTCTCGTCGGCGTTTGCGCTCTGCTTGGGACAGCTTACGGGTTTCCACCTGCATTTTCCCCGACCTGGGTTCTGGGGATTCGTTGGATATCTTCTGGTGTGGAACGGGGACTGGGGCGTGAACCTCTCGGTAGCAGGATTGCGATCTTAGATGGAGTCGGAGAGCTTGTTGCATGAACTTTTCTAATCCCAAACTGTCATCATAAATGGTGAGCTGGAGACGAAGCGTGGGATTTAATGCTCTTCGGTAGACCATAATGAGGGCTTTTTCATTCCACCCACTTGCCACTGCTAGGGTTCGAAATTCCAGGGAGTACTCGGATACAGATCTTTTGCCTTGACATAACTGTAATAGTTGATCGCTAAAAGAGGAATCGCCTACAGGGCGTCCAAACACTTCCTTGAAATGATTTATGAAACGCACAGACATGGTAATCTCTGTCTTCTGGAACCACAGCACCTCTGCCCATCGTAACGCTGCCCCGGAAAGCTGCTGGATGATGAATGAGATCTTGGATCTTTCTGTGGGATATTGATGAGCGTGTTGTTCAAGAGCGACCGAACATTGCAGCAGAAACCCGTTGCAATCCTCTGCCCGGCCAGCGTGGGAGCGGGGTTTGCGCTGTGCCGGATTCATTGCGGTGTTGGTCAAGCCTTCTGTCAGGACACAGACGACAGTCAGAGGTAAGTGAATCCACGTACAGTGCTTTATTCACAAGATCACAAGATGCAGGCAGGGTAAGCAGACAGTGATTTCAGGTGCCGATTCGGTGCAGATCACTAAGTGCGGGGTTAAAGGTGGGTGAGTATGTCCCTTGCAGATATGTCAAAGCCACACAGTCACAGTTCGCTGATACTTGTTTCCTTCACCTTCAGATATGGACGTTATCAAACCAGCTCAGAGAACATACAGAAGACTTGGAAGATCGCTGGATTTCAGACCACGGGGTAATGCTCAGGAATCCTGGGGGCAGTAGCACAATGACACAGAGGTTAGTGTCACAAAGGTGAGTATATGTTACGTTTCAAGATCTGCTGGGCTTCGGTCGATCAGGAGACAACACTTTAGGATCCATTCCTGTTGGAGGCTTGACGCTGAACTGGGGCTTTGGTGAGTGTTTTATACTGTTCCTGTGATGAGGTTGCTGATGGTGAACAGGTGCGGGTGATTAGTATTCAGGTGAACGTGATCGTTGTGAGATGGATTGGGCCGGGCTTGACTGGTCCCTGACATCCGCCAATTTCCACGTACATTTCATAAGAAAAAGCAGTGGTAGCGTCAAAGGATAAACATGAATGTCCTAATAATGAATCAGGAAGTCTTCATTGTAAAAAACAATCTACATTCCCAACTCAAAATTTTCTAGTGACTGGTCACATCTAAATTTTTCCATTTTTTTACAGTGTTGTATATGGCTCAGTCAGTACTACTGCTCCCATATATGAAATACAGGGAATACAATGGAATAGTGGGTTGCAATAAGGTTAGGAGTATACAACCCTATTCTAATAGTCAAATAATATTTTTTTAATCATACCCTTATTGGGGGCTGAGCCCCCCTAAAATGGAAATCCTAGAAATGCCCCTGGTTGGTTGTAAATGGTGCTTGTTTACAAATGTTTTGTGTGTTATTCCAATTTTGCGCATAAGTTAAATTTGCAGCTTTGGATGGAAACCCAGCTACTGAAAACACTGGATCAAGAGCTGCTTGCGTGTAAATTAACATACTGCCATGCTGTGTTTTTATATCTAATTACATCACAAGCTTTACAATTTGATAAACAAACTGAATATTTTATTAATTTATTTGATTGTGTAGCGTATGAGCAGTTCATTCATTCATTGGTTCTGAATTAATGAATCATGGCTTGTTGAATCTAAAACCATGCACATTCCTTGGCTAAAACCCAAAGCTTTTAGCCCCTGAACTCATGCAGGTAAATCAAACTCTCTGCAAGCTGAATGACCGGCCTGGTGCCAGCATGGCTGGGTTTAAATTCCTGACCAAGCCATAAAACTTTATTACTCAACTGGGAGAAACAGAAAAGGCCCAGCTCGCTAGGAATTCTTGTAAGGAACAAGGAAAGTAAATGTATTCTAAATGTACTGACTGTATTTCCTTTCTGTGCTTAGATGTCTTCCATATCAAATTGGAGTATCTGCAATATTATTGTGTGTTAATCAAACTTTAAATGTGTGTAATTCTGCATATGAATGTAACTTTATGTTTCTCCTGCCTTTACCTGTCATTCTTGGTATCTGTTTAACCGTCTTGCTTTGACCGAACCAGTCATACATAGGAAATTACAGTAAAATGTATTATTCTGGAATTACCATCTTGCTGGAATATAACTGCTGAATTCTGACAACTCACTCAAGTGGGTGTCTCCCCAGAGACAAAGAAACTTTTTCCCGCTTCAGATCATGGACGTTCATTGGTTATTCACGCGAACAGAGGCGTGAACCCAGTTGCTCCTTAAGAGACTGACACAGAACTTTCTCGTGGCACTGCACTTTGTTTCGGCACTTCGTCGGAGAGAACGTCTGTCGCGATGGCTCCTTAGGGAGCTTTCATATCCGTTTTTCTTTTCTTTTCTTTACTAAGTTTTATTCTCATATTTGCCTCTCCCTACACGAGGGAGATGAACTCTGAATCATTTCTTTGGTAACTCCACGTTCGTTGAACCTTTGAAACTTCGCGCGAGTCTGCTCGCCCCGGAAGACACGAGAGAACACGCCCAGCTCCAACAGATGACACACGCACACTCGTCTTTAGCAGGCACAAAGATACCCACATGCAAGTATTATTCTCTATAGAGATTTAAACGCTGCTTAAGGTTGTCTATTCCCTTTTTTAAGGTGATCTGATTCCTTGTTGTCTTTCAAAAGGTTACTGTATGTGATTTTGCCATACTGGGTGATCTCGCCTATTTCTCTCTCACCTTCTCTCGCTCACCCTTTCACTCTCTCTCTCTCTCTCATTTGTTATTCGTTTTGTATTGTATTTGTTTTTACTGTTTGTATTGTTATACGCATATTTACTCTGTGTGAATCGTAGTTTGATGTATTAGTTCAATTATTAAAAGCCAATATATATTCATGATTGCTTCTGTCTAAAATGCTCACATTACGAAGTCAATGAAATGTTTGATCTTAGCTACAAAGCTTATTTGTTACTTTTCAGTAACCTAAATTTTATAAGGACGGGAGAACGGTTTCATGGCCAGAAACTATTTTTTCTAGAATTATAAGAAGTGATAACTTTATTGAAAGTTAATAAGTTAATCTTACGGCCGTTTGTTGGACAAACCACTGTTTGATTTGCATTAATTCTCAGTAAAAGATATGACGTTAATTGATATGAAGAATGGAATATTGACATATTAATGAGTAAATTACAGTGCCTTGTAATGAGTTATTGATATATACAATTGACCTATTTTTCATCTTCAATAATTTTAATGTAACAGTTACATGAGATATATATATTAATCATATTCCTGATTAATTATTAAACTTCCCTATATATCATTTGAGCTAACGTAATGTACTACATAGTGCGGCTACAATTGAGAACCATTTACTTCAGTATCTCCAGCTGACAGTTTGGGCTCTTCAGCCCATCAGAAAGAAGCATCACTCCAGAATCCTTCAGGTCATTGTTACTCAGGTCCAGCTCTCTCAGGATGTTTGAGTTTGAGGATTGTAGAGCTGAAGACAAACTTCCACAGGACTGAGCAGTGAGATTACATCCACATAGCCTGTGTAAAGAACAAAACAAACAAATATAATGTATATGAATATGTGTATATTTATGTATATAAAAAAAATATGTTTACTTATTGTATTTATTTATCCGGTAGGGTTTATAATCTGGAGCATATAAGACTTCCAAAAAGTTTTGACTGTGGTAATACAGTTGAAGTAAACTCAATGAATTGACGATTTTGTTCGCTTTGACTCGTTGGATGCAGGGGCATCACTAGGCCCTTTTTAGGGGGGCTTCAGCCCAACTCCTAAACTTCTGCCCAGCCCCCCTAAAAAGTTATTTGATTAATTATTTGTGATTGCTTCAGTCCCCTTTAAAAACTCATTTGAAACGGCGGCAAGCTGCGTCAAGTTTCGGCTCCTCCCCTCATCTGAGTCAGCATGGATTCAGCGCATTTTTCAATCCGCAGGGCGCCGAGCAGAGCGAACATCAGAGAGTACAAGGTGTGTGTGTGTGTGTGTGTGTGTGCATTTATTGATAGATTGCTATGACATGACATCTGCATCGGTGCAGTTCTTGTAATTGCAGTTTACATAATGTTACTGGACCAATACACGGTTCGGTTTCTCATCCAATACCAATACGTCTTCGCTGCGTTCACCTTCAGCCCTTATCACAGTGTGATAGTTGTTTTTTCTTCCAACAAAAATGAAGCGATTAACACCCATGAAAACATACTTTAGAAAACGATCATGATTTATTTTAATTTACTTTTTAAAATTGAAAACATATTATTGTGTATTTCAGCATTACATTATCCAGACATGCACAGAAATGATTAAAGACACACATCATTGTCTGAAAGCACTACATGGCACAGAGAGAAAAACATCATGTGGAGTTATTTTGTTTTGTATTATTAAATATAATTTTGTATTAAGTAATAATGAATCATTAGTGTATCATGATACATATATTAGAGTAAGAGTAGAGTAAAGGGATTTGTGATTTTTTTTTAAGTAATTGATTTATAGAAGTGGCAAATTGATAATTCATGTTGTTATTTTGCCAATAGACAATAACATTAATACATGTTTTGTCTATATTCTTAATGAATATTAGCTGGTTAGTTAAATGATTTGAAATGAAATAAATTTTCAGGCAGTGACTTGATGTATAACCAACCAAATTTTGATTATAAAGGATAAAAAGCTAAAAAAATACAAATAATTTATATTTCATTGTAGATGGATATACAACATTTTTTCTTGTCGTGTGGGAGTAGGTCTGCAAATGAGCAACAGTCAGGTGAGAATAGAACGTAGAGAGCCTTCTCACACACAATACCACTGTGTTCCCAAGATTCATTGCAGTCATTGAACCCTTATGTTGTTTTAATTGTCCGCCAATTTCCACGTACATTTCATAAGAAAACGCAGTGGCATCGTCAAAGGATGAACATGAATGTCCTAATAATGAATCATGAAGTCTTCATTGTAAAAAAAAAAATCTACATTCCCAACTCAAAATTTTCTAGTGACTGGTCACATCTAAATTTTTCAGTGTTGTATATGGCTCAGTCAGTACTACTACTCCCATATATGAAATACAGGGAATACAATGGAATAGTGGATTGCAATAAGGTTAGGAGTATACAACCCTACTCTAATAGTTAAATAATTTTTTTTAATCATACCCTTACTGGGGGCTGAGCCCCCTTAAAATGGAAATCCTAGAAACGCCCCTGGTTGAATGTAAATGGTGCTTGTTTACAAATGTTTTGTGTGTTATGCCAATTTTGCGCATAAGTTAAATTTGCAGCTTTGGATGGAAACCCAGCTACTGAAAACACTGGATCAAGAGCTGCTTGCGTGTAAATTAACATACTGCCATGCTGTGTTTTTATATCAAATTACATCACAAGCTTTACAATTTGATAAACACAATGAATATTTTATTAATTTATTTGATTGAGAACCATTTACTTCAGTATCTCCAGCTGACAGTTTGGGCTCTTCAGCCCATCAGAAAGAAGCTTCACTCCAGAATCCTGCAGGTCATTGTTACTCAGGTCCAGCTCTCTCAGGACAGAGTTTGATGATTGTAGAGCTGAAGACAAACTTCCACAGGACTGAGCAGTGAGATTACATCCACATAGCCTGTGTAAAGAACAAAACAAACAAATATAATGTATATGAATATATGTATATTTATGTATATATAAAAAATATGTTTACTTATTGTGTTTATTTATCTGGTAGGGTTTATAATCTGGAAGCACATAAGACTTCCAAAAAGTTTTGACTGTGATAATACAGTTGAAGTAAACTCAATGATCAGTGAATATATCTGATGGTTTTAACTTAAAAAAAAGAATTGTGATTACACAATTACGATTACACAAAAATTACAAAAATTAGGCGATTACACAAAATTAAGGGCTTCCATTAGATTTTAAATGTATGTTCAATTCTTCATAAAACACTTGTCACAGCAAGGCAGAGAAGGGACAGTGGATCCAGTTGCAGCAAGTTCGTATGTTAAAATATAAAAAAAAAAATGTCCAAAGGGTACAAAGACGAAGGGAAAAAAACAGCAGGCAATCATGCATAGACAAGATAAATATATTTACATTTAGTAAATTAGCAGACATTTTTATCCAAAGTGACTTTTCAAATGAGGGTAATAGAAGCAATCAAAACCATCAAAAGGCCAATAATATATAAGTGTTGTGACAACTCTCGGTTACCCTAATGCTGTACATGTAGCAATTTTTGTATTTATTTATTTTTTATAATAAATTAAAAGAAAAAACTACATAGAATAGAAAAGGAATAGGGAACGCTAGTGTTAGATGGTTTTTCTTTTTAATTTATTTCCATTTTCTTTTTTTTAATTAAGAACCAAACTAGACACAGGTAAGAAACTAATCAGCAACTATGGAAACAAATGAGAACATATTTAGGAACCAAGGAAACAAAAGACACAGGAAATAAACACAGGAAACTAGGAACAAGATACAACAGGATGAAAAGAACATTAAAATAAGAGTCCCGGAACATAAACAGAACATCATCATGATGACACTTGGACATGTACCAATCATTTTCCTTAACTCATGACACAATTTAGAATAATAATCTGGTTAAAATGTGAGTACAACAAAGCAAAACCTCTAGTGATTTGACATATTGTCCCAATCTACAGATCAGTGATTCATGATTCAGATACAATCAATGATTCAGATTACCAAATCCGGATTACAAGTACTCTGACTGAAACCACATTTCACAATGTAGGCTACAGATACATAATGAACAAATGGTAAAACAGTCATCATGGGGTGTTTTCCCATAATTTAAGTGTTTTTATTTGAAAAGACAGTGAACGTCTCAAATTATGACTGTAACCATAGTTCCCAGAGAGGAGGAACGGGACACTGCATCTTGGACTGACGCTATGGGGAAGTTCATCAGTGTTACCGGTGTCTGAAGCATGTGTGCAAACACAACAACTCCACTGGCCGACCACAGTCTATGATGTCATCAATGGAGCATCATGAATATATGAGTGTGCCTGCAATGTACATCATCAGCTTTTTTTGTCTCCAGGAGCTGCCTGTTTTCATGCACATGTAAGATAAACACTGAATGCACTCATTATGTTGCATTTGTGGTAAATTCAAGCTTTATTCTATCCAGTGCAATGAAATAATAACAATGGTAATAATAATAATAATTACTGCTGAAATAACAAATGGCAGCTTCTGTCTTGGGCTTCTAGGTGGGCAGAGTAGAGGCAGATATTATCTATTAATTTTCCTCCTCTGCTGAACACCTTGTGACTTTTGGCAAGACATATGCAAAGCAAAACAGGCCTGGCAGTCCCTTCACAGCATGGAATCTGCCCAGATGCTGCTCAGCAGTGTTTCTGGAGGATGGTGTTCTCTCCTCTCTGAAGAGGGTGTTAAAGGGGTGCTATTATGCTTTTTCACTTTTTCAACTTTAGTTAGTCTGTAATGTTGCTGTTTGAGCATAAATAGATCTGCAAAGTTACAAAGCTCAAAGTCCACTTCAAAAGGAGATTTTTTTTTTTAACAGAAATCACTTTTCAAAAACTACAACGAACGACTCGTTTGGACTACAACGCATATTTTCTGGGATTTGTGACATCACAAAGATCGATGAATGGGACAAGAACTGGTTGAGCTACACTAGAAAAGGTAACAAGTTTTATCACTATGTCGGAGATGCAATAAGTGTTCCTAAGGTAAACAAGCTTAGAGTGGTTACAATCATCTGGGTTTAAATCTTGCTCAAATTGATTTGATTTTGAGGTAATATTTAAACTGAAGCTGACAGCAGGCGGCTATAGTAAGAGGCAGGACATTTCCCAACCAGGCGCCGAGTGCTGTCAATCACAACACACACTCACCCGGCTAACCAATCACAGCACATTTCATATTTCGATACAGGAACTATTCGAGCCGTTCATGCCAGACTGGGGAGAGTGGTGTTGTTATAATGTAAAATATGTGAAAAACAAAATTAAGACCTTGTAAACAAGCATAATAGGACCCCTTTAAGAAAATAGGATTGCAAGGGCTCTTTCTGTCACTTGTTTCAGAGAATATGCAAAGTAGTGTTCCTTTATACTAGCAATCAATTTATAATAAAATTACATTTTATTTCTATTCTGTTTACTTGTTTTCTTCTATTTATAATATATAAAAAACTTGAACCTCTAACAGTAGCATTCTCTATTCTATATTTCTATTCTATCTACTTTTTCATTCTTTTTATTTATTATTAAAAAATAATAATGCTTGTTACATGTGCTGCATATTGTAATATCACTGCTCTTTTGTTGGTTTGATTGCTTCTTTTGTCCTTATTTGTAAGTCACTTTTGATAAAAGCATCTGTTGATGCAAAATGTAAATGTTTCCTCCCTTTAGGCTTACACAGTAAAATCAGCAGCGTAATATTTGCAGTGTTAAAAGTTATTAGTTTCCTGTTGACGCTGTTTCCATGCTTTGAAATGGTAATAGTGGACTGTTAAACATTACCGCGCAAACAATTTCGTTTTTGTGACGCATAACACCGTGTTGAAGTGTCGTGTTGCACCCGCTGCAAACGAGCGATCCAGTCTTTCTGCAGACGGAGGTTGTGAAATGTGGAACATTTACCAGTCAGTTGATGTTATCTAATGCAAAACAGAAATTAGAGCATGTTTAAAAACGTATATTCATCCTAGGCTAAAGTTTGAATTGCATAATCTGTATGATGCTTGTTCTCAGCGCTCAGTATCATGTCCGTCATGTCGTCATTATCTGCGTCAAGACACAAATGCGCTTCCATCATGTTTTTCTAATTACGTTTATGTAAGCATGGTGAAAGTGAGTTAAAGGTACGTTAAACTGTAAATCCGTCAGTCTTTCTGTTGATAGATTTCACGTGACGTCACACACTCATAGAAACGTCCACCTGGAGGACAGAACCAAGCTTTGCTCCACTGACCACCAGTTATTTTTACACAGACTGCATTAAGTAGTAATGTAGTAAAACGCAGATATTAAAAGGTGAAATTCAGTTAACACTTTATTGATGATGTATATATTGTACAGGCAAGCATTTGAACCCAGAATGTAAACACAATGTGCAAAGTTTCACGTTAAATGGTTTCCCACAGAAAACCATTAGAAAGAAAACACTGAACCATTAAGCGGATTGCGTTCATATTCCAGCCTAATCTGCTTGCCTATGTAAACTATGCATGATTAATATAGTGATTACTGAATTTGATCTTTTAATATTACTGTTTTAAATACATTAATGCACTTTAAGTGATTTTACAATGTTTGTCACACTGTTTAATGATTGAAATATTGCCGCGGGTGCTTTATATGGATTGCAGATGGCCAAAACTTGCATTTCGTTCACATACCTTTGTTTTATTCTTGTGAGATGTGATTTAAATATTTGCGGCTGTAAAACAGATGGAAAATTGACAGGCTTGTGCTGCAGTTCTATGGATGTTTTGCCCTCCAGGTCTTCGAGCCGGTCACGTGACTGAAAGCTATGAATAGGGGATATGTTGAAAATTACCTGACCAAACCCGGAAAACAGGGCTATATTCGAAATCGCCCCTATACCCTTATATAGGGCACTATTTGAGGGGACAGCAATTTTTAATGGTGTCTGAAACCATAGTGGACGTTCTCGAGTGCACTCATTCAATCCCAAAATGCACCGCAAAAAGGAGTGTACAACTGGTGCACACTCAACGGTTAGAGAATACCCATAATGCACTGTGAGAGTCACGTGCTGAATGAATTCCTGCATCTCGCCAGAAGATGGTGCCCGCAGATGAATAATCATTATGTTCATATTACAAAGTGCTCATCCATGGCATACAGCATAAAGGCCCGTTCACACCAAGAACGATAACTATAAAGATAACTATAAAGATAACGATATTAGCGTCCACACTAGCGAACGATATCGTCTGTTTATTCTAAGCGCACGCTCGTCTGCCGCTTTAAATTCTCGAGCGCGTTACAGCAGGATGGATTCTGATTGGCTGTCAATTTTTTATTGTTCATCAGCTGGAAAAAAATCGTTTTGAAAGTGATTCCAACGATGCCGTTTTTCTTTGTCTTTATCATTATAGTTGTGGTGTGGACTCTGCTGTTCTTTAATACTGAAAATGATTTTTAGAACTATATCTTTATCGTTATCTTTATAGTTATCGTCCTTGGTGTGAACTGGCCTTAATACAACACAGGTATAAATTAATTGTAAATTGATTATTAAATTGTTTCATTAGGGCTTATACATAATTTCCATGACAGAGTTCAAGATAAATCCTTTAATCTTACTACTGGAGCTGCTAGTTTGCCAGTTTCAAATGATTAATAAACAGCAAACACAAACTATGCAAAAGCGGCAGTCCTTCCGGTGCACTCAGTGTCCAAATTCACGCACTCATTTTCATTCACTCCTTCTTAGTATACTGAATTAGTGACCTAATGTAGGGAATAGCGAATGAGGGTATAGGGGGAGATTTCTGATTCAGCCCAGGTCTCATCGCTTCCCCTTGTTGGAGAACGTGCTAAAAGCTGTAATGAAAAATAGCAATATCTATGGACTTTTAAGATAATCAGTTAAACTAGCTAGCTGTTTTTATTGTTGTCATTTTTTATATAAATGTTAGTGAAAAGAATAAAAGTAAAAAGAATTTAGATATCATTCCGCATATGTGATGGACATTGGTTATGATAATCTTTGTTATCTACTTTGAAGGCATCTTGAGTAATTCTGCTTCATATTTAGCATATGCAAAACGCTTGAACCGGAAGAGACAATACCAGGTTAACAGAATACAGAAGTCTGTGCATAACCCCTATTTCCTTCAATGCCCACTGGCAGAGCATGCAGGTACTTTAGCTTGAAACCAGTCTTTATCAATTCATATGGAATGCTGTTTTGGGTTAAATAATGTTCTAAATATTTCCCGATTTATAAAGTTTAGTTTTAATGGAGAAAGATATGTCTGAATCTATCTGTATTTTCTTTTCACATTATAAATAATAAATTAATAGTAAGATATGTTAATTTTAAGATGCCTTATTACTCATGTTACTCATTAAAATGATACAAATGTATTTAATAATCAGATTAAATAAATACTTAAATTGTTTCAGGCCTTCATGTGAATATTGCACAATATTTAATTGACCCTAGAATGAAGGATGAAAATAAAAATTTTATGATTTGACACCCGTATTATAGACAGCTCTCAGCATACTCAAAATTAGGAGTAATCACAATTATTTTACCATATTTACAGTCCTAATGTAAATTTAAATTACTGAAATGTGTTTTTCCTTTTATTCCTTTTTCAATAGAATTGGCCCAGACTTCTGCAGTGTAAAGTGAAGGAAGCTCCTCTCATAAGATTTTAAACTGTGAGTCTGATGACTCTGAGTGAGTGATTGAAGCCCTTCAAGAAAGGAGCAGAATGCTGAAGATGAATCCAGAACTGTGATTAATGTCTTATTCTATGTGCAATACAAATTTAAAATGCACAAATGAGTATGAACAATTTAAGTTTAATTGGGCAGGCACACAATATCTGCTTATGTTCACACCTGGGATTTACTAATTATTAATTTAAGATATCAAACTGCAAAAAGATAAATGGTTAGTTGACCCAAAAATTCAAAATTTTCATTATTTCTCACTCTCTGTCGTTCCAAACCTGCAAGACTTTCATTCATTTTCAAAACACAAATGAAGATATTTTGAATGAGATCATTTCCTTCTATCGACAGTCTACACAACTAATACTTTGATACTTCAAGAAGTATAAAGAGATCATAAATCTAATGCAAATGAATTGAGTGGCTTAGTCCAAAAAAGAGATTGCTTTACAAGGAACAGATTGAATATTTTTTTTCCCTTTCACCTTTAAACATTGATCAGGGAACATAAACAGAAAAACAGAAAATTTGGACTAAACAACATATGTGACCCTGGACCACAAAACCAGTCTTAAAGGGGTCATATGATGCTGCTAAAAAGAACATTATTTTGTGTATTTTGTGTAATGAAATGTGTTTATGTGGTTTAAGGTTAGAAAAGCACATTATTTTACACATACTGTACATTATTGTTTCTCCTCTATGCTCCGCCTTCTGAAACGCCTCAATTTTCACAAGGCTCATCTCTCTGAAAAGCGAAGTCTGCTGTGATTGGCCAGCTATCCAGTGTGTTGTGATTGGCCGAATGCCTCAAGCGTGTCACGGAAATGTTACGCCCCTTACGCCTGTTTCACACATACTCCGTCTGCAGTGCGTATGCAGTCCGTTTGCGTTACGTATGCGATGCAGAAACAGCACGGACTCATTGTGCTTTCACACAGGACGCGTCTGCAGTCCGCTACTGATCCGCGGCTTTTTACCACAAACACAACATTTGTCCATTATTTTGATTTAAAATCATGTAAAAAAAAAAAAATTAAAAAAGCTTTTTCAGCATTGTGATACTCTATCACAGTACAGTAACAATCTTTCATAGACATTAGTTTAAACCCAAATATAAACAAGGTATTATTTATGCATTTGACTTCTAGGTTTGTATAATAAGTTGCTCAAGCAGGCAGCAACACATTTAAACACAACATTTAGCCTACTTTTCTTGTTAGGCTATCACAAACATTTAAAATTAAAATTCACCACTGACACAAACAGTCGACTCTCGTGCCTTTTGCATTTAAATCTTTATTACAAGCAATCCCACAGGTCTTAAAGAACTTTGTTTTTCTGCCTTCATAAAAGAGTGTATATTGTTGCCTTGTTTATCTAAAAGTTCCCTTTTGTCTTGTTTTAAAAATAGCCAAAAAGCCAAGTGTTGACTGTGAAACACAGTAGCCTTTAATTGTATCAATTTATTTTGAAAATACTGCATGTCCGTGTCATTCCATGTTAATTTTTAGCACGAACAATGCGCTGTCACTTTAATTCAGCGTGTGCAGCACAGCAAAAATAGACTCGGTACGTAAACGATCACTGCACTGCTGCAGACGCCCTGCTCCTGGAACGCACTGACGGACTGCAACCGCGTGCAGTGTGAACACTCTAATCCATTAACATGGGTGCGTACAAAAAATACGCAAACGCATACGCACTGCAGACGGAGTATGTGTGAAACAGGCGATAGACTCGGTATGTAAACAATCGCTGCAGTGCTGCAGATGCACCGCTCCTGGAACGCACTGACGGACCACAACCGCGTGCAGTGTGAACACTCTAATCCATTAACATGGGTGCATACAAAAAATACGCAAACGCCTACGCACTGCAGATGGAGTATGTGTGACCCCTGATTAACACTGCACGCATCTGCGGCATATTACGGCTCTGAAGAGGTTTTGTTACGTCCTCCACGTGGTGCCAGCTCACACCAGAAGCGGATCAGAAGCGCAGCGGTAGGATTCGCAAGACCACGTGATTTGCCTCTCCAACATTGTTTTTCCTGATTTTTGTGTGTTCTAACATGGTTGGCTAAATGTTAATGTTTTGTCCGGTTTAATTCTGTTTATTCCACTCCTACAACTCCTGCAATTAAACTCCACACTGCGTCCTTTTTAAACTGTCCTTGTAAAAAGGATCTGTGGTGTCATATAATAATGTGAGGTTTTTTAACTTTGAGGATGAACCTCTCGCCATCTATTTCTGGCCTCCTAGCATGAATATAGTAATGTGAAATACGATTGGGAGTCTGCACATGGTGTTTATTTTGAAATGTACATGATTTTAGACTTCTATTTTGTATTTGTTGTGTGGTTTGGACGCGGCGTGCATCAAAAATAGACTGGGCGCCTATCTTTAGCGAAGCGGCGCAGAAAGCTGCTTCTGGGACGCTTTTGAAAAGTGCTGCGGCGCGTCTGGTGTAAACACAAGCATTGACTAAAGTGGCCGCGATCAGCTCCGGTAGCCGCGTCGGAGCCGTAACGTGCCGCAGACGTGTGCAGTGGAAATCGGGGGTGAAACAGGCGTTAATATATTGTGATGCCCTGACCGGCTGGAGAGAAGGAATTTGTTGCATTTTTTTTAAGGTGCTCCTGGTACATACATACATACATGCATACATACTCATTGTGAAGTTAAAAGCAGATATGTGTGTGTGATTGTTTCGCTTATTTCCGTTGACAGTGCAGCAAAGGAGCTGAGTTCGAATCGACTGCCGGAGAATGCCGAACAGCGGAGCGTGACGAAGAGTGGCGGAGAGTGCCGAGCGAACATGGAAGAGAGTGAAAATCACATGGCAGATGCATGCACGCAGAACTAGGGTGCAGAAAAGTCACAGATGTGATTGTTTTCAGTGAGATAACAACGCGGATTAGATGCACGAGCACTTTCTGTATCGGCATGAAGGTGATGCGTGCTGGAGTTAAAAGATTGTGAGTGACGCACAAAACGGGAAACGCATCAGCTGTCGGTCATCTCAGGGACACTGATGGTATGGAAATATCTTGCTTTAATACTTGGGTAAAGTTGGTTTTATATTCGCACATTCGCAACTTTTCACACATTTCTGCATTCAATAACTTTCAAATTATATGTGCAATAAAGTTATTTTTTGCATATTCTAATCATCATTGTCAACCAAATTCACTTTTTTCACAATCGATCAAAATGGCCAAATATTGTTTTGATGGCATATTTAGTTGTGAATGTCCGCTGAATGTCCAATGTAGTGCGGGAACCGTGACATGATTTATTTCAATAGGTTTTGAAAGCATGGGTCACCTTCTCTGAAGCAAGTTTGAAAATCTTGTCTGGACCCTACAGAACATACTACAGCCCATGCGTTTCATTCACCTTTGTTTTTTTTTCTGATTTTAAGTATAATAAAGACTTAACAGTTTAACAGTGTTCTCCAGGTGTTGAATGAAAATAATGGCTAAACTATCTTTTATGTTTTTTCTGTTTTATGACATCTTTGTTTAACATTAAACTCACAATTCACGTGCATTGATTGATGTTTACATTCCTGCAGAAATATAACTTTGCATGGTACTGAATCCATCAGATTATTGACAAGTACTCAGAACTCATGACAGCAAACACAATGTTGATTTTGGGTGAACATTTAAAAAATAAGGCAAAACTTTATTCAAGATGGTTTATAAGAATTTGTGCTTCACATATATATTAAATTTGACCATCACTGTTTTTATGGGATTCCTCAATGACACATCACCCACTTCAATACCTTTTGAAAGAAGGGAACATGTGCTAAGTAGCAATATATTTATATGACCCTAGATAACATACATCCAGTCTGTAATGTACAAGTATGTAGTGTAGATGTTGAAAAAAGAACCATACCTATGTATTTGTCCATTGACACAAATTCCAGTTCAATAACTTTTAAAAAGAGTCTCACATTGTTGCAAAACAAGCTGCTAAATAGATATGTGACCTTGTAGAAGACATTAGAAGTCTTGAAATACAAGTATTGGCCGTAAAGCATACAGGTGCTGGTCATATAATTAGAATATCATCAAAAAGTTGATTTATTTCAATAATTCCATTCAAAAAGTGAAACTTGTATATTATATTCATTCATTACACACAGACTGATATATTTCAAATGTTTATTTCTTTTAATTTTGATGATTATAACTGACAACTAAGGAAAATCAAAGTGTGAGCCACTTTTAAAAAGGTATTGAACTGGAAGTGAAGTTATGGTGCGTCTATGAAGAAACACAGGGATGCTGCATGTGAAGGTTTTATGGCCAATACTTGTATTTCAAGACTTCTGATATATTGAAGAGGGTCAGATAATTATTTAGCAGCTTGTTTTGTTTTGAGACTCTTTTAAAAAGTTATTGAACTGAAGGTGTGTCAACAGAGAAACTGAATACAGTGATGGTACTGTACTTTTTGAACATCTATACTAAATACTTGTACATTAACGACTTGATGTATGTCATTTTGGGTCAAATAAATATTTTGCAACTTAGCACTAGGTTCCTTCTTTCAAAACCTGTTGAAGTGGATTGTGGGAAAGTCATTGTGAATCCCATAAAAACAGTGATGTTACAAATTTAATATATATGTGAACCACAAATTCTTTATGAATCATCTTGAAGAAAGTTTTGCCATAGTTTTAGAAATGTTCACCCAAAATCAACATTGTGTTTACTGTCATGAGTTCTGAGTACTTGTCAATAATCTGATGGATTCAGTACAAGGCAAAGTGACATTTCTGCAGGAATGTAAACATCAATCAATGCACGTGAATTGTGAGTTTAATGTTAAACAAAGATGTCATAAAACAGAAAAACATAAAAGATAGTTTAGCCATTATTTTAATTCAACACCTGGAGAACACTGTTACACTGTTAAGTCTTTATCATACTTAAAATCAGAAAAAAAACAAAGGGTGAATGAAACGCATGGGCTGTAATAAGTTCTGTAGGGTCCAGACAAGATGTTCCAACTTGCTTCAGAGAAGGTGACCCATGCTTTCAAAACCTATTGAAATAAATCATGTCATTGTTAAAACCGACAAATCAACACAGTTCTTGTTCATCTGGAGGCAAATAAATAAAAATAGTTGTTTTTATTTTTTTTTAATAGAAACACGTAATTTGTAGATAGTCCCTCAGATAAGCGATGATGTCACGAAAATCCATAGAGGTAAACGTGTTTATCCGCTTCTTTAAAACGTCAAGTTCGACATAAAAATGTGTTCTGATTTGTGCTCATCATGGTCGGTAATGATAATTGACCGAAAGTGGCTTTTTTAAGTGCATGTTAACAAAGTTATTGATCGCGGAAGTCCGAATGTCTGAATATAAAACCAACTTTACCCAAGTCTCTTTAATTATGAGAAGGACTGATTGTCACTTGAATCTGTGTTATTTGATTATTATAATGTATAATAACAAGGCTGATGCTTTATTCGAGTTAGAAGCAGATGTTGATGAGCAAAATTCCCAGATAACTCGACACACATCTGACATGAGAATAGAAAAAATAGAAAAATAAATATACAAGAAAAATAAAATAAAATGATTAAGACTTAGCAATAAATAATGTGTATGAATCTGGAACAGTGGATTGATTTATGTATAGATTTGTGAATTTTTACTCTATATAGAACTGTATAAATAAAGAGATATGCATATGTATTTACATAATACTTGAGAAAGGCAATAATTAAAGATGTAGAATGATTTACGGAAAAGAATTACAGAACACAGGTAATGATTCATATGTTAGCTGTTTAAACTGAAGATAGCATGGGGAGTTGTACAAGTCCTGAAGACTGGGCAGGTGCACACCAATGATCCTTTCTGCTGTCCTAACAGTCCGTTGCAGTCTTCTTAAATCTGATTTGCTGGCTGACCCAATCCAGACAGTTATAGAAGAGCACAGAACTGACTCAATAATAGCCGAGTGTCATCTGTGCCTGTGGCAGGTTGAACTTTTTCAGCTGGTGAAGGAAGTACAACCTCTGCTGGGCCTTTTTCACAATGGAGTCAATGTGAATGTCCCACTTGAGGTCCTGAGAGATTGTGGTGCCCAGGAGTCTGAATGACTCCACTGCAGTCACAGTGCTGTTCATGATGGTGAGTTAGGGGGAGAGCATGGGGTTTTCTCCTGAAGTCCACTATCATCTCCACAGTTTTGAGCATGTTCAGCTCCAGGTTGTTGTGACTGCACCAGACAGCCAGCTGCTCAACCTCTTGTCTGTAAGCAGACTCGTCTCTGTCCTGGATGAGGCCAATGACTGTAGTGTCGTCTGCAAACTTCAGGAGCTTGACAGAGGGGTCCTTAGAAGTGCAGTTATTTGTGTAGAGGGAGAAGAGCAGTAGGGAGAGAACGCAGCCCCGAGGAGCTCCAGTGCGGATGGTGCGGGTGTTGGATGTGAGTTTTCCCAGCCTTACTAACATATAAACATGATTTCTAGTCGTGTCTTCTTTTGGAAGGCCAAACAAAGTAGTTTTGCTTTCTCAACGAAACAGCGTCACACAACGTGGCTTTGAGTGAGACACGGCCTATAGTGAGCAGAGTCAGGCAGCTTAAGAATGGCGCGGCAGGCGGATTCTATGAAGGAGCGTACCTTGGGGCTTGCAGCAACCACATGTGACAACCCCGGGCTGGACTCTGTGTCATCCACGGTGAAAGCCGATTCAGCAAACCACAGTGCAAAGTTGATGTATTTCCTCAGCGACCAGCACGGTTCAGCTCCAGGCATGACAAAGTGGATATTGTCCTCTTTTGGAAGGCTAAACAAAGTAGTTTCGCTTTCATGGTGAAACACACAGCATCTATACTACAAACCCAATTCCAAAAAAGTTGGGACACTGTACAAATTTTGAGTAAAAAAAGGAATGGAATAATTTACAAATCTAATAAACTTATATTTTATTCACAATAGAATATAGATAACATATCAAATGTTGAAAGTGAGACATTTTGAAATGTCATGCCAAATATTGGCTCATTTTGGATTTCATGAGAGCTACACATTCCAAAAAAGTTGGGACAGGTAGCAATAAGAGGCCGGAAAAGTTAAATGTACATATAAGGAACAGCTGGAGGACCAATTTGCTACTTATTAGGTCAATTGGCAACATGGTTGGGTATAAAAAGAGCCTCTCAGAGTGGCAATGTCTCTCAGAAGTCAAGATGGGCAGAGGACCACCAATTCCCCCAATGCTGCGGCGAAAAATAGTGGAGCAATATCAGAAAGGAGTTTCTCCATGTCATCTGGACTAAAGAGGACAAGGACAACCCAAGTTGTTATCAGAGCTCAGTTCAGAAGCCTGCATCTCTGATGGTATGGGGTTGCATGAGTGCGGTGTGGCATGGGCAGATTACACATCTGGAAAGGCACCATCAATGCTGAAAGGTATATCCAAGTTCTAGAACAACATATGCTCCCATCCAGACGTCGTCTCTTTCAGGGAAGACCTTGCATTTTCCAACATGACAATGCCAGACCACATACTGCATCAATTACAACATCATGGCTGCGTAGAAGAAGGATCCGGGGACTGAAATGGCCAGCCTCCAGTCCAGATCTTTCACCCATAGAAAACATTTGCCGCATCATAAAGAGGAAGATGCGACAAAGAAGACCTAAGACAGTTGAGCAACTAGAAGCCTGTATTAGACAAGAATGGGACAACATTCCTATTCCTAAACTTGAGCAACTTGTCTCCTCAGTCCCCAGACGTTTGCAGACTACTTTAGATTAGGGGATGCAGAAAGCTTTGTAAATGATTTATTCATGCGTTTACACATCATCTATAACAGGTGTTGAACACTTTGTAGTGAGTACTAAGTACTGACTGGTGAGGGTATAGACAGCTGTCTTCTCTGACACACATGGAGTCTTTAACTCTGTGCACCTGATGTGAGCTTCAGTGGAAGGGGTTCACTTCATCACTAGATCCACACACTCCACACAGAACACAAGTCTGTGCTGATGAGTGAAAGGATTTAACACAAGCCACTGGAATCACATGACTAAGAGATTTATAAATGTTTATCCACTTCAAAACAAATGAATTACTCTTCTTAAAAATAGTGCTTTAGCATACCTGTGTGTTTGTGCTTTTGTACACAGACCAGCTAACAACTTCATCAATAAATCATATACTGATCATTTACTAATGGTTTATTCATCATTTGTGCATGAGATAATTATACAAAACAATTTTGACAGAAATACTTCAATGATTTATAAGTGATAAATAATGTATCAACTAATAACTTATAAACCATCTACTAATGATCAGTTTGATTTATTTCATGATTTGAACTTTTTTTTAAGATAACTTACAACACATTTGTAAATCGTTAGCATACCACTCATTAATCATTTATGAACATAAAGTCATGTTTTGTAAATGATTCGTTCATCATTAACTAATAACTTATAAGTGACTTATAACTGAATTAATAAAACATTACTTAAATGTTAACTTATTACTTATTAATCATTTATGAATGTATAGCCATGTTTTGTAAATGATTAGTTCATCATCAACTAATAATTTATAAATGAATTATAACAGAATGTTATTATAAAGTGTTACCTATATATTCTGTGTTCATGCATTTTTTCTTGAAGTTGTCAAATCTGTTATTTAGAATAGGTCATTGATATTGCATCGATTTGTCTCCTACTTCATTTGATTCCACCATCAGCACAAGGCTGCAATGGACCTGGAAAAATGTCCTCCTATCAAGCTGAAAACCATCTTTAAAAAAGTACATTTTGACATTTCTGTCACTACCTGTTGTCTGCCTCAAAATATTGCCAGATGTGTTGTATATGAAAGACTAATATAAATAAAATCAGTTGGAGAGCTGACCTTGAGTGTTTTTTTTTTCTTTGATCTGCAGGCACTAACAAGAATACCTCGAAGAGACCACACAGCCATACCTGCTCGCTGATGGGACACAGAGGAGCAGCATTCGTGGATGCTACACAGCTGTCCACAAGTATCTTGCTGCAGTCTTGTTCAAATCTACCTGTCATATTTTTTCACGTCTAGATAAATTTGATGACTTTGTGTTTTATTAAATATTTTATGTTTCTGTGCAACACATAATGAATGTGACTGACTAATAAACCTCTACACATCTGATATATGCTTTAAAGTTGCCACTTTGCCCATTTGTTAAATAAATGTTGAAATTTATACATCTGACTGAAGACTCTTGATTTTATGTCTAATCTTGTACATTAACACTATACAATAGAATTTATTTTGCCCTGAAAAGAATACTTTATAAATAACACTTTAATTAAATAACACTTGATTAAAACAACACCAGGGGTGTTAAATACCCCATCGAGTAAAATTTAAACGGCAACAGCAAGTTTAACACTTTACACTATGAGTGTAATTTTTCTACACTGTAAGGTGCTATATTAACACTAAAAATCCAACACTACGAACGGTGTACTTTTTTAACACTAGATAGATTGGGACCATATATGATCTTCAGCAGTGTTAAAATGGACACTTTGAAGAGCAGGTCATATAGTTTTTTTTTTTAAATATCTAATTTGCAGTTTATAACGTAGCTATTATTAAATGAAAACAATCTGCAAAGTTGTTAATCAAAAAAGTGCATGATAAAGATGTCTCTCAAAAGAGAAAGTCGATTCTGAATCGCCTTAACGAGTCGTCAAATTTTCAAATCTTTTGCCTGTTATATGACACTGACAACACATTTGCCCACAAACACTTCCTCTATTAGTGTGTTTACATCATGTTTAAGAAGATGACGTGTTCAAGGATACCACAGAAATACAATTCAAACCTTTTGTTGTGTGCATGTCATTTTACCAAGGACTGCTTCTCTAAACTTGGCTTTTATCGTCATTGTCTTCTAATCTTCTTAATTTGGACTAACAAGATCTTCGAACCACAACCTGTAATTACGATTGATACGTTGTGTACATTTCAGTTGAGTGCTCAAAATATCAAGTCTTATTTATCAAATATTTGTGATGTCACAAATCCTGGAAAATATGCGTTGTAGTCCAAACGAGTTGCTCGTTGTAGTTTTTGAAAAGTGATTTCTGTTAAATAAAATATCTCGTTTTGAAGTGGACTTTGAGCTTTGTAACTTTACAGATGTTTTTTAAGCTCAAACAGCAACATTACAATAAGCTGAGTGTTTTATCTCCTACAGTACATCTTCTTACTAAATAAGAAAATGTACATTTAAATCAATGTATAACTGCACAGCCTTCATTTGTGACAACACAATAACCAAACCTGTACAGATAAAAGAACATGAATGATGAACTGACTCCAGCTGTGATTAAAGAAACCAAATGTGAACATTTTACAAATTCAAATGTCATTCATACAGACAATAAAACAAACATATAAACATAATTGGAAATCTGTTTGCTGTCAGTTTTGACCCCCTCACATTCATTACTTCATCTTCACCTTCCACACTGAGCTCTACATCATCAGCTCTCACACAGAAACACACACATCCTCAGCTGCTTTAGTTTGTGTCTCACACACCTCTCCTGCTCACTGACAGAAATGTGATTCTCTGAGATTTTCCCCATTTTGTTGTTTTGGTAAAAAACACATGCTAAAATCATAAATGTGATCATGTTTTGAAAGTGCAGTGATAGTTTTCAGTGTTACTCACCGAACTGATCTGGATTCTTTAACCACAGGAAACAGATTCTGAAGAACTTCATCTGCTGTATGTTGTGCTCCAATAAACTGTTTCAGATCAAACACATCCATCTTCTGCTCTGATGTCAGCAACACATAAACCAGAGCTGACCACTGTGAAGACGAGAGGTTGGCTTTTCTTATTTCTCCAGATTTCAGATAATCTTGGATCTCCTGCATCAGTGAATCATCACCCAGTTCATTCAGACAGTGAAACAGATTCATGGATTTCTCTGGAGAGTTATTCTTTCTGATCTTCTGTTTGATGTACTGAACTGTTTCCTCTTTGTTGTAGGAGCAGCTTCCTGTATGTGTCAGTAGTTTTCGTAAGAGAGTCTGATTGGACTCCACTGAGAGACCCAGAAGAAAACGCAGGAGAAGATCCAGATGTCCATTCTTACTCTTTAAAGCTTCTTTCACAGCTTTCTGATGCAGCTCAGCTAGTGTATTATATTTCTTCTGGTTAAAAATCTTAGACACAAGACTATGTTTGGTTTGATCAAACACATTTGTCCTCTTGATTGTAAAGGAGAGGTGCACATATAGAGCTGCTAGATGTTCCTGAAGGCTCAGATGAACAAAGCAGAAGACTTTCCCCTGATACAAGCCCAACTCCTCTCTGAAGATCTGAGTGCACAATCCTGAGTACACTGATGCTTCTGTCACATCAATGCCACACTCTCTCAGGTCTTCATCATAGAAGATCAGGTTTCCTTTCACAAGCTGCTGGAAAGCCAGTTTCCCCAGTTTGAGGATCATGTCTTCATCTGTCACCTTCTTCTCATAGTCCTTCTGATGTTTGATGTTGGTCTGAAGGATCAGGAAGTGTGTGTACATTTGAGTGAGAGTCTTGGGAATCTCTCCAGTCTCTGCTTGACTCAACATCTTCTCCAGAACAGCAGCTGAGATCCAGCAGAAGACTGGGATGTGGCACATGATGTAGAGGCTCCTTGAACTCTTCAGGTGTGAGATGATCCTGTCGGCCAGACTCTGATCACTGATTCTCTTCCTGAAGTATTCCTCCTTCTGCGGATCATTGAAGCCTCGTACCTCTGTCACTCGATGGACACACTCAGAGGGGACGAGATCAGCTGCTGCTGGTCTGGAGGTGATCCAGATGAGAGCAGAGGGAAGCAGATTCCCCTCAATGAGGTTCATCAGCAGCACGTCCACTGAGGCTGTTTCAGATATATTACACAGTTTCACTTTACTCTTAAAGTCCAGAGACAGACGACACTCATCCAGACCATCAAAGATGAACAACACTTTATATTCATCACTGGATATTTCCATTTCTTTAGTTTCAGGGAAAAAGACATGAAGAAGATCTGAAAGACTGAGTGTTTTGTCCTTCATCAAGTTGATTTCTCTGAAAGGAAGTGGAAATATGAGCTGGACGTCCTGATTCTCTTTCCCTTCAGCCCAGTCCAGGATGAACTTCTGCACAGAGACTGTTTTTCCAATGCCAGCGACTCCCTTTGTCAGCACAGTTCTGATGGCTTTGTCTTGTCCAGGTAAAGCTCTAAAGATGTCACTGCATTTGATGGCTGTGTCCTCTGTCGCTGCTCTCCTGGATTGTGTCTCAATCTGTCTCACCTCATGCTCATTACTGATCTCTCCACTCTCACTCTCTGTGATGTAGAGCTCTGTGTAGATCTCATTCAGCAGTGTTGGGTTTCTCTGCATCGCTGTTCCCTCACACAGACACACAAACTTCTTCTGCAGATTTGATCTAAACCTGTTGAGGACTTCTTTGCTGTAAAATAAAATTCAACATTATTAGATGAGTTAAAAAGCACAATGTCTTATGTTGTAACACATGTTCAGATCATATCTCTTACAGAAATGTTATACCTGAGATCAGGCCGTGTATCTCCACTGTTAAAGATTATTGGTTGAATCATAGACGTGTCACTCTTCATAGACACACAGCTGGACTCTGCTTCTGATCTCTTCTGATGAACTGAACTAAAACAGAGAAACAATGAAGTTCATTATTTAACACTACAACCACCACGGGGTAAATTTTACCCATGGCTGTTTTTCAAATGTACATGATAGAATTAACACTAACACCGTCAGAGGTCACTGTATACCTAAAACCGCCAGCGGGTAGATTTTACCCATGTACATGAGTACTGTTTTGATATGGCTAAAGAACATATTATTTCACTGAATTATGGAGCCTGTCCTCCAACAAAAAACGACCATAAAGGTCGTTTGTGCAAGCACCTTATTACGACCTATATTTACATTTTAAAGTTAAGCGGCCTCTAGCGGGCGTAAAAATAATGACAGTATCGCGTTGCGTCTGTCGTCATGAAATGACGTATAACGTCATTACCAGTCAAAACGCACGTTTATTTAAACGCAATGTGTGGACTTTTTACACCGATCTCACAGTAATTCGTACATATTTTACTAGGTGGCTTATTCGTTCGAATGACCACACCTAACCCCACCCCCTAAACCTAACCCTCACAGAAATCATGCTAAATTATGATTTATTGAGCATATACATTTTATGTGCACGTCCGTTCTCTGGGATCGAACCCATGATAGCTTAATTGCATATCAACGTATAACGCAATAATCTACCAACTGAGCTACACGAAACGCAAATCACAGTGCAAATAAAAGAGTACAAAACGTTAATATGAAAACGACCTTTTGCCGATAGGGGCGCAATTGTAGTATACGCTCTGATGGGTCGTATTTCAGGGATTTGGACAAACGACCTATACGAGCGTATTAGTTGGAGGACAGGTTGGTATTATGCCACTGACTTCACAAAGAAGTGTCTAGAGTCATGAAATGATTATGTCTAGTCATCAGCTATATTTTTATAGTACAAACAAACGATATGGCAAGACAAAAATTAAATAATTAAACCAAAGTTTGACCAGTTAGAGTAACATTAGGCTAAAACATGTAAATGTGATATCTGGATCACTGTCAGATGCTGAGCCGACCCAGGACGCATCAGACTCTCTATCACTCATGGCAATTAGTGTTTCTAATACCTAATACCTACCTTCCATAAATCGCCTTTTTTTAGTCATTTTTACTTAATTTATGAAACTGATAACCGCTAAATCAGTGAGTGAAAGGCGTTGCCTAAAAATGTACAATGTTAAAACATAAGCAGCAAGAAAATGACGGCGTCAAAATACATGTATTATATAGCAGGTAAATTTGACCTGCTGGCACTTATAGGTATAAATGCTCCGTTTTTTATTTTTATTTGGTTTTATCGAAATAATTTTTAAAATAAAAAAAGATCAAAAAACAGGGCATTTATATCTATAAGCACCAGTGGGTCAAATTTACCCACCTATATAATGCATGTGTTTTCGCTCTGCTTATGTTTTAACATTGTACATTGATAGCCAACACCTTTCACTCACTGAATTAGCGGTTATCAGTTTCATAAATAAAGTAAATAAGATGATTTCTGGATGCTGAAGAGGTATTAGAAACACTAAATGCCATGAGTGATAGAGAGTCTGATGCGTCCTGGGTCGGCTCAGCATCTGACAGTGATCCAGATATCATATTTACATGTTTTAGCCTACTCAGAAATGTTCAAACTTTGGATTAATTCATTTTTGTTTTGCCATTTCTATCATTTATTGTTCGCTACTGTGTTGCTATTTATTCTTGTCTGCCTGTTTCCTGAAAAAAAAAATCTGATCTGATGTAATGAATATATAAAAAAATTGATTACCCAAATCTTATTGATGTTCTCTTGTTCAAATTATAAATTACATAACTAAACAAATGAATAATTAATTAGCTGAAGCTGTGCGCTTGAATTTGTCATCGCATCCTGCAGTGTGGTGAATTATTATTGCTCATTATTGTCTATAGGCTATTTTAGTAATTTAAATAATATGGGTTATCTTTATATATTGATTAATGGCATTATATTATAATTTTTCACCACCTAAATATGTATTTACTTCCTTCTAATTCTTGTTGTCAGTGCAGGCTTGTTTAGTTTATATTGACCATTATGAAAAGTGATTAGTGTAACCTGCATAAAAAAAGTCTTAAACATAAAACTACAGGATAGAAATATAATATATAGTTGATGACTAGACATAATCATTTCATGACTCTAGACACTTCTTTGTGAGGACAGTGGCATAATACAGTGAAATAATATGTTGTTCTTTAGCCATATCAAAACAGTAGTCATGTGTGGGTAAAATTGATCCGCTGGTGGTTTTAGGTTACAACGACTTCTGGAGGTTAAAGTGTTAAATGACTGTACGCAACAAATCAACTATACATTTATCATTATCAAACTCACTTTGGGGGGGGGGGGGGTTGATTGCGATTTCAGTTTTTAATGTTGGTTAGTGTGTAATGTTGCTGTTTGAGCATAAACAAAATCTGCAAAGTTACGACGCTGAAAATTCAGTGCAAACGGAGATATCTTTTAAAATTATGCCATTTAATGCCTACAAAAACTGCTGGTAGGGACTACAAGAAGTTACTTCCCGAAATTTACATAAACCCCCGTTTATACTCACTAATACTATTTATACAAAAACTGTGAACATAACTGTGATAATATATGACAATATTAAAAGTCATGTTATAATCATATTTTCATACAAACGTTATACCTGAGATCAGGCCGTGTATCTCCACTCTTAAACTTCATTGGTGGATCCATAGACCAGTCACTCTTCACAGACACACAGCTGAACTCTGCTTCTGATCTCTTCTGATGAACTGAGCTTAAACAGAGAAACATTGAAGTTCTTTATTTAAATGACTGTATGCAACAAATCAACTATACATTTATTATCAACATTCACTTTAAAGAGCACTTTACAGTCATTTCATGTACTGTGTTTATACAAAAACTGTAAACTCAACTCTGATGATATGTGACAATATTAAAAGTCACGTTATAATCATATTTTCATACAAATGTTATACCTGAGATCAGGCCGTGTATCTCCACTGTTAAAGTTTGTTGGCGGATCCATAGACGCGTCACTCTTCACAGACACACAGCTGGACTCTGCTTCTGATCTCTTCTGATGAACTGAACTAAAACAGAGAAACAATGAAGTTCTTTATTTAAATGATTGTATGCAACAAATCAACTATACATTTATTATCAACATTCACTTTAAAGGGGGGGTTGATTGCGATTTCACTTTTTTAATGTTGGTTAGTGTGTAATGTTGCTGTTTGAGCATAAACAAAATCTGCTAAGTTACGATGCTGAAAATTCAATGCAAACGTGATATCTTTTAAAATTATGCCATTTAATGCCTACAAAAACAGCTGGTAGGGACTACAAGAAGTTACTTCCCAAAATTTACATAAACCCCGCTTTATACTAATCATATACTATTTATACAAAAACTGTGAACTTAACTGTGATAATATATGACAATATTAAAAGTCATGTTATAATCATATTTTCATACAAATGTTATACCTGAGATCAGGCTGTGTATCTCCACTGTTAAAGTTTGTTGGCGGATCCATAGACCAGTCACTCTTCACAGACACACAGCTGAACTCTGCTTCTGATCTCTTCTGATGAACTGAACTAAAACACAACAGATTTAACCCTTTATGATGAGAATCATTAGTAACACTTTATAATAACTTTCATTAATCATTAACAAACATTATGTAATGCTTAACAGATCATTAGTTAATATAAATATTCACATAGCTGGAAACATAAGATAATGTGCTTGTTAGTGTTTACAAATGTACTTAATAAAAAATTACCTAATGATTAACAGATCATTATTTAATGTTAAATTAAAATGTTTACAAATGTCATTTTACTTTCAAATGATCAACTGGTTTGAACTTTGAATGATTTTGACAGATGGTTTACAATGATTTAAAGCTTCATTAATAAATCATTAACAAACATTATATAATGCTTAACTGATCTTGAATTAATGCTTACAAATTTCATTAAATATTTAATTTATACTATAATGCACTTTTCAAAATCTACAAATAATTTTAACAGAAATTATACAATGATGACAAGCTTCTTTGTAAAGTAATTCAATGCTAACAAATATCATGGAAATTACAAATTTCGTGAAGAAATTAGCTTAAATTTACAGATTAAGCTCATGTTTTCACAAAATCTGTAAATGTAGAAAATGGCATTAATATGTGAACTTTTTTTTTCAAGAAAATACTTGTTTATTTACCAAAACAATGTAATATAACCGTACACTTTTGACCCCTTAACCAACTCTTAAACCTGCCCACACACCAAACCTGACCCTAACCTTCACCCGTATCACTCCTCAATAATAGAAGTGTTGTGCATTAACACAAGCTTTTAATCCTTCTATACCATCTGTTAAAATCATTTGTAGATTTTCAAGACGTGCATGATCTCATGAATTAAAAGTTTAATGACATTTGTAAGCACTGTAATTTACATTAATTATCTGATCATTATGTAACAAGTGCAGTAAACACTAACAAGCAGATTATTTCATGTTTCTAGCTGTGTGAATATATAGTAACTAATGATCTGTTAAACATTATATAATGTTTGTTAATGATTTATTAATGAATCTATTATAAAGTGTTGTCGAATCATAATATAAAATCTTCATAAAGTATTAGCCTACTTATTAAAAGCCGGCATGAGGGCTTTATGGTGTTATTGTTTTCAATAAATATGAAACTTTATTTATGTATCATGTAGACAGCCATCTCTTCTATATCATAATAGTTTGTTTAATGTGTTTCTCAAAGTACCTGTGTGCTGGAAACAAATCTTCATCTCCAGAAGTTTGTGTTTCATCCATGATGGATCTGAACAGTTTGATCTCCACTGACTCTAGATAGAAGAGACAAACAATCACACAAACTAATCAAAGCTAATCAAACAGCCTTCATCCGCCTTATTTTGGAAGTAAGCTGTTTTCTGTGAATGAGTGAGATTTTTGATGATCAGCCGCTACAGTTAAAGGGTAAATACAGGAAACGGAATAAAACTGTGCGCTACAAACCAGTTCTATGCTAATAATAATGAATTAAAATAATTAGATAAATACCAGTGTGCGGTATCGAGCAGCATAACGTAGTGTTTTTGAATCGCTAAATAACGGAATCGAAACCCAGCCGGCACATGACCAACCTTCAACGTTGAAATATGGTTGAAATAAGGTCAGTTGTGGTTTCAACGTTGAAACAATGTTGATATAACGTTTAAAGCTGAACGGTTGAAAAACTGCCGGCACACTACCAACCTTCAACATTGAAATATGGCTGAAATAAGATCAGTTTTTTTTAACGTTGCAACAACATTGAAAATGTTTAATGCTAAATAGTTGAAAAATTATTTATATTAAATTTTTTAAGATTATTATTATTTTAATAGCATTTTACAATATTTTAATCATAATACATATTCTAAAATCTAAAGGTATATGTTAAATATTATCATCATTAACAACAATAAAACTAAATACATTTCGCTGCTTTATCACGCTGAAACAGTTCCTATTGGTTGTTTTACTTTATTGCTATAATCATGATTGGTTAATCTGGCTGTCATCCAGGAAACTGGACAATGAAACAGTCTTTGCCTTTCTACATTTGAAAATATGATGGTTATTATTGTCTTTCTGTGAGTGAGGCTGCTGACTGTGAGCTTCTGCTCATTGTAACTGCTCGGTCGGTCCCGAATTATTTAATATTTGCCTGTTACTTTTTTTTTTTTTGGAGCGAATTTGAGTCGTGACATGTCAATGGAGAACAAAAACTGTAATGTGAACACAAGAAGTGTCAGACGTGTTCTGCGAGGTCCTGCAAACATACTGGCAAAATCTCTATCTTTATTATCTTTTGAAAATAGTAAAGTATATTGTTACATTACCAGAGTTTACAAATGGGTAGCTTAAAGGACATGTATCCTGCAGAAGATAAATACCTGTGTGTGTGTTTTTGTATTGCTTTATCACAGATGCTCAAGTTAGATGCTCATCTGATGTTGTTGTGTTGCTGGTAAGTTATGTGTTAATGTCTGTCTTTTAAGATTTTTTTCCACATTTTCCTGATATGAATCCCATGCATTAGGTGTGTTATATATGTTTTTATACTTATAATAACCTCAAAGTGTTTTCTGAAACATATAATTGCAAATGTCGGTACAATTTAAATGAATTAATGAAAATACATTTAAAAATGAATTAGGATTTTTTAAAGCAGTGGTTCTCAAAGTTTCAGGATCCTTCTAGTGGTTACGCAGGGGAATCACTAAATTAAATATTAATTAATGTTAATACATTTTAATTTAATCTTTGAGTAAGATTTTTTTTTACATTTAAGTACAGTACAGTTATGTAACTTTTGTTATAACACATTTTAATTTAAACTTTAAGTTTTCATTCACCTGTATGTAAGCACAGTGCAGTGTTAATGTTTAAACTGTGTATTTACAATGTTAAAGTGGCTGACAACAATAAATATTTTTATTAGGAATAAAACTGCCTCATTTTTTAACTGTAGCTGAATAGTTAGGACTACTACGCTGTTGAAATTTAATGTTGGTCATTATGGTGGAACTTAGAGAGACAAATATTTTCTGAAGTGGTACTTGGAATAAAAAGTTTGAGAACCACTGGTTTAAAGAAATGGTATAAACGAAATCCTGCTTTTTAAGAACTTTTCATGAAACCATTTCTTCTTTCCTCTTGTAGAGTCATCAAAGATCCAGCTTATTATTGAAACATTGGTAAGAAATTGTTCATCTGCTAAATTGCACTGTCACTTCTGATAGAGATTCATCAACCTTTTGTGATAGGTTTTGATTTTACTTAGTTCAATAAAAATGTACTTAATTTGATTTTACTTGTTTTACTGCACTGTATTTCTAGTGTTCTGATTAAAACAGTGTAACTGTGGGCTCTGAAAACACTGCTTGTGAATAATTTAATATTGTAAACTTTCATCTGAATACATTAATAAGTGTTTAATGAAGTGTTGTGTACTTTGTTTCCATCCCCACTTGTTATTGAACTGTAAAGTGAAAATATTGTGTGATTTGTTTTGCATTCAGTTTTCAGTTAAATATATTTCACGATATCAAAATTGATATTTTATGAGGATTTATTTTTGGTGTTTTTATTTATACAGGACAGTACAGAAAGCACACAAGTGGGAGAGAGTGGAGGGGACGGCATCAGAAAGGACCTAGGGCTGGGACACTTTCAAGGATCACCTGAAGCACAAACACACTATATGCACAAGGCTGCTGGTTCTGACATTTTAGAGTCCCCTTCGGTAGAAATCACATTCTGCGTTCCCCATGGTAAAAAAAGACACAGTCCGGGGGGTTCACTGTTAGAAATAGCTTCCCCCGGCTCGGGGGGCCCCCTCTAATGCTAGGCCCTTGGAATTGTCCTAACCTTCCCTCCCTTACAGCGTCCCTGGTTGAAGGTTCCCTTCTCGAACCGTGCAACACATTTTCACTGCACAAATGTACACATCTCTTGTCATGAGACACAACAGTAAAACATGTATTTTACAGAAACTGTAGTTTTCCACCAAAATAAAAGATCAGCTGGTTTCAGTCATAAGGGTACAAGGGTTTCTCTTGCAAGTGCAGCACAAAATATGCATTTATATGCAAAAATATGCCAAATTATTTGACAAAAACCTTTAAATATTATTGTATTTGGATTGTTCTTCTACATGTTTTTAACAATGCATTCATACATACTCTGCAAAATAAAGTTTGGGATTATTTTCATCTGTTTTATACAGTATCTTTCCTAAATAAAACTGCTGTTTTACAATTTTGAGCATGTGGTAGTTTATTGAAGTTGATTGTAAAGTCATTGCTGCCAGTCATTTGGTTTTTACCCTTTATAATGTACAGTGTTGATCTAAATGCAAACTAGGCTCTAATTGAACATACAGTTGTGTATTTATACATGGTGCAAGGTACGACGGTGAAACAACGTCATGTTATCAACCTTGATTCACTTTTCAAAATCAACACTTAATTCAGCGTTAATCCAACGACTCCAGAACGACCATAATTCACCCCTGATGAAGGTAAGATGGTGAAACAACGTCACAATATCAGCGTTGATCTAATTTGCAAAATCGAAAAGTAATTCAACGTTGAATCAACTTTGAAATCCCGGCTGGGAAGCCTCGCGCATTCTTAAATTAATGCGCATATTTCAGATGAATGACAGTTAGAGGAACAGACTATAAACTACTTTCACTCAAATACATAAGGTTAGACAGGGGCGGCGTTAGGGGTGGGCTAAGGGGGCTGGAGCCCCGAATGTTTTCAGTAAAGCCCCGAATGTTTTTATTACCACCATGCATCAATGAGTTTTCATGCCCAATAAAGTCATTTATATTAGAATTTAATTTAATAAATAAATAAATAAATAAATAAATATCTCTCGACTCTCACGTCTACAGTGTCTGTCAATTTACCCGTTGTCATTCACACCCGACAAAAACCGCCCACTGAGTCTAGTGCTTCTGACTGACATGTAAACTGGCCAACCATCGATGAGCGTCTGTACGATCCAGCCAATGATATGAGATCTTTTGGAGCCAGGCGGTTTGTTGGCGTGTAGTATTTTACTAGATCAATTTATTTGAAAATTAAAATGGATATTTCAAAATTCTTCAAAAGAATAGCCAACACTTGAACGCCAAGAAACAACAGCTTCAGGTATCTGTAACTTTTAATCATAGTATTATATTTCTTTTTCGGTTTTAAATTGTGTCTGATTTAACGTTACATTTTGAACATCTAACAGTTAACGGTTGCGCAGCACAGTCTTTAGGACACACACACACAGTTATAATGTTTGTTTAGCACGGTCTGCGGCAGACTTTTCGTGTCAGGGCAACAATTCAATAAACAAGATAATAAAAAAGACATATTTCGCAAAGGAAATGGTTCCAAACAAAGCATGTTGTTGTGCTCTGCAGCAACACACAGCGGTGTTTACTGAATAAATTTGCTTGAATAAATGATTCACTGACCCATTCATAAAAACAGTTGCTTACTTTTTTCTGAATGAATCATCTGTTTCGAACGAATCCATCGATTAAATGACTGACCGACTCACTCATTAAGGCAGTGGCTTACCGCCACCTAGTGGCAAAGTACCATTCTAATTTTTTTCATAATTTCATATTTCTGTATTCCAAGATGCATTTCAGTGGCTTGAGTATTCCGTATCCAGAAATTCTGCATTCTGCTTTTCTTGTCGTCTCTTTGGCAAGCATCATATCCGAAACAGCAAAGACACATTAACAAGTGCAAGTTTCTCCAACTGGAAAAGGGCTTTAGAATCATTCATAGAGCATGAACAAAGTAGCCTTCATAAGGCTTCCATGACATGCTGGAAGAGCTACAAAACAGCTGAAACACATGGAGATATGAATGATGCACAGACTTCAGTAGAGGGTAAGGTTTATCTGCCAGACTGAATAACTTGAATCTGTTTACTGTAATGCATAAACAAATGCATAAAGTCCTTTGACCGGTATATCTTTGTAGAGTAAGAGTATGTCAGTGCACTGCTTAATGTTTGCTTCTTATCCCTGTTCTACCAGGACGAGTGTAGCCAGTCAGGCTTGATTGGAAAAGAAAAGAAAACTGAGAGACAGAGACAAAAAAAAAAAAGTGAGATAGAGACACAACATCAGCATATGTGTCAGGATACAAGGGATAAACTTTAAATAAAATGTTTTAAATTTGTTTTTGTATATTTTAAACAAGGTAAATCTTTCTGATTTATTAAAATAAAAAGTCACATACATGGATTTTTCTGGGCTAAGCCCCGGATCTCCACTCACCCTAGAACCGCCCCTGAGGTTAGATATATATTTTAACACAAATGCTGTTTAGAGTTTTGAAGAATCGAATTCAGCAGGAAACACAAGAAACGTGTTCATTTGCTTTCGGGTGAAAAATGCGTACATACCGATTCACATTCCCATCCGGTAACTCCACACAAACTCCCGATTTAGCGTTTATTAGCGATTCTATTTAAGATTTAAATATATAATGTGTTGTAGATCATCGATTCTGTCTGTTTAAAATGGCCACATCAACTCTGTTCATTACTTTCACTTTCATTCATGAGGAGAGCGGTTGCCAGATCCCGGGAAAATGTTCCTCCCCCGCCGGCATTTCAACGCTGAAACAACGTCAGGTACCAGGGTTCAGTCAACGCTGAAATCGCGACATTATTTCACCATCTTACCTTCATCATGGGTGAATTATGGTCGTTCTGGAGACGTTGGATTAACGTTGAATTAGGTGTTGATTTTGAAAAGTGAATCAAGGTTGATAACACCCCAGCAAACAGGGGACGTCCCCCGGACGTTCCGAACGTCCGTTTAGGTCCGCAGTACGTCCCCAGATAGCACGCGTACGTCGCGGGGACGTCTGTGAGATGTATGCGTTTGCATCTGGGAGACGTATTTTTTAGGGCGTTTGCTCATCTGGAATACGTCGCATAGACGTCCATTTCCGACGTTCCAGCGATATCCGGTAGACGTACTACAGACGTTTAATATTAGAATGTTACGTCTATTAGACATCTGATTTACATAGCATAGACGTCGTTCTTAATTATACGATTTTAGACGTTCCTTCATTATTTACTGTTATTGATAACAGCTTTAGTTACACTTATTATGCATGCGGCTACATATAAGTATGATAACTAAACCCAAGTATTTTCCACTCAGAATGAAAGAACACAACATGCTGTTGAATGATTTGTATCATTTTATTAACAGTGAATGAAAATAAGCAGTCGTTTATGTTATTATTATTATTATAATCCTGAAACAAACAAACAACAAAAAAGCAAGTTGATTAACAAGGCATTCTCCCTGGGGCCAACGTGTTTTTCAGCCTCTGCTTCAGTTGGCGACGGAAGCACGGGATTCTTCATAGCTGCTCCTGCATGTTAAAAGGTAAAACTTGAATAAGTTTAACAAATAAAACTTTTTTCACTTATTGGTTAATTAAATCCTCAAAATATGTTTTATTTAACTGGGCTCTTATGAATTTAGACAATGATAAGCAAAGTATAAAAAATGTTTGCAACATCCGTCCTTCCCTAAAGCTATAATGTCTGTCAGTATCAATTAAATTATTCATTATTCAATTAGTCATGTAAGATAAATGCATGCCGATCCAAAAAAAATCCATTTAAGAATTATGCATTAACTGCGCAAAATAATGTAAAATCAGACATTTATTTCGTCTTATACGTCTGTTTAATTGTTCATATGATCCCGAGTCGAGTTACTAGCTGAGAATGATTAGCCTGCGTTAATAAAATCTAATTAATATAGATAATTGATCTGCAGTTAATGCTTGTCGACTGTTTTTAATGTCAGTCAGCGTTTTAGGATGTAATATAACATACTGTACAAGTAGGAAGTTTAATGTCTGTGCTTTCTATTTGATTGGTCACTGTTCATTTCCAGTGGTGCTGAAATTCTGCTTCAGTCATAAAAACTTTAAACTGCTATTGTCTATTGTAAACTGCGTGTAATCGGTTTCAGGTTCTTTTAGAGTGACTTCCAAATTAGTGGAGACACAGCCTGAGTTGAATATTATTAATTTTATATTAAGTCTACTTCGAAAACTGGGCTGGTCAGATTCAAGGAATCGACTCTTTTGGAGTCGACTCCTCATCAGTACTGCGCAAGTGCGCATGTGCTTACAAAGATCATCACATCTATTCTCACGTGCAGTGTTGCCAACTTAGCGACTTTGTCGCTAGATTTAGCGACTTTTCAGACCCCCTTAGCGACTTTTTTCGAAAAAAGCGACTAGCGACAAATCTAGCGACTTGCCTGGACAAACCTTATTTAGTCTCTGAGACTCTCTGGTACTGCCGCACGAGCGCGAGGTCTCTCTTTCCCAGCGCGCGCATCTCTCTCTCTGCATCTGCTCTGTTCAGTGAGCGCAGAGAGGAGCAGCACTTTCAGTTAAAAAAATATTCTGTTGCTTCTAACTCTATTTTACATGCGAGTATAGCCGAAATCACAGCACAACCATTGTCTTAATCGTACGTGTATTTGATTTCATTAGACAATGTCGTGAATAGGATTTTTGTGCTGATTAATATCTTTGAGAGCTGGTTATGTAGTCTTAATGGACCGCGTTTCAGTCATTATAATATTCATTCCGTTGTTTGTCAACAGAAACATTAAAATATAATTATAAAAACAGTTTTATTGCGAATTTGGCTGCATTAAAATGCAGTATGTAAGCACAGGGAGGCAAGAAAATACAAGTATAGGTCTCTGCGGAACAAAAAGGGGGCGTTTCCCCTTTTAGGGGTGTTTTCATACAAGAATTAGGCGTTTTTAACAATCCAATCAAAAAAGTACGGAAGCCCTGAAAGCCACACATCATTATTTTTTTCTTTCGCGTTTTTCCGATCAATGATTTATGTAAAAATAAAGAAACAAAAACGAATGCTGCATGTCATTTTTTCTTAAGTGCCTAAGTGCAGACGCATTGAAACATTTTACTCAATGATACAACATTTAATTTACGAATACTTAGCTTAAAGGAAATGTGTGAGAATTTTAAACCAAGTCAAACCTCAAATGAGTAACCGCTGAAAGGGAACTACGTTTCAGTATTATTGTACTTTAGTCAGACAAATAAAACGTAAAAGGCTTTAAACCATTTACTGTGACAAAATTACAAATAAATAAATATCATTCAGCATAGTCTATTCAAAGAAAACTATTATCTTTAATTATTTATAACCATTTTTGGTCCATCATGTTTTAACAGTATATTGTTGCGCTTAAAAATATTTAAAGAGCACAGAAAATGAGCAAAAGATGTATTTAATATTTTATTTACAAACAAATGTCAAATTGTATTTCCTTAGTGTAAACCTTTTTCATAAAAGCTATAAAAGTGTGACATGACTGCACTTATCAACATATGAGCACCATTAAAGCCTAAAATACCTTTAAATACCTTCCTGCGGAACAATTTAGACAGCATTTTACATTTGGTGTTTACTCAAGTTATTTATAATTAACTCTGTTATTATTATTATTATATATTAATATTATCATATATTATTATATATTAGTATTATTATATATAATTTTTTCCCTCAACATATACAAATATAGAAGCAAATGATTGCATTTGCATTTGAACTTGCCATATTTTTACAGAATAAGCTTTATATGCATTACTGATATTTAGCTGACCTTGTGAAATTGATTATAAAGAAAATGTTGACCTGAAATGATGACTCCAAAAACTTTAAACAGTAGGATAATTTTATTGACCACATAGCCACAAACTTATAACACTTAAAACAAATAATTATTTTAAATGCAATATTCTTAGTTGAGTGTAATAAAAACAAACTAAAAAGTATATAAATTAATATTCAAGAAATAAAAACCTGTTAGTATCACTTTATTGATTGCATAGCTACAAAACTAAACTAATTCGTATTTTAAGAAAAATATTTTCTAAAAGGCGAGTGATAACAAAAGAAAAAATTTGAATCTAATCTGAAACATTAAATGTTTTCTCCAGCCTATGCTCCAGCCTCATAAAAACAGTCGCTTCCACAATATCCCTCGAAGTCATCAGAGGAGTAAAACCCCTGCAACACGCCTCTTTGTCCTCTCCCTCTGTAGCCTGCTCCATAATGCTTGTACAAGCTGTCACACTGAAGGCATCTGGATATTGAGTAAGGAATCCTGTACAGGGATCTGAAGTTCTCACTAAATGCCTTCCAGTTCACCACACCTGATAAATGTATATTAAAAAAAAATTCAGCTGATCTCATTCACAGGCAACTGCCTTTAAAGTGCAACAATGTACTGGCCACTGTTACATGTCAATTGTGAAAGAAACAAACAGAGCTTCCATTTACCTAACAATGATATCAAGAAAAATGGGAAGGGTAATAAGACAAAACCTACTGTCCAACCACCGAAAGTGAGCCTCTCGCCGGAAACTTTCCATGCACACAATGTTGTTGAAGCAACTGCATGTAAGGGCAAGGGTGCGGATTGCAACATCACCATCATGAACAACAACTTCCAGCAAGATTGCTCGAAGAACTACCAGAGGAAGCTGTGGAGGAACAAAAGTTGTGGTCATAATAATCCAACTGCAGTTTAGAGATCGAATAAAATGGCAAATACATGCCTGCTGTATGTTCAGGGGTGTGTCACTGGTTGCAACTACAAGGAAGAGACAATAGAACAGCAATAATTTGGGGAAAACAAACAAGTAAAAAACATTTGTAATCAATAATGCAGCCCCTCAAACAAAGTAAACAATACCAGTGTCTTGTCTCTTGTCAGCCCCGATTCGCCTCTTTTTTCTTTGCTGGCTTTTTGTGAATGATCTTGATGAATTTGTGACATAAAAATACATTATTAAATATCAAGACAAATAGCGAACAATATCAAGATTGACTGCATGCAGGTAAGACCAATTTAAAATATCACCAATTGTAAATACATTTCGCCATCCAAAGGGATAAATACCAGGGGGAAAATGCATACCTTGGTGGGAACAGCTCCAGCAAAAGGGCAGACCACCATCTTCTAATACTTGGCATGTCTGACTTTAGTTTGGAAAAAAAACAAGTTTATCAAAACAAATAAATTGCAAACTTACAGAATATATTTTAATATGGTTGGTAAACCCACCTCTGAGAAGTCAAACGTTCCACCCAGGGTAATATAGAGAGCATACTGTAACATGAATGACGTATTAATTACTGCACATGTGGGCTAAATTCTTACATGACATCTGCAGAACCAAAATAACTATTACTCCTACCATTAGTGTGAAGACTCCACAGCTACAAGACAACTCTTGTCGAGGAACATCCTAGACATAGGTATAAATGTGTGTACAATACAATGTATAAATTAAGGATTTGTAACCACAAAACAATCTGAAATAATTTCTTTATTCTAAAGCCTTTATCACTAAAGACACTATACACTATATTACCTTTAATGCAAAATACAACATACCTCAAGGTCCTCAGAGAAGAACTCAGTCCATGGCCCAGGACAGAGGCTGAGAGCAATTTCTCTGTCAAAACACATTTGAAAAAAAAAAAAAAGTTAAGATTTTTCCTACATGCAGCTAAACAGTAAACAGGGTTTTAAAGAACTACCCCGCAAAACAAAATTTGATAGGGAGAATTTTTTAAAAAACAGAAATAGAAGTAAAGGCAGGTTTAACGGGAACTGTCCAACCTTTACTTTTTCCACGGCTTTCTTCTCATTGCAAATATGCACAACATTTTGGTAAATATAAAATTTAGTAAAATAAAGTGCATTTCGTAAATTATATAGGATGAGAACAAAGTCAATAGAAATAGGGAAAAAAAAGAACAGGACAGAAAAAAAAAAAAAGAACAGAACTGAATGTAGAACCAGGCTGAACCATAGAACATAATTTTTTAGCACTCTAGGCAAAACCTGTATATGGCAATGTAAGTGCCATCACCAAAACCTGGGCTTCTCAGCGAATTGAGAAAATACAATTCACTCAATTTTGGCTTCATGATCTGAAAAATTTTACCATGTGTTAAGTTGTTAGAGAATGCATAATATCAAGGAATAACATGCAAAATGTAGCTTTTTCCACTTTGTACAACAAATGGTTGGTTAAAGTAATGCAACATCTAAGCAGACTCACACACAGCATCCAGTGTCCTGGCACATAAGATGGAAAGACCACAGCATCCTTGCTGCTAATTTCAGGCTATATGTATAGTGAAAATATTTTACACAAAAATGACTTAAATGTATGCAACATATTGAAGACATTCCAGACCTGCTTAAAACTTAAATCATACATACAGGTAAGCTGTCCAGTGGATGTGCACAAATAGGAGGTAACCAGGTCACAATGACATGGCTGTTAACTGGATAGATGTCCACATTCTGGAAACAAAAAGCGAAAATGTTTGTTTTGAGTATTTTATCTAAATGCCTTTATTTCTGCTTTTTAGACTTTTAGGTTAAACCTGTGAGAGGGCAATCCGTTGCAGAACACAAAAGCAGGAATTCAGCACCTGTGGGGAGGGGGTGGATATCAATTCTACTTTAAATAGGACTTTCATGGTTTCAATATGGTTTATTGTTTAATATCTTTAATGCCAGCTTTTCTTACACTTCCTTCAACCTCAGAAAGTTCTGTCAGAGTTGTAAAGTCTTTCTGTTTTATTACTGTAGAGCCCACATATGCCACTTCATCATCCTTACTTACTGAAAGAGCTTGAGCCACCTGTCATGAGATTAGAAATGTTAAATTATTGAAAAGTAACACATTCCTATTGCAAATCTATCTAAATCTAAATCTAAAACTGTCTAATAGACCTGGCATTGCACACAATGAATATCGCTGGATCTTTGACATACTGTATTACCTACTGTGAGTCCTTAGCCATCTTCAAGAATCGGCTTAAAACACATCTCTTCCATCTTTATGTGACCCTCTAACTCTAGCACTCACTATTCTAATTCTATTCTCAAAACTACCTTTACTACCTTTAACTACCTTTCTAATCTTTTTGTATTCTTGGTTCTTTTCATTTATTATACAACTGTATGTGTGTGTGTGTGTGTGTGTGTGTGTATGTGTAAAAGATCTCTTACACTAGCTTGTTCTATTCTATCTGTTTTCTTTTTATTTATTATATTATTTAAAATCCCATGCTACGTGTACTGTGTTAACCTAACTGAGACTTGTTATAGCACTTATATATCATTGCTCTTTTTTTTTTTTTTGATTGCTTCCAATGTCTTCATCTGTAGGTCGCTTTGGATAAAAGCGTCTGCTAAATGAATAAATGTAAATGTAATGTAAGTTGCTTAGGATAAAAGTGTCTAATAAACGCATAAGTGTAAGTTTAAATAAAAATGTCAAATTGAATCATAATGGAGGAGTGCAGTTAGATTACCAGTTTACGCTGTGATCGATTCAGTGGCTTGCTCCAGCAAGCTTTAGTAGGTTTAATCAGGTGTAGTCTGGTTCTTTCAGGACCCCTGTTCTCCTTATCTAAAGACACAAAGACAAATAGACATATTTCAACTTTGCATAGCCATATAAAAATTAACGATTCAAAGTATACATATATTGAACTTGCCTACAACCAGACGTCCAAGCGAATCTTTTTGGAGATTCACAGTAGTTTTTGAGTGGCACTTTTGGATTTTTTTCAGCATTGATTTGTTTTTCTCCTCATTCTGAATGTGCAAAATATTTCTGACAAAAAACATGTGAGTGGTGGGAGACATCATATTCAGGAAGTAGTTATTCTTCCGCATTCCAGAAAAAAGCTGTTCTGCGGCTTGTGTGTTAACACTACCAGCCAACTCTGGAACAAGCTGGATCTTTCTGAGTGAGTCTCGCACATCCTTAGAATTAGACTCGTGGAATTTGTCATATAGGGCATAGTGATCTGAGGATCCAGTCACTGGATGGCAACTGACATCTTCATCCAACTTCTTTTCATTCAGCCAAGGTAGGCTAACAGTAAGGGTTCCACTCAGTGCAGCCCTCAGATTGTCTTCTGTATCCTCTGCAAGCCGCCCGTCAAATGGTGCAAATGGCATTGCCTCTGGTCTCCGGACATTGGAATGGGTGGCCAGTCCTCTGGCAAAATCATAAATGCAGATGTTTGGCATGTGTTTCCAAGAGAACAACATGTCAGAAAAGTCTCTAGGACTTTCAGCACGGATGAGACATTTCACACTGTAAACCACACCACAAGGGCATAAAATGACTGCCCATCCACCTGAAAAGAATAGTTTATTTGGTAAATGGAATGGAACTTAATAGCTTTCAGAATATGTGTTTTTTAACTCTGAGCACAACAAATACCTGATGCTCCCCAAACTTTCTGAAATATTTTGTCATATGCAGTTCTGGTTTGCATCTGTCCTCTCAGTCTGGATAGAAGATCAGTCTTTGATCCTTGAGTAGCAACTCCACAGGCCTTGCAAAGTTTTCGAATGTCAGCAACCTGTTGTTGGAGCACAAATATATTTGATACTAGCATTACAATTATCATTGCCACTGTAAAACTAGTTATTTGTATATCAGTGCTAGGCATGACTTGAAGGTAACAACTAATTTAGACCTGTATGATAATGAATTTTTTTTGTTTATCTTCTTGCCATCATTTTTTAATTGCTAAATGTAAGTTGATTTGTTTAAGGTGTAAAATACCTTTAGCTTCATTAATTCATCACTTAGTCTTTCCTCGGTTATGTCCATTTCAGTGATGAGGTCTTGTGCACTTGTGCTCTGCACTTTTTGCCACTCTGTGTTTAACACAATTGGTGCCTTGCGTGTGTATCTGCCGATCCAGGGGGCCCAGTATTCAAAATTGGGTTTTATATTGTAAGGATTTCTGTCCCCAGCTAAGATCATAGAGGAAACAAAGAAGCAATTCAAACTCATGAAATAGGACTTTTGCTTGGAAGGTTTTTTTAGAAAAATAGTTCATGGTCATTTGCAATAAACTCTTTACCCTATTCTAAATAATGGCAACAGATATATTTTGCCTCATTCATCCAGCTGCACACAGCGTATCTGCATGATGTGAAGAACTCAAAAGTATTCATAAGAGACTAAACTTGTTTAAATTCTTGTTCATAATATTTAATTAAAAAAGATGTAGTAATAAACTTACTTTTCAACAAGCCAGCTGCAATCCTTTCCATTGAAAGAGTCTCCCAGAAGTCCTCTGAATTCACCTCACCATTGTAGGTTTCATGTGGTTCACTTATGTCACTGACTGGATAAAGAAAATAAATTACATTTTATACAATTTAGCTTTAAACTAGAAAATGAAATAAATAAATAAACGTGTGACTTTTTTACCTGGCATGCTGAACACTCCCTTTCTGTGTAAATCCATCACAACAACTGGAGGATGATGACCACATTTTAGACATGAAAAGTTATAATCATGGTGGGTCAGTGCCTCAAAATGTAAATATGCATGAAAAAACTCTGAGTCCTTTGGGTAAGGCACATGTGATGTCTTTTGCAAAATGGAACGCACTCTTCCAACTGACACATGAGCCTTAGTGGGAATAAACATAAGAACATGTATCAGTGTTAGTTCAGGATAAAGTCTTAAGACTTATGTCTTTTCCATTTAACAAATAACTAATTTAAGAAACAAAACCTGCACAGAATTCCTTATGAAAATGCACAGAAAGACGGTTAGCAGCAGTTGATCATTAAAATTGTGAAGCCCATGCATCCAGTCCTGGTATCGGTAAAACATACCACAATTACTGCATTTCTTGCAATATGTGGATATTCCTGATGAGGTAAAAAAAAAGACATTAATAGGACATGTAAAATGATCACATGGCAATTATAATGTACTGCATACTTAAACCTACACTGCCCCAAATACTGTAGCAAATGCAAACTAAATAAAAAAAAAAATTACTGCATAGTAACAAGAACCAAGGTCTTAATGAATATTCACATATATATGTAACAACTGAAAAAAAAAACCCAACAATGCCTACCAGTCACTACACCAGTGAGCATTGCAACTTTAGCATTTCTGGTGATGAGGATAGGAGCACTGAGGTGAACAGGTCCAGGGCACTGAGAGCAGAACTCCTCCTCAGGAATAAGATGTTTAGGAATATCTTCCTCCTTTACATCTTCTGTAAAAACATCTGATAGTGTCTCAGGAAGCTTTTTATTATGGTAAATATATTGTACCATCTGCTTCAGGCCTTCACCCTTTGGAGGATATTCCCACTGTTGGCCAGACATCATGACATCCTCATGTTGTGATGGTTCTCTCACTGCCTCAGCTTGTGGCAGCGTTGTGAAGAGCTGCCGCTTCATTTGAAAGAGACACCATTTTCCAATACTCTTATGCAGGCATGATTTTCTACCTTTGAGACAAGGACAATGCCAAGTGTTTGTCTTGGAATTGTAATTAACCAAGACTCTGGCCAATCTACTGTAATGTGAAACCTTTGGCTCATATACAGATATGTAATACTTGTAGTCAGGGCCTCCAATAGTAACAAGGCTAGCAAATGTGGCACCTTTACTTTTAGCCTGATCTCGCTGTTTAAGGCATTGGTTTTTCCTTGTGTCACCAAACCATTTTTGCTCAACCATCTCAGTTAACACATCTTCTGATAAATCTTCATTAGGCGCAATAGCACTGGAGTAGTCTACTGACCTTAGATGAACACACGGTGTTACCAAAAGGTCACTCCTTTGTGCCATTTCAGCACATGTGTTGCAGACATCCATTTCACACATAACCTTCTGTGATGAGCCCCAAATTTTTTTTGCCACATGAATGGGGATACAGGGCCCACGAAACGTTTTAGCCACTACATATATCCCATTCTTTTTATCAACACACTGTGCTGGTAGATGAGAAGTTGAAGTTATGGGATTTATGGCTTCATGTTTACGCTCAATGTGTTTTTTTAAATTTTTTGAATTCAGACTTACTCCACAGTGAGGGCAACTCACAGTGATTTTCTTTCTCTTAATCACTAGTGGAGCCGCTGATTCTACTGGACGAGCGACTGGTTGCTGTGAAGATGTTTCTTGTGCTGGACGAGCGACTGGTTGCTGTGAACATGTTTCTTGTGCTGGACGAGCGACTGGTTGCTGTGAACATGTTTCTTGTGCTGGACGAGCGACTGGTTGCTGTGAACATGTTTCTTGTGCTGGACGAGCGACTGGTTGCTGTGAAGATGTTTCTTGTGCTGGACGAGCGACTGGTTGCTGTGAACATGTTTCTTGTGCTGGACGAGCGACTGGTTGTAGAGCAGCAGTAAAAGCTGATATGGGGTGTTTTTTGCAAAGATGCTCTTTTAAGGCACCTTTATTTATGTAGGTCTGTGGACACTGACAGCAGTGAAAATGTTTGGCCTTTTGACCACAGCCAAGGCCACAGCTGTATATAACATAATCTAAAATGGAGGTTAAAAAAAATAATTGTTAATACACGTTTTAAACCTTTTACACGTTTAGATACATCTTTTATAGACATTTTTGAAGCGGTGCTTACACACTTACCTCCATGTTCAACAGATCTCAGTTTATGTCCAGCTATATGGGTCATTATTTGATGATACTGGCATGGCTTGTATGTGTCAGATGAGCAGAAAGGGCATGTGAATAAATTAGCATCTTCATGGCAGCGCTGTGGTTGAGGATCTTTACCTCTCCGCTGAACTGTTATGTGCTGAAATAGCACAAAGATAAAATATCCACACATTTCTATTTAAGACACATTCTTTCCACAACATTTTACTAAAACAATTAGCATTCTAAACTGACAAGGTAACTACCTGGTTAAACTCGATTAACAATTGTAATTTACTTAATTATCTAATTGAATTGACTAAAAATGTGTGACAGGAAAGTTAAGCAAGCTATCATTATCTACACTGGAGAGGTAAACCAAGGTTTCACGGCTAAAGCAACACAGATAGGCCTATATCAGTGAGAATAGAACATGCAGGCTAATAACGCATGATCCTAGATTGTGACTAAAAGTAAATTGTTTGGAGCTTTTAATAACTTAGTGGGGGAACAAGCTAGAAAAGTAACACAAATTAATCAAAAACAAATTGGCAACAATACACTTACATTCATATTTAGGCGATCTCTCAGTAGCAGACGGCGCTTGTGCTTAATTTCCGCATCACTTACTATAACGTTACTTGGGTTGATGGGAAAATGCATTTGGGAATCGCCCACTCAATTTGAGCAAATCAGAGAAAGAGATGGGTAAACACCTATTTCAGTTTGAAGACGCCCAAAAATTGGGAAAAGCCTCTTTTTGTTCCGCAGAGACCTCCTTCTCAGAAAATACGACGCATTTACGTCATGAATATGCTAATTAACGTATGACGTCATCTAGCGACATTTCGCGACTTTTCAGGCGGGGTTTAGCTACTTTCCATTGAAAGAAGTTGGCAACAGTGCTCACGTGGAAGTGATCGCCGCGGGAAAACTGAGGTACGTAGCCTGATTCATTGTCATTAATATGTGTGGTGTATGTTTGATTTTATATAAAGTAAATTAAACAGATAAGTATTAACTTAACATTGACGAATAGGTGTTTCTGTGGTTTAGTCAAGTCGCGGTAACAGCTGATTTTGTGGTTCATCAAGAGTTCTTCGTCACTTAGCCTAACTGTTAATGTTAAAACAAAAGTTTCCATTTCTAAAACGCTCTTGTGTGTATGAAACAACGTTTTACACTGTTAAAACGGCATGTATCTGCTGGTAGGCGCATGTATAATATATATTATGTTATGTAGGCCTAATCTGTAGGAAAAGCTCACGAGGAGTAATCGTGCTTTAACGAACAACTTATGATTTTAATAATGCATTGATACATGCTGAAATTAACATTAATTAAGATTAATAAATTGTGTAGAAGTATTGTTAATTCTTAGTTCATGTTAACTAATGAACCTTAATGTAAAGTGTCCCCCGTACACTGTACATTGGAAAACATTTTGGACGTAACTTACCTATTAGGAGTGCTCCTATGTTTGTTTTCCTGATCCCTCGCTTTTCACCCCTACCACACCAGTTCAGCTGTTTGGCTACAGGACCGAAAACCTTGGAGCATATTCTCCATATGGTTTTCTTCAGCGTGTGTCCTCCGCTGATGGATAACCTGTTCACCTTAAAAATAAAAACAAATTTCAAAACATTATAGACAATGCACAAACATTATGGTCCTGTTTCACAGACAGTGACAGAGCTGAGTAGTTACTTACAAATTGTAATCTGTTACTGATAACAAATTACATGAAAAAATTGTAGTTAGCAATGAAATCCATTACATTACACATTTTAAATAATGTAATAAGACGAGTTAGGTCAAGTAATCTAAAAGTAGTCTATCAAATTTAAATAGGATAATCAAAGTACCATATGGATATAAAAATACAAAGAGTAAATAAATATATTTTAATTGTTGTTATTAACTGCACGAAGTGCATTAAACATTATATTATGTCAAGGTTTCTCAAACCGGTGTTTGTAAAGGAACTGCAGGAGGCTTGTGAGTTTAATGAAAAGCTAATAATTATTTAAATCACAAAAAGATGTTAAATTAAAATAAAGCATTTTAAAATCAATAAAAAAAAACGTTAAAAAAGTTTCATTTGTTTACCTGCATGTCATGTGACCATAACCAGTGTCAGAGAACCAATGAACATAGAAATGTGATACTTAATTATTAAAAAAAAATATATTTTAAAATCTCATGAGTACTTTTAAGTAAATATATTAGGTGAAAGAGGATCAGATGACAAAAAAAGTTTGTGAATTTGTGCATTTTAATGTGTTTAAAAGACTAAAGTCATCCAAAGGCATAGAAATACATGGTTAAACAACCTACAGAGGAATGATTCAAATAAAAATCAATGTGTTGATGCTGATCCTATGTTCTTAAACATGAAATTATTTTTGTAAATCCAGTGGTTAAACGCTGCCACCTGACTAATGATGGATCTCTGTGTGAATGTCCAGAAAACCTGAAGACTTTCTGAATGTATATAAGCAGCCTGCTATTTTAGAAAGGAAAATTTAAAAGATAAAAAAGAGGAATTAGGAAATTAAATTCAGAATAATCTATTGCTATTTTGTAAATATTATTTAATCATGTAATCCATAAAAAAGTAACTGTAGTCTGATTATGAGTTTTATAAAAAAAAAAATTAATCTAATTACAAGTTCTTTATTTACTAGAATCTGTTTACGTAATCCAGATTACATATAGTCAGTTACTACTGAGCTCAGAACAGGGATTAGTTTAAGTCAGGACTATAGGTCCTAGTTTTGCTTTTATAAAAATGCTGCATGTGTGCATCTTGAGATGAAGCAATGGCACTGACATATTGTAAGGAATGTCATTGCAAGTTATTTTCAGTTAAGACAGCTCACACATGCATTTTAGTCTGGGACTAGCCTTAAGCCTGGTCTGTGAAACCGGGTATATAATAGACATTATTTACTTCAGTACAACTGTTAAACCTACAAATGTCAATGATTTTTACCATCTTTTGCATCATTGCTTTTTCTGATAATTGTCTTTCCAGTTTGTCTAGTTCCTCCATGGTTGTGAGAGGAAAGACATCATCCTCGCTGTCCACCAGCAGCACTGGAGCACTGGAACGACTGTTAGCTGCAAGAGACTGGACCACTGGAGTCAGATGATTGATCTTCAGGTCCAGAATCACCCTCTCAACAGGAAAGACATCATCCTCACTGTCCACCAGCAGCACTGGAGCACTGGAACGACTGTTAGCTGCAAGAGACTGCACCACTGGAGTCAGATGATTGATCTTCAGGTCCAGAATCACCCTCTCAACAGCAGCAACACAGTAGGTTTATCTGGGAGAGTATTTTAATTAAACTATAAAATGTATAATTTTACAAATTTAGCACTTCAATTTAACGTACGTGTACATTGATTAGTGATGCAGCTCCATCGTCTCACACCAGAAGCACCTGCAAGCACAAAAAGCGTTTAAATGTGATAAAACTAACACGTCATAAAAATTGTGTTGCTAAAGATATGGCTACATGCTTAAAGCAGGCTGATGATACACAGGGCAACTTTTTGGGCAACGTTGCTGTCAACAGGCAAAAAAATACAAATGTCTTACTATTTGTTCTTGCCTGGTGGGTACTTGAGGGTCTCTGTTCAGAGATTGTGTTCTCTGATGGATTGTACAGAAAATCTAATGTTACCTAGTGTTATTAATTTGCAGTGTATGTGTTTATGAATGTTCTTTTACCTTGAAAGTTAGATGGGTGTTCACCCCAAGCATCCTCTTGCTCATTTTCATTGGACAAGCTCACTGGAACAGCTGGAGTTAAGAAAGGTGAAGTTGGTAAGTTGTATTTGCTACCATGACAGTGCATGACACTGATACACTATGGGCTAGATTTACTAACAGCTTGCGCCAGCACAAACCTTCTTTTGGTGTTAAAATAGTACTGTCAGGATTTACTAAAGAGGCGCAGTAAAGAGTTAGTGCTGAAAAGACGTGGACACAGTTGTTTTTGCGTTTAACCTTACTGAATATGCATTTGTAGGAGTTTTCCTTTCAGACGCAAAATTTATGGGAGGAGAGTATTAAGATGAATCACGCAATGATTGAATAACATCTGTGCTCTTCAAATTATTTGTATTTGCTAAATTTTTAATACCCAAAAAAGGCATGTCTTAAAGCAGGCGGTAATTTGCGCTGCTCTTGGTAGATTGCACTGGTGATTGTGGGAATCTGGCTGCGTCTGTTCTTTAAAGTGTGCATTGTCAGTAAATCACACACAGAATTTTCCCTCCCATCGGCACATTTATGGAATTGCGCTCTAATGCTAATTTGGCCTGTTTAGTAAATCTGGCTCAAGGGCTCTTAAAGGGGTCATATGATGTGATTTCCATTTTTCCTTTTCTACAGTGTGTTATGTAGGTATTTGTACATGTATAAGATCTGCAGAGTTACAAAGCTTAAAGTCTCCACTAAAGGATTTATTCTATCTAAGAGATAAGGCTGATCCAGACTGTGCTAGACGGCTCATTCAAACACACCCCCACACGTCTACGTCAATATGTGGAAAGATTTGCGTAATGCCTTCCAAATGTTCACGCAAAGAAAGAAGGTGTGGTTTCAGGAACCGCAGTTAGTGTTGTCAGGGAGACGCTGTGTGTGTTTCTAGGCGAAAGCAAAAGCACTTTATGTGGCCTTCCGAAAGTAGATGCAATGAGGAATCATTGTTAAGATTTATTTACAACAGAACAGCACAACCTTCGGGTTTGTACAACACATTTAATGGATGACAGTTTTGTGAACCTAGGAGAGTACAAGGCTGGCTGTGCACAAAGGCTATTTAAAAAAAAAAAAGGTAAATTCCGACTTTGCTATGACAGTCTTTGCAACGATTGTATTGTAAAATGCGCTACACAAATAAACTTGAATTGAATCTGGCGCTTATTCTGAATCAGCTACTGTAAGTATGTTTTCTTAATAGTTTAAGTGTTTGCTATTGACTGTTCAAATGCAGAGTTTTGCACAGCGTAGAGTGACGCGTTGTGTGTTTACGTGTGTGTGTGAGAGTAACATCACAGCAGAGTAAACAGCCTGTCAGAAATCATAGCACCTCAGCTGTCTTAACCGTGGCTTGTGTACTGCATCATCACTGTGTCTGTCACGCGACTGATGGTAAAACTAAGGACATTATTAACGGTCTTGATATTTACTTTGAAAGATGAAGCTTGCGATTATGGAAAGGGGCGTTACATTTCCGACGAGTGCTTGTGGTGTTCGGCCAATCACAATGCATTGGGTCAGTTGGCCAATCAGAGCAGCCTGTGCTTGTCGGAAGGGGGGACTTTGTTGAAAACGATGTGTTTGAGAGAGGCAGGACATAGAGGAACTACAATAATGTACAGTATTTGAAAAATAATGTTTTTTGAATATTAAAGCATGTCAACATATTCTGTTACACCAAATACACAAAATAATGGTCTTTAAAAAAGCATCATATGACCCCTTTTAGTGATACCCCAGTAATGACTGAAATTGACTTTTGTTTTTTTACTTTGCATTCTTTCTTGTTGTGTGGTTGATGGTCTTTGGTCTTGAGAGAGTCTCAGGACAGAGAACGTGTTCTCTATTTAGAAAAAGTGAAAAATTTTTGTATTAGCTTGTGTTAGGCCATGACTCATTTGCAATTGTGTTTTTGATTTCCTCCATGTTCTAATTAATGCTTTTTACCTTGAGTGATAGATGGGTGTTCTTCCCAAGTTTCCAGCTGGCGGTCTGCATGAGAGAAGCTCTCTCTGAAATGAGCTTAATTGACATTACAAAAGTTACTCATTCTGCTGCTGCAACTGAATTGTGCTCTCTATTTCTTTGTATTTTAGCTTATTTAACTTTACATTCTTGCTTTAAGCAAGCACATTTTCTATAGTACACCTAGATGAAATGCTACAGTATTTCCAAAAGTGAGTCATACAACTTACACTGTGTTCTTTCTTGCTTGGAACTTGAAGGTCTCAGCACAGAAAATGCATTCTCTGATGGATTGTACAGAAATGCTGAATTACCTAGTGTGAGGCTGTCTTGTGTGCAGTAATTGTCCTTTTGTTTTCTTTTACCAAATACTAATTAATGCTTTTTTTTTACCTTGAATGTCAGGTGAGTGTTCACCCCAAGCATCTTGTGGCTCATCTGCCTGGGAGAAGCTCATGGGAATATCTGGAGCTGAGAATGATGGAACTGGTAAATTTAAGTAATTTTACATGACATTTTCATTTTAATGGCTGGTTTTTATTCATTAAAGTGTCTTGCAACTTCTGACATCAGGCAGAATAAGCACATGATTAAACATCTACAGTGTGTGCATAATTATTATGCGTGTATATATCTGATAAAAAAGATCCAAGTATTTTACAAATTACAAACCATAATAACCCATAACCACAAGCTGAAGTGTAATAAACAAATGAAAACTGATTTTTTTAAAAAGTTTTATGGATTGGGTATAGATAGGTTAAGAGTGACTCTTGAGGTACCAGCACCAGTTCAAGTCAGATGACAGCAACAGTGACGAGGGAGTTGTGGTGTGAGCTGCTACTAACAATGAGCAAAACAGACCTTTCAGGGTAAGGGATAAACTTAAAATGAACTCCCAAAACTTACTGCCAGATTCTGGAGACAAATTCTTCAAACAGTGGTACGAGAGGATGTGGTGGTAGTCCTTCAAGAGCCAGTCTCAAGCTACCTGTGTTTATAAAGCCTTTTAAGAATTAGTCTTAATGTGTTGTACAACACTTCAGCTTTTGTTTCGTCTTGTTTGGGGCTCATTTTTCAGGACTTTACTTTAGCAAAGACTCATTATACTTTTGCTGGCACTGGATACTAAAGGGTTCCTGATGGTTTCAAACTTAATCCTTCACCTTAATTAGTAAAGTCTTATACAGTTAATATTTTTTCTTCTCAACCTGTTTTTTGTGACCCTGCTACACCATTGAGTATTTCTTGTCCAATAGTCACACCTCAATTTGCAATTGCTATAGTGTTGCATCTTTCTCCTGGGTATTTAAAGGGGTCATATGACATTGCTAAAAAGAACATTATGTTGCGTAATTGGTGTAATGCAATGTGTTTATGTGGTTTAAGGTTCAAAAAACACATTATTTTTCACATAATGTACATTATTGTTGCTCCTCAATGCCCCGCCTTTCTAAAACGTGTCGATTTTTTACAAAGCTCATTATTCTAAAAAAGCGAGGTGTGCTTTGATTGGCCAGGTATCCAGTGCGTTGTGATTGGCCAAATACCTCAAGCATGTAATGGAAATGTTACGCCCCTCACTATACTGTGATGACATGTGTCCCGGCACAACAAGACTCGGTCCAGCCGCTCTGCTCGTGCACATCCCATCATCGCTTTCTTTTAGCAGTTCAGTCAATGTACTGTTAGGTGTAACTGAATAACTCTGGATATTGGTTTATTTCATGTCAGACGGAGTGTAAGGCAAGTTTATAAACTGAATAATTTAAGTAATTTGTGGATTAGTGCGAACTGGAGACGCAAACTGTTTCAAATGGTTCAGATAGATTTGGTGAACTGGTTCGACCGGTTCACTAAGAAGATCCGGTTTAAATAGAAAGATTTGTTCACGATCCGGACATAACTAGATGAGACAAAACAAATAAATAAACAAATAAACAAATAAAACCCATTACAAACGAGGCATTTGTTGCATCCAGTGGGGACATAATTACTGATTATAATGACTTATACTGTCTTTTTACGTGTTGCGTTGTGTATCACACTGCGTAAACATAAAACCATGTCTGCATTTGTGATCTGAAAACAACAAACAACAAGCGCTTCTCTACACTGCTCAAAACTTGCGTTTGAATCATCATTGGCAAATTATTTAAATATAAAAAACGTACCTACAGGCTTGGAGTCAGAAGCACCAGACTGTCCTTGCAAAGTTCGAACTGCCCAACTTTATAGTCCTTCATAAAATGCGCTGCACAAATCTGAATATTTGGGTTGAACTACAACTTAACCACTGATTTCTAGTCATGTCATGTCCTCTTTTGGAAGGCCAAACAAAGTAGTTTTGCTTTCAAAACTAAACACACAGTGACTCCACAACATGGCAGCGACGGCAACAGCGAGTATAAAAGTTATGCCTTCTTTATTTGCGTGAACATTTGGGCGGCGTTATGCAAATCTTCCCACATACTGACATAGACGTGGGGGCATGTTAGAACGTTTTAGGAGGGTGTGGTTTACTCTCTCTTTGGATTTGAAACTTTGCAACTTTACAGATCTTCTTTATGTACCAAGAGCTTGTATCACTCCAAAGAGAGAGGAAAAAATGAAATCGCATCATATGACCCCTTTAATCATTTTAAACTTTAAATTGTGAGTTAAATCTCTTTTTTGGCCAATTTTACCTGTAAAAGAAAAAATTCTTATGTATACAAAACATTTTTTCCTTCCTGCGCTCTTAACAATTATAGAACGCTTATAAATTATTAAATTATTTATTGAGATTGATGTGATTTGGAATTGGTAAAATTTGGTAAAAACTTGGAATAAAAATATGATCAGAAAATCAACTTGAATAATAATTGTTTACAAACTGCATGTCATCTATTTATTCAGCAATCAGAAACTTGACCCACCCTGTTATGGAGTCAGGCTTTTGAGTTGTCATAAATGCTGTGAATTTACAGCTTTTACATTGTGTTTACAGTACTCATGTAGAGCCCGTTACCTTGACAGCTGGGGAAAGTCTCAAAACGGGCCTGCTGTGGCTTCTCCATGGCCCTTTGGTGGTGACTAACAAGTGCTGTTGAAAGAATTGGTATTTAGATGTATGTCTGCCTCACAAAACAAGATTTAGTACTACACAAAGCCTTACTAAAGCTTGAGATTGCTATTGCTTCTAATTAGCAATCAAATGTTTATTATTAAATCATCCTTAGTATGTAAATCCTCAAGTTATGAATGTAATGATAGTAGTTCTGTCCAAACTGTTAAAATAGCTACAGAATTGGGTGAAGCTAAAAAAGAAAAGAATGATGTAAACCAACAAGTCACTAGAGCCTGTGCAATACATTGATCTTACCATGGCTAAGGAACATTCTTGAGCATGGAACAAAACATCCACAAATATCAGTTTTCTAAATTTAAAACTCACAATTGCTGAAAGAGTTCACTGCTTTGCTTGTTGTAAGAAGAGGTCGTACAACAGGACCTGAAAAAAAATATCACTCCGCAGTCACACACTATTATGTCTTACAGTCATTTAACTGTTTTATTGTATTTTTACCTTTTGTCTTGATGTGTTTTAGAGGTGCTGGAGCTTTTGGTGCGGGCTGGATTTTTGGTGTAGGTGGAGCTTTCTCTTTATTAATTTTCATTTTTTTGTTGGGGGTATCATGAAGGTCATCATCTGATGAGAATGTTTTCTTTCTAAGAGCAAAATCAGGGAATTAGATTATTTTACAAAAAATGTATTATATAGGTAATAAACTAGCATGTTTGGCAATTTAAAAAAAACAAAAACAAAAGTACAATGTAATTTCCTTTCCCAATTCAAACTCCAAGGGTGCGTACTACTTTCTGTGGTCTATGTAAAGGTTTTCTGACACCGTACAATAACTCAGGAAGGTTAGGAAAAGGCCAAAATATAATAATAAAAAAAAAAAGAAAAGAAACTCTGCTTATTTGATTCTGGCAAAATTATTTATTTGCATGTGGCAAAAAAAAATTGTCAAAATTAAACTTCGCAAGAAATTTGATTGTCGGACTAAAATCACAGATTTTGCGTTTTGATTGGTCAGCCTGCCTGTCAATTAAATTTCTTGCGAAGGGTCAATTTTGCCAATTTGTTTTGCCACATGCAAAGAAATAATTTTGATGTAATAATTTTTGAGGTTAATTGTCCGGTCGGGCAAGTACAATTCTCTTTCACTTGCCCCTTCACAAAATCCTCCTATCCCGGACAAGCTGAAAAGCGTTAATGTCGAGCCACGTAAATGTCATCCCTCTCTGAAATTATATTTTGCAGCTTTGCAACTTTCCCATCTATGTAAACAAAACTGTTGGCCTGGTCCAGTTTAAGAGTGTAAGAGCATGTTTTTATTTCTTTGTACTGTGAAGATCCATGAAAACATTCAGGTAGAGGGCCAGCCGTGTGTTGTTTTCTGAGCAGTGGTGGGTTGTTTTTCTCCTTTTTTTTTTTGCTGCAGCTTTGCATTTCTGAGAACCTTAATGTGCATAATTAGCGTTTGTGTCAGCGTGCGTATGTAAGAATTGTTGAGCCACTGATGTCACATGGACTGTTTTACCCATGTCCTTACTGCATTTCTGGACCTGCATTACAGTTGCGTTGTCAGAGGGAGGGTCAGAGAGCTGTCAGATTTCATCAAAAAATCTTAATTTGTGTTCCGGAAATGGAACTGACATGGAGGGAAATGGAAATGGAAATGGAAATGGAAATGACATGGAGGGTGAGTAATTAATGACAGAATTTAAATTTTTGGGTGAACTATCACTTTAAAAATGTGAATTCCTGATATCAAGAAATCAATTGTTATGATGAAACTGGCAAATCAGAGATGCAGGATGCTAGTATTTGTTTATGTAAGAATTATCTCTTTAACGTCTTCATTAAGACATTACTAACATGCTGCATGATGTTGTTGTAATTGATCTAAACCCAAATACTGAGTGGTCATTTAAAATATATACTTACAAAGTCAGATGCTCTCAAGATGTGGCTCTTAAAAGAGCCTTTGTGGTGTGTGTAGCTGCTGTAGACACAAACAAAAAAAGAGAGAAAAAGAAGAACGCATTTAAATGAGATATGTCTGTACACATTAAAATATTTTCACTTTCACCAGTGATTATTGATTAAGCATGTTGCGATAAATCTGGCAAATAAGAAATGCCGTTGACTGCTACTATTTTCACTTACAACAATCAGACGACAATCAATACTGAAAAAGAGAGAGAAGATAATTATTTTCACTGTAATCTATAAAATCCCAAAGTTTATAAAGGCTCTGATGGATATGTAGAATATTATTTGATAAAGCACGATAAGAAGAAGAATGAAGAGAAATGTTTTTGATGAGACCTTACAGACTACTAACAAATAAGCCACAGTAAAAATGCATTTTCATTCTTGAGAATCACAACAATAATAATAATAATTATTATTATTATTATGGTTGATTTTTAAAAGTGAACTAATTTTAAACAGTTTTACATGTTGAAGCAACGCGTTTTGCAACCAACCGCGGTGCATAGGCTATGTTCAGTTAGCAACAGACATAACAATTGATCCCAAATCAACTCCGATACACGTAAACGCATAGCAAAATTATAAAAATTAAAGAATATTATTTTATGTTCTATAATTGTTAGAAATGTAAATGTATGCAATACTATAAATCCATACAATTCCAAACCCATGTGACCTAAAGACGTGCATGTGCACATTATGCAGAAAGTTATTCGCTCATCTTTGTGCAATATAGAGAATATTATTCATAATAATAATAATATTTATTGCCTTTTGCTATGAAAGGAACATTTTCTTGAATATTTCTTAATGAAGACATTAAAGGGGTAATTTAAAAATAAAAACTAGCATCCTGCATCTCTGATTTTCCAGATTCATCATAACACGCATAAAAATAAATAAAAAGACTCAAGATACAGCTCTTAAAAGAACCTTTGTGTGTGATAATGTCATATAGATAGAAATTGCTTTGATTTATAGGGATTTAACTAATAAACTACTTTAGTGACTTTACCATTTGTTTTAATGATGTTTATTTACAGTGCAATTTATTCTGCTTACCTGGCTCCTGCAGACTTCTGTCCTGATGTTTGGCTGTGGTTCCCCCATCATCCACTCTTCGGCAACCGGTCTGTTTATGGAGACCACCATAATCTAATCTATACAGATCTAGTTGTCTCTTCTCCCACAAACTCCTCTTTCAGGTATGTTTTTTCTTTGTTGTTGTTGTTGTTTCAACAACGTTGACTGTATTTTTGTATACCAAAACACAGGGCTGCACAATATTGAAGAAAATTGCATTATGCGATTGCGATAACTTATTAAATAATTCAATATTTGAAATGCAATTCAATAATGCTTAAAGTGTGTAAAATAAACTTAAATTATATGAAGACATATTTAAAATCTGAAAACTCTATAACTTACGTTAATGTTTTACATTCTTTTTGTGAGAAGTAAGCATGACTTCTGAACAGCTTTGCTTACTGTAGCATTACACAAAAAGTGCCTTTTTAACAGAAGTGTAGACCAGGGGGAAAAGCAGAAACTAACTAACAATTGTAAAAAAAAAAAATTAACACTGCTTTACTATATGAATTAAATACTTATTAAAGCTACAAAAGGTATTCAGTCATGAGCAGAGAGAGATTTTCTCTTTGTCTTCTGTTGTTTGATTCATATTTAGCACACAGAAGGAAACAGGTTTATTTAGTTGCTGTAACTTTAAAGTGTTGTGATAGTTTGTTACACACACACTTTCTGAACTGTTTGGTTCACTTAACTGATATAACCAACTGTGTATGTGTGAATACTCACCAACACAAGCATTTTTTTACATAATTTTGGGTAGGACTGCACAATATATCAAAACTGCAAATGTACATACTGCAATAACTGCATGACTTTAATACTTCAGAAGATTACAAAAAGCTAAAAAAAAGATTTAAGTTGATACATTCAGCAGAGAGTAGACTGGACACATGACTGTTACATACGTGTGACATGCTTTATATTATTAATGCAGTAAGTGAAGTAATCACATGCACAGAAAGTCTCTTCTGATTAAAAAGTTAAGAAAGAGAGCCCAAGTGTTACAATATTTTGGATCCATGCAGCTCTTAAAATGACAGCAGTCTGTTAAACCTGCTTCTATCTGTGTGCTTAAAAGAGATAGGTCACCCAAAAGTTAATATTAGCCTATTATTTACTCACCCTCAAGCCATGCTAGGTGAATATGACTTCCTTCTTTCAGATGAATCCAATCAGAGTTATATTAAAAACTGACTTTGATCTTCCAAGCTGTTTAATGGCACTCAGCGGGTGTTGCAGTTCATCAGTCCAAAATAAATCAAGTAAAGCGCATCCATTCATAATAAAAATAGTGTCTCTCACAGCTCTGGGGGGTGAACAAAGGCCTCCTGTAGTGAATCAATGCGTTTTTGTAAGAAAAATATCCAAATTAAAAAAGTAATAATCAATTTAATCTAGCTTGCACTCACTGTTGTACACGGAAGCAGCTCCACGAGGATGACTTGTGTACACTTTGGGTTTGTCAGACAGGATGAGTACTGCATTGAGTTCTTTGTCGAGGCTTATTACACTTAAGTTCAGTTCAGATATGTATTCTCATCCATGCATTGTTTTTATTTGCTCTAACATGTCAATAACTTTAAGTAGTCCCGGGTCCCGTTCTTTGTACGTTGCTAACTCAGTTAGCTGGATTTGATTGTTGATGATTTGGCATGATCTTGGATCATTTGGCTCTTTGAAGCTCATCCCGGAGTTGCTGTCATAGCAACATGTCCGTAAGCTTAAACCTGCTCGGGAGCAGCTTATTTCATGTAAATAGGATTAGATTGCATCTTTTTAAGCAGAACTGATACTTAAAATCTGTCCGTTACCATCGCTACTTTATTAGTAGAGTATCCTACTGATACAGGGACAATAATTTAAATAATAATCAGTTAAAAATTAATTTAAAGATAATATAATAATATAATAAATAAAATAATTACTTCATAATTGTATTCGAGTCTTACACACAGATAATGTAGAGTCCTGCATTAATTTGAGTGGTGACAGATATTATAGTGGCTTGATGGAGCAGGAGATGAAGATAACATGATCTTGACCCTTAAGAAACTTTAATTAATGCTGTCACGTAAAAAAATCTGTTCAAATATAAAATTTAATTTGAAATATCAATTGCTAATTACTACATTGAAATAAAAATGTAAAGCCTGTTCAAATAATAGAAGTCGTGAATACAAATAATTGGGAATCATGTAAAAAAAAAAAAAAAAAACCGTCCACATTTTCATTTATCTATTATAACATTTATGTAGTTTTGTTCTCTTGGCTGGCTCCTTATAAAAGTCCAGAAAGTTTTTCGTCAGGCGTCTTTTTTAATTATATGATGACATTACGTTGCTGTCTTGCCACCGGCCAATCACTGCACTACTGATCGTGGTTTCGAGTATCGATACATAACCCCTTTTAAACCAACCCATGAATGTGCAATTATCTCAGATAACTCAATCCAGCCATACTAATCATCAACAACAGGTGCGTTCAAAGAGCCGAATTAGCCAGATCCTGATTAGCGCGATATCATCATCTTGGATGTGACATTTCATCTCAGATGTATTAAGTGACGTACGAAGAACAGACCCTTGTGCTGCATTGGATATATTTACATACCACAAACAATACAGCAATAAAATCTTTGAGTAGACACTCTTATTGTCACCACAATATACATTTCATACCACCCAACCCTAAAATAATTTTTTCTTTATCAGGGTCCGGTGACAACTAGGGGGTGTTGACAAACTTCCATTGAGGACCATTAGACCACTCAAGAAGAATTACCTCATATGACCAAGATTTAATGTTGTAAAGCAGATTTTGAGCGGCTCTCCTTCATTCTGCCGCCAGCTCACCAGAACCTCTGGGTGCACCAGCTGTGGATATTACAGGCCAAACTTTGGGTGAGGATCTTTCTCCCTCTTTTCACCACCAAACCTCTTCCTATATGTATTGTTTAGCACACTGTTGTCTATATTTGAATGGTTAATTTTTAGGCTGCAACCATTATCTTAATAATCAAATAATGTTTTAGATTAATTTGATAAAATGCCACATTTTATTTTCTTTATGAATTAAAAAGGCAAGTTATTCCACAACATTTCCAGTCTTCAGAGAATGAAAACTGAAGAACAAATAGTTTGGAATGTAGGATATGTGATACACCAAGAAAAAAAAATCAGAAGCCAGTTTAACCCAATTAATTACAAAAAAGTAAAGAAAAACAAAAGGACAAACTGTTATGACTCATAGGTAGGCTATGTTCACACTATCACTGTTTGGGAGTAACAACCGCATCTACTTACAGATGTGAGTCTCAATGTTCTCTACACACAACTGCTTACAATAGTGTTTCCAATGCTGTCTGTATGAACAAGTAACTGAAGTCAAGCAGTTTTCTATTTGTGATTATTTCCTCTAATTAAGCGGTTCTCAGTTCCAGTCCTCATGCCCGCCTGCTCTGCACATTTTGTACATTTCTCTTATCGCTTCAGACGTTTGTTCCGTTTGAACGTAAGTGCCCTGCGAAGTGGAGATCACAGGATATTCCGTCATGATTCCCGTTCGAAGCAAACGTATATGTTCCATTCAAAGTACATTGAAGTAAGCGAGACGTGAATTTAAATTGTATTTGTTTACAGAGGCATATGATGTCACACTTGTCCGTGTGTGAAGATGTCGTGCAGCGCAAATCCATGCATGAATGTTCTGAAGTGAGGTAAACTTCAACAGATTTCCCCTGCTCAGGGAGTAGGGAGCAATGAACACTGTGTAGGGACCATGTCAATGAAGATCTATAGTTTTATTTATCACTATTCTGAGTAAGATAATATTAAGACTCAAACTATTAAAAAAGGTTCAAATATTCACTCATGCTCCAGAAAGAAACACCATGCATTAAGAGCTGGGGGTGAAAACTTTTGACCAGGATGAAGATGTCCAATTTTTTCCTCATTTTGTTTAAATATATATTTTTCTCCATTTAGTACTGCTCTTCAGAAGCAACAGAAGATACTTGCATATTTCTGGAAGACAAATTAAGTACAATTTAACTTGATCTTCCATTTCAAAAAGTCCCCCCCCCCCAGCTCTTAATGCATGGTGTTTCTTTCTGGAGCATCAGTGAATGTTTGAACCTTTTTTAATAGTTATGTTTGAGTCTTAAATTATCTTACTCAGAAAAGTGATAAACAAAACTATAGATCTACAGTATAATGTTATTAAGTGCATAAAATTATACATATAAACAAAGCACACAAATGTACTATGGGGACACAGCTTGATTGTGTAAAATAATAAAATATTTGGCTTAAGCCCTGTTTGTTTCAACTTTTGTGCTGTTGTATATAAAATAAAACCATGTTTTATCATACTAATCATATTTTTCTGTTCCTAATGCAGGAGCTTATCAATACACTAGGCCCTTTCTCTATATGAATGCACAGCAGACCAAGGTACCACTGACAAACAGTATACTTGCCTCTCTATGGCAGTGGCAGACAGATTTAACTTGACCAAATCCACAGTTTCAAAACACCTGCATGAGTTCTGTTCTCTTGTAAGAAGTCATTTGTCACACTACATCTCTTGGCCCAGAGGAGAAGCCCTGCACATGTCTCAGTTAGGATTAAAAACAGCTGGGTTTCCTAACACTGTCTGTGCGGTTGATGGATGCCATATTCCTATTGTAAAACCTCACTGTGAGAATCCTGTGGCCTATATCAATAGGAAACCGTTCTATTCTGTGATTCTTACAGGATTCAGTGACAGTCAGCGGCGTTTCTGTCATGTCAGTGTGGGTCACCCTGGTAGCTGGCATGATTCAAGGGCATTTCGTTTGTCAGAGGTAGGGCGCCTTCTTCAGGAAGATCCGCATTCCCTGGTTCCAGAGGGCATGCATATTATTGGAGACTCTACATACCCTCTTTTGCTTCAGCTTATGAAGCCATACAGGGACAATGGCCACTTGACTGTCAGACAAAGACGGTTTAATAAGAAACTGAATTCCGCTCGTGTAGTAATTGAACACGCATTTGGTATATTAAAACAAAATTCAGGAGATTGAAATGTCTTCACATGAAAGATTTGAAGAACATTTCTTCTGTAGTCACAGCCTGTTGCATCCTTCACAACATGTGCCTGGAATCCAGTGACCACATAGATGAGGATGAGCAAACGGATGAGATGGAGGATGAACCATATCCACCAGAAGGCCACATTCACAATGATGCATCACATGATGGAGATGCAATCTGTGGCTGCCTGTAGACATTACGTTGACATTCTTCCTTCAACCCTCGCCGTAAACACATCTTTTCCTTTGCACAAAGCTTTTTTTTATTTTACTGTTTTGGAAGCTGGTGGATGGGATTGTACAGGATGATAAGCAGTTAATAAATCTAATAATGATGTAGTATTATGCTAGTCAACCACTGTCCCCTATGTGGGGAGGAAAGTTTTGTGATGATGTTATTATTATGATGTGTAATGAACAATAAAAATAACGTGATACGCATGGGAATGGACTGTATATAGTTATACTTTATTTTTTAATAGATCTATTAACATTTCTTGGCATTTACTGATTTTTTTTGAGTTGTTCAAGTATTTCTCCAAGGCAGGTTAGAGTTTTCTTTTCAAACACCCTTCTGCGTTTCTCTTTGAGCCTTCTTCGGTGCTCCAAGTCAGGCCGCACTAGTGATTCTAAAGCAGCTGTTCTCCTTTCTGAATGTGCCTCAAAAACATCATAGAAAGTTGATCTCATTGGTCTTTGTGTTTCTGTGAAGGGGAGATCAGTGGAGGGACCTGGTTGCTCTTCTGAGAGAGGCTGTTCATGGGAGCTTTATGCCGGTGCTGTTGAGGGCTGCGGAGCTGTAGTCTGGGATGAGGTGGTGTTGAATAGAGGAGTTGAGCATATTGTGCCCGATGGTGCACTCCCAACTCCACATTTCCCAAATAAGTCTTCCATTTGCTGTGAGAAAACATGTGAAACAACATAAATATAAATGCATTTAAAATGGTTTAAACCCAGCAATTCTACAGTAATTGCAATACATAAAGCATGCCAACCTTGTAATACTCCCAAGTTACTTCTCCCTCTCCTGTTGCTCGACAACGGTATTTAGTCCTTTTATAGGTAGTTATCATGTTGCCAAGTTTTTTTCTCAGTTTGTAATTACTGACGCTGTAACATTTTTCTTTAAAAGCTTGTTCAAGCTTTTTGTAGAAAGCAATTTTGTTTTTGTAATACAGATGCAGGTATTTTTGTGTGAGGTCAAGCAGCAGCAGTGTGGTCCTGTGTGTGAATTCTGTGAAAACAACAGTTAATACTAATACACTATTAATACTTTATTAATAATAGAGATTAGAGATTAACTTGGTGTAGATATTGGATAGTGCACTTTGAAATGGTACATACCTTGTTGGGTTTCTTGACATTCTAACTGTTTGGATGGGGATTGAGGATTGTGTGTTTGAAGGGCTTGTTGAGTGAGATGTATTTTCCTGGTTTCAACAGAACACTCGACAAGTGATGCTGGATGAGGAGTAATTACTGGAGGGGGACACTTGGAGAAAGATGCTAGATAATGGGTTGTAACTGGAGGGGGACCCTGGGTCAAAGATGCTGGATGATGGGTAATATCTGCCAAGGAAATCACAATAAAAAAAAAATCTCTATGATCATTTTATGAATGTGATTAACAAATACCTAACTGTGTTTCTGTGCTGCAGATATCACTTGTTGCATTATGTATGCTGCATATTTTTTATCTGTAAAAAAAAAAAAATGCTATCAATAACAATAAAATGAAATTAATAACACTAAACCACCATCAATATTTTCTTACTTACCAGTCTTTATTTTCTCAGCAATTTTTTTTGCTGACTGTAAAGGTTATTGCTCCTTGGGAGTCTGTTAGTGTTAACACATTCTCCATTTTGTTGTAATTGCTAGCTTTGTGGATGACTTTTATAATCATGGCCATAATGGCAAATGAGCACACAGATGATGCATTAAATGGACATTGTTATCCCTAATTAAACAGTTCAGAATTGGAAATGGCTTAATTGATTAAACTAATGATATTTAGCCTATTTAAGGGATGTAGGTCACCCAAAGATGAAAGTTTTGTCATCATGTGCATCAATTCCTTTGTTCTGCTGAACACAAAGGAGCAAATTTAGAAGTTTAGTTTGCAAACAAGCAGGTTTCTGCCACCATTTCACGTTCATAGTATTTTTCCATACTATACCAGTCAAAGCTGTTTTGTAACAAACATTCTTCAGAATTTCTTCCCTTGTTTTAAGCCAGACCCTGACACTTCTCAGATGAAACCACACAAAGATGAGGCATAATGGCTAAACAGTCCATTTAGATATGTATGTGTGCATGTATATTTTTAATGGATTGATTTATTAATTTACACAAACACACAATAGAATAAAGTGAAAATTACAAGGAAGAATTCTAATTAAGAGAAAAATTTAATAAAATAAACGCATGTCCTAATTCTTAACTTCACCAGGCTGTGTAAAGAAATCCGGCGCTACCCACACTTCTACAATCCATCGATAAAACAATATAAAGACAGCCAGATGTGCAATAACTCTGGGCAATTGTTTGTTCACATGTTTGTTTACTGTTCAAGTAAACTGAACATGTATGGAACACGTCCAGAGCAGACCACCAGCATGCACTTTCGGTAGTATAAATACAAGTAGTCCGTGTAAGCATCCCAATTGCTCTCGCGGAAAGTATAATACAGGCTTAAAGTGGAAGTGAAGCAGTCAGTCAAGTTTACATTATTTAGTAAATTAATTTCCACTTTAATTAAAATATATATATAAAAAAAACACTTAATATAACCGTTTTAAAGAAAAAACAATGTTTTGTTATAGCAGGGGTCTCCAACCCTGCTCCTGGAGAGCCACTGTCCTGCAGATTTCAGCTCCAACCCCAATCAAACACACCTGAAGCAGCTAATCAAGGTGTTCAGGGCTACTTGATAATTACAGACAGGTGTGTTGGAGCAGGGTTGGAACTGAAGTCTGCAGGATGGTAGCTCTCCAGGAGCAGGGTTGGAGATCCCTGTGTTATAGCTTTTGGAGCAAGGGCGCCGCCATCTTGCAGTACCACCACTTGTGACATCACGGGGTTGGTTCGCTACATTGGCCAGTTAAGTAATATTAGCATTTCTTTACATTTTGAACACACAAATGTCATTTTAACACAAATGTTTTGATTTTCACAATAATTTAGATAAATATTCAACATGTGCAATATTTATATCAATATTACCTCATTTATATCACAGAGTTTTGATCATCATATTCCAAACATTATTTTCATAACATGAGTACCAAACCAAGTACTCTTTCTAGTCTGCTAGAGCAAATGCACAGAATATTATGTTAATGGCTGCTTAAAAACTAAATTTGCTCCTCCATCCCGGATACTTCAGACCCTTTTCAGTTTGCCTATCGCCCAAATAGATCCACTCTTCTCTCACACACATTGACAGCAATAACAGGAACTATGTAAGGCTGCTATTTATCGACTATAGCTCAGCTTTCAATACTGTAGTCCCCATCAAGCTTGCTTCTAAACTCATAGACCTCGGTCTAAACTCTTCATTCTGCAACTGGATTCAAGACTTCCTCACAGGTAGACCTCAAGTGGTGAAAGTAGGCCAGTTCATCTCTAACTCCATCACCCTGAACATAGGAGCCCCACAGGGCTGTGTCCTGAGTCCCCTGCTCTACTCTCTCTACACACATGACTGCGTATCTTCCCACAGCTCCACATCTATTATCAAATTTGCTGATGATACTGTGGTTTTAGGACTCATTCACAACAATAATGAAGCCGCATACTTGGATGAGGTAGAGAAACTTACATCATGGTGCCAGGACAATTGTCTCTCTCTGAATGTGAGTAAAACTAAAGAGCTGATTGTTGACTTCAGGAAGAGACAGCAGCAGCCCTATACTCCTCTTATGATCAGCGAGACCCCTGTGGAGAGGGTGAGCAGCTTCAAGTACCTTGGTGTAAACATCTCAGAGGACCTGACTTGGACTACCCACATTCAAACACAGGTTAATAAAGCCAGGCAAAGACTGTACCATCTGCGACAGCTGAGAAAATTCAGGGTTTCACCAGCAATCCTGAAAACTTTCTATTCAGGAGCCATAGAAAGTGTATTGACTCAGTGTATCTCAGGGTGGTATGGGAACAGCTCCAGTCAAGACTGCAAAGCCCTGCAGAGAGTTGTGTGCTTAGCTGAGCGCATCTGAGGGTCTGCTCTCCCCTCTCTGCAGAACATCTACCTCAAACGCTGCAAAAGCAGAGCTGTTAAAATAATCAAGGACTCCATCCACCCCAGTAACCATCTTTTAACTTTGCTGCCATCTGGTAAGCGCTTCCGTAGCCTGATGGCAGAAACTGAGAGACTTAGGAGGAGTTTCTTCCCCCAGGCCATCAGGCTCCTAAACTCAAAACCAGCCTCTTAACATCTACATGTCTCCACTTAATATTCACTTAATAATCAGTAAGATAATCATTATTCTCTAGCTCTTATTGACAGTGTCACTGCACACAGCACTTTCCCTTTTTTTTTTTTTTTTTTGTATCCAGTTTTTGCTGCACTGCCTTTGAGGACAAAAAAAAGTGGTTGTCAATGAACTTTCTCCAGCTCAGTAATGACAAAACTGAAATAATTAATTTTGGTCCCACATTATCTAGATGTTGCCTGGTCATTTTCCTCCAATTTCACCCCGGGTAAGAAATCTGTGTGTCATCCTCAACTCTGAGCTTTAATCAGTCAAACAAAGTAGTAAAGTTTTATCAGTTATGAATACTTAAAAAAACTGTATCTTTTCAGGATCTGTAAAAATTTTCTCACATTTTTACCTTGTAAAGATGTAATATTGTATATAGGCTATTATTGTAATTCTCTCTATCTTGGTCTTCATCAATCTTCAATTGTATGATCTACGATCATCACTTTACTGGCTTCCAATTAATTCTACAATCTAGTTTAAAACTTTAAGCCCTCAGTGATCCGGCCCCATCATATATTAAAGATCTTTCCCTTCCTCACTCATCTAGCAGATCTTTAAGATCTTCTGATAAAGCAGTTCTGCATATGGCTCATGATCTTGTCTCAAATTAAAAACTGAAGTATTTTACGGTCACTGATTCTCCTCACCTGGAATCTTAACATCCGTCTTGTACCTTCTCTCACGCTTATAAATCTAGGCTTAAAACATCTCTGTTCTCTGCTGTTTTACAGTATTTCTTTTAGATTGTTTTCTATTATGTATGCTTTTGTTTTTTTGTCATAATCGACTTTGTTCAGCACTTACCTTTACTTCTGCTGTGTATAAACATGCTATATAAATACACTTTACTTACTAAAATAAAATGATTTAGCAGTAAGAATATCATTCTCTCTACACAAACTGAGCCACTGTCATTTTTAAACGACATAATGATATAGAATGAGTCACAACTTCCTAAACAATGTCAGAAATACTCTTTATACATACCTGCATGAATCCTAACTGTCACATATTAAAGTTTTAAGTTTTATTGAAATTTGATAATATATATATACAGTGGGTACGGAAAGTATTCAGACCCCTTAAATTTTTCACTCTTTGTTATGTTGCAGCCATTTGCTAAAATCATTTAAGTTCATTTGTTTCCTCATTAAGGTACACACAGCACCCCATACTGACAGAAAAACACAGAATTGTTGACATTTTTTCACATTTATTAAAAAAAGAAAACTGAAATATCACATGGTCCTAAGTATTCAGACCCTTTGCTCAGTATTTAGTAGAAGCACCCTTTTGATCTAATACAGCCATGAGTCTTTTTGGGAAAGATGCGACAAGTTTTTCACACCTGGGTTTGGGGATCCTCTGCCATTCCTCCTTGCAGATCCTCTCCAGTTCTGTCAGGTTGGGTGGTAAATGTTGGTGGAACACCATTTTCAGGTCTCTCCAGAAATGCTCAATTGGGTTTAAGTCAGGGCTCTGGCTGGGCCATTCAAGAACAGTCACGGAGTTGTTGTGAAGCCACTCCTTCGTTATTTTAGCTATGTGCTTAGGGTCATTGTCTTGTTGGAAGGTGAACCTTCGGCCCAGTCTGAGTTCCTGAGCACTCTGGAGAAGGTTTTTGTCCAGGATATCCCTGTACTTGGCCACATTCATCTTTCCCTCGATTGCAACCAGTCGTCCTGTCCCTGCAGCTGAAAAACACCCCCACAGCATGATGCTGCCACCACCATGCTTCACTGTTGGGACTGTATTGGACAGGTGATGAGCAGTGCCTGGTGTTCTCCACACATACTGCTTAGAATTAAGGCCAAAAAGTTCTATCTTGGTCTCATCAGACCAGAGAATCTTATTTCTGTTTTTTAGCAAACTCCATGCGGGCTTTCATGTGTCTTGCACTGAGGAGAGGCTTCCGTCGGGCCACTCTGCCATAAAGCCCCGACTGGTGGAGGGCTGCAGTGATGGTTGACTTCCTACAACTTTCTCCCATCTCCCGACTGCATCTCTGGAGCTCAGCCACAGTGATCTTTGGGTTCTTCTTTACCTCTCTCACAAAGGCACTTCTCCCCCGATAGCTCAGTTTGGCCGGACGGCCAGCTCTAGGAAGGGTTCTGGTCGTCCCAAACATCTTCCATTTAAGGATTATGGAGGCCACTGTGCTCTTAGGAACCTTAAGTGCAGCAGAAATGTTTTTGTAACCTTGGCCAGATCTGTGCCTTGCCACAATTCTGTCTCTGAGCTCTTCAGGCAGTTCCTTTGACCTCATGATTCTCATTTGCTCTGACATGCACTGTGAGCTGTAAGGTCTTATATAGACAGGTGTGTGACTTTCCTAATCAAGTCCAATCAGTATAATCAAACACAGCTGGACTCAAATGAAGGTGTAGACCCATCTCAAGGATGATCAGAAGAAATGGACAGCACCTGAGTTAAATATGTGAGTGTCACAGCAAAGGGTCTGAATACTTAGGACCATGTGATATTTCAGTTTTTCTTTTTTAATAAATCTGCAAAAATGTCAACAATTCTGTTTTTCTGTCAATATGGGGTGCTGTGTGTACATTAATGAGAAAAAAAAGAACTTAAATGATTTTAGCAAATGGCTGCAATATAACAAAGAGTGAAAAAGTTCAAGGGAGTCTGAATACTTTCCGTACCCACTGTAATTGCAGTATATAATAATATAGACTTAGCTATAAAAATAATAATAATTTAACAAGAAATATAAGGTAAGGTTGGGCCTACCGCTCTCATTCGGGACAAGTCCAAACATTTCCTTATTCATGATGTTGCCCATTTGAAGCTTAACTATTATTCATTAGATAAAATAGGCTTTGTAGTTCACGCGTGTTTCAGTATTGACGGGAAAAAATCATAATGAGCAAAAATATGCCAAAGTGGACCGCTGCTCACTCGAATGGCACGGTGAACGGCTGCTGTTTCCAATAAATATGTGCGCGTGAGGCACCAGCGCGATCAGACAGCTGAAACAGAAAATACTCCATTTGTGGTCACACAGTAAGGGCATAATTATTTCTAAATGCTGGACCATTCTCATTTCGCTCTGCAGATTTTCATTTATTTTTTACCAAGAATGAACTGAAATGAAGACATTTAGCTTTTAATCCGTGTACAAACCCAATTCCAAAAAAGTTGGGACACTGTACAAATTGTGAATAAAACAGAATGCAATGATGTGGAAGTTTCAAATTTCAATATTTTATTCAGAATACAACATTGATGACATACCAAATGTGTAAACTGAGAAAATGTATCATTATTAAAAATAAAATTTAAATTTTATGGCATCAACACATCTCAAAAAAGTTGGGACAAGGCCATGTTTACCACTGTTTGGCATCCCCTCTTCTTTTTATAACAGTCTGCAAACGTCTGGGGACTGAGGAGACAAGTTGCTCAAGTTTAGGAATAGGAATGTTGTCCCATTCTTGTCTAATACAGGCTTCTAGTTGCTCAACTGTCTTAGGTCTTCTTTGTCGCATCTTCCTCTTTATGATGCACCAAATGTTTTCTATGGGTGAAAGATCTGGACTGCAGGCTGGCCATTTCAGATCCTTCTTCTACGCAGCCATGATGTTGTAATTGATGCAGTATGTGGTCTGGCATTGTCATGTTGGAAAATGCAAGGTCTTCCCTGAAAGAGACGACGTCTGGATGGGAGCATATGTTGTTCTAGAACTTGGATATACCTTTCAGCATTGATGGTGCCTTTCCAGATGTGTAAGCTGCCCATGCCACACGCACTCATGCAACCCCATACCATCAGAGATGCAGGCTTCTGAACTGAGCGCTGATAACAACTTGGGTTGTCCTTGTCCTCTTTAGTCCAGATGACAGTGCATCCCAGTTTTCCAAAAAGAACTTAAAATTTTGATTCGTCTGACCACAGAACAGTTTTCCACTTTGCCACAGTCCATTTTAAATGAGCCTTGGCCCAGAGAAAACGCCTGCGCTTCTGGATCATGTTTAGATATGGCTTCTTTGACCTATAGAGTTTTATCCGGCAACGGTGAATGGCACGGTGGATTGTGTTCACCAACAATGTTTTCTGGAAGTATTCCTGAGTCCATGTTGTGATTTCCATTACAGTAGCATTCCTGTATGTGATGCTTATATGTACATTTAACTTTTCCGGCCTCTTATTGCTACCTGTCCAAACTTTTTTGGAATGTGTAGCTCTCGTGAAATCCAAAATGAGCCAATATTTGGTATGACATTTCAAAATGTCTCACTTTCAACATTTGATATGTTATCTATATTCTATTGTGAATAAAATACAAGTTTATGAGATTTCTAAATTATTCCATTCCTTTTTTACTCGCAGTTTGTACAGTGTCCTAACTTTTTTGTAATCGGGTTTGTACAAGTTTCACTTTTTGAATGGAATTAGTGAAATAAATCAACTTTTTGATTATATTCTAATTATAAGACCAGCACCTGTATACACACACATACACACACACACACACAGATATATACTATATAACTTTTTTTTTATTTAAAGATAGGGTTCATTATGTAAAGTGTATATGTGTCTCTGACATGCAAAGTTAATCACACTAGCAAAAAAAGAAGTTAGTTGTTTATCATTAATTTTTATTTTAAAGAGCAGAAACAACAAACCCCAATGGTGTATACAAACAACCTGTATTTAGTCCTGCCGCATGTGGTGTCTGAACTTCTGCCTATAAATAGTTACCATCACCACATAGTAACTAGAAAGAAAATATTAATTATTATTTGTTACAATGAAACATCTAGTTGACACAGTTTCTTTAAACTATTTAGAATAATGCCGCCATAACATTTTGCATTGTAATTTACACTCACAGTTTGTGGTGATGTTGTCTGAGGATGTGTCATTGTCTTCTGCAAATGTCTCCAGGTCATATCTGTGTAGAAACATGTCGAATCATATATTTTCAGAGGAAAATGTTCCTTTAAATGTGTGACTTTGATTTGTGAGCCCAGGTGGCTTACAAAAAAGTAACCGCAAGAATATTTTTTTATTTTTATTGCAATATTGCTATTGACTACTTACTCTTCAGTTTCTGACACTGAAGCAGATGAGTCTTTACTTGCAACCTTATCTTCAGTGAGGTCCACTACTGTGCTGCAAGTCCCAAATAATTTTGAAACTGTATTCACATTTTACAGCATGAAGTGCAATTGCACAAGAAATTCTGTAACAAACCTTTACTTCAGAATCTTCTGGTTCTATATAAATAGCTTGCTGCAGTGGCACAATATAAGCCAAAGCTTTGTTGAGACTACTCTCACTTTGAAGAAATTTCATGCTGTAGCCAGAATTTGGCACTGGTATCTGTGTCAATGCCCGGCTCCTTCCACATCTCATTATTTTAAAACCTCCTGCATGTCTCAGCAAAGGATAAGCACTGAACATTTGTTCACAAAATTCAGTGTATGAAGAGCTGTTATTATTGGGGAAAGTGATTTTCTGTTCTGATCTGAATTTGCTTGATTCATGCAATCCAATATAGAACTGTGTAATGTGTATTATATACTATGAAAAAAAGCTCATTCTGGAATGCTTGAGTAAAAAACATAAACAAAACAAAACATTTTATTTCATTTTTATGATCATTGGAAAAAAAAAAATTATAACACAAAAATTATAAACTTTACTAGATGTAGTTAGTTATTGGATCATCACAGTATTTGAAAAGAAACAGTCAATTGCTGTGTGAGGAAAGTGAGTTGCCGGCTGAGGAGAGTCAGTGGTCCATTGCGTGAGGAAAGTGAGAAACAAGAGACCAATAAATGTAGTTGAGCTGAAGGCCACTGTCAAAGAAACCTGGGCTTCCATAACACCTCAGCAGTGCCACAAACTGATCACCTCCATGCCACGCTGAATTGAGGCAGTAATTAAAGCAAAAGGAGCCCCTACCAAGTATTGAGTACATGTACAGTAAATGAACATACTTTCCAGAAGGCCAACAATTCACTAAAAAAAAAGTTTTTATTTTTCTTATGAAAGTATTCTAATTTGTTGAGACTGAATTGAATTGGTGGGTTTTTGTTAAATGTGAGCCAGAATAATCACAATTAAAAGAACCAAAGACTTAAAGTACTTCAGTCTGTGTGCACTAAATTTATCAAATACACAAGTTTCAGAATTTGAGTTAAATTACTGAAATAAATGAACTTTTCCACTACATTCTAATTTAATGAGATGCACCTGTATTATATTGGATGCATTAATTGTCTCTTAAAGTGACCACGCCTAATTTAGCTACTAGCTGCTGTAATGTTAATGAAAATGAATGAAAGAAAGAAAATGAATGAAAGAAAATCACTCACTGCTCTTGATTGAATGCACAGTCAAACCAACAAATATTCAAACACCAGATACAATTTTTGATATTTTTTATTTACTAGTATGTGTAGGACACTATAATTCATTAATGTAAGTGAGTCTAGCAAAATAAAGCGAACTGTGACATACCCAAAAATTATTCATACAGGGGACTACTAGTGAAATTGATCAAAACAAAAATAATAATAAAAATAAAATAAAATTGGGACCAAAAATTATTCAGACACTTTGACCTGACCATGTTTTGCTTATGTGTTTTTTCCTGAATTGCTAATGCAACCTTTTCACACCACAGACTGAACAAATTTTATGGTTTGATTGTATATTTAATTTTTACAGTGAAGACTACGCGGTGCTATTTTTCATTTAATTAATCGTTTCTGTACCTGGACACCTACAAACTTTAACATTGTGTAAATAGCACAAATAAATAAATAGAATGAACATACAAATTAAACAATTTCAAACAGGGCCCACTGGTACAACCTGCACTGGGGCCCGCAAGCCCCAGCTACAGCCCTGTATATATATATATATATATATATATATATATATATATATATATATATATATATATATATACACACACACACACACACACACACACATATATATAGTAGGTAGACAACCAGAATGGGTAATACCGCAGGGCTGCGGCATTAACTGCAATTCAGTCGTGTGTTAAAATCATTCGCGAAACTACCGCCAGGTGGCGCAAAGGGACGGATTGCGAATTGAATGTAATTGTAAAATGAAAGGAAGACGTTAAACAACAATAACATTATAATATACATTATAACATCCTTAAAAGCCATTAAAAAATAGGATAGTCTTAGGCTACAGTCTACTCATCAAAAAATTAAAGAAAGACATTTACACAAGGGCTCTTATGCATGTTATTGATATTAAACAGTCATTACATACATACATACATACATACATACATATATGTATTAAAAGATAAATGTTTTCATTTTGGTTCATTCTTGGTTAAAAAAAAAATAAAAAATTATAATAATCTTCAGGTTCCATTTGCAGAGCGAAATGAGAACGGTCCAGCATTTACAAATAATTCTAATTCCCTCTGTTATTATTCTTGACTTTTCAAATTGCTAACACTTTGCATTTTTGAATTATGCCTTTACTGTGTGACCAAAAATTGTGAATTGTGACTTTGATCGCGCTGGTGTCTCACGCACACATATTCATTGGAAACAGCAGTCGTTTACGAGACATGCGGCGCGAGCAGTGGGCCACTTTGGCATATTTTTGCTCATTATGATTTTTTTTCCGTCGATACTGAAACACGTGTGAAATCCAAAGCTTGTTTTACCTAATGAATAAGAGTTTAGCTTCAAATGGGCAACATGTTTGGATTTGTCCGGGATGAGAGAGATAAGCCCAACATAATGTATCGCTTTAAATTATTTTTAATTATTATTATTTTTTTATTTTTTTTTTGTTTATAAGCCTATATTATTATATACTGCAATTATATTTATCCATTAGAATTATATATTTGTAATTCTTGTTCTGTTCTGATAAATTTGTTAAATTTAAAGGATTTGTTGTAAAGTGAAGGGAACTAAAAATATCCTGTTGGTACATTAGCCTATAGCATTATTAGGCCTGCCGTTATTATTTCTGAATGTAATAAAATGCAACTCTCACAAACTTAATTTATTTTTAAGCGTGTTTCCGTGTATGTCTTTATCCAGATTTATTTTTCCATTGCATCTAAAAATGACTTTGTGCATCACATTCACTCCGCACGCTCAATCTGCCGCTCGCGTTGTTCAGCTGTGGACGATTTCAAAATGTTTGATATAAAGGTTGATGTCCCATTTTATACAGGAACTGTTCATTTAAAAAAAAAAAAAAAGAAAAAGAAAAAAAAATCAAAATATATTGTTAGTTTTATGCTAACATGCAATCAAGGTCTTCAGATACAATATAAGACACAAGTTCATTTAGACTATTTAACATGCACTGTGACATTTTACCGTTTCAACTTATAAACTCCTTGAGATTTTAAAGTCAGTTTAATAGTATTGAAATTCAAGTTGAATCTAGTATGAAAAAGGTTTTAATTGCTTAAATTATTTCTATGAATTAATAAGTTAGCATGACTTTTTCATCATAGCATTTTTACGAGCTGTATTCTTTTCTGAAACCAAGCACCCACTTTTTTCTTTTTTTAAATATATTAATCGGTCGCATATCTCCTACAACCTACAAGTAGATATAGTCCTATATCTGCCTGCAGTTAAAAAGTTATATTTGTTTTGATTCACCCATTTATGTAGGATACAATTATTCTAAAAATAAAAATAAATAAGGTCATAAAAAACGCCATCGACCTGAATAAATTTTACCATTATAGAATTCTGGTAGTAATTTAGGAGGTGAAAATACAGTGAAATTACAAATGGCATGGAATTTTAAAGTATGACAACTGAAGGTCTATGAAACGTTTCTATGATGCATTTTTTTTAAACAATGGCACTTAAAGTTTTCAACTAAAATATTATTTCAACCATATAGCCTGTGAATAAATAAAATGCATACTTTTCAATGAAAGAACACTGAAAGTTTCTGGTGTTTGGATTTTTACTTTAATATATCTCTATTTAACAGCATTAGCTCAATGAAATACATCTTTCTTCAGGTAGACTGAATGTTTTCCCGCCTTGCTAAATGTTGGGCTCATGATCAATGAGTTGTATTCGCTCAAACTGATTTTATAAAAATCCAAACGTGGACTGTGAAGCTGGGTCAGTTTGCACGAGTCCCGAGCGCTGTGAAGCGGGAGCAGCTGACGGAGGATTCCGCCTGGTCTTAAAGCCTTCCTCAAACGCCTACGTTCACAAATAACAATGATTTTCGCAAAAATAATGATTAATTATCAATTGATAATTTGTTATTATTTTGTTCTAGTGAAAATAGTAATATGGGCTGCGAGAAAATAATGAATAAAAAGAGAAGGGCTGCTGTGAGTGCAGGCATGTTTCAACCCAGTAACATGAAAACACACCGCTTCTCACAGCCAAAAAACAGACCGAGTTCAGCTCAGCTCGAGGGGGTTGGGGGGTAGTTCTGTATAGCTTGTGGGGGTCGAGATAAAGGTGTGAATTTCTTGCTCTTTCATATGGACAGTCTTATGATGGTATCACCTTGCAGAACAGGTTTTAGGACAACTTTAAAGAAAGCTTTGATCCACTTCAAATGTTGACTACTGTATAGCGCAATAAAGTTTTAGTTATTATAACTTAATTTCAGAGGAAGTGCCTTAACTAAAAAATAAATAAATAAATAAATAAATGAAATAAAATAAAAAGATGCAAACTGTTGCATTAGGGCTGGGCGATAGGCCTTATGGCCTAAAAAAATCCCCGATTTTTTTCACAAAAAAATCCGTTAGTAGTGTTATCATATCCTTTGTGTCAGATTGATGATTTATTACCCTGATTTATGGCTTGATTTATGGAGGGTCCAGTCAGCGTTGATTGACAGGTTGTGATATGTCCAATGTTTACATGGTCAGATTTATGTGTTGATTTATCGCTATATGGCCTGTCTGTCACAGTGGTTGCCATGTCACTGGGTGCTGTCACCCTTGATTGACATGACAGAGGTGTGTGTAAAATCAAAAGATCACAACAGATCTCAGATTTGACTTGTGTTGCATTTATTACTGGATATTATGATGGTTGTATCTGTAACCAGAGCTATGGGGGGTTTCTGTGGACTTCCTTCCTGAGCAGTTACTCACTTCCAGTCAGGAGGAGGTGTTTGGGTTCTTCCTGGAATAAAATGGCTGAGCAAAAGTGAGTGTATTTACACCTTGACAAGATCAATGTTTGTTTGATCTATATGGTATATGGTATGTTGGTATGGTATGTTAATACCAGTGTGGCTACCGACTGGTCTACATCTAGCCCTAAGCAAGGAGGTTGTCTGGGCCTCTGGCTTCCGTGTTTGTATTTTAGGTCAACACCTTTGGTGGATTGGTTTCTAGACACCAGAACCCAAAGCTTCTACCCTGTCTGTTTTCCTCCTGTGATGTAGTCTGTGTCCGATATAATGCTTTAGTATGTTTGTTAATGGGAATGTGGTTTGTTTGGGGTTGGAGGATATCCAGACACGTGACCATCTCAAACCTCTAAACGGTTCAGTTCTGCTTGATCTATAGGCTCAATATTGATAGCTAAGCCATCACTGTTTTGATTGTTTGCAACAATACTGGAATGCTCTGGCAATACGAATGTACAACATATTTTCCATGTCAATAAAGCACCTGAAAACTGAAACATAGAATTAAAGAGCTCACCAAGAACATTACCCATCACACTTTTTATATGCTTCTGAAAAGGTGTTATGTTTGAGCATGTTCTTTCTACCTCATCTGTATGTGTGTATGCTAACACCTCTGTAGGATCAGTACAACCTAATCTGTAGATTGAATAGATAAACTTATGAGGAGTCTTAAAGGAGCCATGTGTAATGTCTAGCAAAAAAATCAAGTCATACTCCACATTCCATACCAGATGGGGGCAGTATGCCTCAATAAAGTGAATTGGTCTACTCTAGAGTAACAAACGAGAAACGGCATAGTCTCTATGCTCCGCCCCTACCTTCACAACAACCCTAGAGCCATAGCCGAAGCCTAAGAGGACGCTTTGCCTCCAGAGCAACGTGTGGTGATGTCAAGTGATTTTGAAACATGACATCTTCAAGCTACTCCCCTTCACCTTTACCAGTGAATATGTTCATATACGTTTTGTTCATATTACATTTTAAGTTGTATATACACAACAGCATTCTGTCAACATCATTGGTCAACATCAGACAGCTGATGTTGACCAAGCTAGCGCCAACCAACGTAACCAGAGCTGCCAACTCTCAAGCATTCACTGTGAGACACACGCAATTGACTCTTTTCACACGCTTTCAAAAACTTGACCGCTCTGAATATAGTGAGTGAGTGCGAGCGCGGCCGGGGCGCGCGCTCTCTCTCTCTCTCTCTCTCTCTCTCTCGGGTTCATTATCATCGAAGACATTTCAAGCTTCTTAGGTAATGTTACATTTTAGCATCAGCTTGGTAGAGACGGGCTTTGGTAGATAACAGGTGAAAACCGGATCGGATCTGTGGGTAAGTTATAGCTAGCTAATTATCAAACGGAGCTACGGTTAGCCATCGCTAACATTAGCACGTTTATCGAACAGCCTTTGATACATTTCTATGTTATAACTTCCCGAAAAAAATACGAAAACATATAAAACAAACTTCTAGCGAAATACTAACAGCATCTTACTTACCAATCCAAAAGAAATGTTGCAAGTTCGGAGTCGAACCTCATTTCTTTCAAGTCCATCAGTTGTCTCCAGTGATGGAAAGCAGTGCCGATGTTTACTCTGTTTCGGCTCCTTTTCTTATCGGATTTGATTTGTGATTCCGAGCGCGGTTATTTCCCTGTAGCGGGTGGTGGTGGTAGGTGTCTCTTGCCAAGGGCTTCAGCTATCCTTCCACTCTCTTCCCTGAACTCAAATGAAGTAGTGGGCTGTACTTTCCACACGATTGACATCAGGTTCAAGTACGCCCACAAGCCGTGCGAGTTATTTGTGTATTGCAGGTTGGCTGGTGGTTATGTTGCCCGCATACCGCCTCCCATGGCCGAAACTGGTATTACGACACCTGTCGGGCCGTGGCTAGTAATGCTAATGCTAATTAAGGTTGATATCTCTGCAGCACTATAACTTGACATTTTTTTAATGACATCATCGCCCTTATTTCTTCTCATTCTTTTGATGCGTGTAGGTCATTTTTTTGGATATTTTTACCTGAATTTTTACACATGGCACCTTTAAGTTAAAAATGATTCAACATCCTTGCTCACCGAGTCTATCCACCAAATCCACCTCACCTAACAATTTACTTCTGACTGTGAAGGTGTCTAACTGACAGTGGGTAATAGTATCTTCTACGTGCTTGTGTTAATGGCTTTACAACATCCACCTCATATTATGCGCACAGAATCATGCTTTAGTTCAGTTCATTTTATTTATAAAGCACAATAAAACAACAATTGTTGACCATGGTGCTGAACAATATTGTTAAAAGAAATCAAAGTACATAACATGATATGACAAGACAAAACAAATTTTAAATAAACCGTGGTTTAAACAACGAATCAACACTTTAGCTAATTCTTTGGGCTCTCTCTCTCTCTCTCTCTCTCTCTCTCACTCTCTCACTCACTCACTCACTCACTCACTCACACGCACACACACACACACACACACACACACACACACACACGTTGGGTTTCTATGTTTTATGGGACATCCCATAGACGTAATGGTTTTTTATACTGTATAAATTGTATTTTCAATCACCAAACACCAACCTTACACATAAACCTACCCCTTACAGAAAACTTTGTTCATTTTAAGATTTTCAAAAATACTTCATTCTGTATGATTTATAAGCTTGTTTCTTCACGGGGACAAAAAAATAATCCACAAGGACAAGGATTTTGGATATTGCCATCATTGTCCATATAACGTAGGATATACCTGAACCACACACACAGACACACACACACATCTGAGTATACTGAATTTAAAGTATGACCAAAATCATATTTATTGTTTTTATTTTTTGTTGTTATTTAAGAAATGTTTTCATTTTAATCTAATTGCGTAAAATAATTACACCTATAATTTTAAACATATTTAAAAGGTTAAACACATTGTGTGTCACTAAAGCAAGGCACACTGTCTATTGTCTTTTCTTTTTTTTTTTATAACCTGATGACCAGCATTGTTTCTTTAGATCATTTATGCACCCAAGTGCTTTTCTCACACGAGTAGAAAACTCTTTGGATGTGTTTGTGAAACAAATAATTTTTACTTCAGAAAACTTTTTAAATGTATGACTGAACTTTTCTCATTCGACAGAACTACTTTTTTCAAATTATTTACCTGGCCTATAACACTTGGTGTAAATGTTCTTACCTAGAACAGAAAACACTATTTTGTAGGCATCATGTTATTTTTAAATTATTGGCTAAAAGATTAAACACACTAGAATCTGTGATTTTCAAAATGAAAGAAATGTACAAGCTAAGGATGTTTCAACTGTTATCATCATTTCCTTTTGACCCCGATAAACTGGTAATGAATTTTCTATGCAAGTGACACGATATACAGTTCTCATACTATGATTGTAAATAGCTGTGCTAAAACATTTATTATTACATGCCAACAGATTGTGTCAAGGATGTGTCACATCTAAGAATCACAATGTTTTGTAAATTACAATTTTCTTACACCACTAGTTTTAGCCATATCAAGATTTTGGATGGCCGTTCACAATTTGTTTGTTGGACTTTGTAAGTTTTTAGGTGAAGACATCTCTTTGTGAGCTGTCATCATAATAAGAATAATAAAAATTCCACAAAGTCCACAAAGCGCGATCACATGAAGCAGCAACACAAAAATGAAGTCTAGCTGTTTTACCCTTAAAACTATTACAACTGAAACAAATCAAATGGTTCCACTGAAAGCTGCACACTCGTTTAAGTTTGAGCATGTTAAAGTTTTCCACACTCTTATGTAGACTCATTTTATCCATAACCTTTCGTGTATTCAAGCGACCAAATCACTAAGAAAGAGAGTATAGCAAGAAAACAAATGTCAAAAATGCATATAGAATTCAGAATATTTCAGAAAATTCTGAAATATTCAGAAAATTCTGAAATTCTGAATTCAGAATTCACAATTCAGAATTTTTTTTTAAATGTGGATTTGTGAATGATATTTTTATTACTCCACTAAATTTAGTCATCTTGTTCAGATAGCGGATGGCACAATTCACATTTTGTTTGTTTGGCTGTTTTTGTTTTAAGACTTCTCTGTAAGTTCATGCTAATCCTTGCATGGGATAGAGAGCATGATGAGCACACACCTATTCATTTAAGAAAAATTATTAAACATTTGCCTGAACTTTTTTTATTATTTTGACAAACCTCCATTACAAATTATTTCCCCTGGTGTGTTTATCCACAGAATCTTTTCCAACACAACGACATTAAACATTAAAGAATGTTATCAGTTCCTATCATCATCTTCGTTGATCTCTGGTGTACGTAAGCATCTACAATGTGTGCATGTGCTAAACATCTTTGTTTCTCCACTTCTCCCATATATTTAGATGTAATGCAAACACATTTAAGGACTATGGTGTTCCACACTTTTGTTAAGGTTATAGAAAACAAAAATCAAACAATCTTTACATAGGAATTATCTTTGCACAAAACAAAACTGACTAAAAATCATTGAATTACGAAATGCAGAAGTGTGTACGGGATTTGGCAAAAGAGTGTTTTAGCTATAATGAGCACATGAGACAGAAATCCTTTCTTATGTTCTATTGTGAATGTGTAAATTGTAAACACTATTTTTCCACCAGAGATAATCTGTTTACATTTTGTTTTTGCATAGTTTTCAGGTGTTGAGTTTTTTCTGATTGTGCTCAAACATGCAGTTCATGTTCATAGTAATTTATGAACAACTACAGCATAAAAATAATTTATCACTACATCTAGTGCTCTCGTTCATATAGCTGATGACGATGTTCACATTTTTATTTGTCGTACTCGTTTGTTTCAACATTTCCGCTTGACATTAAAGAGCAGACCTATGTGTACTCCCCTTCGGTCATAAGCATAAGCATCTACCTAAGTGTGCTAAGATTTTTCTGTTTTGTCCACTTTTGGCAGATTTGCTTGAGGGACTATGTCACCTTGTTGTAATGTGATTACGTTTAAGATCCATATGTTTGCACTACACACCCTTGAATAGGTTATAGACATACTCTTTTATACAGGAAATATGTTTGCACAACAGAAATATGTGTCAGAATAACACATACCTAATAGTGAAATCCTCTCTTCTAAACTATTGTGAACACTTTTAATGTTGGTTTTGATGTCTGCTCCACCAACACACAGACACATGTTTTAGGTATTCATCAGACCAAAAGGTTTGATCCGGGAAACACACACGACTGCAACGGCGTGTTGTCATGACGGTCTTCATAATTGATCTACTTTTATAAAAACAACATAGTGTGAAGTTACTGTCTTCAACAGCACGGTCCCAACTGAAACATTGTAGTATATATTTATTTTTTTCACTAAATATCTAAATATTTATCTGGCTTAAAATATTAGTTGTTACGTGTTTACAAAGTTGTCATGTCTGACGTTTATATTTTTAAGAACATTTGATATAGTTTATCGTTTTTAATTTTATAACATATATTTCACCAAACCTTAAGGCCTGAAAAATAGGTTTAGCATCAGTCCAAATTTCAGCTGTTTAATCTACAGAATGTGAAACTAGCTCACAGTTACATTAGAGTTTTTGAATTCTAGTTTATGTTGAATAGTGTTTGTTACTGTTCCACATGTTTAACACCGCATTACTCCATTGTGAAGACACGTACGGTATATATCACAAATTTTTTTCACTGTAGTAGGCCTGAAGGTAACTCTGAAACCAGACCAAACAAAAATTAGCTTGAGCCTTAGTTGTAGCAGTATGAAAATCATTGTGTTTTATCTTTCCATGATTTGTTGATGTTGTTCTGAACCACTGTTTCATTTTTACCATACAGTTCGTATTGTATTGTCATGTGTGATTGGAAAAAGTTTTGTATGTGAGTGTCTGTTTTTTTGTTTGTTTGTTTATTTGCAAACAGTACTGCTGTAATGTTAGCGAGCTCTTTGTGTTCTCGGCTTCGCTTTGTTCATATACATCATTATTCCTTGAATTTGCTCGATTAAATTAAGTATTTAACACAATTTTGGGTAATGTGTGTGTATGATTATAGAATGCAGCACAAGGATCTTTGAAAATATTTTATCCTGAAATATCCATGTAGCACTCGGAATCGAGACTGCTTCTTTTAAAATAATAATATAATTAACACATTAACATTTAACAAGAGATGTAAATGTGAGTTCTCGGCTGATTTGTACATTATTAAATAAAAAAATTATATTAGAGGTCGTCACAAACTTAAGGTGTAAACAAAAATACTGTGTGTCCACATGGACGCGCCTTTAGAGAGAAATTAAACCTTCTCAGATTACATAATGCTTTCGTTTTGAATTGATTCGTTTAAAAGACATTTCAAGCTTTCTGTAGATATATTTCTCATGTATGTGAGACACCCAGATTTTCAGTTATTTAATTAGTAGGGAAAAAAAATCACGTGATCGAGAGGGCGCCTCCCTGTCAAGCGCATTAATAATTTTCGCACAAACACTTGAATATGAATAATAATTCACATTTTGCATATGCATTACAAAGTAAATATTTTTTTTTACATGCAATTATCCAAAATAAAACCAAACAAGATTTGTAATTAAGATAAAATTTTGATAAATAAGAATAAATGCTGCACGTGCACTCAGCATCATGCGCGCAGAGCAAATCTTGCACTCTGACATTTTACAGAATATTGTACAAACCTGCATTTAAATGCAGCTGCAATTTATTTATTTCATTTATTTATTTATTTTTACTTTACTTAAATTATATGAAAGCAAGTAAAGAAGACTCCATTTAAAATCACTAAAGTTGTCAATTAATGAAGCTCTTTTTTACATCGTGTGTATTTTGTTGATTATAATGACTTGAGTTTAATCATGAGGGCGTTTTATTAATCAGTCCATTCTTTAGAGTTTCAGTGATTTAGCTAAATCGTGCAGGTTTAATTTATTCATTTCTTGTTTTAATCAGGCCTAAATAATGGGAGCGAAATTATACAGTCCCTCACGTTTTACTAAAATAAAGAAAATAATTTATAAAACACGCAAGCCTAGCTCACAATAGGCTACCACTCTTAATGCTCCGATGCAAAGTAAACCACAATTTCTTTTGAATAATATAACACACAATTCATATTATATAAATAATACTGCACACTATTTAAATGTATCAAATCTAAAATATGGTGTAGAGAAAATATAAGCACAGGCTCATAGGCTTGACATTTATCCTGCTTGAATTCGTTCTAAGATGTCACAGTGTCTGGTTTGTGTATCCCTGGGTGTCCGCTAGAGGTCTCACTTCTCCATATCGTCACCCCAGCTCAGGAACTACATTTCCCACAAGTCTTGTTGGTACTCATCACTGTTCATTGTATTCAGCTGTTCCCACTTACATTGTTTGCACCTGTCTATAAATACCTGGTTTGTTTCTGTCTTTGTTACGGAATCCTTGTTTAATGTCACCCTGGTTTTTCGTGTTTCCTGGCCGATGTTTATGTTTCTTGTTTTTGGACTGCTTACCTGGATTGTGACCTTTGCCTGGCTGATTATGAGTTTTGGATTATCCCAATAAAACACTGCAATTGGATCTACCTATTTGTGTGCGTGTCGTGACATAAGAAACGCACATATCTTCATAAGGACTAAACTTTCATCTGTGAATATTAAATATTTTAACTAGCCTGAAGTGTTTTCCTTTCATTTTCCCCGACTGCAGTCAAATATAACAAAACGGTGAGGCAAAGCTGACATCTATTCGCGAAAATGTGCTTTGATGCACTTGTTTGAAAACTTGTGATTAAAGCGCCACTCAGCGGTCAAAAGCTGCAAATGCACTTTGCAGACGCCGCGGTGGCGGTACGAGCGGCGGTAGAACCAACGTTTTGGATGGCTACCTACTGTATATATGATCAGCATTTAAACACTATAATAAACACACAAGAATTATCTGCTTGATGACACGGTTATTTTTATTATTGCGAAGTGAGATGAATGAAGAGAGTGTCTGGAAAAGGGAAGTTTCATTTATCAAGTTAGTCAGTGATTTTAGCAACTCAGGTTCAAATTCCAGGTTGTGGTGCTTTTATATATATATATATATATATATATATATATATATATATATATATATATATATATAAAATGATAGATACAAATGTGTGTATTCTCCACTTCGCTTGTTTATGTTACAATTTTTTTTTTCTTTTAGATGTCCATTTTACACTAAGCAACCAGTAGCGACTGAATTCAGTCCAGCTGGAGGGGATTGGGGTTTGGGGGTAGTTCTGTATAGTTTGTAGGGGTTGAAAAATAAAGGTGTGAATCTCTTGCTCTTTCATATGGACAGTGTTTGATGAGGGTTTCAAACTTGCAGAGCAGGTTTAGTCAAAGTGTCTATTTTGCCTCGATTGGTTTGGCTATTGCAACTTTTGCAACTGCATAGGCCTACAGAGTATTAAATACAATATAATATGGTTTTGTTTTTCTCAGGAGAGATGAGGCGCTTCTGAGAGAGAGATGAAACTGGCGAAAGAGCATCTGCCAAAGAGACAAAAACATTTGTTCTTAATGTATATCCTACGCTGCTTTGTACTATTTATAGTTTTAATTGTACGCGGCAATGCTGCAGTCGTTTTGGCAACACAGATGTAAAAATATATTGAGGTAATAAGAAACTTTCCCGAGACATCATGTAGGCCTAATCATTTTTGGTTTCATTATTTGGCAATTCCAAAATTACTGACATGACATTCACAGTCAAAACCTGAAATCTAAATTCTCACATAATGTATTCATTACCAATATATTGATCCATCTCTTTATGTTTTTCTAAATCCCAAACAGTCCAGACATCAGAAAAGTATCCATCTATGAGCATGTTTTATAGGCTTTTTTAGATTTGGGAAATACACATGCATTAAGGACATGACTAAAAAGACCTGAGTTTTTGGGAGACTACATATTTTGTAGACTTTCTGTGATTTACAATGCACAAACCAGAAGCAACAATATCTGCAGAATGGAGAAGGGTTGACCATTCTCAAAACATAAAATGTCAATTTTATTTCAATTTTCATTTTTGTGTTTCAGAGGAAAAATCTAAGCATCTCTCCATTACAGACCATTCTGATGCAAACATGTATAAAATGCTTTAAAAACATTAACAGAGATGTCTAGAGGGTATTTAATGTAAATTTTTTCTAGTTACTAGTAATCGTTAATTTGTCATTATTCAACTAATTGCACGTTTATATTAAATTAACACAGTCTAAGCTATAATGAGCCTTAATATATTCTGCGCTCAAGCACACGCATTAAGTTTGCCACAAAGCACTGGCAGAAGTAGCTTAATAACTATGAAAAAGGAGACATTTTAATTATTTATTAATACACTAATGTTTTCTTGTCGGCTGCAAGATGAAATTCATGGTGCTGACTCTCATCTCCACATGATGCACATAATCATAATTATATTTGCTTTCTGTCACGATCATCAGCTGGAGTGCTTGTTTAGCCCCGTCTAGCATTTCCGAGCGGTTTCCCTCTGTTGTTCCTTCCGTGTTTTGATATTGGATTGTTTATACCGACTGTGATTCTCTGCTGCCTGCCCCGACCTCTGCTTGTTTCTGTTGTTGATTTTGGATATCCCTGTACATACCTGACGCTGTCCCCCGATCATTGCCTGTTTGACCATTCTGATATTAAACTACTGCAAATGGATCCGAACGTCTCTGACTCAACGTTACAGAAGACTTCGCCCAACAAGGATCCAGCGGGGTTTTCTGAGGAACTCAGGCCAGGTATGGACCCAGCTGAGCAGCTGCTTGAGCTGCGGCAGGGAAATTCTTCCATCGAGGATTATGTTGCCCAGTTTTGTGAGCTGTCCTACCGGGTATCCTTTGGGGACATAATGCTCAAGGACATGTTTCGTTTTGGACTAAATGAACCGATTAAGTCCTGGCTACCTAAGGGGAAGTTCGAGTGCAGTCTAGGGGATTTTGTGGAATATGCTTTACTGTTGGCGGATTCTAAGTTTACTGTGGGTGTTGTGGAGGAGGAACCCCACAGTCCTGCAGTATCTACCACTCCAGGGTGTCTCCACAAAATGGCTGTCGTTCCAGAGTGCCGTCGCATCATGGCCGCCATTCCAGAGTCTCATCACGACAGGGCCAGCCCAGAGCCACTGCGCAAGATTTGGCCGCCAGCCCAGCGCCACTGCACAAGATGGCAGCCACAGGTGATCGTCAAGAGCAAAGTCAAGTCACCGTTGATCTTCCAGAGTCAGTTCAGGTCGCCGCTGATCTTCCAGGGTCAGGTCAGGTCGCTGCTGATCTTCACAAATCAGGTCAACTCACTACTGAGCTTCCAGAGCCTCGTCATGTCTCAGCTGAACTTCCAGAGCCTTGTCACATCTCAGCTGATCATCCAGAGCCTCGTCTCATCCTGTCTGTTGCGCCAAGCAATGTTCTCTCAGCCTGTTGTGTTGCTGTCAAGGAGACGGTTACTCCTGTGGAACCTCCAGAGGTGGCGGCAACTGCTGCTGAACCTTCGGAGGTGTCAGTAGTATCCACCCACAAACTCACGGCCTGTCCTGTCACGGCCACGGAGGCCGTCATTAACCTGTTTATGTTCTCTGTTTCAGTCCTACCTGGCCAGACTGGCTCTCCTGTGGCTCCTTCTCCTAAATGCCCTCCCTCCCACCCGCTCCTGCCTCCTCTACCGCTGTCATTTGGCAGTCCCTCTGCTCGCCCTCAGCCCATCATCATTGCTGTGCGAGCTCCGCGGGACTTCCATCCTCCAGCATGGCCGGAGTCTCCCTCACCTACACCTTCAGCCTCCAAGACCTGGACTCCGCCTCGGCCCGTTGACCCGTCGGCTCCACCATGGCTCCTAGCTCCCTCCTCTCCGCCGTGGCCTGGCAGTCCACAAGCTCCGCCTGGCTCCCTCGTCCCTCCGGCTCCGCCTTGGGCTGGCGTCGTCCATCCTACGCCTCAGTACTCCACTCTTCTGGCTTCGCTTCGTCCCTCCGTACCTCCGGCTCTGTCAGGCTCCTTCATCCCCTCGGCTCCACCTCAGTCCTCTGTCGCTCTGGCTCCACCGTGGCCTTCCAGATCCACATCTCCGTGTCAGTCGCCAGAGTCATCTGTTCCACCTAGGACCTCCGGATCCTCCCTGTCAACCTGGCTCTGGGGCTCTCCGTCTCCGCCTCGGGCTCCTCCTCCACCTGCTCTGCCGCCGTTGCTCGGCCCCCTGGAGTCGGCGGTTAGTCCTCCTCCATGGCTCCTCCCACCATCTGCTCCACCTTGGGCCTTTAAGGCTTTGGCCTGGGTCCAGCTAGACTCCTCTTGCTCCAGGTCCCTCCTGTCTCCTCCCTCCATCCCTCCCCCTGTTCCGCCTCCGCTCCACCTCCCGCCTGAGCTCTGGTCTACTCTCAGTTAGTAGCATCTGGAAGCCACTTCTTAGGAGGGGGGCTATGTCACGATCATCAGCTGGAGTGCCCATGAACTCCAGCAGAGGGCACTCCACTCAGGACTCTTGCATTTGGTGTCCAGTTCCATTCCCATGTCCATTTCCCATAATCCTGTGCTTAGATCTAATCACCACCAGGTGTTCCCCATTACCACTCCCCTATATAAACTGTGTTTGAACTCTCAATGATTGCGAAGTCTTGTTTAGCCCGGTCTAGCATTTCCGAGCAGTTTCCCTGTGTTGTTCCTTCCATGTTTTGATATTGGATTGTTTATACCGACAGTGATTCTCTGCTGCTGATTTTGGATATCCCTGTACATACCTGACGCTGTTCCCCGATCATTGCCTGTTTGACCATTCTGATATTAAACTACTGCAAATGGATCCGAACGTCTCTAACTCCACGTTACACTTTCGTTTTGAATTGGTTCATTTAAAAAGCATTTAGACATTTCAAGCTTTCTGTAGATATATTTATCATGTATATAAGGCAGCCCAATTTTAAGTTATTTCATTATCAGAAAAAAAAGATCAGGGGGGCCTCCCTGTCATCCATGCGCATTAATAATTTTCCGCACAAACAATTGAATATGAATAGAGAACATTTCTTTTAGGTTACAGTATGGGATGCGCATTAACAATAAATCCTCACAAGTCTAAAACCGAGACAGATGCAGTTATAACCTGTAAATAAAAGGCTATTTGACGTTTTAAAATTATCTAACGGCTGATGCCGCTCCAATTAATTGATTTTGATTGTTTTAATAAATCTCTTTTGCATTTAATAATAAAGATACAAAGCAGGTTAAATTAGATATTATTGTACAAATAATTAATAATAATAATAATAAATAATAACAATAAAATGCTATAGACTGCAAATAAGATTGCAGTTTCACATTTTGCATATGCATTACAAAGTTAATTATTTTTTACATGCAATGATACAAAATAAAACCAAAAAAGATTTGTAATGAATAAAAAATATGTAAACAAATAAGAATAAATGTTGTGCGTCTGATATTTTAAGGAAAAGGATACACTCCTGCATTTAAATGCGGCTGCAATTTTATTTATTTTTTGAGTTTTACTTAAATTGTATGAAAGCAAGTAAAGAAGGCTCCCTTTAAAATCACTTAAGTTTCTAATTAATGAAGCTCTTTTTTTTACATTGTTTGCACTCTGTTGATTAAAATGAGAGAACTTGAGTTTAAATGTGAGGACGTTTTATTAATTTGTGCATTCTATTCAGTTTCAATGATTTAGCAAAATCATGGCCAGGTTTAATTTATTCGCTTCTTGTTTTAGTTTGGCCTAAATAATGGGAGCAAAATTATTCAGTGCCTCACGTTTTACTAAAATAATGGAAATAATTTATAAAACAAGCAACAATTTCTCAATCAGTGTACAGACAGATATTGTCAGGTAACTGCAAGAAATGGGACCCAAAAGCAAATGAGCAGACAAGGGTATTTTATCAACAAAAATATAGACTGGAACAGCAGGGGGAATTTGCAGTGAAATGGTTCAAACAGAGGGGCAGGGCAGACAACAATACGGGCAGGAGGGATGACCACTGTGACAGTCCAAGATGCCCACGGACTCTAGCACGGAGGTGGCAGCTCCAGAGGAAGGACCAGGCAGGCACACAGGAAACGCATAGTTTTAAGTGAAACTAATGTCACACCAGCCTAGCCGCCAGGTAGAGACTCACAGGACCAGAGACTTGACACTTGAGAGAAGTGAGCTGCTTCCAGGCAGTGGGGGTTAGTGGCCAGGGAATCTGGGTTTGGACAAGACAGGACAAAACACGAAAACACACAAGACGGAACTCAAAATCACACAAGTAAGACAATTTAAAACAAAAACCAAAAGGGAACTGGAATCGCGAAAACAAGAGTAAATGAAAATCTAAATGAAATAAAAAACAAAACTAGATTATAATGCACAACAATAAAAATAAAACTATACAGAACTAGAGAAGACCAAAAAGGAAACAAGGATATAAAATAACTACATAAGAGATCAACAAAGTAACTTGAGCAAGATCAAAAGGGTAAATTCTGGTCCAAGAAACAGGTAAACACCAAAACGAACCAGCAGAGAAACAAGGAAAGGGAACACAATATATGGAGCAGCACATACGAGGATCAGGTGAAAACAAATCAAGCAGACATGGGCTAAACAAGGGGGCATGACCAGGGGGAAACAAGGAGGTGGGACAAGTGGAGCACGTGGCAGACACAAACAAAGACAGAACCATGTGCTTAGACACAAAACAAACAGTGAAACGTTGAACAAAGATAAGACTGTCAGGGCAGGTTCCTGACAGATATCTTTCCCGTAGTAGGTGGCCAACCAGAGCGTGTGTATGAAAGCCACCTACACTATATATATATATAGATATATAATTAGCAAAATAACGTTCTGATGTTCCGACCAAATAATAACCATTGATTCAACATCGAAATTTGATTGTCGAACGATACTGACCTTTACAACCAAAAATCAACATTGAATCAATGTCTGCTTGCTATCTGGGGCAGCTCAAAGCAATATGGGTAGAAACTCTTTTCAGTTTTTTCTGATTCATCAACACAGTTTCACTGATGATCCAGAACCAACAGTAAACCCAGGATAGAGCGGCTGAGTGAATGTGGTCTGGACTGTGTGGATGAGGCTCATTGTGTCAGAGACGCTGTAGAAGGACAGAGTTCCTGCACTTTGATCCATAAACACTCCTATTCTACTGCTGATGGGCTTCACAGGGAGAACAGTCTTTATGTTATTGTGTCTGAATGAGTAACTGGAGGAAGAGCAGAACAAACTCCAGGACTGATCATTATATCCAAACAAACACTCATCACCCCATCCCTTCCTGCTGATACTCTTATATGACATTGATATAAACACATGTCCACTCCACTCAATCTCCCAGTAACAGCAACCACACACACTCTCTCTACACAACAACTGATACACTCGATCAAATCTGTCTGGATGATCAGGATACGACTGTTTGTTTATCACACGTGTCACCTCTTTGTTCTCTTCAGACAGAATGAGTTCAGTGTGTGCTGTGTTTGGATCCAGTGTGAGAAAACAGACCCCTGAACACAAGAACAGAGACATTAATAACAACAACAACCACTACAGCTGTGTGTGTGTGTGTGTAGACATACATTTCTTTAGTCCTGCTGTAATCCTGGATTCTCCTCCGTGATCCACACTAGAAAACACACACAGAGCCACATTCAGTCAGTGAAAACTAGTTTTAGTTTTCATTTTAGACAGAAATGAAGCTTAAATGAGTGGTTGCGAGGGTACTTGGGGTGGTTGTGATGCTGTTGATAATACAGGTCCTTCTCAAAAAATTAGCATATTGTGAAAAAGTTCATTATTTTCCATAATGTAATGATAAAAATTAAACTTTCATATATTTTAGATTCATTGCACACCAACTGAAATATTTCAGGTCTTTTATTGTTTTAATACTGATGATTTTGGCATACAGCTCATGAAAACCCAAAATTCCTATCTCAGAAAATTTGCATATTTCATCCGACCAATAAAAGAAAAGTGTTTTTAATACAAAAAAAGTCAACCTTCAAATAATTATGTTCAGTTATGCACTCAATACTTGGTCGGGAATCCTTTTGCAGAAATGACTGCTTCAATGCGGCGTGGCATGGAGGCAATCAGCCTGTGGCACTGCTGTGGTGTTATGGAGGCCCAGGATGCTTCGATAGCGGCCTTAAGCTCATCCAGAGTGTTGGGTCTTGCGTCTCTCAACTTTCTCTTCACAATATCCCACAGATTCTCTATGGGGTTCAGGTCAGGAGAGTTGGCAGGCCAATTGAGCACAGTAATACCATGGTCAGTAAACCATTTACCAGTGGTTTTGGCACTGTGAGCAGGTGCCAGGTCGTGCTGAAAAACGAAATCTTCATCTCCATAAAGCTTTTCAGCAGATGGAAGCATGAAGTGCTCCAAAATCTCCTGATAGCTAGCTGCATTGACCCTGCCCTTGATAAAACACAGTGGACCAACACCAGCAGCTGACATGGCACCCCAGACCATCACTGACTGTGGGTATTTGACACTGGACTTCAGGCATTTTGGCATTTCCTTCTCCCCAGTCTTCCTCCAGACTCTGGCACCTTGATTTCCGAATGACATGCAAAATTTGCTTTCATCCGAAAAAAGTACTTTGGACCACTGAGCAACAGTCCAGTGCTGCTTCTCTGTAGCCCAGGTCAGGCGCTTCTGCCGCTGTTTCTGGTTCAAAAGCACACGCATGTGCACGGTGGCTCTGGATGTTTCTACTCCAGACTCAGCCAACTGCTTCCGCAGGTCCCCCAAGGTCTGGAATCGCTCCTTCTCCACAATCTTCCTCAGGGTCCGGTCACCTCTTCTCGTTGTGCAGCGTTTTTTGCCACACTTTTTCCTTCCCACAGACTTCCCACTGAGGTGCCTTGATACAGCACTCTGGGAACAGCCTATTCGTTCAGAAATTTCTTTCTGTGTCTTACCCTCTCGCTTGAGGGTGTCAATGATGGCCTTCTGGACAGCAGTCAGGTCGGCAGTCTTACCCATGATTGCGGTTTTGAGTAATGAACCAGGCTGGGAGTTTTTAAAAGCCTCAGGAATCTTTTGCAGGTGTTTAGAGTTAATTAGTTGATTCAGATGATTAGGTTAATAGCTCGTTTAGAGAACCTTTTCATGATATGCTAATTTTTTGAGATAGGAATTTTGGGTTTTCATGAGCTGTATGCCAAAATCATCAGTATTAAAACAATAAAAGACCTGAAATATTTCAGTTGGTGTGCAATGAATCTAAAATATATGAAAGTTTAATTTTTATCATTACATTATGGAAAATAATGAACTTTTTCACAATATGCTAATTTTTTGAGAAGGACCTGTACATGGCTAAAGTTTGAAAACACTGTATTCAGTACAAACTAGGTTACAATTGTATGTAAATATCATGTATGTACATGATAGTGTTTTTGAGAAAATAACATGGACCTTGTAGCCTAGAATTTCTGATTCAAAATGATGTGAAAATCATCTTGTTTACTCGCTCACATAAAACAATATATTGATTTAAATTTTCTAAGACACTCTTTGTTTCAAAAGGGCATATGTGAGTAGGCGTCAACTATCATGAATATTTGTGTGATTTACACCTGAGAAGACAAAGGCCTGCATAATAAGCTGCATAATGAGCCTTTCAGTCAGGTGTGTGACTCAGAGGGAAGAGTTACGAGAAAGAATGTGAGGACAAAATAAATGTATATATTTTTATGTTTGTGGTTTATTTAGAATATATTTAATTATCCCACAAAATAACTTGAGATTCACTTGCGAGTGCAGTTAAACAGTTTATTAGGAACAATCAAAGCTGACTTTCAAAGCTGAATTTTTAGCATCATTACTCCAGTCACAAGTTCCTTCAGAAATAATTCAAATATTCTGATTTGCTACTCAAAAAAAATAATAATAATACTAATAATAATAATAATTATTATTATTATTAATGTTGAAAACAGCTGAGAATATTTTCTTCAGGTTTTTTTGATGAATAGAAAGTTCAGAAGAACAGCGTTGTTTGTTAACATTATTGTAACGGTCACTGATAATTTATTTCCTATAAGTAGTAATTTACAGGGGGAAAAAAAGAACATAATTACCACATAGCACATTTATTGTCAGTGATATTTACAGCTCATTTGATACATTTACACCTCAGATGATGGCAAGCACTAATGATGGGGTACAACACATTCAAAATATTTTAACCAGAGCAGATATTAAGTCCAACCCCTGACTGTACTAGAGAATGAAAGCTCTAACAGACGCAGATAACCACATACTCATTTGATCTCTCTCACATACAGGGGTGTAAAACGTATTCAAAAATTATACTCGTCAAAGTACAGATTTCACTAAACTTAAAAGTACAAGTATCTTGACTAACAGTAATAAAGTACAACTTTAAAATTGCACTTAAGTACTTGAGTGTCAACTACTGCTACTCACAAATCAGGCAACCAACTGGACCTTATTTACACACGACACTGCTCCACTGATCATGTACTGGTTACTCCACTGCACACCCCACAGATCACTTCCTCCTCACTCTTAACCTCAACATGGTTCCTGACACATCACTTACCCCCTCACATGTCATCTTTCGACGTAACCTACGCTCACTCTCACCCTCCCGGCTATCTACAATGGTTTCATCTTCGCTTCCTTCCCCTAAACTTTTAGCATCTTTTGATGCTAACAGTGCTAATGATACTTTCTGCTCCACTCTTACATCTTGTTTAGACACTATCTGCCCCTTGTCTTCCAGGCCAGCCCGTACCAACCCTTCAGCCCCTTGGTTATCTGATGTTCTCCGCGAACATCATTCTAAGCTCAGAGCTGCTGAAAGGATGTGGCGCAAATCCAAAAATACTACTGACCTTAATGTGTATCAGTCACTCCTCTCTTCCTTCTCTGCTAATGTCTCCACTGCTAAAAGGACATAATACCATAACAAAATTAACAATTCGTCTAACTCTTGCATGCACTTTAAATCATTTTCCTCCTCCCCTCCTGCATCAACTCTAATAGCTGATGACTTTACCACGTTTTTTATTAAAAAAATTAAAAACATCAGTGCACAATTTTCCACACCACAATCTGTCAAGCATATCTTACCAGCAATCAAACACTCAATCACATTCTTCTCTTCACTCTCTGGGGCAGAAGTCTTTCTAATCATCCTACTACTTGTCCACTTGATCCTATTCCATCTCATCTCCTTCAAGCCATTTCTCTTGCAGTTGTACCTGCACTCACACACATCATTAACATATCCCTTCACACTGGTGTTTTCCCCTCAACATTTAGACAGGCCCATATAACTCCACTACTTAAGAAACCCAACCAACGTCTAACAGGGCTCAGTTCTTGGACCACTTCTCTGTCTACATGACATCATTAGGTTCTGTCGTTCAGAAATATGGCTTTTCATACCATTGCTATACTGATGACACTCAGCTCTACTTCTCACTCCATCCTGATGATCCAACGGTATCTGCTCGCATCTCAGCACGTCTAACAGACATTTCTTGCTGGATGAAGGACCATCACCTTCAACTCAACCACGACAGAACTGCTTGTGGTTCTAGCAAACCAGTGTTAATTTCATTGACAAATAATTTTCATAATTCATAATTTTTTTTCTCAGACGAAAACAAGACGATAACGGAAAAAAATTATGACTTAAATCTATTGACATTTTCGTCAATGAATAAAAATAAGAAGAAAATGTTAGACAGGGACGATTTGGGAAGAGATTAATTCCGAATGAATCTGCTGCATGGTTCGGAGGTTAGATGCGTACATATGCGGGACATAAGCTAATATAGACTTGCTGCACCTGGCATAAAACATTTAAAAATGTCTATATGTGGGAGTAAGATAAGAGCAGATATGTGAATAAATCTGACAATGCAAGAGAGAACTCAATTCGGTCCGGTTTTCTGAGTGCAGAAGCGAAAGTAATCTTTCACATCACATGAACAGAAAATTACACACAAAATTATGTTGAATTGTCCGTTTTGACGAGTATTCACGTAAACATAGTTGATTACATCTTAAGTGAACGTAAACAGTAGGGAGAATGTGCTGTTGGAAACTCAGAAGCGAAGACCAGGAGACTCTTGGATAATCTTCAGCAGATTTCTTTATTGAGAAACGCGCTGTGTGGCACTGTAGTCATCAAAAATCCAACCAAAGCAATGATACTTTGGAGTTTATATACATTCAAGTGGGAGGGATACATACAGTAGAGGTGAAGACAATCTAACCCATAGCATGCAATTGAAGTACAGGAATCAGCCTGCCACTGGCATTTTTCCAGCCTTGATCTCATCAGCATAACAGTGTCATTCAAATGCATAGGTGCTACTTCAATCAGCCTGACAGTATCGCCCATACCTTCACATTATCATAGAGACAAAAGGCACAGCTATGCCTTGAGTTTAACAAACCAAATGGTCAGGAAAAGCATAAAGACAGAAGGTAATTAGCAAGAAACCTGGGCTTCCTAATTTGATCTTTTAGAAATGTCATCCTTTTTTACCTCAAAATGTAAACACAATGTACATAACTTTTTCAGCTCCTATACTATTACACTGGAACCTAGATTTAACATTTTATAAATTTGTAAACCCACCGTGTATAAGTACATTGCATCCATTACAGCTGTACATTCAGTTTTAAAGGGACAGCAGCCTAATTTAGTTGCTATTGTCCGAATAATTTTTGACCCTGCACCACAAAACCAGTCGTAAGGTTCAATTTTTCATATGAAAGCTGAATAAATAAGGTTTCCATTGATGTTTGGTTTGTTATAATAGGACAAGGTTCCAGATTTTTAAATAGTTGTATCTCAGTCAAAAAAAAAAAAAATTCTAAATATTGAGAAAATCGCCTTTAAATTTGTACAAATGAAGTTCTTAGCAATGCATATTACTAATCAAAAATTATGTTTTTATATATTATACAGTAGGAAATTTACTAAATATCTTCATGGAACATCATCTTTACTTAAAATCCTAATGATTTTTGGCATAAAAGAAAAATCAATAATTTTGACCCATTCAATGCATTTTTGGCTATTGCTACAAATATACCCCAGCAACTTAAGACTGTTTTTGTGGTCCAGGGTCACATTTATGTTAATCAAGCAACAAAAAGACAGAAAATCAAGCAATGCTCTTGACTGAAAAACTTTAGTAGCCCTAAAGATTAATCTAAATTTACTTATAGAAATAATATGTCTGCTTGAAAGAATGAAGAATATGGTAAACAAGATGATATAAAGAATGCAGAATTAGCCTATATAACCATTGGTATTTCATTAAAAAGAAGACCATGTTCTTATTCTTTGTGAGAAGTGGTTTTATTTAACATAAATTATTAAAAATTGTAAAAATTTATTTTGAGAAAGACATGTTGTGTGTCACCGCAGTTAAATGTAACTAAACCCATTCGATTTTAGCCAAATAAATTTACTGTAGATTTAGTCTGTTGTGTATTTGTTAACGTTGTTTATTTAACTACATTCCCCAAAATGCAGTGTTACGTTGTATCCGGAAGTGTTTCAGTAAAAAGGTTTATACATGAAAAACAAGTAAAGAGAGCAGTCACGCAAAATCAGTGAAAGTGTCATATCTGTCTAAAGGTTGCCATTAATTCCTTTCAGAAGATACAATATAGTCGACTAAAATCTTATGATATTTAGTCGACTTAAACTAGACTAAAACTGAAATCAATTCAGATGACTAAAACTAAATCAAAATTTGCTGTCAAATTGGACACTGCAGCAAACACATTGTTTCATCATAATTTCACCACCTAGCTAGGCACATCAACCATAACTCCTTCAAAAACAGCCAGAAACCTTGGAGTTATGATTGATGATCAGCTAACTTTCTCAGACCACATTGCTAAAACTGTCCAGTCCTGCAGATTTGCTTTCAACAGATTTTCAGATTTTGCTTCAACATAAAGAAGATCAGGCCCTTTCTTTCGGAATATACTCCACAACTCCTTTTTCAAGCTCTTGTTCTGTCCAGGCTGGACTATTGCAATGCTTTCTTGGCAGGTCTTCCAGCCAGTTCTATCAAACCTTTACAATTAATCCATAATGCGACAGCAAGATACATTTTTAATGAGCCAAAAATAATTACATGTCACACCTCTGTTTATCAATTTGCACTGGCTACCAATAGCTGCTCGCATAAAATTCAAGACATTGATGTTTGTCTACAAAACCACCACTGGCTCTGCACCCCTTTACCTAAATTCATTACTTCAGACTTATGTGCCTCTAGAAGCTTGCGTTCTGCAAGTGAACATCGCTTGATTGTGCCATCTCAAAGAGGCACAAAATCACTTTTTTTACGGACTTTTAAATTAAATGTTCCCTCCTGGTGGAATGGCCTGCACAACTCAATCTGAGTCCTTGGCCATTAGGGCTGGGCGATATATAAAAAAAATCTCGATATTCGATATATATCTCAATATGTTTGCATTTAAATAATAAAAAAAAAACATGACTTTCTTTTGCCCATTAAAACATATATATATATATATATATATATATATATAGACCAAGTGATCACTTATTGCTTTTTATTAAATAAACACATATATGTAACTGAAGAAATGTAAAACAAGTACAGAAAGTACATTCTGTCAGCTTTTTTAGTGCATGCAATTCACAATTTAAACTATGCAACTGGGGAAATAACTAAACTGATTTAATTTTTGTTTTTTGTTTTTTTACAAGTTTTTTAGTTAAGAACACAAGTCTGTAAACTCTCTGTCAACTGTTTTAAGAGAAGCTCTGTGGCATGAAACTTTATATATATAAATGAATACCAAAGACTTTTGCACTCTCTCTGTCTATATTATGAAAACTGGTAAATATAACAGTGAAAATCCCTAATAGTTATTCCAAACGGTCATAGCCTATATTTCTCTATTCAAACATCAGCTGTCAAGTAAGTGCATTTATTCAGCGATCACAATTGCAATCAATACGGTCGAGATCTTATGACAGAACACAGAGCGGCTGAACGACGCTTTCATTAGATCACTAAACTCCAGCTTGTTTGTTTTACAGATCATCGTCAGCGGATGTGCGAATGGAGTGAGCACGTGCGCATGGTTGCCAGATTGGTTAAAATAAGCAAACACTGGGCAGAAAATGTATCCTTGTAACAGCGAAGCTCTGATTTGGGGATTTAAACTCTTGTTATCTGGAAACCGCTCTCATGAAAGCACTCGTAGTAGAGGCGTGTAGAGCAGTCCGCATGTTCCTTTTTTGGACGTTCAGCGCGTTCTTTTGGGAAAGTATGCTTGAATTTGAAATATTCAATATTCCCAATATTTTCAAATTTTACATCGTCGTCAAAATTATTCTGATATTATCGCTAATATTTGATATATCGCCCAGCCCTATTAGCCATCTTCAAGAATCAGCTAAAAACATATCTTCCATCTTTATTTGACTCTCTAACTCTAGCACTCAATTCTATTCTTAGGGAAAAAAACACTTGTCCCTTTTAGTCTAGCACTCTATTCATTTGCTGATTGTTTTCTTAAAAAAAAACTAACACTAGCTTTCTAATCTTTTGTATTCTATCGGTTCTATTTTCATTTATTATACAATTAACAAAAGCAAAAAAGACCTAACACTAGCTTGCTATATTCATTTTGTATTCAATCTGTTTTCTTTATATTTATTATATTATTTAAAGGGTTAGTTCACCCAAAAATTATGTCATTAATGACTCACCCTCATGTCATTCCAAACCCGTAAGACCTCCGTTCATTTTCGGAACACAGTTTAACCTTTTGAGCGGTACGGTCCCACATATGGGATTCTTATTTCCGTGCCCCTGAGAGTATGGTCCCACATATGGGATTTAGAACGTTCGGTGACGTCGCATAACTGTCAAATTCAAACTGCGTTTTCGCTCGTTGGCTGGCGCTGAGCCAGAGACAGACGTGCACTGCTCTTGTCATATTATCACAACTATGCAGTATTATTAACCACATAATGCATATTTTAGGTTTCAGACATTTAAATACACATAAATACTAGTAAAACAATACATTTACAGTTGAAAAATACACGCATATGTCTATGAAGCAACAATAATAATCCATTCAAATTTAATTTGCAGACGTTTTTTATTCATATCAGATACCCATAGTGTAAGTAACTATAAAGTTCACTCTATTCTTCACCCAGTGCACCCGCCACTTATTACCTGTATTTCGGAAGAAATTGATTAATTCACGTGCTGTAAATCCGACTGACAGGACTCTCTGCACTGCAGCGCGAACAAACATGGTGGCGCCCATCTCACATTACAGATCACGATCAAGATCATTTAGAAAGGTTTTTAAACGACAAAACACACTCATTTACACATATTTATAAATCGGAATATCAGATTGTTCATGACATGGTATGCAAGTTTGTGAATATTTTAAATTAAAAAAGGAAAAACGAAATAAAAGCGATCCATCTGTCATACAGTGTTATTGTAGACGCGGTGTGTCACGTGACAAGCCTGACGCGTCGCCATGGAAACAGTAAGGGGAACGTTCTAAAATAACGGTCGTCTTAAAAAAACTCACTCTGAGGGGACCGCTGGAATATTTTAAACTCACCACTGAAAAGGTTAAGATATTTTAGATTTAGTCCGAGAGCTTTCTGACCCTCCATTGAAAATGTATGTACGGTATACTGTCCATGTCCAGAAAGGTAATAAAAACATCATCAAAGTGGTCCATGTGACATCAGAGGGTCAGTTAGAATTTGTTGAAGCATCTTTTCTTCCGGGTCTGTTGTGAGCGCGTTCACGATGCTGCTGACGTATGACGCTGCTGACGTGTTATCTGGTGCGCCCAATAAAAAAGATAACATGTCAGCAATTTTTGGGTGAACTAACCCTTTAAAAAACTCTTGCAATGTGTACTGCTAACTGAGACTTGTTATAGCACTTGTATATCATTACTCTTTTGTTGATTTTGGTTGCTTCCATTGTCCTCATTTGTAAATCGCTTTGGATAAAAGCATCTGTTAAATGACTAAAGTGAATATAAGCATCAAAGGGGAGAGTCAACCATTAACAGGCCCCAATCCACATTTACTCCAATGCCCAGTAATTTTCAAACACAGTGAAAAAGGCTTATGGACTGAAGTGGACTTTCAGGGAGTGTTATGAGCAATAGAGAATCAGTTGGGCCTCCTGAGGCAGAATCAAGATGGTATGATGGGTTCTGTGAGAGCAGTCTTCGCTCTGAACCTTTAAGACGGCTGTGAGCGAGCAAGAAATAACTGATGGAGGTGCTAGAGCATGTAAAGTACACATGCTTTTATGATATGAGCCAATGTTCTTGCTCAAATTAGTTCAATGCTGAGTCTTGATCAGATGAGGGTGTAACATAGGAATTGTGCAGCTATAGTGTGGTTGTCCTGTAATAAAGAGCAGTGCTCTAACAACAATCAATATTACACATCACTATATTAGCACTCTTACATATTATCACAGCATTAAAATCTGTGTAAAGGCAATTCAGAGAATTGCTTCTAAAGACATTATAAATGTATTACTAAAACACATTACAAAGACTGTGAACTACAGTTGCAATCAGAAATATTCAACCCCCAAAGAGTTTTAAGGATTTATGAATAAAAATCTTTTCAAAGTGCGGGATTCTGCTTTGGATGACTTCTTTATGAGTTAAGTGTTGCATAAAATCAACACAGAAAATGTATGATGTAGTATTTGTGTGTAACAGTATATTTTGTTAAGACAGCCATGTCACAATTATTCAACCCCTACATAATATTGTTATTTTTAAAGCTTTCTGACAGTTTTTATGGCCTGAAATGGAGCTGAAACATCATTAAGCCTTTGGGAACTCTATAACGATCCTTCATTTGCTTCAGCTGTGATGCATATATAAACCCCAACCATGAAGGTTTTCAAGGTGAGTTGCAATCATGGGAAAGACAAAGGAGCTTCCACAAAAGCTGAGAGAGGAGATTATTTCATCACATCTGAAGGGCCTTGGGTATAAGAAGATTTCCAAAATATTTAACATTCCAAGAGACACCATTGGGAACATTATAAGGAAGTTTAAAACGTATGGAGCAGCTGCAAACCTGCCTGGCCATGGAAGAAAGCCCACAATTTCATCAAGGGCCCTTAGCAACTTAGTCAGGACAGCTAAGAAAACCCCCCGTGTGACTGCAAGACAGCTACAGGATGACTTGATGAAGGCTGGTACAAGTGCTTCAGTGGCAACTATAAGACGTGCACTGAATAAGCAAGGACTTCATGGCCGGACTCCAAGACGCACTCCACTCTTGACCTCAAGGAACATCAGGAGTCGACTAGAATATGCCAGGAAGAATTTGGATAAAACTACAGAGTTCTGGGAGACAGTTCTATGGACTGATGAAACCAAACTGGAACTTTTTGGACATATGGACCAGCGGTACGTCTGGCGTGCACAAGGTCAGGCTTATGACCAAAAGAACACCATCCCCACGGTCAAGCACGGAGGTGGGTCATTGATGATGTGGGGCTGTTTTTCTGCGGCAGGAACTGGCAATCTTGATCATGTACCTGGCATCATGGATTCCCAGAAATACCAGGTCATTTTAAAGAAGAACGTGATGCCTTCTGTTGACAAATTAAACCTTGGTGATCATTGGATCTTCCAGCAAGACAATGATCCCAAGCACACCTCCAAATCAACTAAAGCTTGGTTGAGGAAAAGATGCTGGAGCATCTGGAGTGGCCTTCTCAGTCACCAGATTTAAATCCAATTGAAAATCTTTGGTGGGATTTGAAGAAGGCAGTTGCAGCACGGAAGCCATCAAACATCACTGAGTTACAGACTTTTGCACGTGAAGAATGGGCAAAGATTCCAATCGAGAGGTGTAAGAAGCTTGTCAGCACTTATCGAAACCGTTTGTTAGAAGTTATAAAAAATAAAGGACACTCCACAAGGTACTGAAGCTGGGGGTTGAATAATACTGCACATGCTCGTGTTACAAGAGTTACAATTTTCATTTGAACTTCAAAGTTAAGTCAACTTCTGTTGTCAAAGTAACTTGTATGTATCAATTAAATTTTTTTTTGTTCTTTGACAAGGTTTTTTTTCATTGATTCTCATTATCTTTTATCAACATCACTATAATGTCTTTTGAGGTGAGGGGGTTGAATATTTCTGATTGCAACTGTATGTAGTAGTGAATTGTAGATTTAGACCGTTAACCAGTTTTTTACCATTTTTGTGTTGAGGATTTTGTGGGTTGGGCTGAAATCATGTCTCGTGATGCACTGGAGCCACTGAGCATGGACCCTCCCCTAAAACTATAATAACTAGAGCGCATTAGCATCAGTGGTTTATGGCTCAATCACCAGTTACTGTCATTACCATTAGTTACTACAGCCTACAGTTTGTGAGCTAGCTATGCCTTCATCACGTAAATGCAGGTTACCTGGTTACAATAATTTATAAAGCAGCTCAGTCGCCTTATTTAAATTTGACAGTTGGGAGTGACAGCAGCTTTCCGTCGAGTGAGCATGGAATTTTGCTTATTTTTCCAAAATAATACTTATTTTATTTGCTTCATTTTTTATCATTCAAATTTGGCTGGGTGGTTAATATCAATTTTTTTCTTTGGTGTGACAAACTCAGAACATATTTTTAGGCTCTTCCCCTTTACACATGAACATAATAATGTATGAACACAATAACATTCACATTTACCAGCATTGAGTTGCTCAGTTGACTCGCATGAATATTATAAATCAACTAATACATTTGTAAAGTTAGCCCAGATGAATTAGCATAGTCACATAATATTACATAACACATGGCTTGACAATATGGAAATCAACGAACATCAGAACTCAGTAAATGTAATTATATTAACTCACTGTTATAAGACGAACAGGAGCACAATTTGTGTTATGCAAACTGTTATTGGCAGCAGGTGATGCAACATGCCGTTCTCTCCATGCTGAACTGCTTCAAAGACTTTAGATATACCAGAGATGATGAACTCCTTTTACTTATGAATGGGAGAAAGTGTAACACGCAATATGGCGGAATAGTCCCACCTTTTCAATAAAAGAGCCAATCACCAATTGATAGTCACTGCAGCTGCCGTTAGAAGCTCCGGTTGCTATAGAAACAGTTAGCATTCTAAGACACATGCTAGGACTGTGCATCCCCATTGGCTGGTCTAGTCTGAAAAATAAGCTTTGGTAATGCAACTGGAGCATAAGAAACAACATTTATGAGGCAGTTGTTGGCAGATTTTATTAGTGATTTTCAAATATGAAATTTAATTGTAAGATTGGTGAAAAAAGATAGGAGCTGCACTTGCATGCTAGAGAAGCATTTCAAAGATGGCTGCCGAGTGCAATTACTATTCTTAAAGGGACTTTGGCTTTTTCTCAATTCCAATAAAGTAAAGAATGGGCTTTTGTTCTTGTGGACACCAGTCTTGCCAGGCTACCTTGTAAAAGTCCAAAACAGCACCAATGTATAGAGAACCAGGCTAAGTAATATTGACTGCAGTGACATACAGGAGTTGTATAGTAAGCAAGTTTGAGTCTGTTATAATGATGCACAAACAAACCATTTAAGTGTGCTCTCAACACACTGACTTTCTGGGCACATTGTTTTTATGCAAGAACACATTTCAGTACATTTGTGTTGTTTCCACACACCTTCAGGATAATAGTTTGATTTGTTATGTGCTGTGTTTAGTAATTCTGAATAGATCTGTGTGCTGTAGTAGATAAATACAGTCAACTCAAGGTGATTGATTTAGGTTTTTTTGGCATCTCCATGTGATCCTGATCGGTATTACAACTTGCCTAAAATGTAAACAAGCTCTTTATTGCACTCTACACATACTGAATTTTAGTTCTTTTAACATTTGGTTTTTTGGTGTACTTTTGAAATCTATAAAAAGTGTGTGATTAATTGTGATTTAAAAAAAAAAAATTGATTTATTGACAGTCCTTTTATCAGGGGGGTCCAAAGTCCGGTCCATGGCCCAGCTATGAATTTCAAACTGGCTGCAGCTTGACTATTCAGATATTTTAATATGTCACCCGCCATGGATCATTTACAAATCTTGAAGTTTTGCAATAATACTAGATTTTACCCCAATTATAGCAGTAACCTATGAATTAGTGAATATTAACAGTTGTTAAAGATCACCATGGCCACATAAAAAAGAACTAGATGAAGAGGGCTGTCACTTTTATGAGCACTGGAAATCAGATTATTTTTTCACAGAGAATCATAACTGCATTGAAAAATATGTAAAGAGGAAATGAGAGAACAAAGTTAAAGCTGGCATAAAAGTTGCCTTTCTTCCATATTGTGTGTATATATCCAACTAAAATAACTTCTGGAACAAGAAAATCTGTTACTCTGTGTCTACACCAGACACGAGTGGCATGACATGACTAAAGACAATAGAGCTCATTATAAAACCCATTATAATAGTATTTGTCTACACTGGATGCAGCGCGTTGCAAGTGACAAATCCCTGATGGTCCCATTGTCACAAGGATGCAGGGATGAACTCAAGTGCAGACAGAATGGACTACACACAAGGTTTATTGATGACAAAATGGGGAAAACAAAACCCACGAGGGGGAAAACAATGACTAGGGAATAGACAAACACTTAACAAGACTCTGACTAGACTAAAAACCAACAGTAAAACAAAAAGACTCTTCACTTCGGTTATCACACGACACTCAACAGAAATACAATCCACAGGTCTCTCAATGTGTAACAATGAACTGCACCAGACAGCAAACACAAGGGGATTGAAATAGGGAGACTAATGATAACATAACAGGTCACACAGGTAAAGCAATAATGACAAAACGAGGATAACAAGGGGGCAGGGAAAGGGAACGAGACAACACAAGCACATGACCCAAAGACAAGGCCATGTGCTTGCACACAAAACACGGGCCTGTCATGATCCTGCCTCAAGACTAGAGAAAATCAAGGACACGAGGGCAGAATCATGACACCCATTCTATTTCTGACAAACTCCAAGTGCTCACGCTGCTTCTGGCATTAAAAAGAAATGGTTTGGAATGATTGCTTTGTCACATCCAGTGTAGATAAGTTTTGTGTTAGGTGCCTCCTACTGTAATTAGAAGAAAATCCTGCTTTAGTTTAGTAATAACTGCATATTTCATTAACATTTACTTATATAATTTATATATTAATATATAAATTGATATTGAAGCTGAATATATATTTATGCTGGGCAACGATTCGAATTTTTAATCACAATTAATCACATTATTATCTGTGATTAATCACGATTAAATCACATTATTGTCTGTGATTAATCACAATTAATCACATTTTTATGCACAAAACTAATAATGCATTCAAAAGTTGTGTATTGTGTACTTTTTTCATTTAAAAGTAGGCCTACTGCTATATGAACAATATGTACAAAATGTAATAACATTTGGTTTGCAAACACTTTAAACAAATAAGGTGCTTTTTACAGCAGTGTTCCTTTTACATAGTAGAAGTTAAAATATTTATTGTAGCCTAAATCGCAACTTATAACATTCATGTAATTAAATAAAATAAAACAAGCTATTTGTCACTGCCAGGACGTGCCGGAGCGCATTTGACTAGTGTGATCATTCCGTTTACCAGTCCCTGGCTCAGTTGGAAGAGGTAGGCCAGAGCGGGGTTCAGTTTAATATAGATCAGTAAGTGTGAGTGTGAGTGCTAACCGCGCTGGAGTGCAGATATTCTGATACATGCTGCATGATTGCGTGAATATTTATGAGCGTTTATATTTATGAATATTGAAAAGAAATGGCGTTTATCATGTTTTGGAACCAAACTCTTCACACACATATATTTAAATATATATATATATATATATATATATATATACACACACACACACACACATTTAATCTATACACACACACACACACACACAGACACTGATGAATTGAAATAATAAAACATCATGCTTGACATACTTCAGTTTGTCCAATGAGTAGTTTGGATCTTCCAGTTTTTCAGAGAGCAGCTTGACTCCTGAATCTCCTGGGTGATTGTAGCTCAGATCCAGTTCTCTCAGGTGTGAGGGGTTTGAACTCAGAGCTGAAAACACATAACCACAGCCTTCCTCTGTCACCATACAGCCAGACAATCTACAAATACAACAACAGTCCATGTGACATCTTTTACATATTTATACTTATTTCAGCCATTAATTATTCCTATGTGGTCATGTCTTGAGGTTTACTATGTTAAAAATAAACTTTTCCCTCATTAGAAATGCAGTAATGTCAATATCAGTATATGATGTCAATGATATAATAACAAAACAAAACAAAAAAGCTAAAACACCATGTAAACATTATAAATAAAACGATGGGAATGGCTGTCCAGTAGAGTTGTGTAGTTGTTACTGCTGAACAAATAACACTAAAGAAAAAAATCTAGATTTTTGACATCAATTTCTATTTAGAGGTCTATATTTTGTCAAATATAACTCTTATATTCCTGAATAATTTTGACTTGCTTCTTTGATAGCTGATCAAGCAGACTTGCTGGAAGATTATATATCTACAGTAAAGAACCCTAATTTTACAATCACCAGCTGGAGTGCCCTTGATAGCCACTCCATCGGTTACGAAAACGGTTCTGGTGCGACACGAGACCAAGTGCTGTGAGCAGCCTTGCGCCGGTGTTCTTATGATTCAGCATTTCCCGTAAAGGATGTCACAAACTGAATAACAGAAACGCCGCCCTGTCTCTTTAATTACTGAGCACATTGTTTCCATTGATGCTTAATCCACAGACGCGTCGCGTATTTAACTGCCGAGCACATTTCCCTTGACTGTACGCACACTCTCGCCTTTGATAACTGTGCACGTCGTTTTGTCTGAGTGTACATGTGCAGGCAGCGTGCAGCACCTGCCGCCAATAAATTACATTATATTTGTCCCATATTGGCATTAATATACATACTGACTTCAGCTTGGACCACTAAATAAATAGACTGCTATTGTTATGTAAGTATGAGGGTTAGATTATTTAGTGTATAAGGCATTTCAAGAGTGATAAAGTGATAGAAAATATATATTTTCATTCATTTTAAATGTTTAAAAATGTGGAAACCACTCACTGCATCACACCATGTCCTGACTGTATTATTATTTGTAAAATAGGGGAGAGTGTGTATATGGTTATAAGTATAACAGTTTATAGTTCATTAATTTAGGGAAATGAACAAGTGTTTTAGCCCTCAAGGGACTATTTGGCCAACCAGCTTATTCCTGCTTGAAAAGCAAAATGTTATTGATAGTGTAAAAAACATCAACTTTGAAGCACATGCTGATTGATGGACTAGCATTACTCACCATTACTACCTTCCAGCAACACTACATTCAATGAAGGTAAAATAGTAAAAAACATAATAATAGTTCATTAAAATTGAACCGGAAACCTGAAAATGTGCATACTGTAATATATGTTGAATTGTCAACCTTTAAATTAAGTTGACAGTAAGTAATAAACAGTATTGAGCATTAAGTTGTTGAGTATTTTGCATTTTTCCTTAACACTATTTTTTTAATAGTTGTTTAAGCTATTCAATAGTTATGAGAAATACATAGACAATAAGTGATTTGACCATAATAATCCAATGTGTGGGTTACATACATGATATGGAGTTAAGGAAATAAATTATTACAAATACAAATGTGGCCGGAAGGGTCGTCAGAGGCTCTTCAAGACTGTTTTGACACAACTGACTGGAATATGTTTAAGCAGGCTGCCACACACAATAAAAACACAGACTTCCAAGAGTACTCTGAGACTGTCACTGCCTACATCACCAAGTGTATTGATGATGAAACAGTCACAAAGACCATCACTGTCCGGGCCAACCAATAGCCGTGGATGACAGGGGAGGTCTACAGGCTCCTGAAGGCTTGGAACGCTGCCTTCAGAGCTGGATATGAGGTGGGCCTGAGGACAGCTAGGGCCAACCTATCCCGTGGCATCAGAGAGGCTAAGAGACAGTACTCCAGGAGGATAGCCCATTGTTTCAGTGACAGCAGAGACACTCGGAGCCTGTGGCAGGGGATATAGACCAGTACGGACTACAAGCCCCCACCACGGACCTGTGACTGCACCATCTCCCTGCTGAAGGAGCTGAACACCTTCTTCACTCGCTTTGAGAAACATAACAGCACCTCTGCACAGAAGACTCCACCTCCTCCCGGTGAGCAGGTGATGACGCTGTTCCCGGACAGGGAGGTCCCTCAGCAGGTTCAACGCATGCAAAGATCCGGTTCCTGACAACATTCCTGGGTGTATACTGAGAGACTGTGCAGTGGAACTCACTGATGTCTTCACAGACATTTTCAACATCTCACTAAGTCAGGCTGTTCAGGGGACACAACATGCTTCAAAGCTACCACCATCATTCCAGTCCTTAAGAAGCCATCTCCATCCTGCTTCAATGTCTACCCTCCAGTTGCACTTACTCCTATTCTCATTAAGTGCTTTGAACGGCTAGTCATGCACCATATCAAGTCTGCCTTCCCCCCCTACCTGGACCCCTTCCAGTTTGCATATCGGTCCAACTGCTTGACCGATGACCCCATCGCCACTGCCATCCAATCAGCACTTACACATCTAGACAAAAAACACTCATATGTCAGAATTCAGAATATGTCAGCATTCAACACAATCATCCCTCAACAGCTCATTAATGAATCTTTAATTTGTCTGGTTCGCTCTGAAACCCTACATGTAGCAGAATTATATTGCCATCAACTAATCTATTCGACCAGCGAACATTTAGTGTAACTTCATATAAACTCTAAGAAAGGATATTTTCGTGGCCACAGAAAACAAGTTTCTTACAGTAGCCAAATAATGCATTAGAGCATGTAGCAAGGATCAACATCGTAAAGGGATAATTAATTTGCAAGGCAGGATTAGAAACTCATGTAATTTGTGCACAAGAGTTTTATTAACTAAACACTAACACAAACTAGTCTAACAAACAAACAATAGGTCATACATGGGAAATGGCAAATGAGGCTTGATGGATGAAACCATCATGAAAACCAGAGAATGAAGCTATGAAAAGATTCAGTTAACCACCTGAGTGAAACCATTAGCGCCATTTATAATTGGGTTTATAGCTTATACCAAACCTCTGTTTTGTTTAGTTAAATGTACGATACTTGCATTGCCTTGGTCGTTGACGAGTGTTTATTTATTTCAAATTATATCACAAGCTTTACAATTTGATTAATACACTGAATATTGTGTTCATTTATTTGATTGAGAAACATTTACCTCAGAATCTCCAGCTTACAGTTTGGGCTCTTCAGTCCATCAGAAAGAAGCTTCACACTAGAATCCTTCAGGTCATTGTTACTCAGGTCCAGCTCTCTCAGGACAGAGTTTGAGGATTGTGGAGCTGAAGACAAACTTCCACAAGACGGAGCAGTGAGATTACATCCACATAGCCTGTGTAAAGAACAAAACAAACAGTAATATCTACAGTTACATCACAAGCTTTACATATTGATAAACACTAAATATAGTGTTAATTTATTGGATTGAGAACCATTTACCTCAGAATCTCCAGCTGACAGTTTGGGGTCTTCAGTGCATCAGAAAGCATCTTCAGTCCAGAATCCTTCAGGTCATTGTTACTTAGGTCCAGCTCTCTCAGGACACAGTTTGATGATTGCAGAGCTGAAGACAAACTTTCACAGGACTGAGCAGTGAAATTACATCCACATAGCCTGTGTAAAGAACAAAACAAACAGTAATATATACAGTTACATCACAAGCTTTACAAATTGATAAACACACTGAATATTGTATTAATTTATCTGATTGAGAAACATTTACCTCAGAATCTCCAACTGACAGTTTGGGCTCTTCAGTGAATCAGAAAGAAGCTTCATTCCTGAATCCTTCAGGTCATTGTTACTCAGGTCCAGCTCTCTCAGGACAGAGTTTGATGATTGTAGAGCTGAAGACAATCTTCCACAAGACTGAGCAGTGAGATTACATCCACATAGCCTGTGTAAAGAACAAAACAAACAATATAATTTGTTTACTTATTGTGTTTATTTATTTGGTAGTGTTTGTAATCCGGAGCACGGATGACTTCCGGAAAGCTTTGACTGTGGTGATACAACTGAAGAAAACTCAATGATCAGTGAATATATCTGATGGTTTTAGCTTTAAAAATAATTTAAGGCTATAACACAAATTTAACAAATATGCATTTGAGGCATTTTCTCCTGATAACCCCAAAAAGAACTTAAATTACACTTTCAGTTTTGATCGTACAGATAAGAGCAATACATCAATCGAATCTGTAAAGGGTCTACTTTTATTTGTATACACACATAATAACAAAAAAACTTTGTGCATTTATAAAATAAAGAAAACAAACAAGGTGCGCTGTCTGCAGCCTTGGTCTGCGGTGATCTTCATTTAGAAACGCAGTGAATACTCAACGAAGAGACATGAGAGATATATCTATAGAAAGCTTGACATGTCTACTTTTAAACTGAGCAAGTGCTACCAAAAACAAATATTCTGTGATAAAGTAATCCATATGAAACCAACGCGATGTCTGTCTTTCACGTCTCCCTTCATTATATCTAATGAGACCACGCCCACACGCTGAGCGTGCAATTGGCATTATAATGGTCGCGGCGGGTAAATGCCCCATAACAACAAACTAAGCAGCGAGTTTTTTACATTTGACTTTGCACTTCGCGCTGAGAGGAATGAGACTGAATTCACCGCAGAAAAGACTCGCTGTGACAAATAAGAAAGAATTCACCTCAAGGAGCTTTGGATTATTGATGCAGTGGCTTGATCAAGCAGAGATCCTAAACATGAGTATTTTTTTTATTATCCTACTTGTATTAGTTTTCACATGACAATTACACATTTTACTAGTTAGAGTTTTATAATTCCTGACTAAATGTATAATCAAGTGAAACATTATAAAGTTTAATTTACAGCATCTAAATGTCTCACCATAACATAAACAGCAATACGATATATAAAAAAATATTGTTGCTAGCCTATTGTCAGTAAGAATGGTTAGACAAAACTTTACTGAGATAGGCTATTTTCTGTTTACGAATATAGCCAAATATGTTTATAACTATATATTGTATAGGCCTACATACAAAGCATTCTTGTGTTTATGAATGTAACTAAGCTTCTGTTCATAAATATCTACTCTGGTGTAAGTATTTTGAATGTGTTATACCCGGGATCCTCTGAGGTGCAAATGTATCAAGTAAAATGTAAATATCACTGATAATATGTGTGCTTTGTGGAACTTTGTTTTTTTTTTCCTATAAATTAGTACTAGTATCAGTGACCATCAAAATAATGTTAATAATGTAGTTTAAAAATGTATTTTGTCCTCAGAGTCTTTCTTGTAACTCTTCTCTCTGTCACACACCTGGCTGAAAGGCTCATTATGCAGCTCATTATGCGAGCCTTTGTCTTCTCAGGTGTGAATCACACTAATATTCATGATAGTTGACACCTACTCGCATATGACTTTTACCAACAAAAAGTGTCTTAGAAAATTTAAATCAATATATTGTTTTCTGTAAGTGAGTAAACAAGATGATTTTCACATCGTTTTGAAGCAAAAACTCTAGGCTTCAAAATCTGTTCTCTTGTGAACAAATGTTCTCTAGGTGTTTTATTGCCTTATTTCAGTGACTTCAAAATTTTAGTTTTTCACTAACCACGCATAAACATCGCTTTCTCAAAAACACAATCATGTACATACATGCTGCTCACATATTATTGTATCCCAGTTTGTGCTGATTACAGTGTTATTAGACTTTAGCCATTTATGTGTTTGTAAGCAGCTGAAAAAAACACAAATATCGGTGCATGTCAAAACTAATCTATGCCCCCAAAACACCTTCAGGCCCCAGAGGGTTAAAGGGCTTCCATTACATTTTAAATGTATGTTTCAATAATTCAATTCTTCATAAAACACCTTGTAATACAGTTCGATAGATAACGGACAAGGATGTCAGGGGTGGCGAACAAGGTTCTTTATATGCATGGAAATGATATGCAGATGAGGTTATGCATAGTAAAACAAGGCATTGTAAGCTCCATATATGGTTATTTCAGGGAGGAGACGAGGTGGAGATGCACGTATGCACAATCTTCCCCTGACTGGGATTTATAAAGGGATTTTTGCGCAGGTTCTGGCGTACGCCAAATTTAGCTTTTGTGCCTATGTACACTTTTAGGATGAAATCTACAGAGAGTTTTATAAATGAGACCCCTGGATCTGTAGATTGGGATAATATGTCATGTGAACAGTGGTTTTAGCTATTTAACACTAGGGATTTCGCTTAACTATGCATAACCACCTCTGCATATCAATTTCATGCATATTCACATGCACGTGACACCATGTTTAACACCGAGACATTAAGGAAACATGAGATGGGGACTATAATGCCATTTGTGGCATACACATACATTTTTATTGCTAAAACATTATGCAGTATCCTTGTAATGATTTATAATAAATATATGAAAATATACATAAAAACAAAATGGTTTAAAGTTGTTCTCAGATATATTTTAAAATAGAGTTGATCTCATTCTTTTACACTGGCCAAATAGTATTTCAATTGTTTTAAACAATTAAAATAAAATTAAATGTATGCAGTTTTGCTGATGAACATCTTTTAGCTATTTTTAGTGGAAACAGATAGGCCCATATTTATTGCAGTGTAAATACAATTGTCTGATTCGGCAAGTCACAGACAAAGTATTTTAAAAAGGAAACGTGCAAATCTTATTGTTTTCTCCTAGTTATATCCTTCAAATATAGTGGTATTTTTCATAATGTTGTGGAGATGCCTTCACATGACATCAACACCTCCGTGCAGCTGCGGGTGTACAGTAAGCTATTATCATTGGATCTATACCAGACAATGGACAATTCAACCTCTGAATCCAGCAGTGTCCACCATATATCGAAGTAAGTGGGCATCATTGATCATTGTTCTCGCTAAAATATTTCTCATAACGTGATCTGTAGTTTAGTTTAAAAATGAATTATTGTGCACCTATAGCACTCCTTACTGTCATTACAACATAACATATCAGAGGAAAATTATGTAGTCTATTCCTAATAAAATTATGTAATTACGTTTTTTTTGTAAAATTATCTAATTTTAGTGTTTATCTCCATTAATGCGAGTGGAGTATTTAATGTAAATGTGTATATCGACATGAAAACAGAGTATAAAATCGTTGTTTACTTCATTACTTTTCTCACTCCATGAAAAAGAGTTCGTACGCATGGTCTAGAATGTCCGTACTGTGCGTACATATTTACGCCAAGTTTATTTTTTATAAATCACAATATGTGCATGGAAAATTGCCTACATATGGATCTATGCCCATTTTGTGCGTACGCAACGTTTATAAATGAGACCCCAGGTTGTTAAAAAATTTAATGTGGATTAGAATGATTCGGGTATTCATGTTTCAGATTTAATCAATGATTCAGATTACCAAATTCGGATTACATGTACTCTGACTGAAACGACATTTCACAATGTAGGCTACAGACACATAAAGAACAAATGGTAAAACAGTCATCATGGAGTGTTTTCCCATGATTTTAAGTGTTTTCATTTGAAGAGACATGGAACGTCTCAAATTATGACTGTAACCATGGTTCCCTGACAGGTGGAATGGGACACTGCATCTTGGACTGGCACTATGGGGAAGTTCATCAGTGTTACCGGTTTCTGAAAGCACATGTGCAAACACAACAATTCTTTTGGCCAACGACAGTCTATGATGTCATTACTGGAGCATCATGAATATAAGAGTGTGCCTGCAATGTACATCTTCAGCTTTTTTGTGTCCAGGAGCTGCTTGTTTGTATGCACATGGAAGATAAACGCTGAATGCACTCATTACATTGTATTCATGGTAAACTGTTCTTGATTTATTCTATCCAGTGTGATGAGATAATAACAATGGTAATTATATTAATAATAATAATAATTAGGTGGGCAGAGTAGAGGCAGATATTATCAATAAATTTTGCTCTGATGAACACCTTGTGACAAGCCTGGAAGTCCCTGCACAACATGAAATCTGTCCAGACGCTGCTCAGAAGTGCTGCTGGAGGATGTGCTCTCTCCTCTCTGAAGAGACTGTTAAAGGGTTAGTTCAGCCAAAAATGAAAATTATGTCATTAATGACTCACCCTCATGTCGTTCCAAACCCGTAAGACCTCCGTTCATCTTCGGAACACAGTTTAAGATATTTTAGATTTAGTCCGAGAGCTTTCTGACCCTCCATTGAGAATGTATGTACGGTATACTGTCCACGTCCAGAAAGGTAATAAAAACATCTTCAAAGTAGTCCATGTGACATCAGAGGGTCAGTTAGATTTGTTAAAGCATCGAATATACAAAATTAAGGGTGTTTGTGTAAAGAGGCTGTAGCAAGCGGTTACATCAGGCTCCAAGGCTGGACTGATGACGTGACTGGCACATTTCACTTATATTTATGGATTGTCTTCTGACAGGTCCGGCACAGGGCTTGTGGACAGAGCTGCTGAATTATGTTTACTGGTCATAATATATTATACATGTAAAGTAATAATAATAATATTTTTTTTCTACAGTCTTAAGATCTGTTTTATGATTGCATAAGACTATTGTTAAAATGAAGACGTATTCCATACCCGTTTGCCTGCTCAATTGCCTGTTACTATGGATTTTAATGGACTGCATGCTTTCAAGCTCCGAAGGGAGAGCTGGTTATGCGCCATGTTTTTGGACCATTCCGAACACCGTGACTTCTTCTGAGTTGGTTGACGGAGATACTGCCATGAGGACCTGGGTTCTCGAGATTCACCTTATTCCCTGGGGGCTGTTAATTTTGAGAGGTAGGCCAAAAGGACTGCGATGTCTGTGGGCCTATGGAAATGGAAAGCTGTCTCCTTATATGACATCCATCTGCAGTGATCATTCGACCAATGGCTCTGTGAGAAAAAACTGGTTAGTTGTTGTTCTGCTTTTAATTTCGGGTAATATCCACCCTAATCCAGGCCCAGAGCGGGTGCAGCTTCAAACTCCTGATGAGTTTAAGTCTAGTGACGGTTTGCGTTTCTTCCACCTTAACGTTCGTAGTCTGGTAAATAAAATGGACTTCATAAGAATATGGGCTGAATCAACGAACTCTGACATTATGGTCCATTACAAATTCCATGATACACATCGAGCGATATAATGTCTTTAGATCAGATCGCACAAAAAAAGGTGGTGGAGCTGCAGTTTATGTCACAAAGTGGAACTGCACCTGTTTGTACTCTGTTAGTAAGCCAAATTTCTTTGAATTGTTGGCAATCAAACTACATTTTTCAAATGGTCATGACATCATAGTCATTGGATGTAAGCTATCATTTAACTTACTGATCTTCTTCATAACTGGACTAATTCCGAATTGATTTTACTTGGGGACTTAAACTGGGACTGGTTATCAAAATTGTCCGATCCATTCAAGGATATTTGTGACTCTCTTTGTTTGGAGCAATTGATAAACTCTCCAACACGGTTAAATCAAAAAGACCCAAACAAATCTTCATTAATTGATGTTATTTTTACTAATGCTTCTCATAGATTTTCTGCATCTAGAGTTTTCTGTAATGATATAAGTGACCATTGTGTTATAGTATGTGTGAGAAACTGTAGGATTCCAAAAAATAAACCACATATTCTTTTAAGACGTCATTTTAAACGTTTTAACGAGCAAGCTTTTTTACAAGATATTTATTATAGTGATTTACATGTGGTTTCATTGATACTAGGGCTGTCAAATGATTAATCATGATTAATCACATCCAAAATAAAAGTTTTGTTTACATAATATATGTATGTGTACAGGGTATATTTATTATGTATATATAAATACACACACATAAATTATATATTTAGAAAATATTTACATGTATATACATTTATATATTTATATTCTTATATTTTATATTATATATAAATATATTTAATATATAAACATAACATATTCTTCTTAAATATATACATCATGTGTGTGTATTTATATATACATAATAAATATACACAGTATACACACATATATTATGTAAACAAAACTTTTATTTTGGATGTGATTAATCGTGATTAATCATTTGACAGCCCTAATTGATACCCAATGTTGATTTAGCATGGGAGTATTTTAAATGTACATTTTTTAAGTATATGTAATAAACATGTTCTTTTTAAAAAATTTAGAGTATGAGGGAGAGATAACTCCTGGTTTATGGAGTTAATTTCGTCGCGCATCAAAGAACGTGATGATGCATGGGTTAAAGCAAAGAAAACAAATAACCATTTGGACTGGGTACATTACAGGATACTAAGAAATAATTGTACAAAACTGGTTAAAAAAAAAAAATCTAAATGTGATTATTATTTAAATGCGATAAATGAAAATTTGAATGATCCATCTAAATTTTGGAAGTTGTTCAAATCAGTTTCTGGTCTAAAACCCTCTATGTGTTTACCTGATTATTTAAAAGTAAAGGAAAAAATGATAAAAGGGAAAGAAAATATTGTTGAGGTTTTTAATAATTATTTCATTGCTGAGGGTTCAGCCCCTGACCCTAGTCATTTAACGAACGGTATAAGAAAAGGGAATGTTGAAGCTGAAACATACCGCTCCACTCAGCTTTTTACATTTAACCTCTGTTTTAGTAGAACAAGTGCATAAAGCCCTACTAAATTTAGATTGTAAAAAGGCAACAGGGCCTGATAATATAGAACCTTACTTTTTAAAGATTGCAGCAGATCTTATAGCAGAACTTCTGTCACTTCTGTTTTTAATTTGTTTAAATTCAAATGTAATCCCTTATGCATGGAAATCAGCCATGGTTCTTCCCTTGTTAAAAGGGAGTGACCCCTATGAATTAGATAACTATCGTCATATTTCAAGGTTATCAGTTATGGCAAAAGTTTTTGAGTCCCTTGTAAATGATCAGATTAAACAGTTTTTAACAGAAAATAATATAAATAATAATATTTTAAATGAGTTTCAATCAGGTTTTAGGTCAGCCCATAGTACTGTAATAGCGGCAACACACGTCACAAATGATATTATTACTTCTTTGGATAATAAAAATCACTGTGCTGCTTTATTTGTTGATCTCTCTTAAGCTTTTGATTCTGTAGATCACAAAATTCTATTAAACAGACTCAGTGGCTTAGGTTTTAGTAAAATGAGTATAAATTGGTTTAAAAATTATTTATCTGAAAGAACGCAGTGTGTATCAGTCGAAAATTTCACTTCAAAAAAACTAGAAATTAAGAAAGGTGTTCCTCAGGGATCAATTTTAGCACCAATTTTATTTTCAATCTATATAAATGATTTAGGTCATGAGATAACTACAGCTAAACTGCATTTATACGCTGATGATACAATTATTTATATGGCTGCACAGTCCATGAAAAAAGCAGTAGAGCTATTACAAGATTCCTTCCAGGTATTGCAATCTTCATTGTTAAATTTAAAATTGGTTTTAAATATTAAGAAAAAAAAAATATATGCTGTTTACTTGCTCTCGTAACAAACCTGTGATTCCACCCATTTTAACTTTGGAAGGGGACTGTGTAGAAAAAGTAAATACCTATAAATACCTGGGCATATGACTTGATGAAAGGTTGGGTTTTAATATTCATATTGAAAATCTTACAAAAAAGCTCAGACCCAAATTGGGGTTTCTTTTTCATTTAAAGAAATGTCTTCCTTTTAAAGCAAAAAAGATAATTATTCAAAGTTCTTTCTGTGTTGGACTATGGCGATGCTAAAATCATAAATGTGATAATGTTTTGAAAGTGCAGTGATTGTTTTCAGTGTTACTCACCGAACTGATCTGGATTCTTTAACCACAGGTAACAGATTCTGAAGAACTTCATCTACTGTATGTTGTGCTCCAATAAACTGTCTCAGATCAAACACATCCTTCTTCTGCTCTGATGTCAGCAACACATAAACCAGAGCTGACCACTGTGAAGACGAGAGTTTGGCTTGTTTTATTTCTCCAGATTTCAGATAATCTTGGATCTGCTTCATCAGTGAATCATCACCCAGTTCATTCAGACAGTGGAACAGACTGATGGATTTCTCTGGAGAGTTATTCTCTCTGATCTTCTGTTTGATGGTCTGAACTGTTTCCTCTTTGTTGTAGAAGAAGCTTCCTGTCTGTGTCAGTAGTTTTTGTAAGAGAGTCTGACTGGACTCCACTGAGAGACCCAGAAGAAAACGCAGGAGAAGATCCAGATGTCCTTTCTCACTCTTTAAGACCCTTTTTAAAGCTCTCTGATGCAGCTCAGATAATGAATTATATTTCTTCTGGTTAAAAATCTTAGATCCAAGACTCTGTTTGGTTTGGTCAAACACATTTGTCCTCTTGATTGTAAAGGAGAGGTGCACATATAGAGCTGCTAGATGCTCCTGAAGGCTCAGATGAACAAAGCTGAAGACTTTACCCTGATACAAGCCCAACTCCTCTCTGAAGATCTGAGTGCACAATCCTGAGTACACTGATGCTTCTGTCTCATCAATGCCACACTCTCTCAGGTCTTCATCATAGAAGATCAGGTTTCCTTTCACAAGCTGCTGAAAAGCCAGTTTCCCCAGTTTGAGGATCATGTCTTCATCTGTCACCTTCTTCTCATAATCCTTCTGATGTTTGATGTTGGTCTGAAGGATCAGGAAGTGTGTGTACATCTGAGTGAGAGTCTTGGGAATCTCTCCACTCTCTGCTGGACTCAACATCTTCTCCAGAACAGCGGCTGAGATCCAGCAGAACACTGGGATGTGGCACATGATGAAGAGGCTCCTTGATGACTTCAGGTGTGAGATGATCCTGTCGGCCAGACTCTGATCACTGATTCTCTTCCTGAAGTATTCCTCCTTCTGTGGCTCATTGAAGCCTCGTACCTCTGTCACTCGATGGACACACTCAGAGGGGACGAGATCAGCTGCTGCTGGTCTGGAGGTGATCCAGATCAGAGCAGAGGGAAGCAGATTCCCCTCAATGAGGTTCACCAGCAGCACGTCCACTGAGGTTGATTCAGATATATTACACAGTTTCACTTTGCTCTTAAAGTTCAGAGACAGACGACACTCGTCCAGACCATCAAAGATGAACAACACTTTATATTCTTCACTGAATATTTCCATTTCTTTAGTTTCAGGGAAAAACACATGAAGAAGATCTGAAAGACTGAGTGTTTTGTTCTTCATCAAGTTGATTTCTCTGAAAGGAAGTGGAAATATGAGCTGGACGTCCTGATTCTCTTTCCCTTCAGCCCAGTCCAGGATGAACTTCTGCACAGAGACTGTTTTTCCAATGCCAGCGACTCCCTTTGTCAGCACAGATCTGATGGCTTTGTCTTGTCCAGGTAAAGCTCTAAAGATGTCTCTGCATTTGATGGCTGTGTCCTCTGTTGCTGCTCTCCTAGATTGAGTCTCAATCTGTCTCACCTCATGCTCATTACTGATCTCTCCACTCTCACTCTCTGTGATGTAGAGCTCTGTGTAGATCTCATTCAGCAGTGTTGGGTTTCTCTGCATCGCTGTTCCCTCATACAGACACGCAAACTTCTTCAGCAGATTTGATCTAAATGTGTTGAGGGCTTTATTGCTGTAAAATAAAAAATTGACATTATTGCATGAGTTAATAAGCCCAATGTCTCATATTCTGTATCATATCTTCATATAATATCTTTTACAGAAATGTTATACCTGAGAGCAGGCTGTGTATCTCCACTCTTGAATTGTTCTTGACAAACCATAGACGTGTCACTCTTCATAGAAACACAGCTGAACTTTGCTTCTGTTCTCTTCTGATGAACTGAGCTAACCAGAGATTAAATTTCATCCTTTAAATTACTGTATGCAAATTATTGTATGTAAAGGGCACTTAGTAATCATTTAATTCACTGTTAATACAAAAATAGTGAACTGAACTGTTATGATATATGACAATATTAAATGTCATGTTATAATCATATTTTATACAAACGTTATACCTGAGAACAGGCCGTGAATCTTTACTGTTAAACTGAATTGGTTCAGGCATAGACCAATCACTCTTCATAGACACACAGCTGGGCTCTGCTGCTGATCTCTTCTGATGAACTGAGCTAAAACAGAACAGATTTAACCCTTTATTATGAGAATCAGCTTAATATTTTTATTTAAAAAAAAAAACACTTTTGGAGCCTTTATGGTCTCATTGTTTTCAATGAATATTAAACTTATAAAAACTATACACAAAATAAACTTGTTTTATATATAAAACTTATTTAATGTGTTACTCAAAGTACCTGTGTCCTGGAAAAAAATGTACATCTCCAGATGTTTGTGGTTCATCCATGATGAATCTGAACAGTTTGATCTCCACCGCTGACAAACAAGTGAAGAGACAAACAATCACAAAAACTACAGTACTTAAACAGCCTTATTTTGTTGTACATTTTTTTTTAAAATATTTAAACACAATCTGTATTGTAAATAATACCTTTTGTCTGTTTAAAATGGCTAAACATCACCTCTGTTCATATACAGTCACTTTTATACTATTCTCATCACAATGACACTAAATGGTCTTCTTCAAATGTGATGTGACATTACAGTCCATCTCTCATATTTTCTTGTACAGCTGAAGAGTGAGATGGGAATATGCATATGTAAATTGTATTCAAAGGAGGTTATGCATAATAAACTAGGTCCTGTAAGCTCCATATTTAGTTGTTTCAGGGAGAAAACAGGGTGTGGATGAGTGTAAACACAATCTTCTGCAGGATTTATTTGTTTATTATTTATTCATTTTTATATTTATAGGGAAAAAAATCTAAAACAGGCTTTGATGAATGTTAGATGTTTTTTTGCAAATGAAATTTCTCTTAAAAAATTACAAATTTTACAGTGTCATCAGCTACGGTGTTAGAATCCAGTGTTACAATCTAAAACAGTATCATGATTTTGTCTGTTGTATTTATTGTATGAAATACACAATGTTATTAATGTCTTCTGGAGGCAGATATTCATTTTGACTATTTTTTAAAGAGGAAAACAAATGTAGAAGAGATTCTGGCTCAAGATTACACAAAGAACATAAAGGTGAGATATTCTCCTTATATTAAGAAAGATAATGCATGAGTAATATATAAGAGTGAAGTACATTCATTACATTTCATGTTACGTACAGTGTAAAACCTTTACAAAACTATAGGGTACGTCTTAACAACAGTAGCTACTTTCATTTACACTAATAATTATATTAAGTTTGAAGACATGTTTACAATCTTGTAATCTCTGTTTGTCCATATTTAATCATATTTCTTGAGTGTTTCATGATTAAGTTAGTATTTCATGGTTACTTACAGTAATAAGGAAGTCACTTTGTGCTTCACACCTGAAGACTTGCTTTGATCAAAATGTTCGGCTTCTAGACAAGTTTTCACAATGTATTTGGTCTCTCATTATGTACAAGTCACTTCCCACAGGAGCAAATAAAAAATAGTTTTTCAAAATAAAAAACAAAACAAAAACAAACAAAAAAAATCAATAGTAAATCGTACAAACAGGTGTAAACGTTGTCTGTAAAACAATCTGCATTCACTTTCATTTTGTCAGAAAGGTTGCCAAACCTGTTTGGAGGAAAAAAAAAAAAAAAACATCATCACAGTAGTTTTTAAAGAGATAAGAGACTGATTTGATCAAATATTTGGTTACAATTTATAATAACAATCAATTCCAAGTAAATTAAAAGTGTTTTGTTAATAATTAACTAATCATTTACTAAAAATTAATATGCAATTGTAGATGATTAATAAGTGATTTGTTAACATGCCACAAGTGTGTTTAAGTCATCCGAAAATGTTTTTGTAAATCAAGAAATAATAATTTAATTATTTGAAATAAATTACTTGTTTTCATAAATTTGTTGCTCTAACAGTCATAAAGTCATGTTGTTCTAATATTTTATTTTGAAGCTTTTCAATGCTGAAACTGATGAAAAACTACATCAGCACAGCAGAACAGACTTATGGATTCACAACAGTGTGAAGGAGGAATAATCAGAGATTTCAAACTTTGAAAAAATGTCTGAAAATCTCACTGAAAATTCGTGCTAATTCATAAAGATTAACCAAGCAGCTAAAACGTATGATCTGGGTCATATGAAATCATACAATTTGTTAATAGTATTTAATGCAACCATATCTAATGGTGAATTCATACTAATTCACACTAAAAGATTTAATTGTACTACAACATACAATCTGTTCGTCTCATTCAAGAAGTGTGACCCAACTCTAATTTGCAAAACATCATAATATTTTACAGTACTTTGCGGCTACACCAAGTGAGCACTTGATCACACTAGTGGCGGCATTTCACAAATCCATAGGGTATGGCAGTGGCATAAATTACTAAGCCCAGAAATAAAAAAAGAAAATAGTAAAGGAAAATCTTTTTGTTTGTTTGTTTGTTTTATAATTAAACACTGCATCGTCAGAGTTGGTATGTGGTTTTATCAGATACTTGCACTTAACATTTGATGAAAATCAAGCTCAAATGGAGTTAACAAGGTTTTTGACCAGCAAATGATGGAGATCAGTGTTTTGTCTGTCATTACAACGGCCGCATCTGAGGCAGCAAGTGCATCACATTATACGCTTTCATCAACTGACAGGTTATAACATTTATTGTAGCTATACGGGCGCTTAGTTTTTCTTGTCGTTTAATACACTTGGTCAAAATCTCATGATATAGATGATGAAGCACTACATGCACATGATATTTAAAACGTAGCCTATAAAATAGCCTATATAGGTCACAACTAGATACAAAAGCTATTCTCCACTCCTCAAACACACACACACACACACACAAAAACTTTAGCCTTTACAGACATAGTGTTTTAGTGAAGAAAATGCTGTACTTATTCAAACATCTGTTATTTATTATTTACCCTTGCATTGTGAACAAGCCGAGATCTGTCTCCAGGCTGTGCGCGCTGCGTGACAATTCATTTTGGATGGAGACGGGATGAAGTTATGAGGTTTTCCTGACAGTTTGACAAGCTCTTTTGAATGCTTTTCATTGGTTAAATATTTTTAAAAACCTCAAACAGACATAAGGAAGACCAAAAGCAGCGATTTAAAACAATAATAATGAAATATAATAGAGAGTTTGGTTTTTCCACGGCACACCTGACTGGGCTAGGGTATGGCGACTGCCGCCCCTGGGTCACACTGACAATATATCGCCCATCCCTAACTTATATTTTATTCACAATAGAATATAGATAACATATCAAATGTTGAAAGTGAGACATTTTGAAATGTCATGCCAAATATTGGCTCATTTTGATTTTCATGAAAGCTACACATTCCAAAAAGGTTGGGACAGGTAGCAATAAGAGGCCGGAAAAGTTAAATGTACATATAAGGAACAGCTGGAGGACCAATTTGCAACTTATTTGGTCAATTGGCAACATGATTGGGTATAAAAAGAGCCTCTCAGAGTGGGAGTGTCTCTCAGAAGTCAAGATGGGCAGAGGATCACCAATTCCCCCAATACTGCGGCAAAAAATAGTGAAGCAATATCAGAAAGGAGTTTCTCAGAGAAAAACTGCAAAGAGTTTAAGTTATCATCATCTACACTAGGTGGACATCCAAAACGTCGTTTCTACCGCCGCTCGTACCGCCGCCGCGGCGTCTGCAAAGTGCATTTGCAGCTTTTGACCGCTGAGTGGCGCTTTAATCACAGGTTTTCAAACAAGCGCATCAAAGCACATTTTCGCAAATATACGTCAGCTTTGCCTCACCGAAGTGTTATATTTGATTGCAGTCGGGGAAAATGAAAGAAAAAATATTTAATATTCACAGATGAAAGTTTAGTCCTTATGAAGATATGTGCGTTTCTTAGAACGAATTCAAGCAGGATAAATGTCAAGCCTATGAGCCTGTGCTTATATTTTCTCTACACAATATTTTAGATTAGACACATTTAAATAGTGTGCAGTATTATTTATATAATATGAATTATGTGTTATATTATTAAAAAGAAAATGTGGTTTACTTTGCATCGGAGCATTAAAAGTGATAGCCTATTGTGAGCTAGGCTTGCGTGTTTTATAAATTATTTTCTTTATTTTAGTAAAACGTAAGGCACTGTATAATTTCGCTCCCATTATTTAGGCCTAATTAAAACAAGAAACGAATAAATTAAACCTGCACGATTTAACTAAATCATTGCAACTCTAAAGAATGGATGGATTATTAAAACGTCCTCACTTATCAACAAAGTGCACACGATGTAAAAAAAAAAAAAAAAAGAGCTTCATTAATTGACAACTTCAGTGATTTTAAATGGAGTCTTCTTTGCTTGCTTTCATATAATTTAAGTAAAGTAAAAATAAATAAATAAAATAAATAAATAAATTGCAGCCGCATTTAAATGCAGGTTTGTATAATATTCCGTAAAATATCAGTGCAAGATTTACTCTGCATGATGCTGAGTGCACGCAGCATTTATTCTTATTTGTCTACATATTTTATCTTCATTACAAATCTTGTTTGGTTTTATTTTGGATAATTGCATGTAAAAAATTATTTACTTTGTAATGCATATGCAAAATGTGAATTATTATTTATATTCAAGTGTTTGTGCAAAAATTATTAATGCATGACAGGGAGGCGCCCTCTCGATCACGTAATTTTTTTCCTAATAATGAAATAACTGAAAATTGTGGCGTCTCACATACATGAGAAATATATCTACAGAAAGCTTGAAATGTCTTTTAAACGAATCAATTCAAAACAAAAGCATTATGTAATCTGTGAAGGTTGTATTTCTCTTTAAAGGCGCGTCCATGTGGAGAGAGTCAGCACTGTGAATTTCATCTTGCAGCCGACAAGAAAACATTTGTTTATTAATAAATAATTAAAATGTCTCCTTTTTCATAATTATTAGGCTACTTCTGCCTGTGCTTTGTGACGAACTTAATGCATGTTCTTGAGCGTGGAATATATTAAGGCTGGATTATAGTTGTAAATTTAATATAAACTTGCGATTAGTTGAAATAATGACAAATGAACGACTAGTAGCCTAACTAGAAAAATCTTACGTGGGAAGCAGACCTATTAAATACCATCTAGACATCTCTGTTAAAGTTTTTAAAGAATTTTATACGCGTTTGCATAAATTCTTCCTTCAGAACGGTCTGTAATGGAGAGATGCCTTAACACTGATTTTTCCTCTGAAACACAAAAACGAAAATTTAAATAAAATAAATATTTTATGTTTTGAGAATGATTGGGCTCAAGCCTCCCCCGCGCGTTTGAGACACGCTGCCGAGCAGAGTATGAGCGGAGCGGTGTTATTCTGACTGGAGCCAGGAGCGTCGTGATTTTCACTCGCTCCAGCACTGCTCCATCACGAATACAATTCATGCCAACAGCCCATAATATAACTGCATATTTAGCAAGAATTCACATGATAAACATATTTAGCTATATCTTGATACACATAGGCTAATCTCTCCGATCAGAAGACTATAATGACGGCAATAGTCGAGTGGGATGTTACAGGCTAGTTCTCAAGGAGTTTGTCTTTATTTTACTGATTATTTTCGGGTTAAAGCATGATTTAAACAGATACAGCACATTCACACGTAATCGCTGTCGCAATAATGCATTCAAACAAATGTAATCTTACAGTAGGCTACTTCATCTGTATCTGATTTTGAATGAGCAGAAATCTGTAACAAATGCATCGATCTGTAGATAAAATAACTGACGAAAATGTAAACTGTTATTTTCATCACAAACAAAATTTGCACAGCAGAAAGCAGCAATTATACCTTTTAATGGTGACAATTTTATTAATTTGGCGTTTGGTAGGACAAAAAGTTTGCACACAATAGCCTAATCCCCTTTGAAACTCTCCTGTAATTTTATTTATTTATTTTTATTTTATTTTTATAAGCTATTATGAACATAACATTTCAACTTTAGCCACGGAGTGAAGGCGGAGCAGTGTTTCTGGTATCAATGAACGCAGGAGCTTAGTGATTATTAAATGCTCGGAGCACGGAGGGAAATTGTTGCTGCTCCACTCTCACATACTCTCTGCTGCAGAGTGAGAGATGTTTCGCCCTATATGAACAAGACCGTCCGGTGTAGACACGGTTAGACAGTGTCTGCTATATTTACAAATAATTGATATAAGAAATAAAAATAAATACATAACCTAAACCAGCGGCATAACGAGATGAAAATATAGACTAGAAAACTGATTTAGGCCTACACTTGGTCTGTCCTCCGTCCATGACACTGACTCACTGCGGAGCTGGCAGTTTTAATCTGAACAGCTCTTAATGCCGAGTGGATGGGCTAGTATTAAAAAATAATATATTTTTATATTAAAACTTGTTTTGAACAATTTCTTTGTCATTTGAATATTGATTTTAAGTAGGGAGGCAAAAAAAAATTTTGATTTAAATTGTAAATCGGATTTTTTTTATGAAAAAAATCGGGGATTATTTTAGGCCATAGGGCTATCGCCCAGCCCTAATGCAACAGTTTTTTTGGTTTTTTTTTAAGTTAAGGCAACTTCCTCTGAAATTAAGTTATAATAACTAATAAACTTTATTGCGCTATACAGTAGTCAACATTTGAAGTGATCAAACATTTCTTTAAAGTTGTCCTAAAACCTGTTCTGCAAGTTTGAAACCCTCATAAGACTGTCCATATGAAAGAGCAAGAGATTCACACCTTTATCTCGACCCCCACAAGCTATACAGAACTACCCCCAGCCCCCTCCAGCTGAACTGAACTCGGTCTGTTTTTGTCTGTGAGGAACGCTGTGTTGTTACTGGGTTGAAACATGCCTGCACTCACAGCAGCCCTTCTCTTTTTATTCATTATTTTCCCGCAGCCCATATTATTATTTTCACTAGACCAAAATAATAACAAATTATCAATTGATAATTAATCATTATTTTTGCCAAAATCATTGTTATTTGTGAACGTAGGCGTTTGCGGAAGGCTTTAAGACCAAGCAGAATCCTCCGTCAGCTGCTCCCGCTTCACAGCGAGCGGGACTCACGCAAACTGACCCAACATTTAGCAAGACAGGAAAACATTCAGTCTGCCTGAAGGAAGACGTATTTCATTGTAAGTTAATGCTGTTAAATAGAGAGTAAAAAAAAAACAAAAAAATACAACTAGTGTAGGCTATCCTTAAACTTGGAGCTCATTATATTGAAGTACAAATCCAAACACCAGAAGCAACCTACACTCTCAGTGTTCTTTCACTGAAAAGTATGCATTTTATTTATTTATTCACAGGCTATATGGTTGAAATAGTAATATTTTAGTTGAAAACTTTAAGTGCCATTGTTTAAAAAAATGCATCAAATGTTTCATAGACCTTCAGCTGTCATGCTTTAAAATCCCATGCCATTTGTAATTTCACTGTATTTTCACCTCCTAAATTACTACCCCAATTCTACAATGGTAAAATTTATTCAGACCGATGGCATTTTTTATGACATTATTTATTTTTATTTTTAGAATAGGCTAATTGTAACATAAATGGATGAATCAAAACAAATATAACTTTTTAACTGCAGGCAGATATAGGCCTATATTATTGTACATTACAAATATTTGGATCCCTTATTTCATTAAAAAATAGATACTTATTTTCTTCAAGAATAAACATTATAAATAAATAATTAAAGAAAGAGCCTCTATTAGCCCTTATTTGTAGGTTGTAGGAGATATGCGAGCGATTCATAGATTTAAAAAAGAAAAAAGTGGGTGCTTGGTTTCAGAAAACGAATACAGCTCGTAAAAAATGCTATGATGAAAAAGTCATGCTAACTTATTAATTCATAGAAATAATTTAATTAAATTTTTTTTTTCCGAGATTCAACTTGAATTTCAATACTATTAAACTGACTTTAAAATCTCAAGGAGTTTATAAGTTGAAACGGTAAAATGTCACAGTGCATGTTAGCCTAAATGAACTTGTATCTTGTATAGTATCTGAAGACTTGAGTGCATGTTAGCATAAAACTAACAATATAATTTTTTTTTTTTTTTTTTAATGAACAATTCCTGTATAAAATGTGACAGCAACCTTTATATCAAACATTTTGAAATCGTCCACAGCTGAGCAACGCAGGAGGCAGATCTGAAGTTATATTTGTTTGTTCACGAAGTGAATGTGATGCACAAAGTCATTTTTAGATGCAATGGAAAAATAAAGCTGGATAAAAACATACACGAAAACCCGCTAAAAAATAAATTACATTTGTGAGAGTGGCATTTTATTACATTCAGAAATAATAAAGGCAGGCCTAATAATGCTATAGACTAATGTACCAACAGGACATTTTTAGTTCCCTTCACTTTACAACAAATCCTATAAATTTAAAAAAATTATCAGAACAGAACAAGAATTACAAATATATAATTCTAATGGATAAATATAATTGCAGCAGGCTATATAATAATATAGGCTTATAAACAACAACAAAAATAAATATAGCTGCAAGCAGCGATGGCGGGCTCAAGCCATCAGCGCAAACGCCACCCCGGTGGCATCAGGTAAACTGTGCCCAGCGGGCACATGCATTTACAGTAATCCTCTGGCACTCAGGTTTTAAGGGATACGGCAATTAACGGGTTAATCCGAAGCATCAAGACTTTGAAATCACATACACAGAACAATATTCATTAAGAAAGTGAAATTAAATGATTAATAAACTATTTATTCGAACCCTTGCTATTTTCTATTCTAATAAGAGTCTTGGCTGTGGAACACCTGTAATAGAGTTGGCTAGCTGGATGCAAATAAAGTCATGCCTTTTATTTGTTCCCCTGTTTGCTATTTCACATTCCTGTCACTGAAGCGTTGTGGCCAAAGACACAGAAGGTAACTGAAACAATGTGGTTTAAGTCCAGGTGATCATAAGGGGTCCAAGCACAATGGTTTGTGTAGATGATGCAGTTAAACAATGGACGTGTCTCTTTTCAAGTAAATTATTATACGCACAACATGAAAATAGATAACAAATATAGTGTCCCTTCTTCACTTTTTCAGTAATGCGTGATAACTTGAGAAATATGTTGTCAATACTATTAAAATAAGATAAAAACGTAATGGTATTTCGGAGATGATAGTTTTTGCATAATTACTATATTGGGCTTTATTATAGTTTATGAAAAAAGAATGAATGTTTATGCATTTTTTATTTATGCACATAAATGAAACATTTTCAAGTCTTTGAACAGATCTTGAAGTATTTGCTGTCCTGTGGCGCCATCGAGTGGACAACATTAGCATTGTGCCCTTCATTTTTGAACAACATTATGAAAGGGGGCAATATTTTTTGATTGATTATAAATATTTAATGATTAGTTTACTGATAATATACCCACATTAAAATCGAATTTACTGATTCTTTATCTTATTTCATGCTTAATCAAAAATTTTCAACTTACATTTTTAAGCAGTGTTGAATGATTACTATGTGAGTTGCTAAATTTGTTTTGTTTTTACAATTATAATACATAAACTATATAATGATGAAAAATACAACAGTTATTGTTTTCATAATATTTACTATTGACAATCGTTATTCTGTATTGTAAAGAAGAAGGTTTTTATGACAACAAAAATGGTCATTACTAAAAATTAAACACTAATTTAATTCATAGTTTTATTTTTCTATAGGTTCTATAGGTCTATAGGTTCCCAGTTTTATTTATTTTTTTGTTTGTTTTTTTTTTTTGTTTTGTTTTTTTGTTTTTTTGGATTTACATTTAAAAAAATGAGCCTACTTCAAACATTTTAAGCAGCTTGAACAAAACCTGTTAATATTTATTATAGACCACTGTAACTGTCTATTATCTAAAAAAAACAAATTTATTATGAAAATAAAAGTGTGTACACCAGTTAAACTGGACGATAAAGAAATTGCTAACAATAGTTTAATAGAGCATGTTTTAGGTTTATAGGTGTTTAGATGCAGAAATTTAATTTAATTAAATATAGATTAATTCTTGTTAGAGCAAAAAAAAAAAAAAATAATAATAATAATAAATACATGAATACATACAAAAAAAGCAGCCAAGACGAATGATTTTCTGTTTTTATAGATTAAAATTAAAGACAGAAAGCAGCTGGTAAATGCAGTCACTTTAATATTCAAATCCAGTATCATGATACACTTCAGATTTATTTCTCAACTGTTTATGTTCACGTGACTGTTTTCGTTTATATTCGCCAAGCTATTATGTATTTTGAAATAACCTTGTTCTTGATTTGTTCGTTCTTGCCAGAATCAGCGTCCTCTGGAGCTCGAGAGATCGATGTTATTCTGCCCTTAGACAGTCTCGCGCTGTCAAATAGTCTTTCAATTTTCACAATCAAACAGCTCACAAATACCTGAATTTAGCTCTTGTTGTGTTCTAATGGGTGGATTGTGTGCATTCGCGGTAATATTTTATTTTAAAAAGCTCTTAAAACTATAAAAATGCTTTTATTGTGAGCTCGTGAGACTGCACGCGCTGATGCAGCGGTGATTTCTCTCTGGTCTTTCTCACTGTTCTGGCCAGACATCAATTATTAATGAGATCTGAGGCGGTATTAATAACATATGTTGGTTCAGCTTGTCAGTGTGAATTAAATGTGTATTTATTTGTCCGTTCTCGCCGAAAAACCATCACCTTGTTCTGGAGCGCAGAGCAATCGATGTGATGTTCAGCCCTTAGACAAAGAAAATCTCACAAGCACTCATAAACACTCATTTTCATCTCTATAATATGTTCTTCTAATTGTTTTTTGTTGATTCGCCGCTGTGTTTTAATGTAAAAGGCTGAAGTTTCTGTATGTACACTTTTTTTCCCTTCAAGTGTTCAGACGTCTCGCGCTGTCAGACAGGCTGCAGCAAATATTTCATTTTAACATGTTAACAGCTCACAAACATCTGAATTTAGCTCTTGGTGTGTTCTAATTAGCGGATTGTGTGCAATCGCCTAATATTTTATTTTTAAAAGGTCTTAAACAAGAATAAACTCGTTTGTTGTGAGCTCGTTGAGACTGCACGCGCTGTTCGGAGCGGTGACATATCTCTCGTCTATCTCTCTGTTCTCTGTCGCCAGACATCAATTATTAATAAGCCCTGACCCGCTAATAATAAGATATGTTGGTTTAGCTTGTCAGTGTGAATTAAATTGATTTATTTAGTTGTATTTTTAACCGATTTAAAAGTGAAACTAAGCGAGACTCCTCCCTCTCAGTCCCGGGAATTGCTCCTGTAGAGGCGCATTTTCTCTCAGACAATGAAAGTCTCAGCACACAAACATTCCTCACACAGAGCCAAAAATCCATATTCAAATCAAAATAGCCGACTTCCTGTTGGTCGTAGCTAATGACTGTAAATTAGAAAGTTGTCCGTCTTAATAAGAACAATATATGTACCGAGTTTGGTGTCTGTAGCTAAAACTAAGCCCCCCACTTTTGACAAAAGGTGGCGCTATAGAGTGCCTCCTCCACGCCCTTTTATGACCTTTTGCCAGTGTCTAGCTATCATTAATACTGATATGTGTTCTGAGTTTCATGAAATTCTAAGCATGCTATCTGCCTCAAAATCAGAATATATTATACAGAAAAATATTCCAGTTTGATATGTTGCCATGGCAACACTATATTAGATATCAATATCCCCTCAACAGTTTTACATGGGCCGTGTTTTGTCATTATTCTGATGAAGTTTGAAGCAAATTGAGTAAAAATAAAATGCTGAATTCAAAGCATTTTGAAAATGACACACTTCCTGCTGCCAGTTGGTGGCGCTATAATTTTGACTCCTAATAGTCACATATATGCGATCGGCATCATACAACGAACAAATTGATGAAGTTTAATTAAAATCAGGAAATGTATGTGGATGTTATTAGACACTTCCTGTTTCTCATTTCTCGCCATAATTTCAACGCCTCGCCACAAGCAAACCATTCGAGATATCAAAAATCCCCTGGCAATTTTGCATCCCCAATGTCTTGAGATCATGTTGACCAAGTTTGGTGGCAATCGGGTAAAAAACCTATGACAAGTATATCAAATTCCAGAGCATGCACTTTTTACATAGCTCTAAATAGCTGACTTCCTGTTGGGCGGAGCATATGACATGCAATACGAAAGTTGTTCGGCACAATGAGATCTATATGTGTACTGAGTTTCATATGAATACGTGCAAGTATGTTTGAACTATACATCAACATTTCTGACTGTGTTCCAGGGGGCGCCGTAGAGCCCCTGTGCCACGCCCGGGTCTCAGCCTCTGCAGCCTCCTAATGGCCACAGATTCTAAGGTGTGTGCAAATTTTCAAGAGTTTTTGAGCATGTTAGGGGCCCCAAAAGCCCCCACAACTTTGACGAAAAATAAGAATACTAAACCCTAAATAGCCAACTTCCTGTTGGGCGGAGCCTATGACATGCAGTACGAAAGTTGTTTGGCTTGATGAGATCTATATGTGTACCGAGTTTCATACGTCTACGTGCAAGTATGTATGATATATGGCCCTCCATATTCCAGGGGGCGCTGTAGAGCCCCTGTGCCACGCCCGTGTATCAGTCTCTGCCCGGCCCTAATGGCCGCAGGTTCCAATGTGTGTGCCAATTTTCAAGAGTTTTCGAGTATGTTAAGGGCCCCAAAAGCCCCCGAGACGTTGGAAAATAATAATAATAATAATAATAATAATAATAATAATAATAATAATAATAATAAAAAATAATCCTAAGGAAAACAATAGGGCTCTCGCCCTCCAGGCTTGAGCCCTAATAATAATTAAAAATAATATAAAGCGATACATTATGTTGGGCTTATCTCTCTCATTCGGGACAAATCCAAACATGTTGCCCATTTGAAGCTAAACTCTTATTCATTAGGTAAAATAGGCTTTGGATTTCACACGTGTTTCAGTATCGACGAAAAAAAAAAAAATCATAATGAGCAAAATTATGCCAAAGTGGACCGCTGCTGGCACCGCATGGCTCGTGAACGACTGCTGTTTCCAATGAATATGTGCACGTGAGGCACCAGCGCGATCAAAGTCACAATTCACAATTATTGGTCACACAGTAAAGGCATAATTCAAAAATGCAAAGTGTTAGCAGTTTGAAAAAACAAGAATAATAACAGAGTTAATAAGAATTATTTGTAAATGCTGGACCGTTCTCATTTCGCTCTGCAAATGGAACCTGAAGATTATTATTATTATTTTTAAACCAAGAATGAACCGAAATGAAAACATTTTAATCCGTATATACGGATTAAAATGTTTTCATTTCGGTTCATTCTTGGTATAAGTATATATAAAATGACTGTTTAAAAACAATAGCATGCATAAGAGCCTTTGTGTAAAGGTTTATTTTTTATTTTTTGATGAGTAGACTGTAGCCTAAGACTATCCTATTTTTAATGGCTTTTAAGGATGTTATAATGTTTATTATAATGTTATTGTTGTTTAACGTCTTCCTTTCATTTTACAATTACATTCAGTACGCAATCCGTCCCTTTGCGCCACCTGGCGGTAGTTTCGCGAATGATTTTAACATGCGACTGATTTGCAGTTAACGCCACGGCCCTGCGGCGGCATTACACATTTTGGTTGTCTACCATCTGTATTTATTTATTTATTTATTATTAATTTTTTTTTACTTAAATTACATGAAAGCAAGTAAAGAAGACTGAAGTTGTCCATTAATGAAGCTCTTTTTTAGATTGTGTGTATTTCGAGAACTTGAGTTTAATCATGAGGGCGTTTTATTAATCAGTCCATTCTTTAGAGTTGCAATGATTTAGTTAAATCGTTCAGGTTTAATTTATTCGTTTCTTGTTTTAATTAGGCCCAAATAGTGGGAGCGAAATTATTCAGTGCCTCCCGTTTTACTAAAATAAAGAAAATAATTTATAAAACACGCAAGCCTAGCTCACTATGCTACCACTTTTAATTCTCCAATGCAAAGTAAACCACATTTTCTTTTTAATAATATAACACATAATTCATATTATATAAATAATACTGCACACTATTTAAATGTGTCTAATCTAAAATATGGTGTAGAGAAAATAAAAGCACAGGCTCATAGGCTTGACATTTATCCTGCTTGAATTCGTTCTAAGAAACGCACATATCTTCATAAGGACTAAACTTTCATCTGTGAATATTAAATATTTTTTCTTTCATTTTCCCCGACTGCAGGCAAATATAACACTTCGGTGAGGCAAAGCTGACGTCTATTTGTGAAAATGTGCTTTGATGCGCTTGTTTGAAAACTTGTGATTAAAGTGCCACTCGCGGCGGCGGTACGAGCGGCGGTAGAACCAACGTTTTGGATGGCCACCTACTGTATGCCATCTTAACCATATTCTCAAAACTATTGTTTTCAGGGACTTCAAAGTCAATATTTTGATGGCTGGCAGCTTATTCACTACATCCACCATCAAATGACAGTGACACTTATATTTCATTGCATACAGTAATTGCTCTGCAGTAAAGCCTTTCAAGCCAGTTTTTAATTTTTGCTGATATTATTTTGTTTCATGCCTGCGGTAATTATGTGAAGCATCATCATTGGCTATTAAACAGTGCCACCTTGAGGGATAAAGGTGAATTGCACTTACTGAGTCATCAGATATTTAATTATTGTTGCACAGAAATAAATATACTTACAATATTACATACCTTGGGTTGCCAGTTATGCAAGTAATCATTTAAACTAATTATTATCTTTTCAATTGAGTATTTTTTTAGAAGGCTTTAAATTATATTCATCCAGTGTGATAGCTAGAAATTGTGAGAAATAACATCATAATTGTATGGAGGAAAGGAATGGCTAAAACTGGCAAAACCAGTCCAACATCATAACTAACATGGTGAGAAAACATTGACTTGTTTAACATATTTAAAAACCTTCAACATATTTTAAAACTGTGCAACTTTTAACACTACTAACATAGACCTACTGTAGCCCATATTTACTGTTAAAATAAACTATTTAAAATAATTTTCATTCTGTTGTTACCAAGGGTTGAAGGAATAAATGAATATGCAATTAGAATATGTTTTTAAGAATTTAAGACCTGTTTTTTAAAATCAGTATTTGAAACAAACATCAGTGATTTATTTTTATAATCTTTAATAATTATAACTAAAACATGGCATCCATGTATTAATGGAAATGTTCATAATAAACAGAAGAATTATCTCATATCCTTCTTGAGCATGAGACATGTATTGGCCAATCAATGTTTATTTGAAAATTACTAAAATTGCCTCACTAAATGTTACCATGTTTTCATCTGTTTTTACTTTAAAAACACATAATAATGATCAAAGACTAGGCTACTGCTTTATTTTCATCTTTATTTTATTTTGTTTTATTTATTTGCTCACATCTTGCCTCGTGTAACTGCTTTAGCATTAGCGGAGACTTTTGTTGTTCTAAAGCTTCTTTTTTTCTGCAAAAAGGCTATATTTTCATAAATCTGGTACTGTCAGACAGCAGTGGTTGTTCAAAAATACAACTCTCACAAAGTACTGAATCAATCAAGCAATGTGTCACCATGGAAACAGAGCAGATTAGAACCAATTAGCAATTACAATCATACTAGAACAAGAAGACAAACCTGAAAAGACATGAAAACAAACACCACACTCGAACTTTTATTTTGCCCATTAATAAAAAACGGTGTCTCAAAATGAGCTGTTCAGGAATGTGCTCCAAAGTGACATCACACTGGTACAAGCCCCGCCTACGACTGGGAACAATCTCTGCCTTATTAACTTAGCTCCTCCTCAAATGAGCTGTACACAGTCTTCCATGTTTACCTCCTCGCCAGAGCATTTATTCCTATAAAGCTTATAAAACAAGAATTTATTCTTATAAAGCTACTTATTTAACTTAATTAAGTTATACAGTCAAGAGCAGTGAGTGCTTTTCTATTTTTATTGTGTTTGTTTTGTATTTACAGCACAGACAGCAGTAGCTACTGTATATTACACTTAGGTCACGCAGCTCTAATAATATACACATGCGATTTGTTTTTCAGCTGTTTATGTTCACAGACATAACCGTGTTTGTGTGAACTGCAATGTCGCGTGATCACAATAGACATGATAATCAAAACCAAACTGATGTTCAGTTAGTTTTCGAGTAACTGAGGTACGAGCTATAATGCCCTCATCTGGAAAGGGAGCAGGAAGCAGCAGCTCATTTGCATTTAAAGAGACATGCACGAAAACAGTGTGTTTTTGCTTCTGTTTAAAAGGTCATTTTCAGCATGGAATAATACAGTGCATCTGAAAAGTATTCACAGTGCTTCACTTTTTCCACATTTTGTTATGTTACAGCCTTATTACAAAATGGATTAAATTCATTAGTTTCCTCAAAATCCTTTGGTAAATTGTTGTGATTTATGAGTGTGTTTTTTTATGTTTTTGTTGTATATTGTATAATTGTATACTTTTACTATTTGTTGCTGCCTTCTTGGCCAGGTCACTCTTGTAAATGAGATTTTAATCTCAATGAGTTTTAACCTGGTTAAATAAAAAGAACTGAAAGCACCAAACCAAATCTTCAGGTGCCATCATGAGAACCAGACTGAAAAACTCATGTGCACCCCTGTCTATGGGGGAGAAAAACTGAAAAAGATTATTTTCTCCTTGGATTACTTTATCATTGTTAAATTGTGAATATCCTGCATAAGAAGATGATTTTTTGTTTGTTTGTTTTTTGGTCATTGTTTTTACCACATTATGCCACATTTTATATTGTGATTTAGATTTCTGTATGAATGGAAAGTGGGCCATATAGTAAAACTAATCACTACATCAGTACATGTATCAAACATGATATCATTATGTTAGAAGTGGATGCAGGATCTTTTTCTCTTGACATGATAATTCACGGTTCATGTCTGTTGATTTCCACAGTCAGATTCACCAGTGTGGTTTCCAGGACCGACTTCCTACAATGTAAGTCACTAAGAAAACAAGTAGAAAAAGTCACTGAGTGTTGTTTGGAAATAAAACCTTTTATAAAATTCAATCTGCTGTCCACTTATGACAATTTAGTCAACTTTTGTTGACTGTTGTCAAAACAAAATAATACAGTACTACAGTACCTCAGGGTAATTCCCTTCTTGAAAACACTGAATACACAATTCAATATTTGAGGTAATTCCTCTCCCAGAGTATGGTGACGGCTTCCCGTCAAGAAGCTACTATCACTACCCCAATACACAGGTGAGTGTCAGGTCTCTAGGATCTACACACTATCACTGTCTGCAGGGTGTACATAGGTCCAACACAGTGTCATTAACACCACCTCAGGGAATACTCACACTAGTACCGAGCAAGTGTAGCTTACACTCACATTGCACTTTAGCTTTCCATTTCTGAGCATGCTTACGTCATTCCGATGCAACAATCTTGCTAATAGATAGAACAGAAGTGTTGTTGTTGTAATGATGACAGTAACACACATCCCCACCTAAAATCGTTCACTAATCCCTATTTGATGTTTTATTAACAAGGTTTGGGTGGAGCACGTTCAGATAATCAATCAGTTCAGCACAGGTGAAGCTCGTCTAGATCAGTGGTTCCCAATCCTGGTCCTGGAGAACCCCAACACTGCACATTTTAGATGTCTCCCTATTTAAACACACCTGATTCAACTCATCAGCTCATTAGTGAAGACTCCAGGACTTCAAAAGTGCTAGATAAGAGAGACACCAAAAGTGTGCAGTGTTGGGGGTTCTCCAGGACCACGATTGGGAACCACTGCTTTATTGCAACATAAGCACATTCTTCCAAAGGAAGGACAGGAACTATGTTAAATTAATTAAAAAATTAAAGTTTACTTCTTAAACCACCTTCTTGGTGACACTTCTGAATAATTTTATTATCCATCAAAATGTGTGTTTATGTACTTCCTGCAGACAGTAAAATAAAACATGATAGAGGAGTTTTGTAAATAATCATGTAAATGATGATTTTCACAGAATATCTGCTGTACTGAGACACTGATGATACACTGAACATGAAGAGTTCAGCTACATGAACAGATCAAACAGATTCATAATTCCTGATTCAGATGTGTTTTCTCTCCATCAGATTTCCATCACTTCACTCTGGATCAGAACACAGTGAATACGTATCTTCATCTGTCTGAGAGCAACAGAGTGATTATTTACACTTCTACAGATCAGCCGTATCCTGATCATCCAGACAGATTTAATTATTGGTGTCAGGGGTTGTGTAGAGAGAGTGTGTGTGGACGCTGTTACTGGGAGATTGAGTGGAGTGGAGATTATGTGTCTATATCAGTGTCATATAAGAGCATCAGCAGGAAGGGAGAAAGTTATGAATGTTGGTTTGGATGTAATGATCAGTCCTGGAGTTTGATCTGCTCTTCCTTCTATTACGCATTCAGACACAATAACATACAGACTGTTCTCCCTGTGAAGCCCATCAGCAGGAGAATAGGAGTGTATGTGGATCACAGTGCAGGAACTCTGTCCTTCTACAGCGTCTCTGACACAATGAGCCTCATCCACACAGTCCAGACCACATTCACTCAGCCGCTCTATCCTGGGTTCTGGGTTTATCATTATGGATCATCAGTGACACTGTGTTGATGAATCAGAAGAGACTGAAAAGAGACCCATAATGCTTTGAGTTGCATGATAAATCAGTGACAGTGAGATGTAATAGAATCTCTTCATGACATTAATACTGCAGCTGAACTTCTGTCACTAAAATAAATCAGAATAAATGTGTTTCATAAATCTTCATATAGACAGATCACTGTGTGTGTGTTTGTGAGTCCTGCTGAGTGACGATGTCTATCTGTGCTTTTCTGTGGAAATCAGTCATTTAGTTTTTATCCAGTTCCAGTTTATGGAGTTAATAAAGCAGGCAGATGTAGCAATATTTTAGTATGTGGCTTATTTCCAAGATATAGCATTTGGATTTAAGTTAACTATGGGGTTGTGATTGTTTTACACCACGCATACAGAAGAGAGACACAGGTGTTCCTGTAGCTAATTTTACATAATGATTACGTAATTTGTATAATTTTTAAAAAGGTATTATTTATAAGGTTTTTTTCCCTTCTGGTGCCTGAAATGGAGGAATTTTGGTCAATATTTTGCTAAATGTGTTTTTGTGCTGGTAGTGCTAGCACCTAGTCTAGTTTAGGACTGTCATGGATAAATAATACTGACAATAAAACCGCCAGTAGGTGGCAGCAAATCCATGTTTTTATAAATGATTTATTGAATCATTCAAATCAAACGATTCGTTCAAAAAGGCTGATTCAATTAGAAACAAAACAAGTGAGTCCATCTGAATGGACTGTTGAATCTGGCTCACTCGATTCGTTCAAAATCTGATTCATTCAAGGAACGAAACACCATGTTGCTAAGCACTGTTGTATAAAATCAATATCACATTTGCACTCGTGTACATGTGCTGATATTCAGAAAAGTACTTGCTTGTGCAATGAATGTAAAAACGTAAAAACTCATACATGTGTTTTTTTTTTTCTTTCATTGCTTAAATTATAAGGGCATTATAACTGTATTCTAATAGGCTTCATCGCACAGTGGATGCTTTTGGACTCTCAAGTGTTTTTTTGTTGGTTTTTGCAAAGTCGGTGACTCAATAATGTCAGCTCTACTATCGTCTCTCAATCCCTCACAGTCACACATACAGCACAATAACAATGTCAGGAAATGTCTTTAAATTATAATCAAGGAAAAAATCATACCTTTTCTGTTGTCTTCTTTTTAAAGAACTTCAAAAGTTGCGCATGAACCATTTTGCGCAAAAAATGACAAAAACTTGCTTCCGCTTGTGAGCAGCTTGTTACAGTACCGCATTCTGATTGGCCAATCGGTGCTATTTAGTTTGTGAATTATCATAAGTATTGAATTTTAACATTTCAACATTTCATCATTTTACATAATACACATTATTAATCCAAAGGGGACGATAAGGGGGTGTGGTGGTTTTACCAAGGGGATGCTTTTTATTTTTTTGCATCTCCCCTCAATTCGAAGCCTGGTAATGTCAAGACATTCATCTCTGATGCATTTTTGCTAATTGCAATCAAGAAGAGAGATCTCTCTTACATGGCGTCTGTGTCTCACAGAATGCAGGGCACAGACAACATGAAAGACCCTGCTTACATAGTGAAGACGATGGTGGAAATAAATAAATATTCAAAAGTCTGGTTACAAAATACAATTTGAAGCAAGAAAAGAAAATAAATGAACACTTCACACAATTCACCATACGTATAGTTATCAAAAGGGTGTCCGAAACAAAATAACCATGTTTTGTTATATAACTACTAGGGCTGCCCCCTAATAGTCAACTAAACGTTACTTGACCAGAAGAAGCTTGGTTGACCAAAATTTTATTAGTCGCAGAATAATAAAAAAAAAATATAATCCACAGGTGAAGTCACGCAGTCCGTGACTAACAGATCGTTAATGTCTAGTCTTTGGTAATACAGTACATCAGCAGGACATCCAATCCATCATTCATCAACCTCAAATATAGCTTATCATCTCAAATTTGTAAGTATTAGCAACTTTACATGGCCACTCAATCTGATGTTAACCTAGAGAAATGTCCGCTGTTCAAGTGTCTGTGTGGAAGCTGAACAGCAGCTCACTGCAGGACAGATGGAGGCGCCGGTGCGCTCACTTGCACTTAAAATACTCCTAATATTTGGTCATACAGATAAAAGTAATACATCTTTCAAATCTGTAAATACTTTACGTTTATTTGTGTGCACTCACAATACAACACTTTTGTAAATAATGAAAACAAACGAGATGCGCTTTTTGCCATCTCTGTCTGTGAACTTGAGCGCGAAACTGTGTATATTGTGGCCTTACAGACATTAAAAATACATCTACAGATGGTAGACAACCAAAATGGGTAATGCCGCCGTAGGGCCGCGGCGTTAACTGCAAATCAGTCGCGTGTTAAAATCATTCACGAAACTACCGCCAGGTGGCGCAAAGGGACGGATTGCGAACTGAATGTAATTGTAGAATGAAAGGAAGACGTTAAACAACAATAACATTATAATATACATTATAACATCCTTAAAAGCCATTAAAAATAGGATAGTCTTAGGCTACAGTCTACTCATCAAAAAATAAAAAAAAAAACCTTTACACAAAGGCTCTTATGCATGCTATTGTTTTTAAACAGTCATTTTGTATATATATATACTTATACCAAGAATGAACCGAAATGAAAACATTTTAATCCGTATATACGGATTAAAATGTTTTCATTTCGGTTCATTCCTGGTTTAAAAATAATAATAATAATAATAATAATAATAATAATAATAATAATAATAATAATCTTCAGGTTCCATTTGCAGAGCGAAATGAGAACGGTCCAGCGTTTACAAATAATTCTTATTAACTCTGTTATTATTCTTGATTTTTTAAACTGCTAACACTTTGCATTTTTGAATTATGCCTTTACTGTGTGACCAATAATTGTGAATTGTGACTTTGATCGCGCTGGTGCCTCACGCACACATATTCATTGGAAACAGCAGTCGTTCACGAGCCATGCGGCGCGAGCAGCGGGCCACTTTGGCATAATTTTGCTAATTATGATTTTTTTTTTTCGTCGATACTGAAACATGTGTGAAATCCAAAGCCTATTTTACCTAATGAATAAGAGTTTAGCTTCAAATGGGCAACATGTTTGGATTTGTCCCGAATGATAGAGATAAGCCCAACATAATGTATCGCTTTATATTATTTTTAATTATTATTATTTTTGTTGTTGTTTATAAGCCTATATTATTATATAGCCTGCTTCAATTATATTTATCCATTAGAATTATATATTTGTAATTCTTGTTCTGTTCTGATATTTTTTTTTTACATTTAAAGGATTTGTTGTAAAGTGAAGGGGACTTAAAATGTCCTGTTGGTACATTAGCCTATAGCATTATTAGGCCTGCCGTTATTATTTCTGAATGTAATAAAATGCAACTCTCACAAATGTAATTTATTTTTTAGCGTGTTTTCGTGTATGTTTTTATTCAGCTTTATTTTTCCATTGCATCTAAAAATGACTTTGTGCATCACATTCACTTCGTGAACAAACAAATATAACTTCAGATCTGCCTCTCGCGTTGCTCAGCTGTGGACGATTTCAAAATGTTTGATATAAAGGTTGCTGTCACATTTTATACAGGAATTGTTCATTTAAAAAAAAAATCAAATGATATTGTTAGTTTTATGCTAACATGCACTCAAGTCTTCGGATACTATACAAGATACAAGTTCATTTAGGCTAGTATGCACTGTGACATTTTACCGTTTCAGCTTATAAACTCCTTGAGATTTTAAAGTCAGTTTAATAGTATTGAAATTCAAGTTGAATCTCGAAAAAAAAATTTTTAATTAAATTATTTCTATGAATTAATAAGTTAGCATGACTTTTTCATCATAGCATTTTTTACGAGCTGTATTCGTTTTCTGAAACCAAGCACCCACTTTTTTCTTTTTTAAATCTATGAATCGCTCGCATATCTCCTACTACCTACAAATAAAGGCTAATAGAGGTTCTTTCTTTAATTATTTATTTATAATGTTTATTCTTGAAGAAAATAAGTATTTATTCTTTAATAAAATAAGGGATCCAAATATTTGTAATGTACAATAATATAGGCCTATATCTGCCTGCAGTTAAAAAGATATATTTGTTTTGATTCAACCATTTATGTTACAATTAGCCTATTTTAAAAATAAAAATAAATAATGTCATAAAAAATGCCATCGGTCTGAATAAATTTTACCATTATAGAATTGGGGTAGTAATTTAGGAGGTGAAAATACAGTGAAATTACAAATGGCATGGGATTTCAAAGCATGACAACTGAAGGTCTATGAACGTTTCTATGATGCATTTTTTTAAACAATGGCACTTAAAGTTTTCAACTGAAATATTACTTTTTCAACCATATAGCCTGTGAATAAATAAATAAAATGCATACTTTTCAGTGAAAGAACACTGAGAGTGTAGGTTGCTTCTGGTGTTTGGATTTGTACTTCAATATAATGAGCTCCAAGTTTAAGGATAGCCTACACTAGTTGAATTTTTTTTTTTTTTTTTACTCTCTATTTAACAGCATTAACTTACAATGAAATACGTCTTCCTTCAGGCAGACTGAATGTTTTCCTGCCTTGCTAAATGTTGGGTCAGTTTGCGCGAGTCCCGCGCGCTGTGAAGCAGGAGCAGCTTACGGAGGATTCCGCTTGGTCTTAAAGCCTTCCGCAAACGCCTACGTTCACAAATAACAATGATTTTGGCAAAAATAATGAATAATTATCAATTGATAATTTGTTATTATTTTGGTCTAGTGAAAATAATAATATGGGCTGCGAGAAAATAATGAATAAAAAGAGAAGGGCTGCTGTGAGTGCAGGCATGTTTCAACCCAGTAACATGACAATACACCGTTCCTCACAGACCAAAAACAGACCGAGTTCAGTTCAGCTGGAGGGGGTTGGGGGGTAGTTCTGTATAGCTTGTGGGGGTCGAGATAAAGGTGTGAATCTCTTGCTCTTTCATATGGACAGTCTTATGAGGGTTTCAAACTTGCAGAACAGGTTTTAGGACAACTTTAAAGAAAGGTTTGATCACTTCAAATGTTGACTACTGTATAGCGCAACAAAGTTTATTAGTTATTATAACTTAATTTCAGAGGAAGTTGCCTTAACTTAAAAAAAAAAAAAAAAAAACTGTTGCATTAGGGCTGGGCGATAGGCCTATAGCCTAAAAAAATCCCCAATTTTTTTCACAAAAAAATCAGATTTACAATTTAAATCGATTTTTTTTTTTGCCTCCCTACTTAAAATCAATATTCAAATGACAAAGAAATTGTTCAAAACAAGTTTTAATATAAAAATATATTATTTTTTAATACTATCCCATTATGCCATCCACTCGGCGTTAAGAGCTGTTCAGATTAAAACTGGCAGCTCCGCAGTGAGTCAGTGTCATGGACGGAGGACAGACCAAGTGTAGGCCTAAATCAGTTTTCTAGTCTATATTTTCATCTCGTTATGCCGCTGGTTTAGGTTATGTATTTATTTTTATTTCTTATATCAATTATTTGTAAATATAGCAGACACTGTCTAACCGTGTCTACACCGGACGGCCTTGTTCATATTGGGCGAAACATCTCTCTCACTCGCAGTACAGTAGGCCTATGTGAGCGGAGTGGAGCAGCAACAATTTCCCTCCGCGCTCCGAGCATTTAATAATCACTCAGCTCCTGCGTTCATTGATACCAGAAACACTGCTCCGCCTTCACTCCGTGGCTAAAGTTGAAATGTTATGTTCATAATAGCTTATAAAAATAAAATAAAAATAAATAAATAAATAAAATTACAGGAGAGTTTCAAAGGGGATTAACTTTTTGTCCTACCAAACGCCAAACTAATAAAATTGTCAGCATTAAAAGGTATAATTGCTGCTTTCTGCTGTGCAAATTTTGTTTGTGATGAAAATAACAGTTTACATTTTCGTCAGTTATTTTATCTACAGATCGATGCATTTGTTACAGATTTCTGCTCATTCAAAATCAGATACAGATGAAGTAGCCTACTGTAAGATTACATTTGTTTGAATGCATTATTGCGACAGTGATTACGTGTGAATGTGCTGTACCTGTTTAAATCATGCTTTAACCCGAAAATAATCAGTAAAATAAAGACAAACTCCTTGAGAACTAGCCTGTAACATCCCGCTCGACTATTGCCGTCATTATAGTCTTCTGATCGGAGAGATTATGTGTATCAAGATATAGCTAAATATGTTTATCATGTGAATTCTTGCTAAATATGCAGTTATATTACGGGCTGTTGGCATGAATTGTACTCGTGATGGAGCGGTGCTGGAGCGAGTGAAAACCACGACGCTCCTGACTTTTAAAAAATCCGCTCCTCTTCAGTCAGAATCACTCCACTCCGCTCATACTCTGCTCGGCAGCGTGTCTCAAACGCGCGGGGAGGGTTGAGCCCAATCATTCTCAAAACATAAAATATTTATTTTATTTCAATTTTCGTTTTTGTGTTTCAGAGGAAAAATCAGTGTTAAGGCATCTCTCCATTACAGACCGTTCTGAAAGAAGAATTTATGCAAACGCGTATAAAATTCTTTAAAAACTTTAACAGAGATGTCTAGAGGGTATTTAATAGATCTGCCTCCCACGTAAGATTTTTCTAGTTACTAGTCGTTCATTTGTCATTATTCAACTAATCGCAAGTTTATATTAAATTTACATCTATAATCCATAATGAGCCTTAATATATTCTGCGCTCAAGCACATGCATTAAGTTTGCCACAAAGCACAGGCAGAAGTAGCCTAATAATTGTGAAAAAGGAGACATTTTAATTATTTATTAATAAACAAATGTTTTCTTGTAGGCTGCAAGATGAAATTCACAGTGCTGACTCTCTCCACATGGACGCGCCTTTAAAGAGAAATACAACCTTCACAGATTACATAATGTTTTCGTTTTGAATTGATTCGTTTAAAAGACATTTCAAGCTTTCTGTAGATATATTTCTCATGTATGTGAGACGCCACAATTTTCAGTTATTTCATTATTAGGAAAACAATTACGTGATCGAGAGGGCGCCTCCCTGTCATGCATTAATAATTTTTGCACATACACTTGAATATAAATAATAATTCACATTTTGCATATGCATTACAAAGTAAATAATTTTTTACATGCAATTATCCAAAATAAAACCAAACAAGATTTGTAATGAAGATAAAATATGTAGACAAATAAGAATAAATGCTGCGTGCACTCAGCATCATGCAGAGCAAATCTTGCACTGATATTTTACGGAATATTATACAAACCTGCATTTAAATGCGGCTGCAATTTGTTTATTTATTTTATTTATTTATTTTTACTTTACTTAAATTATATGAAAGCAAGCAAAGAAGACTCCATTTAAAATCACTGAAGTTGTCAATTAGTAAAGCTCTTTTTTTTTTTACATCGTGTGCACTTTGTTGATAAGTGAGGACGTTTTATTAATCCATCCATTCTTTAGAGTTGCAATGATTTAGTTAAATCGTGCAGGTTTAATTTATTCGTTTCTTGTTTTAATTAAGCCTAAATAATGGGAGCAAAATTATACAGTGCCTTACGTTTTACTAAAATAAAGAAAATAATTTATAAAACACGCAAGCCTAGCTCACAATAGACTACCACTTTTAATTCTCCGATGCAAAGTAAACCACATTTTCTTTTTAATAATATAACACATAATTCATATTATATAAATAATACTGCACACTATTTAAATGTGTCTAATCTAAAATATGGTGTAGAGAAAATATAAGCACAGGCTCATAGGCTTGACATTTATCCTGCTTGAATTCGTTCTAAGAAACGCACATATCTTCATAAGGACTAAACTTTCATCTGTGAATATTAAATATTTTTTCTTTCATTTTCCCCGACTGCAGTCAAATATAACAAAACGGTGAGGCAAAGCTGACGTCTATTTGCGAAAATGTGCTTTGATGCGCTTGTTTGAAAACTTGTGATTAAAGCGCCACTCAGCGGTCAAAAGCTGCAAATGCACTTTGCAGACGCCGCGGCGGCGGTAGAAACGACGTTTTGGATGTCCACCTACTGTATATAGAGTGGAATGTCTACTTTCATTATGTAATCCGTATGAAACATGCATACAGGCACATCATTACTGTTTTTGATGATGAGTCAGTGTCGCTGACTTCATCTCTGAAGCTGAAAAAAAAGAAAGCACTAGTTTACCAAATTATTAAAATGTTAATGCAGTCTCCTTACTGTTTTTCACTGACACATTCATAATCATTACTTCTGCTGGTGCATTGTGGCAAGCTTTATGCATGTACTTAGGCTATGTAGGCAATTACCGTTTTTTACGCGCTATAAGGCACACTTAAAAGCCTTTAATTTTCTCAAAAAAATGACACTGCACCTTAAAATCCGGAGTTGACATTGCCTTTAGCACAGCTCTATCTAGTGGATGCATAACGCAAACCCAGTCAAACGTTTGACTGCAGTATCTTCTATTCTATGCGCCTTATAATCCGGTGCGCCCTATATATGAAAACAGTTCTAAAATAGGCCACTCATTGAAGGTGTGCCTTATAATCCGGTGCGCCTTATAGTGCGGAAAATACGGTAAAGGCTCAATATAATGATTTAAATAGTTTAATAATAAACATGCAATTAGTCGACTAATGCTTCAAATGAACGACTACTAGTCGACCAGAAAAATCCTTAGTGAAGGGCAGCCCTAATAACTACAAAAATTACAAATGATGTGAAACAATGCTTTTACCTTGATCTCCACTTAAACCAGTAGCCAAAACCTTGCTTGCAAAAATCCTTATTAACCATGAACTTTGTAAAGCTTTTAAAACAAATTAGCTACATGCATTTTGAGATTTGCTTAATCTCTGAATGCTTCAATCATGTTTATGAAATATCTGCCAAAGCAAATGACTACTATGTTAAAATAAAAGTCCTTTGCTTCCACCTTTCACATTCAATGAATGAAAACCAAAAAAAAAAAAAATAATAACAATAATAAAACAAATATTCAAAATAGAGGAATATAAGAATAATTAAAAGATCATTTAAAGATAATATAATGAAATAAGAAAGTAAACAATGCAAACAAATACCATATCTGGGTCATTCACAAGCAGCCAATGAAACTTCAGCAGCTAATAAGGTCAAATGCATCACATTCCTGCTTTGATAACTACATCTGTGCTAGCATACTAGCCTAAAATGCTATTTCAGCTCTTACTTTAGGTTGTTTTCTTCAAAATGAGACAATTTTGTCATGTTTGTGAGCATGCAGATCAAAAAATGCGATGCAGCCAAAAAAACATTTATGAAAAGTATTTCATTTTTTTAATTCTTTTTTTTATTTTATTTTTTATTAATGCATAATAACATAAGAAAATTGTCAAGGAATTACATACAAATACATATAATAAAACAGAGACAGAAAAAAAACAAGGACTATACAAAAAACAATGAAAAACAAAAGATGACGAATGCATACACTACCATTATTTATACAATAACATGCAAACATTAATATACAGGAAAATCCTTTAAATACATGTATATTCTTTACGCATTTCTTAATAATATTTTATGTTATAATATTTTATAAATCTTAGGGATTTTTTTGTTATTTATATAACTAAAAGATTTAAGAAGAGATATTAATTCAGCTTTAAAATGGGGATAGGATGCAATATTATTTGCAAACTTTTGTTTATGAATAAAGAATTTGCCATATAAAATTAACAATGTACTCTAGGGGTCTATTTTTATCAACAATAGTATAAAAAATAATGTCTTTTAGACTGAAAGAATAAGTAACATTGGCAGAATCTAATATATAGGATCGGACCAAAATAGCTTGGATATAGGGCAATCATAAAACAGATGTGCAAATGTTTCTTCTGATTGCTCACAAAAAGCACATGAGCCGTCAATGTCCAGATATTTAGAAATATTAGAGTTTACAGGATATATTTTATGTAAAATTTTGAAATGTATTTCTTTAGCTTTGTTGGAAATACAGTATTTTCCAGGTAAAAGTCAGGCCCTTTTCCAATCTATATCTTCTATCAGAGATCTCCAATAGAGCTTTCCTCTTGGAGAATTTTTTTTCTTGAATTGAAAGATTTGGCGTAGATGTTAATTGGTACATTTCCTGTCTAAAAAATAAATTCCACCCAAGAACAAAGTAGACTGTATTGTGACTGTTCTCCTAGGATTATATAGGGAGTGGCTTTTAACAAGATGAATTAACCCAGGTGAGATTGCTTTAACCACTGTATTAAACTCTATTGGAGGAATCAGTAAATTGTGGCAAGTCATACATTTCTCATAAGTTAAAAGGTTACCTGAGTCATCAAATAAGGAGAGGATAATGTTAGTATTATTTGTAACCATCTGGTGAAAAATAAAGATTTATTTCTGACAGCGATATCACTGTTATTCAATAACAGTGTTTTATGAGGTGAAAAAAGATGAACATAACAGTTTCCAAGCAAGGAGACACTGCAACTATTTACCTTCTAAGCTACATATTACCTTGTCCAAATTTCATCAGCAGTTTAAAATAAAATAAATATTTTTCAAATATGTGGGTGGGCATAAAGTACCAAATGGATCTTGGATTGGCAAGACATCTTTTAAGACAATTTATTTGAAAAATGTTAATCATGTCAGAAAAAAAAAACAATACCTCTTTCTGTTCTGCTGTTAGAGAGCACTTCTTTAATTTTAGATTTCGTTTTCCAAATGAAATCTAAAAAAATATTATTGACTTATTTGGCAATTTTGTTCTCTACATACAAACCCGATTCCAAAAAAGTTGGGACCCTGTACAAATTGTGAATAAAAACAGAATGCAATGATGTGGAAGTTTCAAATTTCAATATTTTATTCAGAATACAACATAGATGACATATCAAATGTTTAAACTGAGAAAATGTATAATTTTAAGGGAAAAATAAGTTGATTTTAAATTTCATGGCATCAACACATCTCAAAAAAGTTGGGACAAGGCCATGTTTACCACTGTGTGGCATCCCCTCTTCTTTTTATAACAGTCTGCAAACGTCTGGGGACTGAGGAGACAAGTTACTCAAGTTTAGGAATAGGAATGTTGTCCCATTCTTGTCTAATACAGGCTTCTAGTTGCTCAACTGTCTTAGGTCTTCTTTGTCGCATCTTCCTCTTTATGATGCGCCAAATGTTTTCTATGGGTGAAAGATCTGGACTGCAGGCTGGCCATTTCAGTACCCGGATCCTTCTTCTACGCAGCCATGATGTTGTAATTGATGCAGTATGTGGTCTGGCATTGTCATGAAATGAGCCTTGGCCCAGAGAAAACGCCTGCACTTCTGGATCATGTTTAGATATGGCTTCTTTTTTGACCTATAGAGTTTTAGCCGGCAACAGCGAATGGCACGGTGGATTGTGTTCACCGACAGTGTTTTCTGGAAGTATTCCTGAGCCCATGTTGTGATTTCCATTACAGTAGCATTCCTGTATGTGAAGCAGTGCCGTCTAAGGGCCCGAAGATCACAGGCATCCAGTATGGTTTTCCGGCCTTGACCCTTACGCACAGAGATTGTTCCAGATTCTCTGAATCTTTGGATGATATTATGCACTGTAGATGATGATAACGTCAAACTCTTTGTAATTTTCCTTTGAAAAACTTTCTGATATTTCTGCACTATTTTTCGCAGCAGCATTGGGGAATTGGTGATCCTCTGCCCATCTTGACTTCTGAGAGACACTGCCACTCTGAGAGACTCTTTTTATACCCAATCATGTTGCCAATTGACCTAATAAGTTGCAAATTGGTCCTCCAGCTGTTCCTTATATGTACATTTAACTTTTCCGGCCTCTTATTGCTACCTGTCGCAACTTTTATGGAATGTGTAGCTCTCATGAAATCCAAAATGAGCCAATATTTGGCATGACATTTCAAAACGTCTCACTTTTCACTTCACAACATTTGATATGTTATCTATATTCTATTGTGAATAAAATATAAGTTCATGAGATTTGTAAATTATTCCATTCCAAAGCCGTATTTCACTGACAATTAGGCAAAATCGCCCTCATAATCACAGATGAATCACATTCGATTTCGAACTCGATATCGCCTAGTTTGTCAGTGAAATACGGCTCTGTGTAGTGAAAGCCGCTCAATCTAAAAGCAGGTGATGGTGATTAAGTACTATCACAGGACCGGCTTTACTGACGAGATGGGCACGACAATCGAATAAGATTAATTGCACAGCCCCAAGTACATGTACAGTAAATGAACATACTTTCCAGAAGGCCAACAATTCACTAAAACAATTCAATTTTTTTATTGGTCTTATGAAGTATTCTAATTTGTTGAGATAGTGAATTGGTGGGTTTTTGTTAAATGTGAGCCAAAATCATCACAATTAAAAGAACCAAAGACTTAAACTACTTCAGTCTGTGTGCACTGAATTTATTTAATACGCGAGTTTAACAATTTGAGTTGAATTACTGAAATAAATGAACTTTTCCACGACATTCTAATTTATTGAGATGCACCTGTATATATATTTTTAATTAAAATTGAAGACAATTTACTAAATAATGTAAACTTGACTGACTGCTTCACTTCCACTTAAAAAGGCCTCCGGAAAAATCATCAAATAATAAATATGATATTATATTCTGATTATTAAATTAAATATTAATTATTCTGATTATTCCAAGCATAGGCCTATGACATTTTACTGACCGCAGAAAATCATGTGACTAGCCACGATTTATAGATGGCCAAAACAATTACCATCTGAATAGGGTTTGAATTGTTATATATGCAAACTGTCACGGTATTCTGCTGGTGTGCCCTAGATGGCCACCAGAGGACACTGTTTTGTGTGAGCACATGGCTTGTTGTGTGTTTATTGATGCCATGTGCTCTCCTGTCTATTGTCTGTCCCCTCCCATCTTGTTACCTCATTATTGAGGTATAATAATATTTGAGGTGCTCCACCTGTTTGTCTCCTCATTTATTCTCCTGGTGTCTGCAGTCCTGTGCTGATCCATTGTTTTACGTCAGTGTTACTTGTGGTGTGTTTAATGTCTACCCATATTGCTGTTTCCTGCCTTGCAGTGTTGTGCTTTGTTCCAAGCCTGCCTGCCTGTTTTTACCCCTCGGGGTAGTTTTTGTTTGTTTTGTTTAATTTTATTATTAAAAAGTAAATTTTTTCTCCTTCATTGAGGCCTCGCCTCATAACTCCAGTACCATGATAGAATGGATCAGCCAAATGAGAACTCAGCAGAAAATGGCCAACCTCCCTCTGCCAGCCTCTACAACCAGCAGCCCCCTCTATCAACGTATGGTCCAATTATCGGCATTGAGTTTCCTCTGGCAACGGGGGACTGACCTGTGGGAGTTCGCCTTGGAATTCAGGAGTGCTGCAGAGGGGCTGGAGTATAATGATTTGGCTCTCAAGGACTTGTTTTCTTATACTCTTGATGAGCCCATCAGTACCAGGAGGAGGTACAGCGCTGAACACCTGTCTTTTGGGAGCATTTGTAGACTTAATAGCCCACAATGGGACTTTTCCTGACATGGTCGCCTGTTCAGAGTCTCTTCACATGATGTCCGCCAGGAGAGGCCATTTACAGGAGAGAAGCCACTTACATGTGGTCACTGCGGAAAGAGTTTCAAAAATAAAGCAGCACTTAAGTACCACATGAGTTTTCACATGTAAGAGAATAGATTTTTATGTAATCGGTGTCGAATTGGGCAGGTAAATGCATGATTTTTTTTATCAAATGGATTAACACATTTACACAATTTACACATAAACGTGAAATGAGACAATGGACAAAGATAAAGAGAGCAGCAGCTTTCTACAAAACCACACCTAACGCTGTGGATGCATGTTAGAAGTGAGGATTGGTGGAGAACTTTGTGAGCCGAAATTGTAAGTTTGGTTTGAAGATGAAAAATATACAACGCACAAAGTTTACATCCCATCTGGAAAGATGCTTGCCATTGTGTTTATGCATTAGATCTGTGGGCGGAGAGTAGGCAGTATTTAGTGGCACATGAGTGTTTACACTACAAAAGCAATTGGGTTTTCTGTTGATTAGTGCTACCCTGTCAGATTTTGCTACCTCCCATTAAAACAGTAGGTAGTACAATTCAACAACGAAAAATGCTACTTGTCAAATAATGTTTTATTAATGTGTACACCAACCCATTACAGTAATTGTTGTTCAGCTTGAGAAAAAGGATGCAATATTGATGTGCGCATGCGCAGTAAGTCCTGGTAGGTCAATCTGACAGGTAGGATAAAATATCAGGAAACCGGTCAAATGTGTTTTCCACTACCTCTTTAAAGGGTTAGTTCACCCAAAAATCTAAATTATGTCATTAATGACTCACCCTCATGTCGTTCCAAACCCGTAAGACCTCCATTCATCTTCGGAAACCAAGTTTAAGATATTTAGATTTAGTCCGAGAGCTTTCTGACCCTCCATTGAAAATGTATGTACGGTATACTGTCCACGTCCAGAAAGGTAATAAAAACATCATCAAAGTAGTCCATGTGACATCAGAGGGTCTGTTAGAATTTGTTGAAGCATCGAAAATACATTTTGGTCCAAAAATAACAAAAATTACGACTTTATTCAGCATTGTCTTCTCTTCCGGGTCTGTTGTGAATCCGCGTTCATGGCACTGCAGTGACGCTGCTGACGTACGACGCTGCTGACGTGTTATCTGGTGCGCCCAAGCTTCGTTTGCAGTCTGAGGGAGACGCACGCTGTATTCAAGCTATTCTACATTGTTTGTATTTTGGTATTGTTATATTTATATATTTTTTTATAAGCGCCTATGGTAAAAGTATTAAGTTATATATATATAAAATAAATTAAAAAAACCTATATAAACAGCACATTCTATATTTGAGTATGACTGAAACGACATGATCGGAGCAGTTTTTGTTGTTTACCATTTACACACGAATCCCCGTGTTAACAAACTTTCAAGACTTCAAAACATTCAAGGTTATGACTGACCAACCTTTAAAAACAAATTTATAGTTGTCTTTGTAAAGAAATATGTAGCTTTGGAGCTGCTGTCGTAACGCTGTACAAACGCTCCCAGTGTGAATACTCTGGCGCATCTGGATCTGCAGTGACGCTGTAGTTACACTCACGTGCTGCTCAAGCGCCGCTCACGCTTGCAGTGTGAAACCGGCTAAGACTGATTCTGAAGTGTTGACTGAGGTGTTGCAAACATTGACTTCAATGATGTCAACCTAAAATGGCTGACCTCGACCTCTGAATCAGCCAATAGTGAGCCTGCTCATGTGAAGTCACAGCAGCACAACACTAATCATTTAATGTAACTACAATAAAATAATTTAATTAAGACACTGAAATATTTTAATATTTATATTTATATTAAAAATTGCTTTGTATTGTGCAAAATTACCACAAATTGTTACTGATGCTTTGAAATAGTTTCTATTGGTATGTCTCCTTGTTTACATTTGGAGCACTGATATGAACATGAGTTCAACCCCAGGAAAGCCCACAATCCTCATGAACGTGGCTTGTGTTTGCAGCATGGTTTGACTGTCAGTTGGATATTAGCTCTCGATGGCGCCGCAGACGGCTGCTTCAGTGCTTGGCTCTCCAGTGTTTGTACTGTTTTTGTTCGTTTTTCCTGTTTTTTGTTTAACAAACACGATCAGTTTCACCAGGGATGAACTGCTGAACATTCGGCAGAACACACCACAAGATCTTTTACCGGATTTCAATTATTCAGACGTTTTACTGAACGTTGTTGTTGGCGGAGCAGCGGCGCTGATCAAACGCTTCAGGATGCGCAAACGGGGGAAGCGAGCTGGTGCGCTCGTTAGACTCAGGAAGCGCGTATTTCGAACGCCGTTGCCTAGCATCCATCTGGCAAATCTCCGCTCTCTACCCAACAAAACGGACGAAATCCTTCTGCTCTCTCGGACAAATAAGGATTTCTCACACTCTCCTGCTCTGTGTTTCACGGAAACCTGGCTCAATGACGCCATACCGGACAGCGCGCTCCATCTGCCAGGTTTTCAGCTGTTCAGAGCGGATCGCGACGCAGAATCAACGGTGAAATCGCGCGGCGGCGGGACATGCTTTTACATCAATGAACGGTGGTGTACAGATGTAACTTTGTTAAAGAAGATGTGCTGCTCAGATCTCGAAACACTCTTCATTAACTGCAAGCCGTTCTATTCGCCGCGGGAGTTTCACTCGTTCATTCTGGTGAGTGTTTATATCCCTTCGCAAGCGCACGTAAGTCTGGCTTTACAGAAACTCGCTGACCAGATCACAGAGACCGAACAACAACACCCGGACTCTGTTTTAATCATTCTTGGGGGACTTTAATAAAGCCAATCTCTCCCGTGAACTGCCAAAATACAGACAGCATGTTACATGTCCCACCAGAGACAGTAATATATTGGATCACTGTTACACCACAATAAAGGATGCATATCACTCTGTTCCACGAGCAGCTTTGGGACTGTCTGATCACTGTCTGGTTCATCTTATACCAACCTACAGGCAGAAACTTAAATCTGCTAAACCTGTAGTAAAGACTGTAAAGAGATGGACCAACGAAACAGAGCAGGATTTACAAGCCTGTTTTGACCTCACTGATTGGAGTGTTTTTGAAGCTGCTACCACCGATCTGGACGAACTCACAGAGACCGTAACATCGTATATTAGTTTTTGTGAGGATATATGCATTCCTACCAGGACTCATTTAACATTCAACAATGATCAGCCATGGTTTACAGCAAAACTCAGACATCTTCGTCAGGCCAAAGAGGATGCCTACAGAAATGGGGACAGAGTCTTGTACAATCAGGCCAGGAACACACTGAACAAAGAGATTAGAGCGGCTAAAAAGACCTACGCTAAAAAGTTGGAAGACCAGTTTACTTCCAACGACTCAACTTCAGTGTGGAGTGGACTGAGAGCCATCTCTAATTACAAGACACCATCCTCCTGCACTGAGGCTAATCAACGACTTGTTAACGACCTGAATGAGTTTTATTGTAGATTTGAAACCCCCCAACACCCATTCTGACCATCTCTCTACACAACCGTTAACACCTCCTGCAATCCCCCTCTCCACACCTCCTGCTCTTCAAATCTGTGAAGATGATGTGCGCCAGGTCTTCAGGAAGAACAAAAGAAGAAAAGCACCAGGCCCAGATGGCGTTACACCAGCCTGTTTGAAAACCTGTGCTGACCAGCTGGCCCCCATCTTTTCACAGATCTTCAACAGATCTCTGGAGTTGTGTGAAGTGCCTTCCTGCTTCAAACGCTCCACCATCATCCCCATTCCAAAGAAACCCAAGATTACAGGACTTAACGACTACAGACCTGTGGCTCTAACATCTGTCGTCATGAAGTCATTTGAAAAACTGGTTCTGGCTTATCTGAAGGACATCACTGGACCCTTACTGGACCCCCTGCAGTTTGCTTACCGAGCAAACAGGTCCGTGGATGATGCAATCAAAATGGGATTGCACTTCATCCTGCAACATCTGGACAAAACAGGGACTTATGTGAGGATCCTGTTTGTGGACTTCAGTTCGGCTTTCAACACCATCATCCCAACAGTCCTCCAGACCAAACTGACCCAGCTCTCTGTTCCTAGTTCTATCTGTCAGTGGATCACCAGCTTTCTGACAGATAGGCAACAGCTAGTGAGACTGGGGAAATTCATGTCCAACAGCTGCTCCACCAACACTGGTGCCCCTCAGGGATGTGTTCTCTCCCCACTGCTCTTCTCGCTGTACACCAACGACTGCACCTCAAAAGACCCCTTTGTCAAGCTCCTGAAGTTTGCAGACGACACCACACTCATCGGTCTCATCCAGGACGGTGACGAGTCTGCTTACAGACAAGAGGTTGAGCAGCTGGCTGTCTGGTGCAGTCTTAACAACCTGGAGCTGAACACGCTCAAAACAGTGGAGATGATCGTGGACTTCAGAAGAAACCCCCCTGCACTCCCCCCACTCACCATCATGAACAGCACTGTGGTTGCAGTGGAGTCATTCAGATTCCTGGGAACCACCATCTCTCAGGACCTGAAGTGGGACAATCACATTGACTCCATTGTTAAAAAGGCCCAACAAAGGCTGTACTTCCTTCGCCAGCTGAGGAAGTTTAACCTGCCACAGGAGCTGCTGAAACAGTTCTACTCAGCCGTCATTGAGTCTGTCCTGTGCACTTCAATAACTGTGTGGTTTGGTTTAGCTACAAAATCAGACATCAGAAGACTACAGAGAACGGTTCGGACTGCTGAAAGGATTATTGGTACTCCCCTGCCCACCCTTCAAGAACTGTATACATCCAGAGTGAGGAAAAGGGCTCAGAAAATCACTCTGGATCCCTCACACCCAAGTTACCCCATCTTTGAACTCTTGCCATCTGGCCGGCGCTTCAGAGCCGCAAATACCGGGACAGTCAGGCACAAGAACAGTTTCTTCCCCCAGGCAATCTACCTCATGAACAGTTAAATGTTCCCCACTTATACAATGAAAATGTGCAATATCCTTATATTTATTTGTTACCCCTTCATCCTAGTACATCCCTGCATCTTACTCAATCCAATTCCATTATCATTTATAGCACAATTGTTTATACACTTATTTATCTGCAAAAGGTTTTTATTTTTTATTTTTTTGACTGTGTGTTGTTGTCTTTTGTGTACTGGAAGCTTATGTCACTAAAACAAATTCCTTGAATGCGCAAGCATACTTGGCAATAAAGCTCTTTCTGATTCTGATTCTGAAAGTCAAAGAAATGCCAGATAGTAGTGGCCAAAAGTGATGCTGGCCTAGGAAATTTGACATCTTCACCCTTAATTTAAATTAATTAAAAAAAAAAAAATTAAAGATTTTGTAAGCATATTGAACAGTTGCTTAGAATCAGTTGTTTTATTTGTGATAATAATGCAATGAAACATGCCAGTGTGGTCATAATTTTTGGCATGCTGTCATACAAAGAAATTATGAACACATGCAAAAAAACCAACAAAACCAAGGACCAACAAAATATTAATAACTGATTTTGTCAATGTCAGTGTTGCCAATTTAGTGACTTCCTCGCCCCTTTTGAGATTTTTTTTCAAAAGCCTAGCAAAATCAATTTCTCGGACAAGACAAACCTTATCTAGATTCAAAGACTCTCCCACTGATTTATATTTATATTTATATTTATATAGATCAGTGAACTTGCCATTATGATGTAATCAAGCAACATTTAGCAGCTGTTTTAGCTGTTTTCAATTGAAAGCAGTTGGCAGCACTGGTCAGTGTTTTTTCCCTTGTATTTTGATGTAGGGTCATAAAAAATAAAAAGTCCTCCACACATCACTTTTGGCCACTGTTGTGTTTGGTGAGGTTAGTGCCACAATAGTTAAGACCCTGCTTACTGTCATCACCAGTGTATTGCTGCATTTTTCCAGTTTTCCAGCCAAAAAATGTAATTACTACTTTTATTTCTGAAGCTAGAACATTGATTTGTAGAGTGGAAGAAGTTATTACATTTCTTACTTGGTCAGTTACAGAAAGAATTGAGTATCATGACCATCAAGTTTGTATCGTTTTATCAACTCTATATCATCATATAACACTAGTATATCATACACTGTAAAAAAAAATATTGTAAAAAAACAGTAATTTTCTGGCAGCAGGGGCGCCAGAAAATGTCTGTTAAAAAAATGTAAAAAAAACTGTCAGAAAAAAAAAATGTAGATAAACCTTAAAAAAACAGTAATTTCATATTTCATAATTACAGGTTATTACTGTAATTATACATGAAATCTTGTTATAATTCCATGAAATTTTTCACTTTTTAACATATAACAATTGTCAGAATACAGTAATAAAATAGAATAAGTATCTGTAAAGAATGATTAGAAAACACTTAATTACAGATAATTACTGTTGTTATTATAAAAAACACTGTAAATCTAAGTGTAGATATAAAATATAATATTGTTTATATATATTAACTGTAAAAGTAAAATATTTTTTGTATATGTAGGTTAAACTGCAAAAAGATTTCCTTCAATAAAAATACAAAACCATTACTATTTTTTTTTTATTTGTTATTTGCAAAACATTTGGTCACCATTTAACAACATCGTTAGCTTAGCAACATTGTTAGCCAATGGTTAATTTTTTAACACAAACCAATTTTCCATAAACCATTTTTACTGTGGGAATTACAGCATTTTAGAGCCATTCTATAAAATAAAATAAAACAAAACAAAACATTAAAACCCCACCCAGGATACTGCTCACCCACTTATCCACCACCCACTTACCGTCCCAAGAAATAATACTTGCAGAATGAACAGTTTAAACATTACAGAATGGTATACAAAGAAATTGGAACACACTTAAACGGTGTATGAAAGAAGATGCTGGCAATGCAAGATACTTTCTATTCTACTCTCTCCATTCAAAGTTTGCAATGTTTGTAATCAATGAAAGAAATTTGGGATTAACAGACTGCTGTTTTTTAGATTGTTTCTTCTCCACCTTGGTCCCCCTGTCCAGATTTATCTTGAAAAGGCATCTGTGAAGACAGAAATACACCTAAATATAGTGCTACAAACAATTTTCATAATCAGCAAATCTGTGGATGAGCCTTATAATTTTATGTAATTTTTCTTCATTGAAACATTGTCTGGATAGTATTTGTTTTAATCAAGTCACTGGGTTCAGACTTTTGGGTAATTTTTTATTTATTTTCATAGTGCTGGGTATTTCTGCGAAACCCACTGCTGTTTTAAGTGTAACGGACAATAGAAATGATACACCTCCTCACAAAGTTTCCTGCCTGATGGGTCAAAGCATTGCCGGTTTGCAGTTTACACACAGTTTTCAGCTGTCATTTTGGCTACTGTTCTAAAAGAAAACTTCCTGATTTGAAGGTTTGTATTCACCTTAATTCACTAATTCATCAAGTAATTATACAGTAGGGCTGGCATTTTTTATATTTTTTATATTAAAAGTACCTTTGCCACACTAACATTTTCATATCTGCTGTAGGTTCGCTTGGATTGCAGACTGAGCAAGATGTGACATGGCCATATTTGAGTATCTCCCATTAAACAAGTGTGCCAACAATGACTGTGACGTGTCTGCTGCCAGTATAAACATCTCCATAGATAACTAAGGTAGTGATGGCTGCACCACAAGATTGGCATATATACATATATAAAGCATTTATTTCTTAAAGGGGTCATATGACGTTGCTAAAAAGATCATCATTTTGTGTGTTTGGTGTAATGCAATGTGTTTATGCTGTTTAAAGTAAAAAAATAAAATAAGAAAAAAAAAAAACATTTTCCACATACTGTACATTATTGTTTCTCCTCTATGGCCCGTCTTTCTGAAATGCGTTGATTTTTACAAAGCTCATCGTTCTGAAAAGCGAGGTGTGCTCTGATTGGCCAGCTATCAAGTGCGTTGTGATTGGCCGATTACCTCAAAGTGTGTGACAGAAATGTTACGCCCCATACCATACTGAGATGCCGTGTCCCGGAGCAACGAGACAAAACCAATAACACATATTACAAACAAGGCACTTGTTGCATCCAGTGGGGACATAATTACTGATTATAATGACTTATACTGTCTTTTTATGCGTTGTGTCGCATATAGCGCTGGTTAAACATAAAACCATGTCTGCATTTGTGATCTGAGAAACGACAAATAACAAGCGCTACTCTACACTGCTTAAAACTCCTGTTTGAATCATCAGTGGCAAATTCTTTACATATGAAAACATACTTATCGGTTGTGAGTCAGAACAGCTAGCATTGTAGGTTCTGACAGTTCTTATAACTGTTCAGCCCGATAGTAAAAAAGTGGCTATATTCAAGAGCGAATGAGAATCGCGGGGGATCCCAGGTGTTAAAAAAAAAAAAAGAATATTAAAATCTCAAAATTGTAAATCAAATGCCAACTCACCGAAAGAATATTCAAATAATCTAATATTCTGGTCCAGCCCTACAGCAAAAATAAAAGTTACGCCTCCTTTTTTTGCGTGAACATTTGGGTGGCATTTTGCAAATCTTCCCACATCGTGAGGTAGACATGTGGGGGTGTGTTAAAATGAGGCATTTTAGGAGAGTGTGGTTGACTCTTAACTTTTATAAAGAATATCTCTTTGGGTTTGAGACTTTAGTCTTTGCAACTTTAGGGATCTTATCTATGCACAAACAGCTTGTAACACTCCAAAGAGAAAGGAAAACTTGAAATCGCATCATATGACCCCTTTAAATATTACTCAAAAATCTGAATATTGTAATCTATTGAATAGGAATAGACGGTTCATAATGTACCAATACCAGTTGTCTTCCCACAAATGCTTTTGTATGTTGTAATGAACTTACCATTAAATAAAATTTAATCTAGCGTATTCTTCTGTTATCTTAATGTCCATTCATTTAATGAGTTGATTTCTAAATGAACAATTTATCTATCTGATCTATCCATCTATGGGTCGCATATATGCGTGCATACACCTTTTTTCTACAGGACATACAAACCCAATTCCAAAAAAGTTGGGACACTGTACAAATTGTGAGTAAAAAAGGAATGGAATAATTTACAAATCTCATAAACGTATATTTTATTCACAATAGAATATAGATAACATATCAAATGTTGAAAGTGAGACATTTTGAAATGTCATGCCAAATATTGGCTCATTTTGGATTTCATGAGAGCTACACATTCCAAAAAAGTTGGGACAGGTAGCAATAAGAGGCCGGAAAAGTTAAATGTACATATAAAGAACAGCTGGAGGACCAATTTGCAACATATTAGGTCAATTGGCAACATGATTGGGTATAAAAAGAGCCTCTCAGAGTGGCAGTGTCTCTCAGAAGTCAAGATGGGCAGAGGATCACCAATTCCCCCAATGCTGCGGCGAAAAATAGTGGAGCAATATCAGAAAGGAGTTTCTCAGAGAAAAATTGCAAAGAGTTTGAAGTTATCATCATCTACAGTGCATAGTATCATCCAAAGATTCAGAGAATCTGGAACAGTCTCTGTGCTTAAGGGTCAAGGCCGGAAAACCATACTGGAAGCCTGTGATCTTCGGGCCCTTAGACGGCACTGCATCACATACAGGAATGCTACTGTAATGGAAATCACAACATGGGCTCAGGAATACTTCCAGAAAACATTGTCGGTGAACACCGTGCCATTCGCCGTTGCAGGCTAAAACTCTATAGGTCAAAAAAGAAGCCATATCTAAACAAGATCCAGAAGCGCAGGCGTTTTCTCTGGGACAAGGCTTATTTAAAATGGATTGTGGCAAAGTGGAAAACTGTTCTGTGGTCAGACGAATCAAAATCTGAAGTTCTTTTTGGAAAACTGGGACGCCATGTCATCCGGGCTAAAGAGTACAACCCAAGCTGTTATCAGCGCCCAGTTCAGAAGCCTGCATCTCTGATGGTATGGGGTTTCATGAGTGCGTGTGGCATGGGCAGCTTACACATCTGGAAAGGCACCATCAATGCTGAAAGGTATATCCAAGTTCTAGAACAACATATGCTCCCATCCAGACGTCGTCTCTTTCAGGGAATACCTTGCATTTTCCAACATGACAATGCCAGACCACATACTGCATCGATTACAACATCATGGCTGTGTAGAAGAAGGATCTGTGTTCTGAAATGGCCAGCCTGCAGTCCAGATCTTTCACCCATAGAAAACATTTGCCGCATCATAAAGAGGAAGATGCGACAAAGAAGACCTAAGACAGTTGAGCAACTAGAAGCCTGTATTAGACAAGAATGGGACAACATTCCTATTCCTAAACTTGAGCAACTTCTCTCCTCAGTCCCCAGACGTTTGCAGACTGTTATAAAAAGAAGAAGGGATGCCACACAGTGGTAAACATGGCCTTGTCCCAACTTTTTTGAGATGTGTTGATGCTATGAAATTTAAAATCCACTTATTTTTCCCTTAAAATTATACATTTTCTCAGTTTAAACATTTGATATATCATCAATGTTGTATTCTGAATAAAATATTGAAATTTGAAACTTCCACATCATTGCATTCTGTTTTTATTCACAATTTGTACAGTGTCCCAACTTTTTTGGAATCGGGTTTGTACATTTTCTACTATAAATGTTGATAGATGTAGCGTTATAGTTTTAAAAATATCAATAAACAGCAAAGCAACCCAGCTTCGAAATAATAACCGAAAAAGACCGAAATAATAATACATAATATACAGCCCCGCCACTCCCACCACGCGCATCACTTGCTGTGCGTAGGGCACCGACTTGGTGAGGGGGCACCAAAAATAGCCTAATGAAAAATCAATAATCATAGTCAATAATTATAATGTTAGTAAAAAAAAAAACAGTAAAAAAAAAAAAAAACTTGAACAATCTTGCTGAGCTGTCTTCTGTTGTGTGGGCATAGTCAAGCTGCGCGCTTCAGTGAAACATTAGAATCTGAATAGCGCACTCGGCGCAGGGGCATGGTCGCATTAAAAGATAATGAAGGGAGACGTGAAAAACGGACATCTTGTTATGGTTTTGCAGTACGATGTATGTTAAAATACATCGTGTATACACTCACTAAACAAAGAGTGACAGCTTTTTTAGTGGTAATGAGCACTCTTTGCAAGCTTTCTAGTCTATGATCCTTTTTAAAATGTAGAACTTTGTTTTTCAGCCACACACATGTTGCAAAGTTTTGTGAATGACATCTGCATATTTATGTGGGATTCACTCTCGAAGTAGCAGTGATTGACACAATGATGACCAAAGCAATAGACGGGAGAAAATATGTGAAAATGGGCATTAAGACTAGAGCACCCTCACTAATTTTAGAAGCACCCTCAGTGATTATTTCTGGAACCTGGTTAATACGTTTTTATTGCAAAACTATATACAAAAACAACAAAATACAAATGCACTTAATAAAACAATTGAATAAATGCATATTTATAAGTTAAGCACTTAACTAAAATAGGAAGGCTATTAATAAAATAAATAACTAGAGAAGGCTGACTATAATCAGCTTGCTTCCATTTAATGAGATAAGCCTACTCCTCATCTGAATTAGAAAAAAAGCGCTTCTAGTCTTCAGTGATGCAAGAACGTTTAAGCATACACGTAATCTCTGAGCAAAAGCAGAGCCAATTCATAAAAGAACAATGTATATTTAAAAGCACACATCCAGTTTTGTGTGAGTGAAGGAAATCCACTTGCGAGTGGAGATTCGTGCTCGCGCATTACGTGGATCACGTAACATTATGCGCTATCGATATGTCAAATATCACGCTATAGAAACCGCCTAAAATTAAGTATAAAGAGGAGAAGAAAGCGGCCCTAGGCAGCTACACATGCCAGCATCCGCCACTGCCAGATGCAGTTAGAAATTTACTAAAAACAAGTCTATCGCAAGACACCTGGTGTGGGGTGGGGGGGGGGTGGCACCTGGGGTGGCCAGCCAAATTTCAGGGTGGGCCGGTGCCACCCCTGGCCACCACGTAGACACGCCTCTGGGTCATCAGGAGAAAATGCCTCATAACGCGTATATGCGTTAATCGACTTCAGAGGGTTAAGCATGTAACCATGGTTCCCAGAGAGGGAACGATACACTGTGCCCCCTAGGGGGCACTATGGGGAATGCAGGCTGCATGACCGGTGTCTGAAGCACGTGTGAAACAACGCTATTGGACCACCTGGCCCATGACATCATTGGGGGATGCCCGGAAGTATAAAAGGGCACCTGCTGAGTATCATCCACTTTAGCTGGCTGAAGGAGATGTAGACAGGCTGGCCGAAGGCATGCCAATGGGGGCGCAGTGTCTCGTTCCCTCTCTGGGAACCATGGTTACATGCGTAACCCGAGACGTTCCCCTTCTAGGGAACTCAACACTGTGCCTCCTAGGGGGCACTATGGGGAACGCAATCCAATCACGCCATGCTGAGGCGCATGCCTGTCCACCTGGTGGGAGAGCACCAAAAAGACGACAGACAAACAAAGCCTTTCCTCAGAAAGGGGCCATGCCACTGATGCCACGGGCCGCCCACGCAACTTGGAAGAAATAGGGGGACCCGAATAGATCAAGGGAACATCCCATCAAAGTAAAGAGCACAGCAATCCTCAGATAGTTATGCTATGTGATACCTGTTTTTTTTTACTAATATTATAATTATTGACTATGATTATTGATTTTTCATTAGGCTAATGAAACACATCTATCCTTAGATAGCTATGTCCCTAAGGTCATATGTAGGCTTGTGGACCAGAATAACCAGGTAAACCCTCCTATGAGGCTGCCCAGACCACATAGAGTGGGCTGCCCACTTACTACCCTAGCAGGGGAGATGGCTATGTCTAGGCGAGGGCTCAAGGAGACCACTACTTAAAGACCCTAGGAAGGGGAGCAGTCACTGAGCTAGCACACAGATATCCTCAGATAAAAAAGGGGGACTGACTTAAACTACCCAGACCACAAATAGTGGGCTGTCTACTTACAACCCAAAGCGGTGAGACAGCATTGACTAGGTAAGGCTCAAAAGACCTCTACTTAAAAACCTCAAGCAGAGGAGGAATCACTGAGCTACCACATACAGTAGGTAGACAAACAAAATGGGTAATACCGCCGCTGCAGAGCCGCGGATTTAACTGCAAGTCAGTCGCGTGTTAAAATCATTTGCGAAACTACCGCCATGTGGCGCAAAGGATTATAATAATAACCTTCAGGTTCCATATGCATAGCGACATGAGAACGGTGCAGCATTTACAAAATTCTTATTAACTCTGTTATTATTCTTGATTTTTCAAACTGCTAACACTTTGCATTTTTGAATTATGCCTTTACTGTGTGACCAAAAATTGTGAATTGTGACTTTGATCACACTGGTGCCTCACGCACACATATTCGTTGGAAAAAGCAGTCGTTCACCGAGCCATGCGGCGTAAGCAGCGGGCCAATTTGGCATATTTTTGCTCATTATGATTTTTTTCCCGTCGATACTGAAACACGTGTGAAATTCAAAGCCTATTTTACCTCATGAATAAGAGTTTAGCTTCAAATGGGCAACATGTTTGGATTTGTCCCGAATGAGAGAGATAAGCCCAACCTTACCTTATGTATTGTTTTAAATTATTTTGAATTATTTTTATCATTTTGTTAATAAGCCTATATTATTATAAACTGCGATTATATTTATCCATTAGAATTATATATTTGTAATTTTTGTTCTGTTCTGATAAATTTGTTAAATTTAAAGGATTTGCTGTAAAGTGAAGGGAACTAAAAATATCCTGTTGGTACATTAGCCTATAGCATTATTAGGCCTGCCATTATTATATTTGAATGTAATAAAATGCAAGTCTCACAAACTTAATTTATTTTTTAGCGTGTTTAAAAATAAAAATAAAAAACATGCAGCAAACGAAAATAGGCGATTAATCGGTTAAAATTTGTTAGGCCTATTGTGGGTTAACAAATTTACATTATATACTTAGGAACAGAGTATGGGCCTAATCTATTAACTATTTACAAGTTTCGTGTATGTTTTTATCCAGCTTTATTTTTCTGTTGCATCTGAAAATGACATTGTGCATGCGCATTCACTTGCCTCTCGCGAGGGTCAACCTGCCTCTCGCGATGCTCAGCTGTGAACGATTTCAAAATGTTTGATATAAAGGTTGCGGTCACATTTTATACAGGAATTGTTCATCAAAAAAAAAAAAAAAAAGTCAAAATATATTGTTCATGCTAACATTCAATCAAGGTCCTCGAATACTATATAAGATACAAGTTCATTTAGGCTATTTAACATGTACTGTGACATTTTACCGTTTCAACTTATAAACTCCTTAAGATTTTAAAGTCCGTTTAATTGTATTGAAATTCAAGTTGAATCTAGTGTAAAAAGAGTTTTAATTGCTTAAATTATTTCTATGAATTAATAAGTTAGCATGACTTTTTCATCATAGCATTTTTTACGAGCTGTATTCGTTTTCTGAAACCAAGCACCCACTTTTTTCTTTTTTAAATCTATTAATCAATCACATTATTATTTATTTATAATTGTTATTATAAATTATTATTTATTTATAATGTTTATTCTTGAAGAAAATAAGTATTTATTCTTTAATAAAATAAGGGACAGAATAAGGGACGATCCAAATATTTGTAATGTACAATAATATAGGCCTACAGTAGGTTGACAACCAAAATGGGTATTACCTTGCAGGCGTTAACTGCAAGTCAGTCGCGTGTTAAAATCATTCGCAAAACTACCGCCAGGTGGTGCAAATGGACGGATTGCGAAATGAGTGTTATTGTAAAATTAAAGGAAAATTAAAACACAAAACTCATTCTGATTTTTTTTTTTTTTTTGCGTAGATACTGAAACGTGTGAAATCCAAAGCCTATTTTACCTAATGAATAAGAGTTTAGCTTCAACCCAACCCAACCTTGTGTATCGCTTTAAATTATTTTAAATTATTATTTTTGTTTTGTATATAAACATATATTATTATATACTGCAATTATATTTATCCATTAGAATTATATATTTGTAATTCTTGTTCTGTTCTGATAAATTTGTTGAATTTAAAGGATTTGTTGTAAAGTGAAGGGAACTAAAAATATCCTGTTGGTACATAAGCCTATAGCATTATTAGGTCTGCCGTTATTATTTCTGAATGTAATAAAATGCAACTCTCACAAATGTAATTTATTTTTTAGCATGTTAAAAAAAATTGGTTAAAATGTGTTATTGTGGGTTAACAAATTTATATTATATACTTAGCCTAGATTAGGCCTATACTCTGTTCCTATGTTATTAACTATTTACAAGTTTCATGTATGGTTTTATCTAGCTTTATTTTTCCATTGCATCTGAAAATGACTTTGTGCATGCTGCATTCACTCCGCGCGCTCAAGCTGCCTCCCGCGATGCTCAGCTGTGGACGATTTCAAAATGTTTGATATAAAGGTTGCTGTCACATATACAGGAATTGTTCATTAAAAAAAAAAAAAAAAAGTCAATATATATTGTTAGATTTATGCTAACATGCAATCGTCAGATCTTCAGATACTATATAAGATACAGGTTCATTTAGACTATTTAACATGCACTGTGACATTTTACCATTTCAACTTATAAACTTAAGATTTTAAAGTCAGTTTAATAGTATTGAAATTCAAGATGAATATGGTATTTAAAAAAAAAGGTTTTAATTGCTTAAATTATTTCTATGAATTCATAATTTTTCATCATATCATTTTTTACGAGCTGTAGGCTATTGGTTTTCCATTTCGGAAACCAAGCACACACTTTTTTTTCTTTTTTAAATCTATTAAATCGCTCATGTAGCTCTAACAAGGTTTTATATAATTTTTTTTTATTTTATTTTTTTTGAGGAACGTGCCACTGACGCGCCTTTAAAGAGAAATACAACCCTCACAGATTACATAATGCTTTCATTTTGAATTGATTCGTTTAAAAGACATGTCAAGCTTTCTGTAGATATATTTCTTATGCATGTTTGGCACCCCAATTTTCAGTTATTTCATTGTTAGGAAAAAAAATCACGTGACCGAGAGGGAAACACTTGAATATGAATAATAATTCACATTTTGCATATGCATTACAAAGCAAATATTTTTTTTACATGCAATTATCCTAAATAAAACCAAACAAGATTTGTAATGATTGTTTACTGTGTTGAGACGTGCTGCGTTTGGTCTCGTACTCTATCGCATACATTGTCAGTGTCGTGCGCTTGCTTAGCCCTTTGTTGTGATAAACAGTAAAGTGTGTTCAGCTGAATTCAATTTCCGTTTTGTCTGACGGGTATACAAAAAAGGTTAGTAAACCGCGGCAGCGGCAGCCCTCCTGTTAAGCCCTCCTCGTGTGAAGACCGAAGAGTGTAAAGACCATCGACTCTACCGTGCAACTCCACCAGGCAGGGACACTGGCAAGGGATATAAGTATTGTTTTTGATTAATCCCTTTTCCTTCTACTTGTTTCACTTCTGTTTCAGTTTGTATAACTAATTCTTACTATGTGTTTCCAGATCCCTACTATCACTACCACTCGCAAACCACGCATCACACACTGTAGGCAGTGCAATCCTAACAACCTGCACACTCTGCCTATGTCTGCTAATACACTATCTTTTTCTATTGGTCTCTGGAATTGCCAGTCTGTTGTAAACAAAGCCGATTTCATTACTTCTATTATAAGTCATTCAAAGTTAAATCTCATGGCCCTGACAGAGACCTGGATCAAACCAGAGGACACTGCTACACCTGCTGCCCTCTCCAATAATTTCTAATTTTCCCACTCCCTGTTTGACTGGAAGAGGTGGAGGTACTGGTCTGCTCATCTCTAATGATTGGAAATTTAATCCTTTACCATCTTTGGGTATCAACAGTTCCTTTGAATCTCATTCCGTTACTGTTACCTACCCTCTTAAAATACATTTTGTAGTTGTCTATCGACCCCCAGGACCACTATGTAACTTTTTGGATGAATTAGATGTGCTGCTCTCAACCTTTCCTGAGGATGGTACTCCCTTAGTTATGCTTGGAGATTTCAACATCCACCTAGATAAACCTCTATCTGCTGACTTCCACACTCTGCTTGCCTCTTTTGATCTCAACCGAGTGTCAACTACTGCTACTCACAAATCAGGCAACCAACTGGACCTTATTTACACACGACACTGCTCCACTGATCATGTACTGGTTACTCCGCTGCACACCTCAGATCACTTCCTCCTCACTCTTAACCTCAACATGGTTCCTGACACAACACATACCCCTTCACATGTTATCTTTCGATGTAACCTACGCTCACTCTCACCCTCCCGGCTATCTGCAATGGTTTCATCTTCGCTTCCTTCCCCTAAACTGTTAGCATCTTTTGATGCTAACAGTGCTACTGATACTTTCTGCTCCACTCTTACATCTTGTTTAGACACTGTTTGCCCCTTGTCTTCCAGGCCAGCCCGTACCAACCCTTCTGCCCCTTGGTTATCTGATGTTCTACGCGAACACCGTTCTAAGCTTAGAGCTGCTGAAAGGTTGTGGCGCAAATCCAAAAATACTACTGACCTTAATGTATATCAGTCACTCCTCTCTTCCTTTTCTGCTAATGTCTCCACTGCTAAAAAGACATACTACCATAACAAAATTAACAATTCGTCTAACTCTCGCATGCTTTTTAAAACATTTTCCTCACTCCTTTGTCCTCCTCCTCCCCCTCCTGCTTCATCTCTAATAGCTGACGACTTTGCCACGTTTTTCATTAATAAAATTAAAAACATCAGTGCACAATTTTCCACACCACAATCCATCAAGCACATCTCACAAACAAACATACACTCATTCACATCCTTCTCTTCACTCTCTGAGGCAGAAGTCTCCAAACTCATCCTTTCTAATCATCCTACTACTTGTCCACTTGATCCTATTCCATCTCATCTCCTTCAAGCCATTTCTCCTGCAGTTGTACCTGCACTCACTCACATCATTAACACATCCCTTCATACAGGTGTTTTCCCCTCATCATTTAGACAGGCTCGTATAACTCCACTCCTTAAAAAACCCACCCTCAACCCATCTCTTTTAGAGAACTACAGACCAGTTTCCCTTCTTCCTTTCATTGCAAAAACACTTGAACGAGCTGTATTCAACCAAGTCTCTACCTTTCTCACACAAAACAACCTCCTTGACAGCAACCAATCTGGCTTCAGAAGTGGACATTCAACTGAGACTGCCTTGCTCTCAGTTGTTGAAGCCCTAAGACTGGCAAGAGCGGAATCCAAATCTTCAATACTTATCTTGCTTGATCTATCTGCTGCTTTTGACACGGTTAATCACCAGATCCTCCTGTCAACCCTACTGACAAAGGGCATCTCAGGAACCACACTCCAGTGGTTTGAGTCTTACCTATCAGATAGGTCCTTCAAAGTATCTTGGAGAGGTGAGGTGTCCACGTCGCAAGATCTAACTACTGGGGTACCTCAGGGCTCAGTTCTTGGACCACTTCTCTTCTCTGTCTACATGGCATCATTAGGTTCTGTCATTCAGAAACATGGCTTTTCATACCATTGCTATGCTGATGACACTCAACTCTACCTCTCATTCCATCCTGATGATCCATCGGTAGCTGCTCGCATCTCAGCTTGTCTAACAGACATTTCTTGCTGGATGAAGGACCATCACCTTCAACTCAACCTTGCCAAGACAGAACTGCTTGTGGTTCCAGCAAACCCATCGTTTCATCACAATTTCACCATCAAGTTAGGCACATCAACCATAACTCCGTCAAAAACAGCAAGAAACCTTGGAGTTATGATTGATGATTAGCTAACTTTCTCAGACCACATTGCTAAAACTGTCCGCTCCTGCAGATTTGCTTTATTCAACATTAAGAAGATCAGGCCCTTTCTTTCCGAACATGCTGCACAACTCCTTGTTCAAGCTCTTGTTCTGTCCAGGCTAGACTATTGCAACTCTCTCTTGGCAGGTCTTCCAGCCAGTTCTATCAAGCCTTTACAATTAATCCAGAACGCGGCAGCAAGATTAATTTTTAATGAGCCGAAAAGAATACACATCACACCTCTATTTATCAATTTGCACTGGCTACCAATAGCTGCTCGCATAAAATTCAAGGCATTGATGTTTGCATACAAAACCACCACTGGCTCTGCACCCCTTTACCTAAATTCATTACTTCAGACTTATGTGCCCTCTAGAAGGTTGCGTTCTGCAAGTGAACATCGCTTGGTTGTGCCATCCCAAAGAAGCACAAAGTCACTTTTACGGACTTTTAAATTAAATGTTCCCTCCTGGTGGAATGACCTGCCCAACTCAATCCGAGCAGCTGAGTCCTTAGCCATCTTTAAGAATCAGCTTAAAACACATCTCTTCCATCTTTATTTGACTCTCTAACTTTTTCACTCTCTATTCTAATTCTATTTAAAAAAAAAAAAAAAAATCTAACTACCCTTTTAATCTTTTTGTATTCTATCTATTTTCTTTTCATTTATTATACAATTATAAAAAAAGACCTCTAACACTAGCTTGCTCTATTCTTTTTCTATTCTATCTGTTTTCTTTTTATTTATTATATTATTTAAAAGCCCTTGCTACGTATACTGTGTTTAGGCTAACTGAGACTTGTTATAGCACTTATATATCATTGCTCTTTTGTTGTTTTTGATTGCTTCCATTGTCCTCATTTGTAAGTCGCTTTGGATAAAAGTGTCTGCTAAATGACTAAATGTAAATGTAAATGTAATGAAGATAAAATATGTAGACAAATAAGAATAAATGCTGCGAGCACTCAGCATCATGCGCCGAGCAAATCTTGCACTGATATTTTACGGAATATTATACAAACCTGCATTTAAATGCGGCTACAATTTATTTATTTATTTATTATTATTGTTATTATTATTTTTTTTTTTTTTTTTACTTAAATTACATGAAAGCAAGTAAAGAAGACTGAAGTTGTCAATTAATTAAGCTCTTTTTTACATCGTGTGTATTTCGTTGATTATAATGAGAGAACTTGAGTTTAATTATGAGGACGTTTTATTAATCAGTCCATTCTTTACAGTTTCAATGATTTAGTTAAATCGTGCAGGTTTAATTTATTCGCTTCTTGTTTTAATAAGGCCTAAATAATGGGAGCGAAATTATTCAGTGCCTCACGTTTTACTAAAATAAAGAAAATAATTTATAAAACACGCAAGCCTAGCTCACTATGCTACCACTTTTAATGCTCCGATGCAAAGTAAACCACAATTTCTTTTGAATAATATAACACATAATTCATATTATATAAATAATACTGCACAGTATTTAAATGTGTCAAATCTAAAATATGGTGTAGTGAAAATATAAGCACAGGCTCATAGGCTTGATATTTATCCTGCTTGAATTCGTTCTATGCACATATCTCCATAAGAACTAAACTTTCATCTGTGAATATTAAATATTTTTTCTTTCATTTTCCCCGACTGCAGTCAAATATAACACCTCGGTGAGGCAAAGCTGACGTCTATTTGCGAAAATGTGCTTTGATGCGCTTGTTTGAAAACTTGTGATTAAAGTACCACTCAGCGGTCAAAAGCTGCAAATGCACTTTGCAGACGCGGCGGCGGTGGTACGAGCGGCGGTAGAACCAACGTTTTGGATGGCCACCTACTGTATATCTGCCTGCAGTTAAAAAGTTATCATATTTGTTTTGATTCACCTATTGATGTAGGCTACAATTATTCTAAAAATAAAAATACAAATAAATAATGTCATAAATAAATGCCATCGGCCTGAATAAATTTTACCATTATAGAATTGGGGTAGTAATTTAGGAGGTGAAAATACTGTGAAATTACAAATGGCATGGGATTTTAAAGCATGACAACTGAAGGTCTATGAAACATTTCTATGATGGATTTTTTTAAACAATGGCACTTAAAGTTTTCAACTAAAATATTATTTCAACCATATTGTCACGGAGTCACAACCTACACCCTCTCCACACGCCACACCTACTCATTCACAATCACCAGAATTCTGAGCACCTGTCCATCATCACCAGGCTCTCATATAAGGACTATCACTTTCCCTCACTCCTCGTCTGATCTAGCATTGACCCACATGTACTTACCTGAACCCCTCGCTACCTTTGTTGTTCCTTCCTCGTCAGTTCCTCTGTGCCGCCTTTCGATTCTGTCATCACAACCAGAGCTAAGTTCCAACCTTCTTCGTGTCAAGACTATTCCTGTTGCTTCACCTGTGTCTGAAACCTCTGTCCCAATAAATACTGCTACATGTTCACCTACCTCTGTGTTCCCGTCTGGTGTCTGACACATATAGCCTGTGAATAAATAAAATGCGTACTTTTCAATGAAAAAAACACTTAAAGAGTATACGTTGCTTCTGGTGTTTGGATTTGTACTTCATAGAATGAGCTCCAAGTGTAAGAATAGCCTACACTAGTTTTTGTGTCAGTTTGCGCAAGTCCCGCGCGCTGTGAAGCGGGAGCAGCTGACGGAGGATTCCGCTTGGTCTTAAAGCCTAAAGCAAACGCTACGTTCACAAATAACAATGATTAATTAAAATAATGATTGTAAATGTAATGAAGATAAAATATGTAGACAAATAAGAATAAATGCTGCATGTGCACTCAGCATCATGCGCGCCAAGCAAATCTTGCGCTGATATTTTAAGGAATATTATACAAAGCTGCATTTAAATGCGGCTGCAATTTATTTATTTATTTTTTAATTAATTTTTTTTACTTAAATTATATGAAAGCAAGTAAAGAATACTCCCTTTAAAATCACTGAAGTTGTCAATTAATGAAGCTCTTTTTTACATCGTGTACATTTTGTTGATTATAATGAGAGAACTTGAGTTTATACGTGAAGACGTTTTATTAATCAGTCCATTCTTTAGAGTTTCAATGATGTAGTTAAATTGTGCAGGTTTAATTAAGGCACTTAATTTATTAGTTTCTTGTTTTAATTAGGCATAAATAATAGGAAGGGAAATTATACAGTGCCTCACTTTAATTCATATAATATAAATAATACTGCACATCTATTAAATGTGACAAATCTAAAATATGGTTTAATACCATGTAACGTAGAGAAAACATAAGCACAGGCTCAGGCACAGGCTTGACATTTATCCTGCTTGAATTCGTTCTAAGAAACGCACATAACTTCATAAAGACTAAACTTTCATCTGTGAATATTAAATATTTTAACTAGCGCACATTGTTTTTCTTTCATTTTCCTCGACTGCAGTCAAATATAACACATCGGTGAGGCAAAGCTGACGGCTATTGTGCGAAATGTGCTTTGATGCGCTTGTTTGAAAACTTGTGATTAAAGCGCCACTCAGCGGTCAAAAGCTGCAAATGCACTTTGCAGTCGCGGCGGCGGCGGTAGAACCACCGTTTTGGATGGCCACCTACTGTAGCTAGGCTCTAGAAAAAGGGGACCACTCTATGAGAGGGCTTACCGCAATTGCAGTACAGCACAGCTAGCATCAGATAGCTGTATTCGGGTAAGCCCGTCCTGCCATCACAGGGGCCCGGAATGTAACCACCCTTAGATGGCTATACTGCCGTTCAAAGGCAAAATACAGTAACTTTCGATTTTTGTTGAAAATTAGTCATTCATATTTTTTGGGACATTCAAGATATCCTTTATCATGTGTATAAGTATTTTGAGTCAATTTTGTTGTTTTTCCGAGAAAATAATGGGTCGTCTCAACCTTAACTTCAAATAAGCTCCGGAGAATCCAAGGCAGAACACCGTATAACACCAGTTGCTGCCTTTGTTTGGAATGCTCAAATTGAGTTACGGCATTCTGCCTCTGTTTAGCCTACTAACTAAAATCAGTAGCCTACTAACAGTTCGCAATTAAATCCATATCCTACCTTTTCTTGTAACCCAAAAAAATCCATCCTTGGCGATGAACGTCACCAGAGATGTTTAATCCACAACCATTCTGAGCATAATTGCCATTTGTTGTCGTTCTTTTAGGTTAGACTATTTCATGCAAATCAATATTAAAGCAATTATGCTATGTCTAGCATTCTTTTACATTACAGAGCATAGCAAATAAATTCGTATCCACTCATGTTTAACTTTTAGTCTGCTTGTTATGATAAAAAAAACCTTAATACAGTCACATTACTATATGCAATAGCCTATATGAGACAGCCCATGATCACTAGATTTGATACAGGTGTTACTATAACGATTTTGTAAATGGTGATCAACAACCAAATATTGATAATGTAAAAGTTACTGCCTTTTGGCTTGGTGTGACTTCTCACGCTTTGCAGACAATGAAAAGGCAGACTACATTAACGTCAAAATAGGGGTAAAGATCAAGTTTGAGCTCACAATTTTTTAATGTAGATAATTTTCATTACTAAAACATCTAAATGTTACATTTCTAGTGTCCTACCTATATTTAATTTGGCTGGACAAGTAAAAAACTTAAGTCGTTTTTCTCAGTTTCACACTCTAGCGAGTTAAGGTCTTTTGCCTTTGTAGGGCAGTATACTAAGGAGGACCCCAGACCGTGTAAGTCCCAAGTAAACAATACATAGCTACAGTAGGTGGACATCCAAAACGTTGCTTCTACCGCCGCTCGTACCGCCGCCGCGGCGTCTGCAAAGTGCATTTGCAGCTTTAGACCGCTGAGTGGCGCTTTAATCACTAGTTTTCAAACAAGCGCATCAAAGCACATTTTCGCAAATAGACGACCGCTTTGCCTCACTGATGTGTTACATTTGATGGCTGCAGTCAGGGAAAATGAAAGAAAAACACTATAGTTAATATATTTAATATTCACAGATGAAAGTTTGGTAATTATGAAGTTAATGTGCATTTCTTAGAACGAATTCAAGCAGGATAAATGTTAAGCCTGTGCCTGTGCTTATATTTTCTCTAAGCTACAGAGTATAACACCATATTTTAATTTGACACATTTAAAAGGTGTGCAGTATTATTTATATAATATGAATTATGTGTTATATTATTCAAAATAAATTGTGGTTTACTTTGCATCAAAGTGGTAGCCTATTTTAGTGAGCTTGGCTACATGGATTTATATGCAAAATTTCAATATTCTCATATATTAGGCCTATATTTTAATTTATATTTTAAAATTCCTTTAATAAAACAACATGCATTTTTGTTATTCGTTACCTGTCCTTTGTTTTGACAGACAACTTCTTGGGAAAATATATTTGTCTGTACACTGATTAAGAAATTGTTGCGTGTTTTATAAATTATTTTCTTTATTTTAGTAAAACGTGAGGCACTGTATAATTTCGTTCCCATTATTTAGGCCTAATTAAAACAAGATTGCAGCCGCATTTAAATGCAGGTGTGTAAATTTGTCTGCGTGCAAGATTTGCGCGGCGCGAGTCATGCTGAGTGCACGCGCAGCATTTATTCTTATTTGTTTTGTCTTCATTACAAATCTTGTTTGGTTTTATTTTGGATAATTGCATGTAAAAAATAATTTACGTTGTAATGCATATGCAAAATGTGAATTATTATTCATATTCAAGTGTTTGTGCGAAAATTATTAATCCGCATGCAGGACAGGGAGGCGCCCTCTAGATCACTTGAAATTTTTCTTGATAATGAATTAACTTAAAATTGTGGTGTCTCACATACATGAGAAATATATCAGCAGAAAGCTTGAAATGTCTTTGAAACGAATCAATTCAAAACGAAAGCATTATGTAATCTGTAAAGGTTGTTTTTCTCTTTAAAGGCGAGTCCATGTGGATAAAGTCAGCACTGTGAATTTCATCTTGCAGCCGACAAGAAAACATTTGTTTATTAATAAATAATTAAAATGTCTCCTTTTTTACAATTATTGGGCTACTTCTGCCTGTGCTTTGTGGCAAACTTAATGCATGTTCTTGAGCGGAGAATATATTAAGGTTCATTATGGATTATAGTTGTAAATTTAATATAAACCTCTGATTAGTTGAATAATGACAAATGAAGGACTAGTAACTAGAAAAATCTTACGTGGGGGGCAGACCTATTAAATACCCTCTAGACATCTCTGTTAAAGCTTTTAAAGCATTTTATACATTAAAATTTGTTACTGTGGGTTAACAGTAATTATAATTATTATATACTTAGGAACAGAGTCTGGGCCTAATCTAGGCTATCCAGGGTTTTTTATTTTAATTTATTTTCATTGCATCTGAAAATGACTTTGTGCAGCACATTCACTTCGCACGCTCAACCTGCCTCGCGCGTTGCTCAGCTGTGGACGATTTCAAAATGTTTGATATAAAGGTTGATGTCCCATTTTATACAGGAATTGTTCATTTAAAAAAAAAAAAAATCGAATTATATTGTTAGTCTAAATGAACTTGTTAACAATATAATTAGAACTATTTAACATGCACTGTGACATTTTACCCTTTTTAACTTATAAACTTATAAACTCCTTGAGATTTTAAAGTCAGTTTAATAGTATTGAAGTTCAAGTTTAAAAAAAAGGATTAATATGCAAAATGTCAATATTCTCATATATTAGGCCTATATTTTAATTTATATTTTAAAATTCCTTTAATAAAACAACATGCATTTTTGTTATTCGTTACCTGTCCTTTATTTTAACAGACAACTTCTTGGGGAAATAAATTTGTCTGTACACTGATTAAGAAATTGTTGCGTGTTTTATAAATTATTTTCTTTATTTTAGTAAAACGTGAGGCACTGTATAATTTCGTTCCCATTATGTAGGCCTAATTAAAACAAGAAATGAATAAATTAAACCTGCACGATTTAGCTAAATCATTGAAAGTCTAAAGAATGGACGGATTAATAAAACGTTCTCATTTTTAAACTAATGTTCTCTCATTATAATCAACAAAATACACACGATGTAAATAAGAGCTTCATTAATTGACAACTTCAGTGATTTTAAAGGGAGCCTTCTTTACTTGCTTTTATATAATTTAAGTAAAAAAATAAAATTGCAGCCGCATTTAAATGCAGGTGTGTAAATTTGTCTGCTTGCAAGATTTGCGCGTCGCGAGTGATGCTGAGTGCATGCGCAGCATTTATTCTTATTTGTTTTATTTTCATTACAACTCTTGTTTGGTTTTATTTTGGATAATTGCATGTAAAAAATAATTTACGTTGTAATGCATATGCAAAATGTGAATTTATTATTCATATTCAAGTGTTTGTGCGAAAATTATTAATGCGCATGCAGGACAGGGAGGCGCCCTCTCGATCACTTGAAATATTTCCTGATAATGAATTAACTTAAAATTGTGGTGTCTCACATACATGAGAAATAAATCAGCAGAAAGCTTGAAATGTCTTTTAAACGAATCAATTCAGAACAAAAGCATTATGTAATCTGTGAAGGTTGTATTTCTCTTTAAAGGCGAGTCCATGTGGATAAAGTCAGCACTGTGAAAAAGGTTTTAATTGCTTATATTTTTTCTATGAATTGATAATATGTTATCAGGTTTGAATTGCTTAAATTATTTCTATGAATTAATAATTTGTTATCATGTTTATTCTTGTAGATAATAAGTGTTTATTCTTTAAGAAAATAAGGGAAAAAATAAGGGACGATCCAAATATTATTCATATTTGTTTTGCTTCACCTATTTATGTAGGCTACAATTATTCAATAAATAAATAAATAAATAAATAAATAAATAAATAAATAAATAAATAATGTCATTAAAAGTGCCATCGGCCTGAGTAAATTTGACCATTATAGAATTGTGACTTTAAAGGTTAGTGATTTAGGAGGTGAAAATACTGTGATATTACAAATGGTATGGGATTTTAAAGCATAACAACTGAAGGTCTGTGAAACGTTTGCCAATAAAGCGTTTTTTTTAAACAATGGCACTTAAAGTTTTGAACTAAAATATTATTTCAACCATATAGCCTGTGAATAAACAAAAAACATACTTTTCAATGAAATAACACTGAGAGAGTATAGGTTGCTTCTGGTGTTTGGATTTGTACTTCAATATAATGAGGTCCAAGTTTAGGAATAGCCAACACGTTTTTTTTATTTCTCTCTCTCTCTCTCTCTCTCCATTTTAACTCTCTATTTAACAGCATTAACTTACAATGAAATACATCTTCCTTCAGGTAGACTGAATGTTTTTCTGTCTTGCTAAATGTTGGGCTCATGATCAGTAAGTTGTATTCGCTCAAATTGATTTAGTTAAATCAAAACTTGCGGACTTTGAAGCTGGGTGCAGTTAGCGGGAGCAGCTGATGGAGGACTTCGCTTGGTCTTAAAGCCTTCCGCAAACGCTACGTTCACAAATAACAATGATTTTCGTAAAATAATGATTAATTATCAATTGATAATTTGTTATTATTTTGGTCTAGTGATAATATGGGCTGCGGGAAAATAATGAATAAAAAGAGTAGGGCTGCTGTGAGTGCAGGCATGTTTCACCCCAGTAACATGACAACACAGCGTTCCTCACAGCCAAAAAACAGACCGAGTTCAGTTCAGCTGGAGGGGGCTGGGGGGTAGTTCTGTATAGCTTGTGGGGGTCGAGATAAAGGTGTGAATCTCTTGGTCTTTCATATGCACAGTGTCTTATGAGGGTATCAAACTTGCAGAACAGGTTTAGATAGGACGATTGCCTCGTCATTTTGGTTTTAGGGCAACTTTGAAGAAAGGTTTTGATCCACTTCAAATGTTGACTACTGTATAGCGCAATATAGTTTATTGGTTATTATAACTTAATTTCAGAGGTAGTTGCCTTAACTCAAATAAATAAATAAATAAATAAAATAAATAAATTCGCAAACTGTTGCGTTAATTTTATTTTGTTTCGTCTAAACAATATTTTTTAGACTATGAAATATAAATTCTCACAGAATGTAGCCTTTTCATAACCAATATATTGAACCATCTCTTTATGTTTTTCTAAATCCCAAACAGAGTCCAGACATCAGTATGATCCGTCTATGATGTTTTATAGGCTTTTTTAGATTTGGGAATACACATGCGTTACAGACACGACAAAAACATTTTTGGAGTTTTTGGAGACATTATTATTATTATTATTATTATTATTATTATTATTTTTTTTTTTTTGTAGCCTATTTACAATGCACAAACCAGAAGCAACAATATCTGCAGAGAAGGGTTGGCCATTCTCAAAACATAAAATATCAATTTTATTTCTATTTTCGTTTTTGTGTTTCAGAGGAAAAAACAGTGTTAAAACATCTCTCCATTACAGACCGTTCTGAAAGAAGAATTTATGCAAACGCGTATAAAATGCTTTAAAAGCTTTAACAAAGATGTCTAGAGGGTATTTAATAGGTCTGCCCCCCACGTAAGATTTTTCTAGTTACTAGCTGTTCATTTGTCATTATTCAACTAATCGCAGGTTTATATTAAATTTACATCTATAATCCATAATGAGCCTTAATATATTCTGCGCTCAAGCACATGCATTAAGTTTGCCACAAAGCACAGGCAGAAGTAGCCCAATAATTGTAAAAAAGGAGACATTTTAATTATTTATTAATAAATTTTTTCTTGTCGGCTGCAAGATGAAATTCACAGTGCTGACTTTATCCACATGGACTCGCCTTTAAAGAGAAATACAACCTTCACAGATTACATAATGCTTTCGTTCTGAATTGATTCGTTTAAAAGACATTTCTAGCTTTCTGTAGATATATTTCTCATGTATGTGAGACACCACAATTTTAAGTTAATTCATTATCAGGAAAAAATTCAAGTGATCTAGAGGGCGCCTCCCTGTCCTGCATGCGCATTAATAATTTTCGCACAAACACTTGAATATGAATAATAATTCACATTTTGCATATGCATTACAACATAAATTATTTTTTACATGCAATTATCCAAAATAAAACCAAACAAGAGTTGTAATGAAGATAAAACAAATAAGAATAAATGCTGCACGTGCACTCAGCATGACTCGCGCCGCGCAAATCTTGCAAGCAGATTTTTTTTTTTACTTAAATTATATGAAAGCAAGTAAAGAAGGCTCCCTTTAAAATCACTGAAGTTGTCAATTAATGAAGCTCTTATTTACATCGTGTGTATTTTGTTGATTATAATGAGAGAACTTGAGTTTAAAAATGAGAACGTTTTATTAATCCGTCCATTCTTTAGACTTTCAATGATTTACCTAAATCGTGCAGGTTTAATTAATTCGTTTCTTGTTTTAATTAGGCCTAAATAATGGGAACGAAATTATACAGTGCCTCACGTTTTACTAAAATAAAGAAAATAATTTATAAAACACGCAACAATTTCTTAATCAGTGTACAGACAAATATATTTCCCCAAGAAGTTGTCTGTCAAAATAAAGGACAGGTAACGAATAACAAAAATGCACGTTGTTTTATTAAAGGAATTTTAAAATATAAATTAAAATATAGGCCTAATATATGAGAATATTGACATTTTGCATATTAATCCTTTTTTTTAAACTTGAACTTCAATACTATTAAACTGACTTTAAAATCTCAAGGAGTTTATAAGTTAAAAAGGGTAAAATGTCAGTGCATGTTAAATAGTTCTAATTATATTGTTAACAAGTTCATTTAGACTAACAATATAATTCGAATTTTTTTTTTTTTTAATGAACAATTCCTGTATAAAATGGGACATCAACCTTTATATTAAACATTTTGAAATCGTCCACAGCTGAGCAACGCGCGAGGCAGGTTGAGCGTGCGAAGTGAATGTGCTGCACAAAGTCATTTTCAGATGCAATGAAAATAAAAAAATTAAAAACCCTGGATAGCCTAGATTAGGCCCAGACTCTGTTCCTAAGTATATAATACTTATAATTAGGCTACTGTTAACCCACAGTAACAAATTTTAACCGATTAATCGCCCATTTTCGTTTGCTGCATTTTTTATTTATTTATTTATTTATTTATTCTTAAACAGGCTAAAAAATAAATTAAGTTTGTGAGAGGAAAAAAAAAAAAAAATATATATATATATAAGTAATGTATAAGTTGCATTTTATTACATTCAGAAATAATAACGGCTGGCCTAATAATGTTATAATGTGCCAACAGGATATTTTTAGTTCCCTTCACTTTACAACAAATCCTTAAAATTTAACAAATTTATCAGAACAGAACAAGAATTAAAAATATTTAATTCTAATGGATAAATAAAATTGCAGTATATAATAATATAGGCTTAGCTATAAACAAACAAAAAAATAAATGAATAATAATTTAAAGCGAACCATAAGGTAAGGTTGGGCTCTCATTCGGGAGAAATCCAAACGTTTCCATATTCGTGATGTTGCCTATTTCAAGCTTAACTATTATTCATTAGGTAAAATAGGCTTTGTAGTTCACGCATGTTTCAGTATCAATTAAAAAAAAAAAAAATTCATAATTAGCAAAAATATGCCAAAGTGGACCGCTGCTCGCACCGCATGGCACGGTGAACGGCTACTGTTTCCAATGAATGTGTGCGAGGCACCAGCGCGATCAAACAGCTGAAACAGAAAATACTCAATTTTTGGTCACACAGTAAAGGCATAATTCAAAAATGCAAAGTGTTAGCATTTTGAAAAATCAAAAATAATAACAGAATTAATAATAATTAGCCTATTGCTAAATGCTGGACCGTTCTCATTTCGATCTGCAAATGGAACCTGGAGGATTTTTTTTAAACCAATAATGAACCGAAATGAAAACATTTAGCTTTTTATCCGTATATATAGGCCTTATATTTAATGACTGTTTAATAACAATAGCAAGCATAAGATCCTTTGTGTAAAGGTCTTTTTTTAATTTTTGATGAGTAGACTGTAGCCTAAGACTATCCTACATTTTGAAATTAACTCACTGTACATTTTTAATGGTTTTTAAAGATGGTACAATGTTATATCATAATGTTATTGTTGTTTTACCTCCTCCTTTTATCTCATTTTACAATTACATTCAATTCGCAATCCGTCCCTTTGCGCCACCTGGCGGTAGTTTCGCGAATGAATTTAACACGCGACTGACTTGCAGTTAACGCCGTGGCCCTGCGGCGGTACGCGCGGCGGTAGTACCCATTTTGGTTGTCTACCATCTGTAGCTTGGATAGCCTTCCTGCAAAGTTGCCCAGACCACAGAGAGTCGGCTATTTACTTACTACCCTAGCAAGGGTACCAAGGAAGGACTGGCTAGCTATGTACCTAGACTATGAGGGACTGCAGCAAACATGAGAGTGAATGAGTTTCTTCACATGTGATTCACAGAACAGGATTTGAGCTCCTGCACTGAAGAGTTTGAGAAGATGAAACTGTTGTGTTTGTGGGAGAAAAAGTAAATCTACACGTTTGTGAATCTGAACAGATTTTTTTCAGTGAGTTCAAATGTGCTGCTAAACGTGTGAAAAAATCTCTACAACTGCAAATCTCACTGTCACAGACGCTCAGCTGATTTACTCCAAAAACACCTTCACAGTATAACAAATCAAAGCTTATTGTAAAAAAACATGCTGTTTTCAAATACATTTCAGATTGATTTATTTGATGCATGAACAGACTTTGAGTCTCTTATAACACACATAACATACACACAACACGCTTCAACCATCTTCACACATTTGTGATCAGAAGCGTTTATAAATCTGTTGAAAACAAACCAGACGTGTTATTATGAACTAAATATTCAGTTTACTGTTTTAATTATATCAGTTAAACAAATCACTAAAAATGGATACTGATACAATAATCATATTGTACTGTAAATAGGTAAATATATAATAATAATAATAACAAAATATTGATTTTACTTCACTTTTAATTAACAAATCAATAAAATCTTACTATTGCAATAATCCTATTGTACTTATACTAAAAATAAAAAAGTCTGTATTTAATAATAATAAGAAATACTGACTTTTAATTTTACAGTGGAATAGGATTATTGTAGTAGTAACTTTTAATTTAAATAGTAAAAATATACAATTCATATTTTGGTTATTAAATATTAAATGTTTACATGTATGATAGAATTACTGCAATTATAACATTTCTTTGTTATAATAAAACTTCAATTTAATTTTGGTTGTTATAATTATTAGTAGTATAACTGACATTTTATTTTACAGTGCAAATTGATTACTGCAATAGTATTTAATAATAAAAAATTATTATTTTGGCTATTACTTCAATATTAAATATAACAAATATGATAAGAAATAAAGAAATATGCTGTGATTTTAATAATCATTATAACAAAAATATATTCCATTAATTATAATTGTATATTTAAATTACAACAATTAAAAATCAATCAAAACTGTTATTGCAATAATATTATAAAAGCTCATATCATTATTATTATTATTATTATTAACAAAATATTTTTTTATTTTATATATACCAATTAAACAAATCAATAAAAACTCTTACTATTGCAGTAATCATATTGACCCGTAATATTCAGTATTTAAATAATATTAATAATAATAATTATTATTGTTATTATACACAACCAAAATTTTTTTAATATTGTAATATTTTATTATTATTTAATTATAATAATCATAATTGTTATTATTATAATAAATGAGAAAATAAATATATTATGATTGCAATAATTCAATTGTACTGTAAAATAAAAAGGGATTCTTTATTAATAATAACCAAAATAGTAATTGTATTTTAAAAAAAAATATTATAACAATTACAATTAATCAATAATAATAGCTTTTTTATTGCTGTTTAAATGTAAAAAATGGTACAAATGCTGTAAAATAAAGTTAGTATTTTTAATTATATTATTATTAATATTACTATTATTATTATTATCATCATCATTATCATTGTTAAATATTGAGTTTTTGTTTAAGTTGCTTACGTGGACAGAGTGGAGTTTGGCACTGGCTGGGATGCTGCACGTCAGTGGAAGTCCGTTCCCAATAAAGGACTGGCTGGCATTAGTTGCCACCATTTTGTTCTGTTGGATTGATCCATGCTGCCAATTAGCTGGGGGGGGTTCAAGGTTAATTGCATGATGGTCTGTTTATTATAATTCTATGTATATTTTGTTGTTTATATTATTTTGGGTATATTACTTTGTTTATGACCCAGTGCTTCATATTTCTGAAATAAATTAATTACTTTATTTATTTTACTGGTGTTAGGTGATGTAGGTGTCTTCCCCTGTGTATGTGTAGTGGACTAGTCCTTTGTGTATATAAGTTTCCCAGGTGTGTCGTTTGAGAAGGTTGTCTTGTTAAGTTTGGTTCTGTTCAGTTGACCTTTTTTGTTTGAGGCCTAGACCTGACTTTATTTTCATTCAGTTCTAAGTTATTTACTTTGTAACTTTGTTTGGCATTTAATAAATGATTTTCTTTATTCGGAGATCCTGCATTCTTTGCCCTTGACTGCTTGGTCCTTCACATTGTGTATTTACTTTCTGAATATCGCCTGTCATGTTGTTATTTTTGTTAGTCCTGTAAATTCCGTTATTACAGTTTTACTATGCGAAGTGATATTGAACTGTGTTTCCCAGAAAATATCTGCACACCTCAGAACATTCGTCAGCCAATCAGATTCAAGCATTCAACGGTCCCGTAGTATAAGCTTCTTATAATAACTTAAAATGTATATTTTTATTATTATTAAATAATGCATTTTTATTTAATAAATATTGCAGTATTATTGCAATAATACATTTTTATTGATTTGTTTAATTGTTGTAAAATAAATAATACAATTATAATATATAAACATTATTGATATTTTCAGTGTTATGATTATTATCATAACAACAATAATTTCTTATAACATTTGTTATAATTAAAATTATAGTAATAGCCAAAATAATAATTTTATTTCATTATTAAATACTGACTTTTCATTTTAAGTGCAATATAATTAATGCAATAAGAGTTTTTTTTAACTTGTATAAAAAAAATGAATTACATTAATGTTTATTATTATAATTATTATTTAATAATAATAATACATGCATACATACTTTTATTTAGGAGTACAATAGTATTATTGTAATCATAACATATTTCTTTATTGATTTGTTATAATTCAAATAATAAAAAACATATCGTAGTTGCTTTTATTATCAATGCAACAAATATTATACATATTCCATCACATTTTTACATATTTTAGTAAAATAAAAAAAGAAGTAAATAAAATCGCCACTTGAAAGAGATCCCATAATAATTTAATACAGCTTTACTGTAGTTACAATATATTTTATTAAATTCTATGATTATTTTTTTATTTTATAATATCAGAAACTCTCCTGAAGCTCATGTCAGTCTTGTGAGCAATCAATTATATTCATGATACAACATCAATTCAAATCTGATCTCAAGTTAATTTCTCATCGAGTTTTATTTATGTACAAAAACAAGAGAAAAATGAATGACATACTTTTCACAAACATGATTCATGAAGAACTTTTCAATTGAAAGGAAATTTTGATAGTAATAATACAAATGACTGATGTGACACTACAATAAGAACACAAATGTAGATAAACACTCTCTCTCTCTCTCTCTCTCTCTCTCTCACACACACACACACACACACACACAGACACACTGATCTTACTGTCTCTATGAGGATTTATTACACATTTATTCTGACTGTTATTTCAGTGACAGAAGTTCAGCTACAGTATTAGGCCATGTCCACACTAATACATTTTTGTTTGAAAACACATCTTTTTCTCTCCGTTTTGGCTTTCCGTCCACACTGAGACGGCGTTTTTAGTCAAGGAAAATGGAGCTTTTTAAAAACGCTCTCCAAAGTGGATAAATTTGAAAACGCAGTTTTCGCGTTGTAGTGTGGACTGTGAAAACGGAGGCTTTTGAAAACGATGACTCAAGTTTAGTCATGTGACGCATATTATACCAATAGATATCCGTGTTTATACTGGTATTGTGCACGTTATGTGCTATGCACTTTCACACTATTGGTATAGATGTGTTACTTTGTACACTCTTCATATCCCAGTCCTGCAAAGATGAAAGCAAATTTACTCGCGATCGCGAGTTACGTTATAGATCAGACGTACAATCGTGAGTGTGTGCGACCTGGACGCGTCAGTGAATGGTGAGTTCTTTTCGTAAATAAAATATATAAAATTTCCTGTCAGAAAAACTGCATGAAAACGTTTCATGTCTGTTCCATGTGTATAATCTGCAGTGAGCTTTTTTGAGGCTTACGCATACGCAGAAAGCGAATTGAACTTTTTCTGATGTTTCTGTGTGGATGAGACACTTTTGGAAAATGCTTGAAAACGCTAGTGTGGACGGAGAGCGTTTTAAAACAAAAAACGCCGTTTTCAAATGTATCCGGATTAATGTAGACGTAGCCTTGATGTCAAGAAGAGACTCTATAACATCTCACTGTTACTGATTTATCATTCAGCTCAAAGCATTATGGGTAGAATCTCTCATCAGTCTCTTCTGATTCATCAACACAGTTTCACTGATGATCCATTATAAACAGTAAACCCAGGATAGAGCGGCTGAGTGAATGTGGTCTGGACTGTGTGGATGAGGCTCATTGTGTCAGAGATGCTGTAGAAGGACAGAGTTCCTGCACTGTGATCCACATACACTCCTATTCTTCTGCTGATGGACTTTACAGGTAGATCAGTGTGTTTGTAATTGTATCTTAATGAGTAACTGGAGCGAGTGCAGATCAAACTCCAGGACTGATCATTAAATCCAAACCAACACTTCTCACCTCCTTTCCTGCTGATGCTCTTATATGACACTGATATACGCACAACATCTCCACTCCACTCAGTCTCCCAGTAACAGCGTCCACACACACTCTCTCTACACAACACCTGCCACACATCAAATCTGTCTGGATGATCAGGATATGGCTGTTTCTGTTCCACATGTGTCACCTTTCTGTTCTCCTCAGACAGAATGAGTTCAGTGTTTGCTGTGTTTGGATCCAGTGTGAGAAAACAGACCCCTAAACACAAATAGGTACATTTAGAACAACAACAATCTCTACAGCTGTGTGTGTATGTGTGTGTGTGTGTGTGTGTGTGTGTGTGTGTGTGATAGAGAAAGAGAGAGAGAGTGTGTGTGTGTGAGAGAGAGTGTCTTTAAAGGTAATTAGTGTTTTCATATTATTCATCAATTCAATAATCAAAAGAAGACATTGCATAGTTGAGTCCTTTATAAAACATCTGAAATGTAATTAATGAAATATTTTATTGGATGTCTGTGTATTTTTTAATTGATTATGATTTTTAACAAAAAAATTTTTTGAAAACTGATAAACTTGACCTGCATGTCGGCATATAATTTAATTAGTTTACAAGAGGAAAAGATTATTAACCTGCTACATTTCCGGCACTGCGTGGCGGGTGATTAAGAGACCAGATTAAGGTTTGTCCCGGGGCGATGCTAATTCAACTGCTAGCAAAACGAGTGGTGACACAGAGCAAAACGAGTGGAGGAGAAGTAAACTGGCCAAAAAGGCGGAGGAAGAGTAAACTGGTGAAAGATGCGGAAGAGGAGTAATCTGGCAAAAGAGGCGGAGGAGTAAATCGGTGAAAGAGACGGAGGAGGAGTAAATCGGTGAAAGAAGAGTACACCAGCAAAGGAGGCGGAGGAGGAGTACACCAGTGAAAGAGGCCGAGGAGGAGTCAACCAGTGAAAGAGGCTGAGGAGGAGTAAACTGGTGAAAGAAGAGTACACCAGCAAAATAGGAGGAGGAGTCAATCAGTGAAAGAGGCACAGGAGTAAACCGGCACATGAGGCAAGGAGGAGTAAACCAGTGAAAGAGGAGTAATCTGGCAAAAGAGGCGGAGGAGGAGTAAATCGGTGGAAGATGCAGAGGAGTAAACCGGTGAATGAGGCAAAGGAGGAGTAAATCGGTGAAAGAGGAGTAATCTGGCAAAAGAGGCGGAGGAGGAGTAAATCGGTGGAAGATGCAGAGGAGTAAACCGGTGAATGAGGCAAAGGAGGAGTAAACCGGTGAAAGAGGAGTAATCTGGCAAAAGAGGCCGAGGAGGAGTAAATCGATGGAAGAGGCAGAGGATTAAACTGGCAAAAGAAGAGTACACCAGCAAAAGAGGCGGAGTAGGAGTAAACCGGTGAAAGAGGCAGAGGAGGAGTCAACCGGTGAAAGAGGCAGAGGAGGAGTAAACCAGCGAAAGAGTCGGAGGAAGAGTAATCTGGCAAAAGAGGCTGAGGAGGAGTAAACTGGTGAAAGAAGAGTACACCAGCAAAATAGGAGGAGGAGTCAACCAGTGAAAGAGGCACAGGAATAAACCGGTAAATGAGGCAAAGGAGGAGTAAACCGGTGAAAGAGGAGTAATCTGGCAAAAGAGGCGGAGGAGGAGTAAATCGGTGGAAGAGGCAGAGGAGTAAACCAGTGAATGAGGCAAAGGAGGAGTAAACCGGCAAAAGAGGAGTAAACCGGTGAAAGAGGCGGAAGAGGAGTAATCTGGCAAAAGAGGCCGAGGAGGAGTAAATCGATGGAAGAGGCAGAGGAGTGAACTGGCAAAAGAAGAGTACACCAGCAAAAGAGGCGGAGTAGGAGTAAACCGGTGAAAGAGGCAGAGGAGGAGTCAACCGGTGAAAGAGGCAGAGGAGGAGTAACCCAGCGAAAGAGTCAGAGGAGGAGTCAAACGGTGAAAGAGGCTGAGGAGCAGTAAACCTGTAAAAAAGGAGTACACCAGCAAAAGAGGACGAGGAGGAGTCAACCGGTGAAAGAGGCGGAGTAAACCAGCAAAAGAGTCGGAGGAGGACTAAATCGGTGGAAGAGGCGGAGTAGGAGTCAACCAGTGAAAGAGGCCGAGGAGGAGTCAACAGGTGAAAGAGGCCGAGGAGGAGTCAACCAGTGAAAGAGGCAGAGGAGTAAACCGGCAAAAGAGGCAAAGGAGGAGTAAATAGGCGAAAGAGGCAGAGGAGTGTAGGGAACAACCACAGAAATAAACTGCACAATCGGCTACTTAATGATCAACTAAGGACCAACAATGCTCAAATTGTCTGGACCCGTTTCCTGTCAAGGAGGAGAGTTGCTAAAAACCTAATGATGTCAGCATTAAAGAGACGTGATAATGTGATTCAAGAACAGAGAATTCTGTTCTGAAATACTCCCGCTCATCAGAAAAACGAATCATAAACTAATCATGAGACGTCAATATCCTGAGTTGGTTTCCTGTCAGCCGTGTTGTTATCCATTCAAAAGTTGATGAAATTAACTTAATCACAAGATACAACCCTGCAGGAATCATTAATAATTAATGGACCTCAACACAAAGGATCCATACAGTGTGTCCCATGACTTTGCTTTCTGCCTGCTTGTGACTCTTTCTACGAACTGAATTTTTCAGTAAATAATCTCAAGAGTCAAACATTGAGAAATCTAGAGGGTTAATTATATTCAGAGGGTTAATTATATTCAGAAATAACACATGCTATGCGTAAACTGGTGAAAGAGGCGGAGCAGCAAGTTATCAATACTGCCAACAAGACCAACTGAACACAGAACCGATTATTAAGGTAAATTACAGGATTGCAGTAAATTCACAGTTATCACTGATGTATCATTATTTCGACCATTTTTAAAACATGATATTTTCAAATGATAATCATGGTTTATACAACGTTACAGACATTACTAATAATAAGTAAAATAATAATAATCAGGGATAATTTAAAGTTCTGATTCTTAGAATTGTGTTGGAGTTAATAATAATCAAACTATAACTAAATATAAATTAAACCTAATACAATTTAATGTACATAAAGCAAAAGTAATCGTATACTTTATTTTTAATTATTCTCAGCTCTTAATCATTTTAACAGTTTCAAATTTTTCTTTGCTAATGCATGATTTATATATTGTCTTTTAAAAATCTTTAGACTAGTCATGAAGGAAGACTTGTCATGGTGATTCATAGATCATAAGGTGTAAAATGCAATTTTATATACAGGTCCTTCTCAAAAAATTAGCATATTGTGATAAAAGTTCATTATTTTCCATAATGTTATGATAAAAATTAAACTTTCATATATTTTAGATTCATTGCACACCAACTGAAATATTTCAGGTCTTTTATTGTTTTAATACTGATGATTTTGGCGTACAGCTCATGAAAACCCAAAAATCTCAAAAAATTAGCATATTTCATCCGACCAATAAAAGAAAAGTGTTTTTAATACAAAAAAAGTCAACCTTCAAATAATTATGTTCAGTTATGCACTCAATACTTGGTCGGGAATCCTTTTGCAGAAATGACTGCTTCAATGCGGCGTGGCATGGAGGCAATCAGCCTGTGGCACTGCTGAGGTGTTATGGAGGCCCAGGATGCTTCGATAGCGGCCTTAAGCTCATCCAGAGTGTTGGGTCTTGCGTCTCTCAACTTTCTCTTCACAATATCCCACAGATTCTCTATGGGGTTCAGGTCAGGAGAGTTGGCAGGCCAATTGAGCCCAGTAATACCATGGTCAGTAAACCATTTACCAGTGGTTTTGGCACTGTGAGCAGGTGCCAGGTCGTGCTGAAAAACGAAATCTTCATCTCCATAAAGCTTTTCAGCAGATGGAAGCATGAAGTGCTCCAAAATCTCCTGATAGCTAGCTGCATTGACCCTGCCCTTGATAAAACACAGTGGACCAACACCAGCAGCTGACATGGCACCCCAGACCATCACTGACTGTGGGTACTTGACACTGGACTTCAGGCATTTTGGCATTTCCTTCTCCCCAGTCTTCCTCCAGACTCTGGCACCTTGATTTCCGAATGACATGCAAAATTTGCTTTCATCCAAAAAAAGTACTTTGGACCACTGACCAACAGTCCAGTGCTGCTTCTCTGTAGCCCAGATCAGGCGCTTCTGCCGCTGTTTCTGGTTCAAAAGCACACGCCTGTGAACGGTGGCTCTGGATGTTTCTACTCCAGACTCAGTCCACTGCTTCCGCAGGTCCCCCAAGGTCTGGAATCGGTCCTTCTCCACAATCTTCCTCAGGGTCCGGTCACCTCTTCTCGTTGTGCAGCGTTTTTTGCCACACTTTTTTCTTCCCACAGACTTCCCACTGATGTGCCTTGATACAGCACTCTGGGAACAGCCTATTCTTTCTGTGTCTTACCCTCACGCTTGAGGGTGTCAATGATGGCCTTCTGGACAGCAGTCAGGTCGGCAGTCTTACCCATGATTGCGGTTTTGAGTAATGAACCAGGCTGGGAGTTTTTAAAAGCCTCAGGAATCTTTTGCAGGTGTTTAGAGTTAATTAGTTGATTCAGATGATTAAGTTAATAGCTCGTTTAGAGAACCTTTTCATGATATGCTAATTTTTTGAGATAGGAATTTTGGGTTTTCATGAGCTGTATGCCAAAATCATAAGTATTAAAACAATAAAAGACCTGAAATATTTCAGTTGGTGTGCAATGAATCTAAAATATATGAAAGTTTAATTTTTATCATTACATTATGGAAAATAATGAACTCTTATCACAATATGCTAATTTTTTGAGAAGGACCTGTATACATACATATCTATAGTGGTCTAACCATTACAGATTTATTAATTGTCTACAAAGGCTGTTGTAATATTTACTCCCCCCCCCCCCCACCCCAAGTTGTGGAGTGTTTGACTTTCAATAAAGGGGATTTTGTTGTTGGAAATATAGAGGAGGAATGATGGATGTAGTAGAAGCAGAACACAGAAGAGACATCTATCAAAATACAGTCTTTATCTTTGACATTACCTGGCAAATAAAATAGTACTGGTAGGTTTTTTAAATTTACATGTAGAAATTTTTATCATTGTCTTTGTGTTCATGTCATAGGTTTTGTCTTTTTGTTTAATTGTAATGCAAAACATTCATTCAATCATTTGTTTTTTTTTTTGTCTTAGTATTGAACCATTGATGCAACTAAAGAGAACACCCTTTGGTCGGCTGGTGAATGACGATCACTTTCACCAGAAGCTGCACCATGAAGAAGACTGTGGCCCTGGACATTATTCCTGGAGAGGAAATAACATACGACTGTTGAGCAAGTGACTGATATGAGCATTTATTCCACCATCACCCGGGTGAACAGCACACGTTGATATCTGTGTTTAAGCTAAACTCGTTTAAGCTTTGCCAGTTTAAACATTTGAGAGCCAAAGGATGCGAGCTCGCGCAGTGAGAAGATCTGTGTGTGCGCTCATCCGAAGCATGTGAACACAAACGTAAGTATTAAGCTCTCTCTGAAGTATTGTTTTTAAATGGACAAATTCGCACAAATATTGTCAAAAACCCTGTCTCTCTTAAAGTGACAGCACTTTATTAATATTAATCAAACAGCAACAACAAAGAAATCACTCACTGCTCTTGATTGAATAGCTTTTGTAACTTTAATAAAGATTAATCTTTAATTTATGCAGTCAAATATGCAATGCAGTTATACATTTCATTACTTTATTCAATATCTGTACCTTAAAAACTAATGTTAGACCTACCTAAAGAAAAAACCTGAAAATCACTGTTTATATTTTTGTATCTTTACTCTGTTGTATTTATTTGTGCTGTTGCTTGTAGTAAGATTGTTCTTATTTTCTTTTTTTTTTCTTTTTTCCCTAAACATACCAAAACCGTGACTCTAAAACCATAAGTCAAACCGTTCAACTCCTAGTAGGGAAATATGCAATTTCTGATGCAGACTCACTGTACGGTTTAGCGTAGTGGGGACCCGGTCTATAAGCAATGGTTTTAACCCTCTGGAGTCTAAGGGTATTTCTGGGGCCTTGAGAAGTTTTGTCATGCCTTGACATTTGTGCTTTTTTCTGTTTCTTATAAATATCTAAATTGCTAAAGTCTAATCTCACTGTCATCAGCACAAACTGGGCTATAATAATATGTGAGCAGCATGTATGTACATGATTGTGTTTTTGAGAAAAAAAAAATGTTATGAGAATATTTTTTTCAGGTTTTTTAGGGGGGATACATTGAAAGAATAGCATTGTTTGTTACATTTGTTACAGTTACATTTATTGGTACATTTTTATTATTTACATCAAGCTTTTGAATGGTATAGTAGTGTATATTGTTATTGAAACTTCATAATATTTCACTTGATTATACATTTAGTCAGGAATTATAGTTTGGAAAAAGTCTTTGGAAAAAGTCTAACTAGTAAAATGTTTACACGTTATGTGAAAACTAGTACAAGTATATAAATTAATAAAAAGAGACTTACTCATTTTTATGATCTCTGCTGAATAAAGTGCTTCATTCTTCTTTTCTGAGGAAATCCAAATCTCTAATCCTCAACCACATCACATCTTTTTGGGGTGAATTATGTCTTATTCCTCTCATCGCGAAGCAAACAGTAAAATAAAAAAAACTTGAAGAACAGTCTCGCTGCGTTGTCTTCTGTTGTGTGGGCGTATTCAAGCCGCGCACTTCAGTGAAACATTAGAATCTGAATAGAGCGTTCAGTGGGGGGGCGTGGTCGCATTAGAAGATAATAAAGGGAGACGTGAAAAACGGACATCGCATTGTTTTCATATGGATTACTTTATCACAGAATATTTGTTTTCAGCAGCACTTGTTTAGTTTAAAAGTAGACATGTCAGGCTTTATATAGATATCTCTCTCATGTCTCTTCGTTGAGTATTCACGGAGTTACAGTTCATTTTAATGACACGTTTGTAAATAAAGATCAGCGCAGACAAAGGCTGCAGACAGCACTCCTGGTTTGTTATCTTTATTTTATTAGTGCACAAAGTTTTGTTGTTATTATGTCTGTATACAAAAAAAGTAGACCCTTTACAGATTCGATTGATGTATAGCTCTTATCTGTACGATCAATACTGAAAGTGTAATTTAAGTTCTTTTCGGGGTTATCAGGAGAAAAATAGTTGCTCGCATTTCAGCCTGTCTGAGTGACATTTATAGCTGGATGAATGACCATCACCTTCAGCTTAACCTTACTAAGACTGAACTGCTGGTGGTTCCAGCTAACCCATCGTTTCATCACAACTTCTCTGTACAGCTGGGTTCATCAACCATAACTCCTTCCAGGACAGCCAGAAACCTAGGAGTTGTGATGGATCATCAGTTAAGCTTCACCGACCATATTGCTACAACGACCCGGTCCTGCAGATTTACCTTATACAGCATTAGGAAGATTAGACCATTCCTGTCAGAGCAAGCCACCCAACTTCTTGTCCAAGCTCTTGTTCTCTCCAGACTGGACTATTGTAATGCTCTCATGGCGGGCCTTCCTGCATGTACTATCAAGCCTCTACAACTGATCCAGAATGCAGCAGCGAGGGTTGTCTTCAATGAGCCAAAAACAGCTCATGTTACTCCTCTCCTCATCAGGTTACACTGGCTACCAGTAGCCGCTCACATTAAATTCAAGGTACTGATGCTTGCCTACAAGACGAACACTGGCACGGCGCCAACATACCTAAGCTCATTAGTTCAATCTTATGCGCCCTCCAGAAGTTTGCACTCTGCGAGTGAACGACGCCTTGTGGTGCCATCCCAAAGAGGTTCAAAATCACTCTCACTGACTTTTTCCTGGACTGCTCCCAGCTGGTGGAATGACCTCCCGATCTCAATTCGAACAGCTGAGTCTTTACTCATTTTCAAAAAACATCTAAAGACTCATCTTTTTCGCCTGCACTTAACCAACTAATACTAGTACTTACCTTTTCTTTTTCTTGTCTATCATATTCATTTAAAAAAAAAAAAAAACCCTGGCTACGTGTTCTGTACTAGACTAACTGAGACTTGTCATAGCACTTGTATACCGTTGTTGTTCTCTTGTTGATCTGATTGCTTCTGCTGTTCTCATTTGTAAGTCGCTTTGGATAAAAGCGTCTGCTAAATGATTAAATGTAAATGTAAATTGTTGCACACCGCTCGAGATTAGATTTTTTCGCATCTGTCCCGAGATATTTCCAAATGTGGTTTTAGATTGGATACATATCTGATATCTGGGCATCTGATCTGCATCTAAACACATAAATCCGATTCCCACTGAAATCCAAGCCACCACAATGCGAGGGTGACATGTTTGCCCACAAAAATAACTTTTCTTAATGTTAAATTATGAAGCACATGTTGCTTGCATGCGCTCGCACAAAAAAGCTGCTTATTTTATTGAGGAGGAAACATTATATGTAAGATTGTGCACACACACAGAAACATTCAGGAGCACAGAACAAAAAACTTGTTTTGAACCGCAGCCCCATTAATTTTATAAATAAAATATCTTTGCTACAAAAAGCTACATTATAATTTTCAGCAAGGTGATCATGTCACTGTTTTTAATTAAACTCTCAGCTTCACTGCACAGACAAGTAATTCACACACACAAACTCTTTTTAAATAAATGAAATCTTACCACACTTTTTTATTTTACTTCTGAATTCTAGATCTAACAACCTATAGATAAAATAACCATACATAAAAACTACTGTTATTGTATCCGTTCAGTCAAGTTTTGAGCTGCAAAAATTAACCCTCTGGGGTCGACTAACGCGGATACGTGTTTTGTGGCATATTCTCCTGATAACATCGAAAATAACTTAAATTACACTTTCAGTTTTGATCGTACAGGTAAGAACAATACATCAATCGAATCTGTAAAGGGTCTACTTTTATTTGTATACACACATAATAACAACAAAACTTTGTGCATTTATAAAATAAAGAAAACAAACAGGGTGCGCTGTCTGCAGCCTTGGTCTGCGCTTATCTTCATTTAGAAACGCGTCATTAAAATGAACTGTAACTCAGCAAATACTCAACACAGAGACATGAGAGATATATCTATAGAAACTTGTCTACTTTTAAACTCAGCAAGTCTTATCGAAAACAAATATTCTGTGATAAAGTAATCCATATGAAAACAATGCAATGTCCCATCTTTTATGTCTCCCTTCATTATATCTAATTAGACCATGCCCATGTGGTATTGATATTATAACGTTTCACATGAAGCGCGCGGCGTGTATACGCCCATACCACAGCAAACAAAGTTGCGAGACTGTTTAAGTTTTTTTAATTTTACTGTTTGCTCCGCGCTGAGAGGAATAAGACATAATTCACCTCATAAAGACGCCTGAGAGGAATAAGCTTTGGATTACCTCAGAAAAAAGAATGAAGCGGCTTGATCCAGCAGATATCATAAACATGAGTAAGTCTTTTTTATTATTAATCTACTTGTATTAGTTTTCACATAACGTACACATTTTACTAGTTCGACTTTTTCCAAACTATAATTCCTGACTAAATGTATAATCAAGTGAAACATCATGAAGTTTCATTTACATCATCTAAATGTTTCACGATGCAAGGATATATATATATATTTTTAATGTTCTATAACATAGACAGCAATACAATATAAAGTAATATGAGTTATATTGTTGTTAGCTTAATGTCGATAAGAATGATTAGACAAAACTTTACTCTGTTCACGAATATAGCCATATATGTTTATAACTATATATATTGTATAGGCCCACATACAAAGCATGCTTGTGTTTATGAATGTAACTAAGCTTCTGTTCATGAATATCTGCTCTGGTGTAAATATTTTGAATGTGTTATATTGGGATCCTCTGGGTTATATTGGGATCCTCTGAGGTATAAATGTATCAAGTAAGCATACGCATCGCATACGTTGTCAATGTCGTGCGCTTGCTTAGACCTTTGTTGTGATAAACAGTAAAGTGTGTTCAAGCGCTAGCAAAAGACAGTGTACAGAAATACCCTTTGAGAGAAGCAGTTAAATCAGCGGAAGTTAAAAGCAGATTGTAAGTGTATTTATTTCTTGTCTCATTAGTGTTTAGCGCAGTTGTCGTTGCTAGGAAACGCTTGTTTGTTTACTGTGTTGAGACGTGCTGCGTTTGGTCTCGTACTCTATCGCATACGTTGTCAGTGTCGTGCGCTTGCTTAGACCTTTGTTGCGATAAACAGTAAAGTGTGTTCAAGCGCTAGCAAAAGACAGTGTACAGAAATACCCTTTGAGAGAAGCAGTTAAATCAGCGGAAGTTAAAAGCAGATCGTAAGTGTATTTATTTCTTGTCTCATTAGTGTTTAGCGCAGTTGTCGTTGCTAGGAAACGCTTGTTTGTTTACTGTGTTGAGACGTGCTGCGTTTGGTCTCGTACTCTATCGCATACGTTGTCAGTGTCGTGTGCTTGCTTAGACCTTTGTTGTGATAAACAGTAAAGTGTGTTCAGCTGAATTCAATTTCCGTTTTGTCTGACGGGTATACAAAAAAGGTTAGTAAACCGCGGCAGCGGTCGCGGCAGCCCTCCTGTTTAGCCCTCCTCGTGTGAAGACCGGAGTGTAAAGACCATCGACTCTACCGTGCGACTCCACCGGGCAGGGACACCGGCAAACCACGCATCATACAATGTAGGTAGCGCAATCCTAACAACCTGCACACTCTGCCTATGTCTGCTAATACACTATCTTTTTCTATTGGTCTCTGGAATTGCCAGTCTGTTGTAAACAAAGCCAATTTCATTACTTCGATTATAAGTCATTCAAAGTTAAATCTCAAGGCCCTGACAGAGACCTGGATCAAACCAGAGGACACTGCTACACCTGCTGCCCTCTCCAATAATTTCTCATTTTCCCACTCCCCCCGTTTGACTGGAAGAGGTGGAGGTACTGGTCTGCTCATCTCTAATGATTGGAAAGTTAATCCTTTACCATCTTTGGGTATCAACAGTTCCTTTGAATCTCATTCCGTTACTGTTACCTACCCTCTTAAAATACAGTTTGTAGTTGTCTATCGACCCCCAGGACCACTAGGTAACTTTTTGGATGAATTAGATGTGCTGGTCTCAACCTTTCCTGTGGATGGTACTCCCCTAGTTATGCTTGGAGATTTCAACATCCACCTAGATAAACCTCTATCTGCTGACTTCCACACTCTGCTTGCCTCTTTTGATCTCAACCGAGTGTCAACTACTGCTACTCACAAATCAGACAACCAACTGGACCTTATTTACACACGACACTGCTCCACTGATCATGTACTGGTTACTCCGCTGCACACCTCAGATCACTTCCTCCTCACTCTTAACCTCAACATGGTTCCTGACACATCATTTACCCCTCCACATGTCATCTTTCGACGTAACCTACGCTCACTCTCACCCTCCCGGCTATCTGCAATGGTTTAATCTTCGCTTCCTTCCCCTAAACTGTTAGCATCTTTTGATGCTAACAGTGCTACTGATACTTTCTGCTCCACTCTTACATTTTGTTTAGACACTGTTTGCCCCTTGTCTTCCAGGCCAGCCCGTACCAACCCTTCTGCCCCTTGGTTATCTGATATTCTACGCGAACACCGTTCTAAGCTTAGAGATGCTGAAAGGTTGTGGCGCAAATCCAAAAATACTACTGACCTTAATGAGTATCAGTCACTCCTCTCTTCCTTTTCAGCTAATGTCTCCACTGCTAAAAAGACATACTACCATAACAAAATTAACAATTCGTCTAACTCTCGCATGCTTTTTAAAACATTTTCCTCACTCCTTTGTCCTCCTCCTCCCCCTCCTGCTTCATCTCTAATAGCTGACGACTTTGCCACGTTTTTCATTAATAAAATTAAAAACATCAGTGCACAATTTTCCACACCACAATCCATCAAGCACATCTCACAAACAAACATACACTCATTCACATCCTTCTCTTCACTCTCTGAGGCAGAAGTCTCCAAACTCATCCTTTCTAATCATCCTACTACTTGTCCACTTGATCCTATTCCATCTCATCTCCTTCAAGCCATTTCTCCTGCAGTTGTACCTGCACTCACTCACATCATTAACACATCCCTTCATACAGGTGTTTTCCCCTCATCATTTAGACAGGCTCGTATAACTCCACTCCTTAAAAAACCCACCCTCAACCCATCTCTTTTAGAGAACTACAGACCAGTTTCCCTTCTTCCTTTCATTGCAAAAACACTTGAACGAGCTGTATTCAACCAAGTCTCTACCTTTCTCACACAAAACAACCTCCTTGACAGCAACCAATCTGGCTTCAGAAGTGGACATTCAACTGAGACTGCCTTGCTCTCAGTTGTTGAAGCCCTAAGACTGGCAAAAGCGGAATCCAAATCTTCAATACTTATCTTGCTTGATCTATCTGCTGCTTTTGACACGGTTAATCACCAGATCCTCCTGTCAACCCTACTGACAAAGGGCATCTCAGGAACCGCACTCCAGTGGTTTGAGTTTTACCTATCAGATAGGTCCTTCAAAGTATCTTGGAGAGGTGAGGTGTCCAAGTCGCAAGATCTAACTACTGGGGTGCCTCAGGGCTCAGTTCTTGGACCACTTCTCTTCTCTGTCTACATGGCATCATTAGGTTCTGTCATTCAGAAACATGGCTTTTCATACCATTGCTATGCTGATGACACTTAACTCTACCTCTCATTCCATCCTGATGATCCATCGGTAGCTGCTCGCATCTCAGCTTGTCTAACAGACATTTCTTGCTGGATGAAGGACCATCACCTTCAACTCAACCTTGCCAAGACAGAACTGCTTGTGGTTCCAGCAAACCCATCGTTTCATCACAATTTCACCATCAAGTTAGGCACATCAACCATAACTCCGTCAAAAACAGCAAGAAACCTTGGAGTTATGATTGATGATTAGCTAACTTTCTCAGACCACATTGCTAAAACTGTCCGCTCCTGCAGATTTGCTTTATTCAACATTAAGAAGATCAGGCCCTTTCTTTCCGAACATGCTGCACAACTCCTTGTTCAAGCTCTTGTTCTGTCCAGGCTAGACTATTGCAACGCTCTCTTGGCAGGTCTTACAGCCAGTTCTATCAAGCCTTTACAATTAATCCAGAACGCGGCAGCAAGATTAATTTTTAATGAGCCGAAAAGAATACACGTCACACCTCTATTTTTCAATTTGCACTGGCTACCAATAGCTGCTCGCATAAAATTCAAGGCATTGATGTTTGCATACAAAACCACCACTGGCTCTGCACCCCTTTACCTAAATTCATTACTTCAGGCTTATGTGCCCTCTAGAAGGTTGCGTTCTAAAAGTGAACATTGCTTGATTGTGCCATCCCAAAGAAGCACAAAGTCACTTTTACGGTCTTTTAAATTAAATGTTCCCTCCTGGTGGAATGACCTGCCCAACTCAATCCAAGCAGCTGAGTCCTAAGCCATCTTTAAGAATCGGCTTAAAACACATCTCTTCCATCTTTATTTGACCCTCTAACTTTTGCACTCACTATTCTAATTCTATTAAAAAAAATAATAATAATAATACAATCTAACTACCTTTCTAATGTTTTTGTATTCTATCTATTTTCTTTTCATTTATTATACAATTATAAAAAAAGGCCTCTAACACTAGCTTGCTCTATTCTTTTTCTATTCTATCTGTTTTCTTTTTATTTATTATATTATTTAAAAGCCCTTGCTACATATACTGTGTTTAGGCTAACTGAGACTTGTTATAGCAATTATATCATTGCTCTTTTGTTGTTTTTGATTACTTCCATTGTCCTCATTTGTAAGTCGCTTTGGATAAAAGCGTCTGCTAAATGACTAAATGTAAATGTAAATGTAAGTAAGCTTTAAATATCACTGATAATATGTGGTAATTGTGTTATTTTTTCCCCCTATAAATGACTACTAGTATCAGTGACCATCACAATAATGTTAATAATGTAGTTTATTTGTGTAAAAAGCATGCTTACTTTTTTATTTCAGAGGAAAACAGTGCAAAAGAACCTGTTGCAAACCAAGCCAATGCAAATAAGCAGCCCACTCAGGAACCTGGAACACAGCTAAGACCAAGCGAGGCACACACTCCCATGAGTCTCTTCAAAAAAAATAATTATGTCCTTCAGAGCACATAAACAATATACACTTTTGAAATGCCAGGTATGTGATGTTCATTTATATATTTCAACATAACACAATACCAGTCAAAAGCTTTTGAACAGTAAGACTATTAATGTCTTTGTAAAGAATTATCTTCTGCTCACAAAGCCTGCATTTATTTGATCCAAAATACATAAAGTTGCATTTGCTGAAGCAGTGATATTGTGAAATATTTTTACTATTTAAAATAACTTCTTTCTATTTGAATATATTTTAACATTTAATTTATTCCTGTGATCAAAGCTACATTTTCAGCATCCAGTCTTACTCCAAGTGTAACAATATACACTATTCCATTCAAAAGCTGGGAGTCAGTATATATAGAAATTAAAACTTTAATTTAGCACACACATGATGATAAATACAATAATCATGCTGTTCTTTCAATTCACCATCATCAAAAAAAAAAAAACCTGAAAAAATTCTCAGCTCTTTTCAACATTAATAATAATAATAAATGTTCTTTGAGTAGCAAATCAGAATATTAGAATGATTTCTGAAGGATTGTGTGACTGGAGTAATGATGCTAAAAATTCAGCTTTGAAAGTCAGCTTTGATTGTTCCTCGGCTTCCGGCTTCGCTACCGTTCAGACGTTCTAGCTTACTTCTCTGCGCTTTGCTTCTTATTTCTGTACTTTTCTCTGATTTTTCTAAGATTTTTACTACAGCAGATCAGCACAGTGCTCAATCAACAGATTTTTGGCACAAACACTAAAACTAAAAACTCTTTGGAACTGAAATAATACTACAAAAAGAAGACTTTGTCTCCCACTGCCAGCATTACATTCCGGAGACGGGAAAACAACTGCCTACATTCAAACAGAAGAGAGAGAAAATGCTTCCTGTTGGATCTACTTGTTGCATGAACTGCTGCAAACTTCAACAAATTATTGTGGTCCTTGAAACAAAGTTACTTGCTGAACTTCCAAAACAGGCGGAACACTCAGCAGACCGTCGTCATGGACCCTCTCAGCATACAACCGGTGAGTCCCATGAATCTTCTGAATCTCAACAGTTTATACCAAGTGTAGAGGAACAAGCCGAAACTGATCGCCACACTAATCAATGGCACAAACAAGGAGCGAGACCCAAAGGAACACGAGACATCAGATTGTCACGAGTTTCTCGTATTGCTGCCGTAGCATCCTCTACCCCAGATTCGACTATGACAAGGCTTGTGAATACTGGTATTCTACCCCCCCATACATCTTGAGAACAGATTTGAAGCATTAATGAATGCGGGTGAGGAATCCCCAAATTTGATTAAACATGGATCGGATCGGCCAGCAGCTAACATCACTACTAACAGGCGCTCAAGGTCGAGCAGACAGTGGCATTCAGCTCAGAGCGCAGCCGAGCCCAGGACTCTGATAGTGGGTGACTCTATTATCAGAAACACCCAAACAAACTTGGTGCTCGAGTGCTTAAGGACAATATCTACTTCTCTCTCCGCCATCCTTCAGCAGAGTGTGTCAATCCATTCAGCACACAGACACCAGGTCCAAGTCATCATGTGGTTGACATATCCCACAAGGACACTGATAACACCATGCAGCCACAACAAGCACTGCTGATGGACACTATCCCAGCTGAGCCCTGCCCACAGAGCTCCTCACAGACAGACTGTGATGTATCAAAACAGCTACAAGACTCAGCACCCAAGGACGACTTTCTGGAAGACAGCCGGGGAAGCCAGGACAACATATCACAGTCACCGGAAACACCAGAGAGACAGCCCCACTCACCGGACACATTATCCCTCTCTCCAGCATCTCCACTTCTGTGCTTCTCAAAATGGAGGAATTGGTGTATGCTGGGACTAAACTCTCTCACTCATTCGCTGCAAGCCCGCAGATATCAACAAAAAAACGGCTGGCCCCCCAACTACCAAAACCTGTGGGCCCTGCTCCTGTGAGAGCTCTCCGACCGCTGCCACAACGCCAGGGCCCAAACCCTTCATCTGCTGTAGGTGAACCAAAAACAACTGATAGCAGCTCTCAGTGATATGCGTCTGGTCCCCGCTATAATAGCAGCAACATTCACAAATGTTTACAGAATAAGCGGCAGCCCAGTGTGCCTGTAGCTTTCTCTATTTCAGTTTTATCACGTGATGGAAAGTCCAAGGCCTTTTCAAGCCGAAGGGCAAATTCATCTAATCTGCGGCCTATTATGCATCAAACTAAGATTAATGTAAAGACACAAAGCATTTTTAAACATTTGCTCACTAAAAAATAAATCATTTCTAATCAATGAGTTTATAACCACAAACAGTCTGGATTTTATGTTTCTAAACGAAACATGGCTAGAAGACAGCTGCAGTGCAACAGTCCTAAATGAAGCAGCCCCTCCTAACTTTACTTTCATGAGTGTCTGCAGGACTGATAGGAGAGGTGGAGGTGTAGCTGCTCTATTTAAAGATGTCTATCAATGCAAGCAAATGTCATTTGGTCAGTACTTGTCTTTCGAATATCTAGGGATTGTGCTGAAAGGTGCTCCACGCATTCTGTTTATCATTATTTAAAGGCCTCCAAAATACTCTCCAGCCTTTGTTGAAGAGGTCACAGAAATGCTATCAATGATTTCCTCAGAGTTTGACTGTTTTGCTATTGCAAGGGATGTTAATATTTACATAGATAATGCAGAAAACAAAACTACAAAAGAAATGATAACAGTTCTAAACACTTTTGACCTGATTCGGCATGTGCATGGACCCACACACAAAGGTGGACACACTCTAGATTTAATCATCAGTAGGGGTCTGAACATTTCATCCATTGTTATTAAGGACGTAGCACTATCTGATCACTTCTGTATTTTCTTTGATATATTGATCTCTGCTACCACTGAATCTAGATCTGTCTCTGTCAGAAGGAGATGCATAAACAAGAACACTAGTGTGCTGTTTATGGAGGCTATATCTTTAACACCAAGCATTTCTGGAGACTCTGTTGATATTCTCCTTGATTCCTTTAACTCAAAAGTTAAGAATGTTATTGATGATATTGCTCCAATTATAGTCAGTAAGAAAACAAACAGACAGAAATCAGTTTGGAGAAGATCAACAGCAGTTCAGACTATGAAAAAACAATGCAGAAAAGCTGAGCGGATGTGGCGGAAGACAAAACTTGAAATTCACTATAGCATCTATAAAGACAGCCTTCATGCTTTTAATGTGAAACTAGCCACAGCTAGACAGAATTTCTTCTCAAACTTTATAAACAGTAACTTAAACAACACTCATACTCTTTTTGCCACTGTTGAGAGACTGACAAACCCCCCAAGTCAGATTCCCAGTGAAATGCTCTCAAACAGCAAATGCAATGAGTTTGCTTCCTTCTTTTCTGAGAAGATCATCAATATCAGAAAGGAGATCAGCACATCATCAAGTAATGCAGAGGTCAGACAGATTTGGCCGCAAAATCAAAAAGATACTATGTCTATTTTTGAAGCAATTGATAGCAAAATTTTGGAAGAAATAGTGCAGAACATAAAATCATCAACCTGCTATCTTGACACACTTCCCACATCTTTTTTCAAAAGTGTGCTTAACTGTTTAGAAGCAGACCTCTTAGAAGTGGTGAACGCCTCACTTCTTTCTGGGACATTTCCAAACTCCCTGAAAACTGCAGTTGTTAAGCCCCTCCTGAAAAAGAGCAATCTTGATAACACCATTTTGAGCAATTATAGACCAATATCTAATCTTCCGTTTATAGGCAAAATTATAGAAAAGGTAGTCCTTAATACAGTAGTCCAAATACTTAAACTCAAATGGATACCTGGACAATTTTCAATCTGGTTTCTGATCGCATCACAGCACAGAGACAGTACTCATCAAGATAATAAATGATACTCGTTTAAATTCTGACTCTGGCAAAATATCAGTGCTGGTATTGCTAGATCTCAGTGCTGCGTTTGACACTGTTGATCATAACATACTACTAGAGAGACTGGAAAACTGGGTCGAGCTTTCTGGGATGGTACTCAAATGGTTCAGGTCATACTTAGAAGGGAGAGGTTATTATGTGAGTCTAGGAGAGCATAAGTCTAAGTGGACGTCCATGACATGCGGAGTCCCACAAGGCTCAATTCTTGCACCGCTCTTGTTTAGCCTGAATATGCTCCCACTAAGTCAAATAATGAGAAAGAACCAAATTGTCTATCACAGCTATGCTGATGGTACACAGATTTACCTAGCCTTATCGCCAAATGACTACAGCCCCATTGACTCCCTCTGCCAATGTATTGATAAAATTAATAGTTGGATATGCCAGAACTTTCTTCAGTTAAACAAGGAAAAAACTGAAGTCATTGCATTTGGAAACAAAGATGAAGTTTTCAAGGTGAATGCATACCTTGACTCTAGGGGTCCAACAACTAAAAATCAAGTCAGGAATCTTGGTGTGATTCTGGAGACAGACCTTAGTTTCAGTAGTCATGTCAAAGCAGTAACTAAATAAGCATACTATCATCTTAAAAACATTGCAAAAATTAGATGTTTTGTTTCCAGTCAAGACTTGGAGAAACTTGTTCATGCCTTTATCACCAGCAGGGTGGACTATTGTAATGGTCTCCTCACCGGCCTTCCCAAAAAGACCATTAGACAGCTGCAGCTCATCCAGAACGCTGCTGCCAGGATTCTGACTAGAACCAGAAAATCTGAGCATATCACAACAGTCCTCAGGTCCTTACACTTGCTTCCAGTTACATTTAGGATTGATTTTAAAGTACTTTTACTCGTTTATAAATCACTCAATGATCTAGGACTAAAATATATTGCAGATATGTTCACTGAATATAAACCTCAACAGACCACTCAGATCATTAGGATCGAGTCAGTTAGAAATACCAAGGGTTCACACAAAACAAGGGGAGTCCGCCTTTAGTTACTATGCCGCCCGCAGTTGGAATCAGCTTCCAGAAGAGATCAGATGTGCTAAAACATTTAAATCTAGACTCAAAACTCATCTGTTTAGCTGTGGATTTATTGAATGAGCACTGTGCAATGTCCGAACTAATTGCACTGTATCTTACTATTTTCTATTTTAAATGTTTTAAATTCATTTGAAATAAGTCCATTTTAAAATCATTTTTAAAGTTTTAAAATTGCTTTTTTTTATTATTTTTCTTCATGATTATTTTACTTTCTTTTATGTAAAGCACTTTGAATTACCATTGTGTACGAAATGTGCTATATAAATAAACTTGCCTTGCCTTGCCTAATAACTGTTTAACTGCACTCACAAGTAAATGTCAAGTTATTTTGTGGGATAATTAAATATATTGTAACTACAAACATAAAAATATATACATTTATTTTGTCCTCACATTCTTTCTTGTAACTCTTCCCTCTCAGTCACACACCTGGCTGAAAGGCTCATTATGCAGCTCATTATGCGGAACTTTGTCTTCTCAGGTGTAAATCACAATAATATTCATGATAGTTGACGCCTACTCACATATGCCCTTTACAAACAAAAAGTGTCTTAGAAAATTTAAAACAATCTTTTGTTTTCTGTGAGTGAGTAAACAAGATGATCTTGACATAATTTTGAAGCAAAAACTCTAGACTACAAGCTCTAGGTTTGACAGTCTTGTGAACAAATGTTCTGTATGTGTTTTATGACCTTAATACAGCGACTTCAAAACTGAAGTTTTTCACTAACTCTAGACTACAAGCTCCAGGTTTGACAGTCTTGTGAACAAATGTTCTGTATGTGTTTTATGACCTTATTACAGCGACTTCAAAACTGAAGTTTTTCACTAACTCTAGGCTACTAGCTCCAGGTTTGACAGTCTTGTGAACAAATGTTCTGTATGTGTTTTATGACCTTATTACAGCGACTTTAAAACTGAAGTTTTTCACTAACCATGAATAAACATTGTTTTATCGTTTGTTTTTACATAATATTGTAGCCCAGTTTGTACTGAATACAGTGTTTTCAGACTTTAGCCATGTATATGTTTATAAGCAACTGAAAAAAATCACAATAGTCAGGGGATGTCAAAACTTCTCCAGGCCCCCAAAACCCCCTTAGACCCAGAGGATTAATGACAGCTTTATCTTGTCCTGGCACTTGATCATAGTATAAGTGAGTTTATCACAGCTGCTGTGTGTTAAAGTCAAAGAGCCACTCCATGTGAATTCTATTAATAATTTTATATATGGCTGTTCAAAACCTGAGGGTCAGCCGTGTCACAGAAAAAGATCATCAATGGAATCATTCTGTTTGGATGGGGATTCATGTAGGGATGCTCCAATCCGCCTTTTTTGCCTCTGATACCAATTCCGATACCTAGGGTTTTTTATTATTGGCCGATACAGATACCGATCCAATACCAGTTAAGTTTTTTTCCCCATTTAAATAAATGTAGAATTTATATATCTATGTGTGTGGAACTGATAATCATTCTTTCACAATTTATTAGATACAGACTTCTTCATTATAAACAAAAATAAAATAATAAATATGAAAAACTATAAGCCTATGCATATTTGTAATCTATGGCAAAATGCATCATAAACTAGGTTAGTGGATAATTCAGCAGCAAAAGTTATTTTAGAAAAATCAGTGCACAATTTTAGAAATCCAAACATTTAGTGAAAAAACTATTTTGTGGGGAACAAATAAAAGTGTTGCACTAAATATGGTAAAATGTTACACATTGCTATTTGTATTATTATAAAATCCATTCATTTAAAACATTCATGAATGTATTTATATATAAGTATATACTATAAAATTAAAAAACATTAATTTTAAATGTATAGCATATTTTTTAATAAGGCAACAACATATGATAGATACAATAGGACAAAACAAATGCAGTGCAGCACGTAGGTTTACAATGTGCGCATCCGCTGTGCATAATGATGCGCTTGAAGCAACATGGCATCACAGCTGACACCAAATTGCTTCAAGCGCATCATTCTGCACACCGGATGCGCACATTGTAAGCGCTTTGTGTTAAAAAGTGCAAAGCACAAAGGCAAGAGAGATTGATGCGCATTTTATTATATATGTGCAACAGTTATTGAGCCTTTTTGTTTTAACATTTTTAAATTTTAGTTACTGTGCACGTTAAAAACCATTTATAGTCTTTTCTACACCCATGTTTTGTTCTCACAGACACCTGGTAGCAAGTAACAAAACAACATTAAACTCTGGCAAGAAGTTAAAGTCCTTTTTGCAAATTCATAGACATGTATTTACAACTCAAGTATAATAATGGGAACACAGAACGATCTCGGTGAGAGCTTTACTGAGCTGACTGTGTAACGAGGGTTTAAAGGCTGAACGAATAACTGACAGCCACAGCAGAGAAAAGGGTTTGTGTGAACTTTCATGTAACGTAAGGACTTAAATATTCATATGAAACTTAGCTCACATTAAGCCAGCGGTTCTCAATTCCAGTCCTCGCGCCCCCCAGATCTGCATATTTTGCAAATCTCTCTTTGTTAACATCAGATTCAAATAATCAGCTTGTTAGAAGTGAGTTCCGTGCATAAACTGTGTTCCCATTGACATGCTCCCTACTCCCTGAACAGGGGAAATCTGTTGAAGTTTACCTCACTTCGGAACATTCATTCACGGATTTGCGCTGCGCAACTCTTCACACACGGACAAGTGTGACATCATATACCTCTGTAAATAAATACAATTTAAATTCACATCTCGCACACTTCAATGCACTTTGAATGGAACATATACGTTTGCTTCGAACTGGAATCATGGCGGAATATCCACTTCGCAGGGCATTTACATTCGAATAGAACAAACTTCTGAAGCAATAAGAGAAACGTACAAAATTTGCAGAGCAGGTGGAGCAAGGACTGGAATTGAGAACCTCTGCATTAAGCTTTTGTATGGCTTCAGAAGTAGTAACAGTATAATTCGCACAAAAAAATAAAAAAATAAAAAAAATCTCGGATTTGGATCAGCCCACTCTGACCAATTCCCGATCCAAGACAAATGGCAGTATCCGAGCCGATACCCGATTTGGATATTGGATCGGCGCATCCCTAGATTCATGGAGAAACAGATATCGGATACAAGTCATATCTTAAGTGTAATATAAACAGGCGGCACAAAAAATCTGATACAGTCAAAAGATCGGATCTGTGCATTAAGCCTTGTAGTATGAACACAGCCTCTCTCTCTCTCATCTTGGAGATATTAAATGTGTTCTTTTTTTATTCTGGAATAGGTTTACACACACACACACTCTCTCTCTCTAATACAGGGAATGCTTTGGAATTACAGACATTTATTTCATGGTGTTTTAAAGGATGCATTTCTTTGTTTTTTCTGCCTCTAGAGAAAGTTACAGTGGACAGTGATTTAGAGGAGTCTAATCATTTCTGTCTGAAAGCTAACAATTATGTCATGTGCCCTAATTAACAGCATTTAAGTACATTTTGTTGTGGAATGTCTAGTGGACACTTTAAGAAACTGCATAACACATAAATTAGGAAGTGAGTAGCTGAACACATGGCTGGTGTGTGTCATTCAGATGGGGTGCTATTTAGAGATGGTCCTCACTGCAGAACACAAGATCCAGATCCAACTCCTCCCACCTTACATATACCTAAACCTACCCGTCTCCACCCACTGATCCCTAAACCCAGCCATCTCCAGCCCTAAACCTACCAATCTCCACCCTCTAGATGTGGATCCAACCACGCCCCCTGGTCTTGTGTTCTGCAGTGAGGGGCTACTGGCTTTTTATGTAATCCTCACAGATCCTTGCTTTGAAGGTTTTTCTTCTGTAAGTTTCTTTTTTAATTTGTTTTGGGTGATTATATATTTCTGATATTAATGTGTAGAATAGGTAATTGTCATTTATATACATAGCATGCTATCTTAAGTTTTTTCAAAGCAAATCGTAAATATTCTTGGAGATGTGTAAAAATGTATTTTAATATGCAGATATGTGTAAAATTAACAGCATTCTTGCAACCTGTATATTATTATTTGTGTTATTTGAACATATTTTAGTCATTAGACTAACTAGATATTGTAATATTTCCTTAAGTTTCACTCTGGTCCATTGCAGTTCATCCTAGCTGCAATAAATGCTGGACTTAAAACTTGCATTTCATGACTTCATAATGGATAGAGTTTAACTTGCTGTCAAACTTCAGAAATCTTGACCATAAAGGGAGGACAATACAGTGAAAAGCTATTAGAAAGCGTCTGAAAAGCAAGCATCAAAATAAGTTATGGAGGACAAACAACATATCTAAACAAAGCAAAGCTTCATCAGTTAGTTCTAAGAGTACCTCTTCTAGATCTTCAGCCAGTAATGCAGCAGCAAGAGCAAGAGCTGTGTGCATCATTTGCAGAGAAAGAGCTGGCCATGAAAAAAGAAAAAGCGAGGTGAGAATCAGAGAAAGCCACATTGGAAGCTACACTGGAAGCATTACAAAAAGAAAAGGAGGTGCCAGCTGTGCAGGCTGATGCTTAAATTCTAGAGGCTGAAGCAGAGGTGGGTGGATACCACAGTGATTACAAAAGCAGTTCAGACACACTCCTCTTCTGTAAGGGGCATGCTGCCCCAGGCTCCACTATTTTAGAAGGTCATTACTTTAAAGCAGTGTATTGGGAAATTTTTGTTAAAGGCTACTGGTTGTTACTGCAGTGAGTTGGTACCCAGTTAAACTTGCAACAACAAGACACTTGATTATTATTATTTTTAACCCATGTAAGCCCACCGGCAACTATAGTTGCTGCAGTTTATAGTTGTCATTTTCCTTTTGTAATTATTTTTCTATGTTTCCTTTGTTTTCTATTATCAATGTTTTATTTCTCAATGACATGCAAGAAAACAACCAAATAAAGGGTTTCAAGAAAAATAAAAGGTATTGACTTCCTTCCTGTCACATGAGGCTGTCAAGTTCCTACCATAGACTGTATAAAAACATGGACGTAGTGTCCATGACGTCACCCATAGACTCCTGAAGAGCGGTTTTGAAGCTCAAAGTGTGCAGAGCGGGCCGTCGCCATCTTGGCAACTCTCCCGGATAATCGAAAATTGGCAAAAAGGCGGGAGCTGGTTGCTGAAGCCACGCCCACCTAGCGCAACGGCAGTGTCAGCAGTGGCAAACCACCTGTCACTCACGTGGCCACGCCCTTAATTATGCAGAACTTTAAGGCTTAATATAATTTGAACGGATGAGTTATAAAAAAATTCACCCCCCTCACAGTTGTCATGAAGGGCAAAATTAGCTATATAGACCAAAATAATTTTTTGCACCAGGCTGTAAACATGTTTTTCTATGGGATTGACTCCCTTCTGCAGCCAGCATCAAACAGCCAGTCGATGAATTACAGTTTTAGTCACTTCCTTGTTGGCTTCACGCAAGAGAGCGGGAGGATGCCGCTCAGTTCCTACCCCTACTTCCAGGAAGCATGGCGAAGGCAAACCCTCCCAAAGAATTGTAATTTTCAAGTTACTAATAAGTATTTTTTGTTGACACAGTATATATATCTACATAATCATGAAGGTCTCTAGAATCATCCACAGAAAACAAATCTTCTAAGACAGGGGTGGGGAACGTTGATCCTGGAGGGCCTGTGTCCCTGCAGAGTTTAGCTCCAACTAGGGCTGTGACGGTATGGGATTTTTTCTTACCGCGGTGATGAAGCAACAAGAATCGCGATTTGGCGGTTAAACGAGCCCCCCCCCCCCCCACACACACACACAAAATCCCCCGGCGGCCGCGTCAGACACTCAAGAACGCATGCAGCTTGTAATGGAAATGAATACAATGGAAATTAATAATTATAACGCAGTATTCTTTATTAACAAATAAACAAATAACAGTAACAGTTATACTTAATAGTAAATATTAATAATTAACTAATGATTAGGCTAAAGTTAAACTTTCTTCTTAATAATTATAAAGCAGTATTCTATTATAAACTAATAAACAAATTAAGATTTATATTAAATTGTAGCTAAATATTAATAGTTAACTATATAGGCTAAACATGAACAACCTTTTTTAAAGTGCAAAATAACAAAACAAAAAGTGAACAAGTGTTTGTCTGTTGGGCCGCTTAAGTGAATCGTGCTGCTGCTTTTATTTTTCCGTCTTCATGTTGCGTGACAGGAAAACCAACATGTTAACCTTGTCAGGTTTCAACGAGGATCTTAAACTGACATCTCTACTGTACAGTAGACCTTAATTTGATAGGGAATAAATCTGTCAAATCTGTCAAAAGGAGGAGATGAGAGAGCAATCTTTCCACAGCTCTACTGCCCCTCTTCTGTGTCTGCTTTTGCTTTAACTTCCATCAATCACACAAAAGGAAGAATGGAAAGATAAAGAGCTAATGCATGGGATTAATTGATGTACCATATTTTTCGGACTATAAGTCGCACCTAAGCATAAGTTGCATCAGTCCAAAAATACGTCATGACGAGGAAAAAAACATATATAAGTCGCACTGGACTATAAGTCGCATTTATTTAGAACCAAGAACCAAGAGAAAACATTACCGTCTACAGCCGCGAGAGGGCGCTCTATGCTGCTCAGTGCTCCTGTAACCTACCCCTGAAAACATCGGCTGCATATTTTACTACCTGCAGCTTGTAATCTGCAGAATAGGATTTTCTTTTTTGGGGGCATTTTGTTTGCATTCAGTCTTTCTCAGTTGTCTTTAAGTTAATATTTCAGTTGACAGTTTTCAGTTAATGTTTTCAGGGGTATGCTACAGGAGCACTGAGCAGCATAGAGCGCCCTCACGTGGCTGTAGACGGTAATGTTTTCTCTTGGTTCTTGGTTCTAAATAAATGTGACTTGGTTCATTTCTCTTGGTTCATGTCAAATTAACTTTGATAAATAAGTCGCACCTGACTATAAGTCGCAGAAAAAAAAGTATGACTTATAGTCCGGAAAATACGGTAGATAGTCTTTTTCTCCCTTTTATGACATTATATCTTGTAAGAGGCAAAATATTGAGGTTTGGATGCATTTCATTCTAATTGGTCAAGGACCCTAATTCTTTTTATGACTAGTAGCTTATGATTCCATTATAATGCTGAAATTCAGACAAGTTTTCATCCCAGTTTACATTTACATATATTATATCAAATTAGTATATGAAATCACCTACTACAGTCAGCCATTGAATACTATGGGCCCTAAAAAAATGCATAATTTTCTTTCAGCTATACCTTTTTTTATATAGATGTAATATTTTCTTCATTCTATTTATTTTTATTTAACTAATACACCTCTAAGAATGAAAACACCTGCATGTTCAACAATAAGTAAATAAATAAACAAACAAACAAAAAAACAATTGGGTGTAGCCTACACATGATAATTATCTTAAAAAGCATATATTTTAAAATGAATATCATTAATTTCATGAATATCAAGGACTAAATCAATATGTGCCTATTCATAAAATATGTGATATTTTACATATTTACATCATGAAGTATAGCATGCAAATATGTTTATGTAAATTTATAAAACTACTTGTACCTTCACTGCTTATGTAAGGGAAAGTTCAACCAAAAATGGAGACTGTGTCATCATTTAGTCTCCCTCAAGTTGCAAACCAATGATTTTCTCTCTTCTGTTGAGCAAAAATATGATATTTTTCTGAATGTTGGTAACCAAACAGTTAAATGCGTAATTTTCTTTCAGATATACCTTTTTTATTATACAGATGTAATATTTCTTAATTCTATTTATTACTCTGTTGGGTCACCCTAATGGCTGCTCTTTGTTCTGCACTATGTTCCACCATTTTAAGACAAACAGATTTGTTGTGTTTTCATATTCGAGAGATTATAAGGTAGATGCAGCCATTTTTTGGGTTTGCATCAAATCTTCTTCGACTTTTATGCATGATAAATTTCTTTATGAATAAAGATTGACCTGTTGAAAGCAGTTATTTTGAGTTAGATGCCAAATGCTGTCCTCCTATTCAAATTTGACATTGAAAGTGCATACAACATATTTGCCCACCAGCAACTATAGTTGCCGCACAGTCAAATACAATTTTCAAGAAAAAAAAAAAAAAAAAAACCTGGGGAAAATAAATGCAGAATATGTTCATATAGGACACTATTAACATGACTATATGCATGAAACCATTCAGACAAATTTGTCCACAAATGGGTTGGCTCATCTGGTTATTGGAAATGCTGTTTCTTGGAAATACTACTTCTAGCACGTTTAGGATAACATGTGTATGAACTTGGCATGTTACCCGAATATCTGCAAACGTGTTTTTACATACAGTATCTTTAAAATCTTTTTCAGGTACTGCATTAAAAGGGGCTTGCTGCTCCTCTCTGCTGCTTATAAAGAAGAGCACCCCTTTCGATGCTACTCTCCTCCTGTAAGGGGCATGCTGCCCCAGTCTCTGCCATCAATTTTTAGGGCTATGGTTCATGTAGGGAGGATTATTGCTGGTCTCCCTGCTCATTCATGACGGGCTACATGGATGGACATGGATGGGCATGGAGTTTTTTTGCCCAGAACAGAACCTTACTGCCAAATCCAAACTATATGCTAAGTGTCAATCATTTTGACGATAGTAGTCTTGACAGAAATGTTTACACAGGCATTCAAGAGTTATGCTTAAGTTGTTTGTTATACTTATTGGTACTAAGTTTTAAGAAATTGTTTAGAATACAATGTTTATGTCATTAAGGGTTTTTGGATTTTATTTTTTGTCGTTTTACACTCATACTAGTGTTTCCTTTGAACACAGGCATGGAAGAGTTTTAAAAAAGAGTTAGTTGTTGACTCACTGACCTAATAATTTAATGAGTTTTGAGAAATGGTTTAGATTACAGATCTGATGACATGTTTGTAAAATATTAAAAAAAAATGCTTTTTACAAACAATACTTTTACTTTGTATTAAATAGAATGTTTATTAAATAAAAAAAAAATTGAGCTATTTTTTGTTTGGAGTTCCTATTCTATTAAAAATAGATTTTCTTTTTAAAAAACGGCTTTTAAAAATGGGCTGAAGTCAGTTTACTATTTTGTAATAACTTTATAAAAAGGATAAAATGAGTGTGAGTTTGGTCCCTGGTTGTGTGTGTGGCAGATAGAGCTGTAGTCAAGTCCAGCTTTGTCGAGTCCAAGTCAAGTCCAAGTCCAAAAGTTTCGAGTCCAAGTCAAGACCGAGTCCAAATGAGAGAAAAAAAAGGATCCTCTTCAAGACCACATACTTAACTAATGTATTTGATGCGAGAGACAGCATATTTCCTATTCTAAGAAAATAATTTTACATTAAAGCTGCAAGCAGCGATGAAAGGGCCCTCGCACCTGGGCTCACCACCAACCGGTGGCCATAGGAGAACAGCGAACGTTGGGCCATATGCTTATAAAAAGGTAAATATTTGTGCCACATTTCCTGCTGCCAACTGGTGGCGCTATGATTATAACTGAATATCGGCATGTAAATGTCTTCAGGACTCTTACCAAACATGCAAAGTTTCGGGCAGATCAGACATTGCATGTTTAAGTTAGTGTAAAATAAGTAATTTCCTGTTGCCAGCAGGTGGCGCTAAGACTATAAACAATTATTGGCCTAAAGATGAGTTCAGGCCAGGACCCATATCAAACACAAGAACTTTGGGCAGACCGGATATTGCATGTTTAAGTTAGTTTAAAACAAGTAATTTCCTGTCGCCAGCAGGTGGCAGTATGATTATAACTGAAATATTGGCCTTAAAATCTGTTGAGACTAGGAATCTTATCAAACATGTGAAGTTTAGCGCATATCAGACATTTCATGTTTAAGTTAGTTAAAATAAGTCATTTCCTGGTGCCAGCAGGTGGCGCTATAATTATAATTGAATATTGGCCTTTAGATGTGTTCAGGCCAGGACTCTTATAAAACGTGTGAAATTTGGGGCAGATTGGGCATTGTATGCAAGAGTTACAACAACTTCCTGTTTCATTGTATTAATAGCATCCTTTAGCACATAGTAAGTGTTGCTAGCATGTTTGAGAATATTTCTATCATGATTAGCACACAATGGCATATTTTACGGTGTTGCTAATAGTGCATAAAAGTATTAAAACGTCACTTCCTGTTGTCAGTAGGTGGCACTATAACTATAACCAAATATGAGCATGTAGATATCTTCAGGCCAGGACTCTAATCAAACTTGTGAAGCTTGAGGCAGATTGGACATTGTATGCACGAGTTACAGTAATGTTCTACTTCACTGCATTAATAGCATGCTTTAACACGGAGCTAAGTGTTGCTAGCATGTTTAAGCATACTTCTAGAATTTTGCCAGCCTATTTAACACATTGATGCTTTTTATTATTTTGCAAGGAGTCCATAACAGTGTTAAACATGCCACTTCCTGTTGCCATCAGGTGGCACTATCACTATAATCAAATACAGGCATGTTGATGTGTTCAGGACAGGACTCTTGTGAAACGTGTGAAGTTTGGGGCAGATCGGATATTGCTAGCCTGAGTTACAGCAACTTCCTTTTTCACTGCATTAGTAGCATGCTTTATCACTTAGCTAAGTGCTACTGGCATGTATAAGTATGTTTCTAGCATGTTGCCAGCCTATTTAACACTTGTTGACACTTTTTAATATGTTCCTAGGAGTCCATAACAGTGTTAAACATGACACTTCCTGTTGCCAGTAGGTGGCGCTATGACTATAAGCCAAATAAGGGCATGTTGATGTGTTCCGGACAGGACTCTTGTCAAACGTCTGAAGTTTGGGGCAGATTGATCATTGCTTGCCTGAGTTACAGCAATTTCCTTTTTTATGGCATTAGTAGCATGCTTTAGCACTTAGCTAAGTGCTACTAGCATGTATAAGTATGTTTCTAGCATGTTGCCAGCCTATTTAACACTTGTTGACACTTTTTAATATGTTCCTAGGAGTCCATTACAGTGTTAACCATGTCACTTCCTGTTACAAGCAGGTGGCGCTATGTCTATAACTGAATTTGGGAATGGGTGTTTGTTCAGGGCATAACACCTATCAAACGTATGAAGTTTGAGGCAGATCGGACATTGCTTGCCTGAGTTACAACAACTTCCTGTTTCATAGTATTAGTAGCATGCTTTAGCACTTCGTTAATGTTGTTAGCATGTTTGAGAATATTTCTAGCATGTTTAGCGCACAATGGCATATTTTTTTGTTTGCTAATAGTGCATATCAGTGAAAAACATGTCACTTCCTGTTGCCAGTAGGTGGCGCTATAGCTATAACCAAATATGAAGATGTAGATGTCTTCAGGCCAGGACTCTAATCGAACTTGTGAAGTTTGAGGCAGATTGGACATTGTATGCTTGAGTTACAGTAATGTTCTATTTCACTGCATTAATAGCATGCTTTAACACTGAGATAAGTGTTGCTAGCATGTTTTAGTATGCTTCTAGAATTTTGCCAGCCTATTTAACACATGTTGATGCTTTTTATTATTTTGCAAGGAGTCCATAACAGTGTTTAACAAGACACTTCCTGTTGCCAATAGGTGGCGCCATGACTATAACCGAATACGGGCATGTTGATGTGTTCAGGACAGGACTCTTGTCAAACGTTTGAAGTTTGGGGCAGATCGGACATTGCTGGCCTGAGTTACAGCAACTTCCTTTTTCACTGCATTAGTAGCATGCTTTAGCACTTAGCTAAGTGTTGCTAGCATGTTTTAGTATGTTTCTAGCATGTTTCCAGCCTATTTAACACTTGTTGACACTTTTTAATATGTTCCTAGGAGTCCATAACAGTTTTAACCATGTCACTTCCTGTTGCCAGCAGGTGGCGCTATGACTATAACTGAATTTGGTCATGAGTGCTTGTTCAGGACAGAACACCTATCACACATGTGAAGTTTGGGGCAGATCGGACATTGCTTGCCTGAGTTACAGCAACTTCCTGTTTCACGGTGAAACATCAAATTTTGTCAGGCCGCCAGGGACACACCCCTTGACGAAAACTCAAAACCTACGCAATTTAACATCACAAAGGTCTTATGATGACCCTCACCAAATTTGAAGACAATCCGATTAAAACTGTAGGAGGAGTTCGTCAAAGTACGAGGTATGGAAATGGCAAAAACTGCACAAAAATCATACAGGAAATTCAAAATAACTTACTTCCTGTTGGGTTTTGGATTTTGTACCAAGAGACTTTTTTGTAGATAATGGTGTGCTATACGTGTGTACCAATTTTCATGCATGTACGTGAAACGTAGCTCGAGGTGCACTCCGTTGAAATTTAATAGGTGGCGCTATCGAGCCATTTTGCCACACCCACTTCTGAAACCTAAATCAGATGTAAATTTTCGCCAGTTCTGATGCGTGTGCAAAGTTTTGTGAGTTTTGGAGCATGTTTAGGCCCTCAAAAAAGCGACTCATTGCGGAGAAGAAGAAGAAGAAGAAATATAGCTGCAAGCAGCGATGGCGGGCTCAAGCCATCAGCGCAAACGCCACCCCGGTGGCATCAGGTAAACTGTGGTAATCAGGTAAACCCGCTGGGCACATGCATTTACAGTAACCCTCTGGCAGTCAGGTTTTAAGGGATACAGCAATTAAAGGGTTAATCCGAACCATCAAGACTTTGAAATCACACACACAGAACAATATTCATTAAGAAACTGAAATTAAATGATTAATAATCTATTTATTTGAACCCTTGCTATCTTCTATTCTAATAAAAGTCTTGGCTATGGAACCTCTGTAATACAGTTGGCTAGCTGGATGCAAATAAAGTTTTTTCCCCTGTTTGCTATTTCACATTCCTGTCATTGAAGCGTTGTGGGCAAAGACACAGAAGGTAACTGAAACAATGTGGTTTAAGTCAAGGTGATCATAAGGGGTCCAAGCACAATGGTTTGTGTAGATGATGCAGTTACACAATGGACTTGTCTCTTTTCAAGTAAATTATTATATGCACAACATGAAAATAGATAACAAATATAGTGTCCCTTCTTCACTTTCTCAGTAATGCGTGATAACTTGAGAAATATGTTGTCAATACTATTAAAATAAGATATAATGTAATGGTATTTAGGAGATGATAGTTTTTGCATAATTACTATATTGGGCTTTATTAAAGTTCATGAAAAAAAATGAATGTATATGCATTTTTTTTATGCACATAAATGAAACATTTCCAAGTCTTTGAACAGATCTTGAAGTATTTGCTATCCTGTGGCGCCATCGTGTGGAAAACATTAGCATTGTGGCCTTCATTTCTGAACAACATTATGAAAGGGGCCAGTATTTTTTGAATGATTACAAATATTAAATGATTCTTGTTAAAGCAAAATAATAATAATAATAATAATAATAATAAATACATGAATACATACACACATACAAAAAAAAAAACAAAAAGCAGCCAAAACAAATGATTTTCTGTTTTTTATAGATTAAAATTGAAGACAGAAAGCAGCTGGTAAATGCAGTCACTTTAATATTCAAATCCAGTATCATGATCCACTTCAGATTTATTTCTCAACAGTTTATATTCACGTGGCTGTTTTCGTTTATATTCGCCAGGCTATTATGTATTTTGAAATAATCTTGTACTTGATTTGTTCGTTCTTGCGACGAAAAGCCAGAATAAGCGTCCTCTAGAGCTCGAGAGATCGATGTTATTCTGCCCTTAGACTGTCTCGCGCTTCAAATAGTCATTTTCACAATTAAACAGCTCACAAACACCTGAATTTAGCTCTTGTTGTGTTCTAATGGGTGGATTGTGTGCATTCGCAGTAATATTTTATTTTAAAAAGCTCTTAAAACTATAAAAATGCTTTTATTGTGAGCTCGTGAGACTGCAGGCGCTGATGCAGCGGTGATTTCTCTCTGGTCTTTCTCACTGATCTCCGGCCAAACATCAATTATTAATGAGAGCTGACCCGGTAATAATAACATATTTTGGTTCAGCTTGTCAGTGTGAATGAAACGTGTATTTATTTGTCCGTTCTCGCCGAAAAACCATCACCGTGTTCTGGAGCGCAGAGCAAACGATGTGATGTTCAGCCCTTAGACAAAGAAAATCTCACAAGCACTCATAAACACTCATTTTCATCTCTATAATATGCTCTTCTAATTGTTTTGTGTTAATTCGCCGCAGTGTTTTAGTGTAAAAGGCTGTAGTTTCTGTATGTAGAGTTTTTTCCCTTCAAGTGTTCAGAAGTCTCGCGCTGTCAGACAGGCTGCAGCAAATATTTAATTTTAACACTCACAAACATCTGAATTTAGCTCTTGGTGTGTTCTAATGTGTGGATTGTGTCCAATCGCCGTAATATTTTATTTTTAAAAGGTCTTAAACAAGAATAAACTCGTTTGTTGTGAGCTCGTTGAGACTGCACGCGCTGACGCAGCGGTGGTTTATCTCTGGTCTTTCTCACTGTTCTGGCCAGACATCAATTATTAATGAGCCCTGACCCGGTAATAATAAGATGTGTTGGTTTAGCTTGTCAGTGTGAATTCAATTTATTTATTTATTTGTATTTTTAACCGATTTAAAAGTGAAACTAAGGGAGACTCCTCCCTCTCAGTCCCGGGAATTGCTCCTGTAGAGGCGCAATTTCTCTCAGACAATGGAAGTCTCAGCACACATACACTCATCACACAGAGTCAAAAATCCATATTCAAATCAAAATAGCCGACTTCCTGTTGGTCGTAGCTAATGACTGTAAATTAGAAAGTTGTCCGGCTTGATAAGAACAATATATGTACCGAGTCTGGTGTCTGTTGGTGTCATGTTATCTGCTTCAAAATCAACAGAAAATAATGTTCAAGTTTGACATGTTGCCATGGCAACAATATTATAGATATTAATATCCCCTCAATAGTTTTGTATCGGCCGTGTTTTGACATTATTCTGATGAAGTTTGAAGCAAATTGAGTAAAAATACGATGCTGAATTCAAAGCATTTTTAAAATGACACACTTCCTGCTGCCAGTTGGTGGCGCTATAACTTTGGATGCTAATAGTCACATCAATGTGATCAGCATCATAAAACGAACAAACCCCTGAAGTTGGATCAAGATCAGAAAATGTATGTGGATGTTATTAGACACTTCCTGTTTCTCATTTTTCGCCCTAATTTCAACGCCTCGCCACGGACAAACCGTTCGAGATATCAAAAATCCCCTGGCAATTTTGCATCCCCAATGTCTTGAGATCATGTTCACCGAGTTTCGAGGCATACAGTTGAAATTCCTCAGAGGAGTATTTCAAATTCCAGAGCATGTGTTTTTCACAAAACCTTAAATAGCCAACTTCCTGTTGGGCGGAGCTTATGACATGCAGTGCGAAAGTTGTTTGGTTTGATGAGATCTACATGTGTACCGAGGTTCAGATGTATACGTGCAAGTATGCATGATATATGGCCCTCAATATTCCAGGGGGCGCTGTGGAGCCCCTGTGCCACGCCCGTGTATCAGTCTCTGCCCGGTCCTAATGGCCGCAGGTTCCAGTGTGTGTGCCAATTTTCAAGACTTTAAGCATGTTAAGGGCCCCAAAAGCCCCCGAGACGTTAGAAAAAAATAATAATAATAAATATAGCTGCAAGCAGCGATGGCGGGCCCGAGCCGTCAGCGCAAACGCCACCCCGGTGGCATCAGGAAAACTGTGCCCAGCGGCACATACACAATAACCCTCTAGCTCAGGGGTGTCCAACTCTGTTAATGGCGATCGACTGTCCTGTAAAGTTTAGCTCCAACCCTAATAAAGCACACCTGAAGCAACTAATAAATGTCTTCAGGATTGCTTGAAAATTAAAGGTAGGTGTGACTGATTAGAGTTGGAGCTGAACTTTGCAGGACAGTTGATCACCAGGAACAGGATTGGGCACACTTAATTTAGCAGTTTGGATTTAAGGGATACAGCAATGAAAGGGTTAATCCAAACCATCAAGAGACACACACACAACACAACATATAAAACTTAAGTAACACTTCCAATAAGGTTTCAGTTATTAACATTAATTATATTAAATTACATTAACAACAATTGTATGGCATTTATTAATGTGAGGCTCTCTCTATCTGTCTTTCTCACACACACACACACACACAAAGAACAATATATATATATATTATTCTAAAATTATTCTAACACTTTTCAATAAGGATTTAGTTTTTAACATTATATAAGTTAACATGTACATCATTTATATAGCATTTATGAATCTTAGTTAATATTATGTTCAAAATGGATTACTACATTATTAATTAAAATTTATAGTTAATGTACATCAGTTACTGTACCATGAATTAACATATTATTTTTTTTACTAACACAAACAAATGCAGTAAAAATATGTTGTTAATACTTAGCTTGTACTAATGTTAAAGACTATATTATTTAACTATATCATTTAACACACACACATATATGTTAATTAAAGCTTAGTTAAAAAATATTTAAATACATTATTTACTAATACATTTTTTATTTACAGTTTTATTTTAAGATAGTTTATGTACTGTGAAATAACATTAACATTAATATTTTTACTGATAGGATTAACTAACATAAAAAAGATTAATAAATGATCTGAAAAATAGATTGTTCATTGTTAGTTCATGTTAGTTATTGCATTAACTAATGTAAACCAATGAGAGCTTATTATAAAATGTTGCCAACACTTTTCATGATCTATAACCATTTTTAAAAATCCTTTTAATGATCTATAAACATTTGTGAAATGATTATATAAAACTATATTAGCCGTCAAATTCATTAGCTTTTTAAAATACATATTACTTTTCTTTGAAAGATTTTTATAAATGATTTAAATGCTCTATACACGTTTCTACAACAATTATTTAAAAGTAATCCTATAGCGCCATCTAGTGGTGGTCATGATTGGTATTACACACTGCACGTTTGGTGTTGCTATCTGAACCAGTCAGAATGAAGGGCGCCTAAATGGAGCGCGAGAACAGAACATATGCCTCCGTAAATCCAGGTTCACACGCTCTCTGTTAATGCGTATTTTTTCCGAGCCCATGTTAATGGATCAGAGCGTTCACACTGCACACGGTAAAGGATGTGAACAAAAAAGGTTAGAAATAGAAAGGTGCGAAAAGAATGAATATCTAGCGCCTGAGCATAGAGAGAGTTGTGAGTTCGCAGGACACAGTTTGAGCAGATGAGACGCGTTTTAAGTGCGCGCGCTCTCTCCGAGCGAGAGCAGCATGTATATGAGCACGCGTGTCTGTTTTTGTGACAAAGAAAAGGAAATCTGTGTGCCAACGGATAGATTCGCGCTCGCGCATTATTTTAATGTGCTTTCGCGTTACAATAACTCGCTCTCGCTGCTGCTTCTGCACCGCATACACATACTGCATACGCACTGCAGACGGAGTACGTGTGAACCTGTATAATGTATAAAAAATCTATTTCAACACGAGGCACCACTACAATGAGCTCTATGACCAATGCATGGCAAGAAAACATGCCTAATAATTCAGCACTCCTGAATATAAGGAGTTTTTCACTTCCAGTCTTCAAGGACAATTATATATCACTCATAAATGAATTAATACCAAATGTATAGTATTTATTAAGACTGATGTGATTTGGAATTGGTAAAATGTGCTTGGAAAAAAATATAAGAATATCAATGTGACTAATTATTATGCACTCAACGAAAAAGCATTTTTAATGATTTTATTGATTTATAAGCATTTGTAAAATATTTTTGCCTGCATTACAGCTAAGTCTACGTTTTGTTTTTATATCTTTTTATGTTGCAATTAACATAATTCTTAACCTAATTATTTAAAATCATGTTGTCTGTGCCCTACAAATTGTACTAGGTTTTTTTTGTCCCTAAAACTGACAGAAAAGGATATGGCCTAAGAGATTTCTTAAGCTGTAATGATAAAAAACACAGAGAGAGTGGCCTCAGAGTGAGATCAGATGTCTGACAGTTTTTTAATTTTCTGTTATCCATACAGTGTTGTAAAGTCGTGAAACTATGCATATTTCCTCAGAATGACTTCTACTCTGTATGAAAAATGTTTGCAAGCTGCAGTTTAAAAATACAAGACAAGTAATGTTTCCCTTTTTACTGTTATTCAAAAAATCACCACGGCAAAACCGTTCAAGCTATCCAAAATCCATTCGCAATTTAGGTTCCTCAATGTTTTGTCATCATGTAGACAAAGTTTGGTGTGTATAGTGTAATTTTCCTCTGAGTAGTATGCATTAATTCACAGCAATATTTTTCCAAAAATCCACATTTAAACCAAAATAGCCGACTTCCTGTTGGTCGTAGCTGATGACTGTAAATTAGAAAGTTGTCCGTCTTGATAAGAACAATATATGTACCAAGTTTGGTGTCTGTAGCTAAAACTAACCCCCCGACTTTTGACAAAAGGTGGCGCTATAGAGTGCCTCCTCCACGCCCTTTCATGTGCTTTTTCCATTGTCTAGCTATCATTAATACTGATATGTGTTCTGAGTTTCATGTAATTCTGAGCATTTTATCTGCCTCAAAATCACCAGAATAAAATATTCAAGATTGACACGTTGCCAAGGCAACACTATATTAGATATCAATATCCCCACAACAGATTTACATCGGCCGTGTATTGTCATTATTCTGATGAAGTTTGAAGCAAATCGAGTGAAAATAAGATGCTGAATTCAAAGCATTTTGAAAATGACACACTTCCTGCTGCCAGTTGGTGGCGCTATAACTTTGACTCCTAATAGTCACATCTATGCGATCGGCATCATACATCGAACAATCCGATGAAGTTTGATCTAAATCAGGCGATGTATGTGGATGTTATTAGACATTTCCTGTTTCTCATTTTTTGCCCTAATTTCAACGCCTCGCCACGGACAAACCGTTCGAGATATCAAAAATCCCCTGGCAATTTTTCATCCCCAATGTCTTGAGATCATGTTCACCGAGTTTCATGGAGAATGGGTGGAAAACCTCAGAGGAGTATTTCAAATTCCAGAGCATGCTTTTTTTTAAACAGCCCTGAATAGCTGACTTCCTGTTGGGCGGAGCCTATGACATAGAGCGCGAAAGTTGTTCGGCTCAATGAGATCTATAAGTGTACAGAGTTTCATATAAATACATGCAAGTATGTGTGAGCTATGGTTCAAGATTTCTGACTGTGTTCCAGGGGGCGCCGTAGAGCCCCTGTGCCACGCCCGGGTCCCAGACTCTGCGGCGTCCTGATGGCCGCAGGTTCCAATGTGTGTGCCAATTTTCACAAGTTTTTTGAGTATGTTAAGGCCTCCAAAAACCCCCGGAAGGTAAAAAAAAAAAAAAAAAAAAAATAATAATAATAATAATCCTTAGAAAAACAATAGGGCCCTGTGCCCATTGGCTCGGGCCCTAAAAAAAAAAAATATAGCTGCAAGCAGCGATGGCGGGCTCAAGCCATCAGTGCAAACGCCGCCCCGGTGGCATCAGGAAAACTGTGCCCAGCGAGCACATGCATTTACAGTAACTCTATGGCAGTCTGATTTTAAGGATTCGGCAGTTAAAGGGTTAATCCAAACCATCAAGACTATGAAAGACACACACAGAGAACAATATATAATACTTTAATAACACTTTTTTTATAAGGTTTCAGTTATTAAGATTAACTAACATGAACAATAATTATATTGCATGTCAATGTCAGTTAATAGTCAAAACTTAAAAAAAAAATGATCTGTTAACATTAGTTAATGCACTGTGAACTAAAATCAACAAAAATTTATAAATTCTGTGGAAATATATTTTTCATGTTCATTTACTAATGTTTACAAATTAGACCTTATTTTAAAGTGTTACTAAAACCTTTATTGATTTACACTGTGTGCACAATTATTAGGCATGTTGATATTCAGATTTTTTTTTTCCAAGCACATTTTACCAATTCCCAATGACATCAATCTTAATAACTACCATTAATTTTGTATTTAATCATTTATGAGTGATATATTGTCCATGAAGGCTGGAAGAGAAAAACTCCTTATATTCAGGTGTGCAGAATTATTAGGCTTTTTTTACAGATGAAATAAGCCAAAAAAGAGTTTTAACTCGGACTGAAAAGTCAAAAATTATTAAATCCCCATGAGAATTATTCAAAACTATTGCAATATAGAAATTGCTAAATTTCGACATGACCATTGGACAAAAAAATGCTGACTGGGACAGTGGAGTTTGAAAAAAAAAAAAAGGTGGAGAAAAGACACAAGTTAACTGCAAAAGAATTAAGAATTAAGACTTTTCAGAATAGAAGATGGAATAAAAATGTGCTCCCCAAACTTACTGCCAGATTCTGGAACAGGGGTCAGGAACCTTTTTTGACCAAAAAGCAAAATTTTTATTTTTGGTTAAGAGCCATTTTTCCAAAAGGGCATATATATATATATATGTGCTTGGAAAATATCATCTGAATATCAAGTGCCTAATAATGATGCACGCCGTGCAAAGAATTCTTAATGATTTTATTGATCTATAAGCATTTGTGAAATATTTTTGCCGGCATTACAGCTTGGTCTTCATCTGTGAGCTTATCTGTTTTACTGTTACATCATGAGTTGTGTAAATTCAGATAAATGTCATGTCACAGGATGTCATAGGTCAGTATTTAAATGAGTTTGAAATTATTATTATTATTATTATAAACCTATGCAATTATATATATATATATATATATATATATATATATATAATTGCATAGGTTTATAATAATAATAATAATAATAATTTCAAACTCATTTAAATACTGACCTATGACAGTATTGAAATGTATATATATATATTTTTTTTACATATATATATATATATATATATATATATATATATATATATATATATATATATTGAAACACACACACATAGCCTATATTAGGGGTGTATTGATTCATCGATATGGATCGATGCATCGATAGCACCTAAAAAAACCCACCTAAATAACCTTTGTAACATCAAAAACGATTAATCTATATTTAGTTTTAAACAGTGATGTCTATGCAGTTATTTACGTTTGATATATTAGGGGTGTATTGATTCATCGATATGGATCGATGCATCGATAGCACACGTACAATATATCTGTTATATAAATAGGCAGCTTATTTGGCACTGTCTACATTTTCACATAATGTCCGTCAACGGCTGCATTCTCGTTCAAACTCACCGATTAGGACTCGGTATAAGGCACAAGGTGAGCATATAAGACGCTCGGGATTGTTCGCGGGACAGTCGAGCGCTGTGTGTTTCACCGCACACATCTGAAGCGCGTGCATGCACACAGACAGCCGCACGCGCGAATACTAAACTGAGCTATCTTCCGCTTTTTTTGTGCATGGATCAATAAATACATAATTACATCTAAATGCGCGTTTTGGGGAATATCCTAGTAAACACAGTCGGTTAGGCATATGTCTTAACGTTAACAGTTCAGAAATAAAAGGCATGTGTATATTAAACCCGTGATTGGTTCTTAAAGTGAAAGCATTATAATAAATCTAATGCTGTCAAAGAAAAATACAAGTGCTCACTGCTTCTGACTAAATAACCTTTGTAACATCAAAAACGATTAACACATACACTCAGCGCACACACATTCTTCACAGGGCAATGGCAGAGTCATCAGAGTGACTCCTCCTCCAGCCCCCTCCTTTTTCTCACACAGAGAGAGTGGCCTCAAGAGTGAGATCAGATGACTGACAGTTTTTTAATTTTCTGTTATCCATAGAGCACTGAAAAGTCGTGAAACTATGCATATTTGCTCAGAATGACTTATCCTCTATATATAAAAATTTTGAAGTGTTTGGAAGCTGCACTTTAAGAAATATAAGACAATTTATGTTTACTTTTTTACTGTTATTTCAATAAATCACCACGGCAAAACCGTTCAAGCTATCCAAAATCCATTCGCAATTTAAGTTCCTCAATGTTTTGGCATCATGTAGACAAAGTTTGGTGTGTATACTGTAATTCTCCTCTGAGCAGTATGCATTAATTCACAGCTATATTTTTCCAAAAATCCATATTCAAATCAATATAACCGCCTTCCTGTTCATCGTAGCTGATGACTGTGAATTAGAAAGTTGTCCGTCTTGATAAGAACAATTTATGTCCTGAGTTTGGTGTCTGTAGCTAAAACTAACCCCCTCACTTTTGACAAAAGGTGGCGCTATAGAGTGGCTCCTCCACGCCCCTTCATGAGCTTTTTCCATTGTCTGTCTATCATTTATACTGATATGTGTATTGAGTTTTATGTAATTCTGAGCATGTTATCTGCCTCAAAATCACCAGAACAGAATATTCAAGTTTGACACGTTGCCATGGCAACACTATGTTAGATATCAATATCCCCACAACAGATTTACATCGGCCGTGTTTTATCATTATTCTGATGAAGTTTGAAGCAAATCGAGTAAAAATAAGATGCTGAATTCAAAGCATTTTGAAAATGACACACTTCCTGCTGCCAGTTGGTGGCGCTGTAACTTTGAGTCCTAATAGTCACATCTATGCGATCGGCATCATACATCGAACAAACCAATGAAGTTTGATCAAACTCAGGTAGTGTATGTTGATGTTATTGGACATTTCCTGTTTCTCATTTCTCGCCATAAATTCAACGCCTCGCCACGGACAAACCGTTCGAGATATCAAAAACATCTTCGCAATTTAGCATCCCCAATGTCTTGAGATCATGTTTACCAAGTTTTGTGGCGAACGGGTGGAGTTCCTCAGAGGAGTATATCAAATTCCAGAGCATGTGTTTTTCACAAAACCCTAAATAGCCAACTTCCTGTTGGGCGGAGCTTATGACATGCAGTGCGAAAGTTGTTTGGTTTGATGAGATCTACATGTGTACCAAGTTTCATATGTATACGTGCAAGTATGGATGATATATGGCCCTCAATATTCCAGGGGGCGCTGTAGAGCCCCTGTGCCACGCCCGTGTACCAGTCTCTGCCCGGCCCTAATGGCCGCAGATTCCAAGGTGTGTGCCAATTTTCAAGACTTTTTAAGCATGTTAAGGGACCCAAAAGCCCCCGAACCCTTGGAAAAAAATTAGAGGAATAAAGAAAGAAAAAAAAAAAAAAAAAAATTAATCCTAAGGAAAACAATAGGGCTCTTCGCCCTCCAGGCTTGAGCCCTAATAAACGGAGCAATTCCAAGAGGGTCCTCGCACTGCAGTGCTCGGGCCCTAATTATTATTTGTAATGATCAAAAAGCATTTGCAAAGTAACAACTCTGTAGGACAGGGGTCTCCAAACTAGATCCTGGAGGGCCAATGCCTGCAGAGTTTAGCTCCAACTGGCCTTAACACTATCTGGATGTTTCTAGTGTGCATAGTAAGAGCTTGATTGGCTGGTTCAAGTGTGTTTAATTAGGGTTGGAGCTAAACTCTAAAGGACACCGGCCCTCTAGGACCGAGTTTGGAGCTGTAGGGTCAAATTATTTTTATGTACTTTATTACCATTTTATTTACTTTATAATGCTGTTGTTGCTGACATTATGTCTGTGGTCAAAAATTAAAATGACTGATGCCTTGGCGCAGCACACACACGCAAAGCTCGGGATATGAAAAATGCGCGCAGTTAAGGTTAGAAGGGATACGTTTGGCTCTACTGGGCATGCGCACATAAATACAGCGAAATTTTTGTCATACTGTACTAGGGCTTGTCGGAAACAATCGACTACTCAAGCATGTATTAACCATAATGCAAACAAAGAGTTTGCAAGTGCGTGAATTTTAGGATTACAATATTGCGTGGAGCTGTTACTTTCTATGACCTTATCTATGTTGCATGTAAAAAATAAAATATGTAATGTAATAATTTGGGGTGTGCCTAAAGCCTAATACCTGGATAATGGCTTCAAAAATGAATAACGGACGAGGAATAATTCTGCCTGAATATTCGGCTGAAGCTGGGACAGTCCGGTGTTGGCTAGATAACAGTTGAGTCATGTGATCAGCGCAATAGTATACACAGACCTCTAAAGTCACGAGTGTGAAGTGAATGAATGTACACTTTATGAGTGAAAAGAGCGCAAATCAAACACCGCATTAGTGTTTCCTCTCTGTGCAGCTCTCAGAAATCAGAGCTTGGCAGGAGTAATATCACCTATAATAATACATCATACACGTTATATTATTTGTATATATTTAAAAGGCAATGATTTAAACCTTAGACTACGATATAAAACAAATGAATGGAACAAGCACAGCGCGCTCACCAATCAAACAGCCGCGTTGCGCATCTCAGTCTCTCAAAAACCAAACCAGATCTCTCTCAAAAGTAGGCTAATAATCAGCGTAGATACGGATACATTTTCTACTTGTCCTACATGTTTGCATCTTTATCTTTTGCTGGTTTGCGCGGCACACGCACATTTGTTAAGTGAAGTTCACTAAACATTAAGACTCGCTTAAAGAGTTCTGCGTAATGAAAATGTGCGCATTGAATGGATTCAGTCGTGTTCAAATAATCACTAAATGTTTGTCATGACATCTCTCTGCTTGCATGATAAATATTATTTTAGAAATTAATAGTTATTTTAGTTTAACACGTCATACTTGTTCAGTGATAACTATGAAAAAAAAAGATAAAAAGCCATAACGGTCTTGTCAAGTAACTGTACGACGTTGTATCCGAATGCAGATACGAAAAATGTTGTGATTGCTACAGATACAAATACTGGCTGTTACATGAAAATTTAAATATGTAATGTCATAATTATAAAGTTTTGCAAATTTACATATGTAATTGTTGCATAAGGCTATAAATAAATAAGCAATTATTGATAAAAAAACAAAAAACAATTTAATGTGTTTTCATTTACAATAGCATGAACCACGAGTAGTCGAGTAACTCAAGTATTTTTTTTAAAAAAATCGACTAGTAGAAATCAGTAGTCTTGCAACCCCTATACTGTACAACATTAATAAGTATTTCATTATTGGTAATTTTAAGGCTATAGGTGTAGACATAAATAAAACACAATCTAACAGGTAGAAAATTAAACTAGAAACATCTAAACTTCAGAAGGCAGCAAGTGCGCCGTTGGTCATGCACATCCTTTCCCATGACAAAACTGAAAGCTAAGCCAAGATGGAGAAACAGCTGATCATAGCTGTACAAGGATAGCCATTTTTAAAATCAATTTATTAGCAGAGCTACTGCAAGGGATTTTTAGTGCTGGAAATCCATTTATTCTTTGCTGAAACTTCTGCGTCTTCATGGAGAGCAGGTCATGGTTGCTTAGCAACAGCAGACGCCACTGGAGCGCAAGCATAATGCGCAGACTACAGAGTGCTTTGGAAAAAAGGAGAAAGCGGCGCGCCTAACGTTTTCAGTCGCGACATGCAAATGTGGTTTTGTTTTGAAGGAGAATTTTTTTTTTTTTTTTGCTGGACTCGGTCGAGACCAACGAGAACATTTGGCAAGTCCAATGACCAAGTCCGAGTGCAAACACCAACGAGTCCGAGACAAGTCCGAGTGCAAACACCAACGAGTCCGAGACGATAGAAAAATGTCAGGCCTAGTGGCAGACCCCAGATATATGAAATGACCCCACAAGTAACCACTGTGTCAGGTTTATAACTTTTGTAGTGTAATATTTGTAATCTTAAGTGAGGCTTTTTGAGTTTGTCAAATTATTTTGTTTTAGGTCTGTAGGACCAATGTAGCAATTCTAACAGGTGACCCCTAAAATACATAAAAACAAGTGTGAGAGTGTGTGTGTGTGTGTGTGTGTGTGTGTGTGTGTGTGTGTGTGTGTGTGTGTTTTGTAGACCTACACTTCCGTGGTCCTGCTCTCATCCTGATCTCTCCTCCATGATCCACACTATAAACACACAAACACACGTTCATAAGTTCAAACTCACATATAATCAGACTGAGTAAATATTTTGTTTATTTGATGTGATGTCCGAGGGGAGGCTGTGAGCTCAGAATACAGCCAGAGATTTCCTCATATTCCTGGGACAGGAACAGTTACAGCTGATTAAAGTTCGATGGGATTTTTAATATGAAATCGATTGGATCTAATACAGCTTTTTTCTTATACAGATAATCTGATACGGTTGAATTGGAGATGTGAGATTAAAATGTAGATATAGAGGCCTCATTTTGCTTGGTCTTACTTTGATGAAATAAGAGCTGGTCTCACTATTAAGTACAGATCAGTCAGATATTGTAAGATGGACTTCAGGATTAAAATGGGTGGTTAAGGTGAGTTCTAAGCATCTTAAAAAGCCAAAAAATTGCAAAATAACATGGCATCGAGTGTACGGATGGTATTAACAGAGTGGTAGCCTGTGCGGAGAGTTTGGATGCATTTATAAGAATGTGGAGAGTAATGGGTCGTCTGGCATCCTGGCGAGAAGGTTGGGAACGTTAAATTTCTTTGATCAGGAGGGAGGTTTGAGAATGAGTTATTTCATGAGAGAGAGTGCTGTAAATTAGTTTGTGAGAAAACTTGACGATGACAGACCTGACTTGAAGGCCTTTAACACTGTTAAATGAAGGAGATAAAGGATGTGATAGAGAGGAGGGAGAAATCAGGAAAAAGCAGGATAAACGAGAGGTGAAATGCTTTAAAACATTTCCATGCTGTGAGGAAAGATTGGGGGATTCTGGGAGAAACTGCTTGGAGGAAAGAATAAAGAGATGTGTCAAGGAAAGATTTTAATGGATGTGTTAAGGCAATATTATGGCTTGTTTCCACCGAGCAGTAGGTTCAGTACAGTCCAATACAGTCCAATTTGGCTGATCTGGCTACAGTACCCTTCCTTGATAGGTGTGGTGTGTGCCAGAAATTAGTGATCGTCATCATTCTCATGAGAACAAGCGCAACATTGTGTTTGTGCACTCTGATGTAAACAAGCCCAACCAGTGGTGCAGCAAGTCAGGCCCAGGCACATATACAAAAACATCTGTATAGCCCCTAAACATTAAAGGTTATTGTGGACTCCAACGCTCCTTATTGTTGTCTTTTCTGAGGTAAATAACATTACAGGACTATTCACAGGCTGTTTTATTAACTGTATAAATGCTTGGAAATAATATTTCACGTTTTCAAGTCCAATCATTTGTAGTGCCCCAGCCACTCAATAATCACAATAAGCCTGTTTTGTTACTTTTAATATAACTCAAATTGCCTTTAAATTCTGTTAATTTGATCACAAAATACAAACAATAAATCTGTTTTTCTGCTCTTTAATGTGGAGTGAGAGCACTGTATTTACCTCAGTTCAAGCGGCATGAGAATCAATCATCATTTCCTCTTTTCTACTAGTTATACAGCACAAAATAAACATGAATGATGTTGAAAAAAATCAGAACTTAATAAAATTAATGTCTCATGTAATCCTTCAAGCAATAAAACAGCTTGTGAAAGTCATAACAGTCGTAACATAACATTTACCTCAGAAACGACAACAATAAAACTTTGCCAACATTGTTTTATGATTTTCATAAATCAGTTAACCACCGCAAACTTTTTTTTTTTTTTTTTTTGAGTAGGTGGAATTTTCACGTTAATGAACTTTATTCACACAATATAACAACTTTCATCACTTTTTTTTTTACTTTATTTATAAAATATTATGGCACTAAAACGCTACCATATTTACTAAATTACTTAAAGGGATACTCCACCCCAAAATGAAAATTAATCACTTACCCCCATGTCGTTCCAAACCCGTAAAAGAACACAATTTAAGATAATTTGGATGAAAACTGGGAGGCCTGTGACTGTCCCATGTACTGCCAAGTAAATAATAGTGTCAAGGTCCATAAAAGATATGAAAGTTATCGTCAGAATACTCCATCTGCCATCAGACGTGCAATCTGGGTTAAATGAAGCGACGGGAACACTTTTTGAAAGCGAAGAAAACAAAAATAATGACTTTATTTAACAATTCCTTTGACAACAGTTTCCTCTGTGTCTCTCCATATCACCATATGCTGCGTATGATCTTCTGTGTCATACGCACCACAAGGATGCGCTGTTTTCTTTCAAATCAAAGCTAAATACACGTAGAAACAGCGCACACTGTGTGCACCATGAGCGCTCCTAAGAAACGCTTGCCCTGCAGATATTCCAGCAATTATATGTGTCCTGTATTTCTCTCATGACACTACTGATGAATTAATCTTTATTTTGAGTCCATTCTTTCACTGCACTGAACATACAGGTGAATCTCAATAAATTAGAATGTAGTGGAAAAATTCATTTATTTCAGTAATTCAACTCAGATTGTGAAACTTGTGTATTAAATAAATTAAATGCACACAGACTTAAGTAGTTTAAGTCTTTGGTTCTTTTAATTGTGATGATTTGTGCTCACATTTAACTAAAACCCACCAATTCACTCAACAAATTAGAATACTTCATAAGACCAATAAAAAATTTTTTTAGTGTATTGTTGGCCTTCTGGAAAGTATGTTCATTTACTGTACATGTACTCAATACTTGGTAGGGGCTCCTTTTGCTTTAATTACTGCCTCTATGCGGCATGACATGGAGGTGATCAGTTTGTGGCACTGCTGAGGTGCTATGGAAGCCCAGGTTTCTTTGACAGTGGCCTTCAGCTCATCTGCATGTTTTGGTCTCTTGTTTCTCATCTTCCTCTTGACAAAAGTCCATAGATTCTCTCTGGGGTTCAGGTCTGGTGAGTTTGCTGGCCAGTCAAGCACGCCAACACCATGGTCATTTAACCAACTTTTGGTGCTTTTGGCAGTGTGGGCAGGTGCTAAATCCTGCTGGAAAATGAAATCAGCATCTTCAAAAAGCTGGTCAGCAGAAGGAAGCATGAAGTGCTCCAAAATTTCTTGGTAAACAGGTGCAGTGACTTTGGTTTTCAAAAAACACAATGGACCAACACCAGCAGATGGCATTGCACCCCAAATCATCACAGACTGTGGAAACTTAACACTGGACTTCAAGCAACTTGGGCTATTAGCTTCTCCAGCCTTCCTCCAGACTCTAGGACCTTTCCATTTGCTTTCCAAATGAAATATGTAGTGTTTGGACCAATCAGACATACAATTTGTTCATTTGATTTAACAAATCAATTATCCATTAGATTAACAAATCATCAAAGACCCCTCTAAACATACTAGGCGGCAGGATGTCTGCGAACAACTCCAGACCCCTGGTTACCATGGCAACCACAACACCTCAGCCAGACCAGTTAACTTTTACGACCTAAAAGTATGTGGAGAGTATCTTCCTCCTACTAAGCAATCCTCTACATTGCGAGTAAATCACTCGCATATGCGACTAAATCTTCACTCTGGCGACTAAATGACGTCTAATATTAGCCAATGGCTAATAAATTCTCAGATTTTACTCACCAGTGTGTGAGTTGGAGGCTAAGTATAAGTTTAGCACAGATATATTTTCACTCGTGAACACACTCTGACTGAGGGCTTCAGAGTTTCACTCTCCGTCACGTGATCTTTGATATTTCTCAGTTCATCTCAATGGATGCGCGACGCACCTGTATTTAATGTACCGTAAACTCTAGTGTGAAGGCGCACAAATCGCTGTCGTTTTCTCTCACACACACGCAGAGAGAGAGAGAGAGAGAGAGAGAGAGAATTGACGCGCTACATTTAAACAATATTCTTTGTTTTATTTTCCTGTCAAAATAACGGCATTCCTATGAAAGTCTTCAGCTTTTAAGAACAGCCGGGTTTTCCGGTAGTGGGTGGAGTTGCAAACGGCAATCTCATTGGCTGGCGCTCACCTATTATCATCCATGTTTTGATTTCAGCAAATCAGTTCGAGCAAACGCACAAAACTTGATTAATATTCATGAATCCAGCAGGTCATTAATCCTTAGTAATCCTTAGTGTGTTTTATAGTTCTTATTATTAGAATTCATATCATTATTATCTTATCTCTTTTAGCTCTTGTCACTTTCCACTGGGAAGAAACTCCCAATCAACATCGAGTCAGGACACCTTTGGAATTCATCACTCTTCAAAACCGAAAGAACGTGATCGTGACTCCTACACCACTGAACCTCCAAACCATCAAAACTTTGCATCCAGACTCTCATTCCAGGCCAAGGAAATGCAAGTATCATACATTTAACTAAACAAAACAGAGGTTTAGTATAAGCCATAGACCCCGTTATAAATGGCACTGATGGTTTTACTCAGGTGGTTAACTAACTCTTTTCATAGCTTCATTCTCTGGTTTTCCTGATGGTATCATCCATCAAATCTCATTTGCCATTTCCCCTGTATGAGTGATTGTATGTATGTATGTATGTATGTATGTATACTGCATCTCATAATTTGTGACTGCAGTTGTATCTGATCAAATGCACATTATTATTCTTTAACTTGGGTTAAACTAATTAATTTTTCTTGGTTGGAACAGCAGCTACGCTAACGCCTGAGAAGAGATGATGCCAACCCCTCAGAGGACCTCAGATGATGCTAACACTGAAACAACATACAGAACTAACAAATATTGCTACAAGTGTGATTGCATCATATAATAATTGCTCTTAATAGTGTTCATTGTCTGGTTGACTACGTCTTGTATTAATTTTTCTAAAAATTCCTGTCATACGCACATAAACTGACAGTCACCACATATGAGCTACTACTAAATATTGTAGAAACTTAATTTTCTGTAAAGTTGCTTTGCAATGATTTGTATCGTAAAAAGCAGTATACAAATAAACTTGAATTGAATTAAATTGTACGTTTGTTTGTTTATTAGACTATTTTGCGTTAGTGTTTAGTAAATAAAAAAGTTTGTGCACAAATTACATGAGTTACTGATTCTGCCTTACAAATCAATGTCCCTTTACCATTCTGATTTTGCTACATGCTCTAATGCATTAATACTGTATGAAAGTATTTTCTGTGGCCACGGAAATATCCTTTCTTAGAGTTGATATGAAATTGCGCTAAGGATTCGCTGGACGAACAGATTAGTTGATGGCAATTTAATTCTGCTACTGTTACTACTGGCACCTCATATAAATAATTGTAGTTAATCATAATTAATTGTAATTATTTATATACATTTACCTTTTGAGCTTAAATTTACTACAAATACAAAACTTGCTCTCATCTGAAAAGAGGACTTTGGACCACTGGGCAACAGTCCAGTTCTTCTTCTCCTTAGCCCAGGTAAGACGCCTCTGATGTTGTCTGTGGTTCAGGAGTGGCTTAACAAGAGGAATATGACAACTGTAGCTGTGTGTGGTGGCTCTTGATGCCTTGACCCCAGCCTCAGTCCATTTCTTGTGAAGTTCACCCAAATTCTTGAATAGATTTTGCTTGACAATCCTCATAAGGCTGTGGTTCTCTCGGTTTGTTGTGCATCTTTTTCTTCCACACTTTTTCCTTCCACTCAACTTCCTGTTAACATGCTTGGATACAGCACTCTGTGAACAGCCAGCTTCTTTGGCAATGAATGTTTGTGGCTTACCCTCCTTGTGAAGGGTGTCAACGATCGTCTTCTGGACAACTGTCAGATCAGCAGTCTTCCCCATGATTGTGTAGCCTAGTGCAGTGCTTCCCAAACCTGTCCTGGAGGCCCCCCTGCCCTGCACATTTTATATGTCTCCCTAATCAGACGCACCCAGTTTAGTTCTTGCAGTCTCTACTAATGAGCCGATGAGTGGAAACAGGTGTTAGATAAGAGAGACATACAAAAAGTGCAGGGCAGGGGGGCCTCCAGGACAGGTTTGGGAAGCACTGGCCTAGTGAACCAAGCTGAGAAACTATTTTGAAGGCTCAGGAAAACTTTGCAGGTGTTTTGAGTTGATTAGCTGATTGGCATGTCACCATATTCTAATTTGTTGAGATTTGTTGTGAATTGGTGTTTTTTTTTTTTTAAAATCTGAGCCAAAATCATCACAATTAAAAGAACCAAAGACTTAAACTACTTCAGTCTGTGTGCATTGAATTTATTTAATACACGAGTTTCACAATTTGAGTTGAATTACTGAAATAAATGAACTTTTCCGTGACATTCTAATTTATTGAGATGCACCTGTATTTGTAAAATGGTCTGAATTGATTGGCGTGCGTTCGGACAACTCTTTCACTGAATCATAAGAAGCATTCCTCCATCAGTAAAACAAACAGTATTGAGATACTTAAGAATACAGATATCAAATAACGCTGGATGAAGTATATAACGCAGTAAAAACACATTGTATATAGAAACCTTTGGCGCTCTCTGGAGCACAAACATTGGTTTCTCCAATATGTTAGTATTGCAGCTTCATCTGAGGAAGCTCTTGTTGTCTTTAGCACCTCTGTAAAATGGAGCCTGAAGGGGATTGTTATTGTAGCAGTATGAGTAACTCGTAACTACTTGGCGTTCTTTTGGCCAATCACTGCCACAGGCGCCCCCACATAAATACAGCTAGTAGTCCTTCTGACTGCCCTCTTGCTCGCTGGTGACGGAAATGCGTCATACTTCCGGGTCACTCGCTCAGTGTTTTGCTGCTGCGTTACAGGTAAAGTAGCGGCTCTGCTGTCTGTGCACTTATTCCACTGTTATCAGCTGCCGTTATGTTTACTATGTATTGAATGCTCGTAGATCTCCGGTTACCGGGTCGGTCCTCAACCTCTTTGTTCAACGCATTCAAAAGCGAATGTTACCGATCGCTATCTGTGCTGTTTGTATCCTTTGAGCTGCCTCCTTCTGGATTGACACAAATGCTGCTTGATTGGTATGTAGGCTACATGGTGTGAGATTTATTTGTTTTATTTGGGGTTAACTACTTGTTTTTTTTTATATAAATAACAGGAACCGGGCTGGTTCAACTGGAGATTGTCTTCAACCGCAGAGCTTTAATTTACTAGCTGCTGTTTTGCCTGGACTGCTGTTTGTCTAACGTGCATGTTTTGAACATTGTACCAGCAACTTTACTCTATCTCTGCACGCCCGTTTTGCCTTCACAGCCACTGGATAACCACGGCCATACGGTCAAATGTGTGAGCCTCCAGTTTTGTGTGGGCCAGTATTTTAAACGGTTTGAATGTAAGTTAGCGGAAGGGGTTGGCTCTTTACAGTTATAATTTGGTTAAGTTGTTTCTTTTTCCTTTTCGTTATTTAGTTTTCAATTTAGCTAAAAGTTGCATTATATGGGACTCGAGACCGGTGAGTGGAGCAGGTGTCGCTCATTTCCCAATCACTCCACCGGCCTCGCTCCGAACCTGGGGGTAAGGACAGACGAGGCGAGAGAAAAGGAGATGGAAGGATGAGGAGCGATGGGAGACGAGAGAGGGGAGAGAGGAGAAAAAAAAATAAAAAATTCCGGTTCCCAGACACGCTGTCGCTCGGCCCTCCACCGGCTGTGTGAAATCCTCCGCGGTGCCTGGCGGTGGCACTGGACGGCCCTCGGTGGACAGCACGACACTCCTCCGCCGCCCGGTGGACGGCGACGGCTCCTCCGGTTTTGGGCAGCCGGCAGGAGTCCCCCGTTCCCTGCTCCTCCCCATTCTTGGCGGATGGGAGCAGGCTCTGCCCACCTGGCGAACGACGCAAACTCCTCCGCTCCCTTACAGACGGCAACCTCCCCTCCACATCACGGGCGGCCGGCAGCGAGTTCGTCCGTCCCCGGCAACTCACTCCAGCCCACCGCCTCGAGCGTCCACGGCGCCAGACTGCTACGCCCTGCTCGATGGCACCGTGGATTCACCCCAGCGGCGAGGGATCTTCGGCAGCGCGTCCCTCCTTCCTCCCGGGTTTCGGCACCAGTGTAATATATATAAAAACTTCACAATCATGGGAAGAAGGAGGCGGGAACCGGCGAACACTCAAATAAAACTTTAATTGCAAAATAAACACAAAACAGCGCGACAGCCCCTCACGGGCGACTGTTGCTCACAAACCAAAAACCAAACACAAAATAAAACCCAGGCCTGGTCCTCTCTCGTCCTTCACTGTCGTCGCTCCTCTTTTGTATCCTCCCGATCTCCTCCGTGGGACTCGAGACCGGTGAGTGGAGCAGGTGTCGCTCATTTCCCAATCACTCCACCGGCCTCGCTCCATTCCCACGGCTCTCGGCCCCGCCCCACTCGTCACAGTGTGTCCCTGTTTTAGTTGTTGAGAGCCGAAGGTGGTGGTGTTGGTGTCCGGTTGGTGGTGTCCCCTTCCTGCGTGCCGTGTTGTCTACCCCGTTTTCTTGCTGTGTTCACTGTTGTGCTTTCAGTGTTTGTGTGTGTTCACGCGGGTGACTTTTCCTGGGATTCCTCCTTGCCTTTGTGACCCCCTTCTCCTCCACTGGTAAGCCTCAGCAGCAATTACAATTTGTCCCTCTGTTCCCCTCCCTAAAGTATGAATGCATTCTAAATTGTTTTAAAATTATTGCAATAAAGTTTGTTGTTCCTTTTAAAAATTGAACCTCGTCTCTGGCTGAATTGTATACATACCTGTGTGTCCTTAAGTGTATTAGTAATATAGCAATTAGTAAATAAATAAAAATCATTTTCTGGGTGAGAGTCCCAGGGTGGCGTAGTCGGTGTTTTAGGGGAAGGTTCCACCTAGACTATAACCTCCTCTGTTTTGTCTGCTCTTTGCATCGCCACATTATATTTGTGGCTCCTTGGCATAAAAAGTTTGAAAACCACTGATCTGTGGACAGGGCGTTCTGTCTCTCTCACAATCAAGACATTTACATGCAAGCAACTAAAATAGTTTCAGGAAAGCCGCTCATACACAAGTAATTCACGTTCATACACTCTCTCTCTTCAATAACTGCACAGCAACTCCTACAAATAACTGAAACCATAAGAGGCCATTCACACCATCAGTAGGCTATTTTAAGTTTATTTACAATCATAAATATCTACTTCATAAGGGTTGTTTTGTTCTCTGCAGTTGTTTTCCTCTGTGCGCATGCCCTCGATGGTAGTATTTTATAATTTTAATGATTTTTGCCATTTTCATACCGTTTTTAAAAGGTTTAAAATGTGTGACACCTTCGTTCTGCTCTTTGTTGCCATCACTGATTGTTTGGTCCCCAAGTCTTAAAGACGTGTGTAATAGTTACATACACAAGAAAACTTTTAACATTAACATATAATGAATTGAAATTATAAGTGCTGTTTTTGAACCAAAATAAAAAGTCAGACAGAAAAGAAAAAAAGAATAAAAACAGAAAAAAAAATACATTTTAGTTTTAATTAATTTAATTTAATTCTTTGGGCCTTTCTTTCGGCAAATTCGCCACAATGTCCTTGGTGTTTAATTTAATGATAAAAGAGAATTAAAATGAAAGAGAGTTAAAATAGTGCAGGTGTTGCTGAAGCTAGATGTGATATAGTCTAACTAGCTAGCTACTAACCTCACACAGGTTTTTGCAGCGATGGCTCGTAGTTATGAATAAAAACAATTAAAATAGCGATTGGCCCTATTAATTAAAACGAAGGTACATTTTAAATTGTTGGCCACAATGAAAAAAATAAAATAAAATAATAATATATATATATATATATATATATATATATATATATATATATATATATATATATATATATATATATATATATATATATACACACACACACAAATTCTTTGTTTTTTCAGCATTTTTGTGTATTTCAACCCTTTCCAACAATGATTGTATGATTTTGAGATCCATCTTTTCACACTAAGAAGAACTGAGGGACTCATACACAACTATTACAGAAGGTTCAAACGTTCACTGATGGGAAAATAATGCATTAAGAGCCAGGGGTGTAAACTTCTGAATAGAAGGAAGGTACATTTTTCTTATTTCGCCTAATTAACATATTTTTTAATTTAGTACTGCCCTTCAGAAGCTACAGAACATACTTACATGTTTCCCAGAAGACAAAATGTTAAATTACCCAGATCTTCAAATTCAAAAAGTTTTCACACCCACGGCTCTTAATAAATTGCTTTTAGAGTGAACTGAGATTTGGACTGAAGAACAGAATTGGGAGGGAGAGAAACCATGGCAGCGATTGTTTGCGGAGGCAGTATCATGCATGGATTGGCTCCTGGTGGTTGGGGAGGAACACAGAGGAGAGGTGGAAGAAGGGAATGGAGGAGGAGCAAAGGCTTGTGCTGCTGGTGGAGGCAGCCTCACGGCAGCTTCTGTTACAGGAGCTGCAGCCAGCTGAGAGGTTTAGAGAGAGCTGGAGGTGGAGGGTTGAACAGACGAGGGAGGAGAAAGAGGTTTGCATCCAGAACTTTGAGAAGGGCCGGATCTTCAGCTGGAGGAAGATGGAGGTGTTGAGGGATGCAGATTTTTGGATCTGCAGGCTCCAATGACTGTTTTGGAGGGGTTAGCTGGCTGAAAAGAGATGTACAAAGTGTAAAGCTGTGCTTTGTTCTTTGTCTGGGAAAACTGTACGTCTGCATTAATCAGGGATTGTCTAGCCCCGAAATTAATGGTTGGTGTGACCAAGACAAAAGAGAATGCTCGCCTCTGCCAGAAAGACATCCATCTTACTCTCCAGCAAAGTCATCGGCATCTTGGCTTGTGAGCAGCCGAACGCATAAGCCGATGCCTGTGTGCTGAAGCTTGGGTCTCATCGGCTGGACCTGGTGGGAAAGGAGTAGCTTTGGGGCAAGTGGGTTGCAATGGAGAACCCAACTCGTCATCAGAAGGGAAAAGTTGGATTTTGTACATTGTAGTGACCAGGTGAAAGCTGTTATAGGACATAGGTCAGTTGGCTGTATATGTATGTATGTGTATATATATATATATATATATATATATATATATATATATATATATATGAATGAATGAATTACTGTGCTAACTGAATTAATTATCAGAACGAACTCCACCTGTGCTAAACTGGTTGATTATCTGAACAAGCTCCTGTTGTTAATAAAACATTTAATGTAGATCTTCATTATTCATACACACATTCAGTACATCAGTATTAGTGTTTGACATACTTGAGTATCTGCAGTTTACAGTTTGGATCCTCCAGTTTGTGGTTAAGCAGCTGGACTCCTGAATCTCCTGGGTGATTGTAGCTCAGATCCAGCTCTCTCAGGTGTGAGGGGTTTGAACTCAGAGCTGAAGACACATAACCACAGCCTTCTTCTGACACCATACAGCCGGACAATCTACAGGCACACACAGACAGATCATCTACAGACACACAGACAGATCATCTACAGGCACACACAGTCAGATCAAACATGGGTGTTTGTTGGGGTTGTACGGGATCGTGTTCTGGGGGTGGGAGTTTAGGTGGTCCCCCTCGGTCCATTTGTGATCGTTTTCCGGGGGGTGGGGTGGTCTTATATGTTCTAAATACCTCAGTGTCTGCAGCTGACAGTTTGGAATCTTCAGTCCATCAGAAATAAACTTTACACCAGAGTCCTGTAGGTCATTATTACTCAGATCCAGCTCTCTCAGGACAGAGTTTGAGGATTGTAGAGCTGATGACAAACTCTCACAACACTGAGCAGTGAGATTACAGACAGCAAGACTGTAAGAGACAAGAACACACATATCAACAGTCAGATTATGCACACACAGTCAGATCATCTACAGACACAAATAAACATTGTGAGCAGCTGACTGTTAATGATCTCTTATATGTTTTTATACCTCAGTATCTGCAGCTGACAGTTTGGACTCTTCAGTCCATCAGAAATAAACTGTACGCCAGAGTCCTGTAGATCATTGTTATTCAGATCCAGCTCTCTCAGGACACAGTTTGAGGACTGTAGGGCTGAAGACACAATTTCACAATGCTGATCTGAGAGATCACAGCCAGAAAATCTAGAAGACATTAAATAAAATGTAAGAAATAACAAAACAATAAAAGACATGTATGGAGTGTTACTATGAATCAGTAAATATAACATTACTTGTTGAGTTCGTGTTTGTCAGATTAAGCCTGAGCATTGAGACATACGCAACTAAGACTATACAATAAACTCTGCTCCTTTTTTACCATCAACACTTCGTCTCCTCCTTCTGCTCTTCTCTGGTTTTACTCGGGTAACTCGGTTGACTGATAGAAGAATATTAAACACTCGTTTTGGGTATTTTTATGTACCAGACAAAACGTGCTGTTAACAGGTTTTGGGTATCAGCAGCTCTGCCGACTAGAAGTTCTGTTACCAGAAAGAAAGAGGATATTTTCGGACAGGATCTGGAGACAGAATGCTGGATCTTAATTATCTGGCATGGAGTCTTGATCTAACAGAATCAAGCTGCTAAAAGACTCTTTTCTACTTCCTCCTGATCATTCTTAAGCAGAACAGCAGCAGTGAGCAATGAGGTTACAAGGAGAGAGATGCAATGACATCAGCCAATCAAAACAGTGGGCAATTATCATAAACCGAGCGTTTCTGACAGATGCTCAGAATGAGGATGGAAATATTCATGTTTTCAGTGACTGCAAAAATATCTCAACATTCTAAAATCAAGATACTTTTACTTGAGAAGCAAAATTACTTAAGATATAAAGTCTTGTTTTCTGGAAAAAAAGTAAACATTTTGTTCATTTTTGACAAGAAAAAATATCTGCCAAATGGGCAAGCATATTAATCTTGGTTTCCCTTTGAATTATTAAGATTATTTTTCTTACCTCATTGGCAGATTCCTTTTTTAAGCAAAAACTAACAAACCTTTGATACATTTTTCAGAAAACAAGATTTAAAATCTTAAATCTTTTTGCTTCTTAAGTCTTGTTTTCTATTACAAACAAGCAGCAGAGAAAATATCAAGACTGTAAGCCTGTACTTACGTTTTACTGTATGCTACACAGCACTAAATCATATTTTAGGCCATATCTCACTGTATTCTTGCCATAAAATAAAGAAATGGGAGTTTACTTTACATCAGAGCATTAAAAGTGCTTACTGAGACGAAATACTCTCTCGAGTCCGTCTTTCACTGAAAACAGTAGCGCCCTCCCGTTTCTCCTCTCTCAGTGAGCCACGGAGAGGGAAACAGCGGAGTCAGGGAATAAGCAATCGGTCTGACTGATCTCATGCCAACATTGTGCCTGCATGCTCTCTCTCCATTGTACTCTGATCCGCCACAGAAGGGAAGTGAGCTGCGCACTTACTGAGACAGAATGCCCACTCGAGCATGCGTCTCGCTCTTCTCCACTCGTGGACCGCCTTTCACTGAACAGTCCCGGTCTCACGTTTCTCCTCTCTCAGCAAGCCTTGGAGAGAGAAACGGCGAAGCTTGGGAACTAAGCAACCCGGTCTGAGCGATCTTACGTCAAAACAGAGCCTGCATACTTGCTCTCCCTGCTGCGCTTCGATCCGTGTCTCACACGTAAAGATCAATGCCCCTATTTACATCGAGCAGCTCTATCCTCCTCCTAAGTAGATCGTAGCAGATGCTGCCACCAAATTTGTGTGTCTGTCACAATGGCTGCACTCACAGACATGGGCTGCTTTTACCACGAAAGCAGTTTGCCCCTGTTTGTTCGCGGAAGGGGGGCCGTGTCTCCCCACACTTATGTTTCTCTCCTCCCAGTTACCTCGGAGGAAACCATTTTTGAAGGCGGCCTAACTGAGGGCCGAACACTTGATTACACTGTCTAACTGAAGCTCTGATGAGCGGAGGCCTCAGCAGAACGACTCTCTTAAGCGAGAGGAGGCCAAACCTACTCAAGTGTTTATTTTATTGTGTCTAGGATAGGAAGGAGAAAGGAATATTATCTCTCTCCTTTAGCGTGAGGCGGATTTGTTCCACCTATGCATTTGGCTTTGATAACCTCCCTCAAATCTCTCCTATTCCTCCTCATGCCTCTCCTTTTTTGAGTCCTGCTCCTGCCAGCAGGGGGAGAAGCAAGAGTTGCCACACTTTGCCTCTGAGCCTGTCTGTAGTCCACAGACGCAGACGGCCCAGGGTCCCCCGAGATTTTAGGTGCAAACCCAGGACAGCACAGTATCAATTTTTTATACGCTGCTGACCGTGCCCTCGCCTCTCTGAATTTATCGACCACAGCTTCAACTGATGTGCCGAATATCTCAGAGGGCGAGACTGGCAAATTGAGAAGAAAATGTTTCTCTTTCTCCCCGATGTCAGCCAGATTAATCCAGAGATGTCTCTCCATGGCCACCATTGCACGACCAGTAGCGGCACCTGTTTGTTTAGTGGCCCAGAGAGCAAGGTCTGTAGTTAGGCCCTTGCCATCGTCCAGGGCTTTAAGCAGATCAGCCTGGTAGGCTTGCAACACTGCCATTGTGTGCAAAGCACCACACCCTGCCGTTCAGCTTTAGATGTCATTCTCAAAGACTTCAATGGCAGGGTCGGAGTCTTCAACATTGATATTTCTCCCACTGAAAAATAGTTTACCAACGTCTCTTCCAGGGGAGGCATCGATGCATTTCTGTGCTCGCGCAAACCCTCCATGTTCGCCTAATTTGCGTGGTGAAAAAGATGAATGCGAGCCGAATATGGATTTTTCCAAGACCATTCCACCTCGGTGTGCAGGTCTGGCAAAAACAGAAGACTCGTCGGAATTGGAAGATCATGACCAGCCAAAAAACACTCATCTAATCTGCCGCAAGTGGACTTTGGCTTTTTGTGTTTCCAATTAAGACTTAATCTCTCAGTCGCACGCACCTCTAACAATTCACCGTATGCGGGGCAGGCAGGCTGAGAGGGTTCCAAAGCTTTATTTTCATCCTCATCAACCATATCCTGCTCTTCTTGGCTTGCATTTACCAGAGCACTATCTGCTGAATCAGATGATCCTAAAGAAAGAACATCCACATCCAGCAGATCGCCCTTGTTGGCCGCAGAGGAATGAGAAAAAGAAATACCTCGTTCAAAAACCTCCGCCAGCTCGACTTGTGAGCCCCATGATCTCATTCTCCACTGTGCCTCGGCTGCAGCAGGTCCTGAACCATGGGGCGCTGACGCTTGTCCTAATTCCCTCGAGAAAAGGCACAAGCGTGAACGGAGTTTTTAATAGAAAAGCTCTCGCAAGCTGCGTATTCTGCTCCCTCGAGAAATGTGCATGATCCTCTCCAAGACAAATAACGCACATATCGTGTGTATCATCCGGTGTCACAAAACGCGGACACGGGGGAACACACTTCCTAAAGTGCTTGTCAGAAGATTTTGTTTCCATATCGTCTTCTACTCACACTTCAAACAAACGGATCTCCTGAAGATGAAGAGGATGTTGTATTCCACAGTAGCATTACTGATTATGTCATGGGCTACACCTGCCAATGTCAAGTTCATTGTCGTTTTTTCATTCATGCTTCAGACACTGGTCACGCTGACAGCGTTCCCCTAGCGCCCTCTAGATCCATCAATCTATGCAGCGTGGAGTTCCCTTTCGAAAGGGAACTAGATCTATAACACTCATAATATTCCCATTCACAGCAAATGCACGCTCCCCTCAATGTATAAGTCTAACATGTGGAACTACCAACAAAGCCTGGTCGCAAGATCTTAGGCTTCTAGATGGAGTGTATAAATGAAGGAGTTCAGAGAGATGGACAAGGGCTAGGTTATGTAAAGGTGTTTAAACAAAGAGTAGAATTTTGTTGAGTCTATTCTCTGATGAACCGGCAACCAGTGTAGAGATCTTAGAATTTGAGTTATGTGTTTGTGTTTGCGACACTTCAGAAGAAGTCTGGCAGCAGAGTTTTGGACTAGCTGAAGGTGCGCAATCTGAGATTTAGATGGTTTTAATTATTAATGCAGACCTATTTAAATGTATAATAATCTAAAATACTAGCTAGTGCTGTACAGTAAAGAGCTGCACACTTCAAGCACAAGTGAAAATGTCTCAATGTCAGCTTTACTGATCAATGGTGTCGACCGTCTCTTTGCTGCAGCTGCTGCTGATTTAATGAACGAGTTTCACATGTGACTGGGTTGTGTTTACTGTGGCGTTCACAGACATTTTACTCAACTATCTACTGTATTAAAAAGGTGTGTCATGACTCCATTAAGATTCTGGCCTGTTATTTAGGAGAAAAACTATATGGTATATGATACTTTACTTCATGATTAAACACTCACAGAGCTTTTCTGCAGTTGATCACAGCTGGTATTAGTCGTCTTCTACCTTCATCTGATGTGTTGTATTTCTTGAGGTCCAGCTCATTAAGTGGCTCTTCTGACATCTGAAGCATGTAGGCAATTGTTGAGCAGTGAGCAGGAGAGAGTTCCTCCTTTGAGAGTTTGTCTGATTTCACAAACTCCTGAATCTCTCTGGACAGAGTCTGATCTTTCACTTCCAGGAGACAGAGGAATAGATTGATGGATCTTTCAGTGGAGAGTCCATGTCCATCTTTGATCTTCTCTTTAATGTACTGTGTGGTTCTCCTGATGCTCTCTGAGCTCTTCTCTGTGTGTGTCAGTAGATCCTGTAAGAGTCTCTGATTAGACTCCAGCGAGACGCCCAGCAGGAATCGCAGGAACAGATCCAGGTGTCCATTCTCACTCTCAAGGGCTTTATCTATTGCTTCTCTATGGAGACTATGAACAACATCCAAAAACTGTGGGGTGTCAACATTTTTCATTACATAAATGTAAAACACATAGAAAGCAGCCATAAACTCCTGAACGCTCAGATGAATGAAGCTGTAGACTTTCCTCTGATGAATCACTGATTCCTCCTTAAAGATCTCAGTGCAAATCCCAGAATACACTGAGGCGTCAGTCAGGTCTATGCCGCTCTTAATCAGGTCCTCCTCATAAAACATCACATTGCCCTTCATCAGCTGGCTGAAAGCTACTTCAGCAAGTTTCACAATCACTTCTCTGTTGGACTGCAGGAGTTTCTCTGGATCTCTCTTTTCATACTTCTGGTTCCTCATGTTGATCTGAATCAGCAGGAAGTGGATGTACATTTCAGTCAGAGTTTGAGGGATTTCTGCACTCAGATCTTCTTCCAGGAGCTTCTGAAGCACAGTGGATGAGATCCAGCAGAAGACAGGGATGTGGCACATGATGTGGAGGCTTCTTGCTCTTCTGATGTGTGAGATGACTCTGCTGGCTTGATGCTCATCACTGATTCTCTTCCTGAAATATTCCTCCTTCTGAGGCTCATTGAATCCCTGAATTTCTGTCAGACGGTGCATGTATTTGGAGGGGATCTGACTGGCTGCTGCTGGTCTGGAGGTGATCCAGATGAGAGCAGAGGGAAGCAGCTCTCCTTTCATCAGGTTTGACATCAACACACCCACTGATGAAGTCTCAGACACATCAGAAACTTTCTCACTGTCTGAAAACATCAGTGTGATTCTGCTTTCATCTAGACCATCAAAGATGAACACAACTTTACACTTCTCATAAATCTGTGAATTCAGATCTTGAAGTTCAGGATGAAAGTCCAGCAGAAGTCTGTGAAGACTGTAATGATGATCTCGGATCAAGTTCAGCTCTCGAAATGGAAGCACAAACATTAAATCTACATCCTGATTGGCTTTTCCCTCGGCCCAGTCCAGAATGAACTTCTGCACAGAGACAGTTTTTCCGATTCCAGCAATGCCTTTAGTAAGAACAGTCTTGATCTGCTCTTTCTCCTCACATCCTGGTTCAGTTGAGGCTTTAAAGATGTCATTGCAGTAGATTGGAGTGTCTTGTGAGTGTTGTGTTCTGGCCGTGTTCTCCATCTGTAAAACCTCATGTTCTTCATTCACTCCTTCTCTCTCTCCCTCTATGATGTAGAGCTGTGTGTAAATGCTGTTCAGGAGGCTTTCATTCTCCTGGAGTTTGATTCCCTCAAATAATCTCTCATACTTGTTCTTCATGCTGGTTTTGAGCTGGTCTTTGACTCTCTGTAGTTCATCATTCACTGGTTGATCATGTTTATTCAGAAACGCTGTAATGCTCATGTTGTTCAGACAGAAGACAGAGGCAGCTCCTCGAGACATGCTTCGCTCTCGATCTGCTCTGCTGAAATATCACAAGAAGAATAGATTAAAAATATCTGAAAATAAAGGATGTGTAAATTGACATATTAATCAATAAAGATGTCAGTCTGGTCTTTTCAGGAGCACAAATGCCAATAAAACAAGACCCTGCAGATCCTTACAGAGTCTTAAATGTCTTAAAGTGGAAGTGGAGCAGTCATTCAAGATTACATTTAGAAAATGATTTTAATGGTTAATGTAACCGTTTTAAGGAAAAAGGATGTTTTGTTTAAGCTTTTGGAGCAAGGATTCCACCATCTTGCAATACCACAGCGTGTATTTGTATTTACTTTTTTTTTGAAGGGACAATACACATTAATTAACATGAGTAAACAAGTCTACTATGTAAATGTGCCAGATTTAGCCATTCAGTCTAATTTTCATCTGTAGTCTCTGGCAAAAAACAGAATTTAAAAAAAAACCACCAAATTATGAAGACATATTTGATTATCCAATAACCACCCTTTTACCGATGCAGAAAAAGAAGCAAGAGATGTAATATTTCTTAATTCTAGTATTCCAAGTATATACTGCTCTATAAGAAATATTGAATGCCTAAAAGCACTTTTCTATGTGGTATTATATAGTCCCCTCTAGTAGTGGCTCTAATAAAAAGAATTAGAATTTTTCCTGATAAATTTATTAAGTGGAAGCGGAGCCAAACCATGCAAAATTTTAAACACAAGTAAAATACCTGCAAACTGAATCAAATTTTCCCAACTTAAAAACCCATATGTAGTTAAAATTTCACAATCAAGATATGAGTTAGACCTTTTATCCAATATTTTCAAAGCCTGCTTATAGAGTCTTTCTACTGATTGCAAAATAGTCCCACCTGTCTGTGTCCAACTGGTGAGGCAATTTGCCAAATTTGATTTAATTTTATTCCCAACTTTTTTAGCTTGTTTTTTAAATGTAAGTTGTGAATCGAGTTTTATACCTAGATATTTATACTCTTGAACTACTGATAACCTTTTACCAGCAACTGTGACATCTGGATCGGGATCTCTACTGTATTTGCAGACTTTGAAAAAAACATACATACAGTTGTGCTAACATTAAGATGAAAACACAAGTTTTTTAACCAATTTGTAATCTTAACCATTTCTGCTGATCTGCCGCTTGTTTTTTAGTTTTAGCATGCAAGTATATAATTGTAACGTCAGCATACATCTGGCAATTCACAGCAAGTACACAAACATCAAGCAAATCATTAATATACAAACTGAATAACAGAGGACCTAATATTGATCCTTGAGGTACACCAACTGAATTAATAAGTGATTGTGAGATTTTATTGTCTACTTGAACACACTGTTGTCTATCCGTTAAATATGATTTTATCCATTTAATTACTCTAAAGAAATTATAAAGTAACAACTTTTTAATTAAATCTCATGATTTATTGTGTCAAATGCTTTCCTTAAATCCAGAAAAACAGCTCACACCACCTTTATCTTATTTTTCTTTAATATTTTCCAAAAGAAGAGAATTTGCAGTTTCTGTTGAATGGTACTTTCGAAAACCAAACTGCATCGGATGCAAAGAAAATGATGTGTTCTTCAAATGTAATATTATCTGTTCAGAGATCCATTTTCTGCAATTTTTGAAACTGCGGGGAGAATACTAATAGGTCTATAATTACTAATTGACATATTATCTCCTGATTTAAACACAGGTGTAATGACTGCAGTTTTGCAAGCACTCCATTCATAGACCAATTTTTAATGTAAAAAATTTGGAGGAAAAAGTGCCTCTTTATAAGTTTTTTAAAATATTGTATCCATTCCATACACATCCTTTGCCCTTGAACTATTAAGAAAAGTAATAATCATGTGTATTTTGGTATTTGTCAGTTCTTTAAAAGTTGGAGCATTAAAATTTATAGGTAAAGCTAAATTTTTTGTAATCAAATACATTCTTAATTGAAGTTTCTGTAGAATCTATAAAATGATCATTAAACACTTCTGCCACCTTTTTTGAGTCATTAATCATATTTCCATCTATATTTAATTCTATGGTTTTTTTTTATGTATCTTAAATGTTCCTGTTAATTCCGTTAAATTCTGCCATATTTCTTAAGTATTTCCTTTTGTTTCACTAATAGTCTTACTAAAAAAAAGTAGCTTTTGCCTTTCTAAGTTCCTTTACAACCTTATTTTTTTAATGTGATATCATGTTCCATTCTAGACCTGAGTGCTAACTTAAGAGCATGATCTCTTTGCTTCATAAGTAATCGAATTGTTTCATTTAACCAAGGTAAATATTCACTTTGTCCTGGATTTAGTTTTACTTTCCTTATATAACTGTTTATAATTTTTTGAGTTTCAGTCATAAAAGATTTACAATTTTGAGCTACACCCTCATATGTTAAATGTGCATCCCAGTCTATTTTTTTGAATAATTTTTTCAAGACTGTCCAACTCAGAGGCCGAAATCATGCCATGTCATGCCAGTATCCTCGTGGCACTCCTGTAAAATCCGCCCCAAAACACACCTTCACTGGACTATGTCACACAATACAAAGTTCCACCAGCGAGAGGGAGATAAAAAAAAATGTACAAAAAATTGCTAAACAAATATATCAGAAGCTGTCGTTTAGTCTTTATTTCCAAACTTGGACACCACACGCAGCTATTGACTGACCACGAACAGGAAATATAACTTATTTGCTGCATTTTTGATTCGTTAATGTCTTGCAGTCTTGCTGTTTTTTTTGTTTTGTTTTGTTTGTTTGTTTTTCTTCTTTTAACAATAACATTTTGGGCTAAAAGTGTGTTGTAATGCAAGCATCAATAAACATGTACCGAGCAGAAAATTGATTAGTAATACCTTACACTACTGCGTTACAGCAAAAAGTAAAATGTTACTGTAATGCATTACTTTTGTTTTATGAACAAAGCAATTTTTAAGAAACTGTTGGCTCGATAGCAGCGAGCCAGCACCTGCCCGACCTCTCACTGCTGCTGACGCCATCTTGCATCTTGTGGCCCTCTCGTGTGACATCATGGGGTTGGTTCGCTCCATTAGCCAGTGAAGTAATATGTATTATATATAATATAACATATAGACACGTAGGAACAGATGTGTTCATTGTGTCAAGTCCTTTCTGTGTGCACGGAGTGTGTTTTTAAAACCTGTAAATAAGTTCAATTATCACTACACGTTTATCCTCACCTGGGGTCAGAGGTCACTGCTTCATCACTCAATTCAGGAGGAAGATTCATAGATGCGTCACTCTTCAGAGACACACATCTGGGATCTGCAGATGAAGAGCTCTTCCTCCTGAAGATCCTGATAAACACACAGAAATCATTCTTTCTTAAGTTCTATCTGCTGTTTCATTTATTATAAGTATTATAAAAGTATTATTTCCATTTTGCATAACATAATCTCCATTAAACTTCACAGATGTAAATGAACGAATGCTGGTGAACACATGCATGTCAAACACGTAGCTCACAGCAGTAAAGGAGAACAATAATTCTGACTGAAATGTTTCTTGTTAGAAATTCTATGTGTAACATACGTAATGGTATTTTTTGTAAAGTCTATATGTAAAGTTTATATTTTAATCTTTTTTTTTGGCACATAATAGCATATTCTACAAAGATTTATTCACTATATTTGTTTTCATAGACTTTCTATTGCACATTGTCTATCGCAGCAAGCCTACTGTCCTCTAAACAGTGTTGGCGATGATACCGGTGTTAAGCCGCAACACAGGTGACGTCACTTGCCCACCGTGGCCCCATCCCCCACCATAATTTTTTTATTTTTATTTGTTTTATGATAAAACTCATTTAGTTAAGTTAGAGAACACTACAACTGACCGCGGCTGCTCAATGCAGCACACAAACGACAGTCGCGCATCACAGATCAGATTTCATTTATCACATGAGGAGAGTGAGTCGAGCTGACTGACAGAAGAGTGAGTGCCTCACCGATGTGTTATATTTGACTGCAGTCGGGGAAAATGAAAGAAAAACACTGTAGTTAAAATATTTAATATTCACAGATGAAAGTTTAGTATGTGCGTTTCTTAGAATGAATTCAAACAGGATAAATATCAAGCCTATGAGCCTGTGCTTATATTTTCTCTAAGCTACACAGTATTACACCATATTTTAGATTTGACACATTTAATAGGTGTGCAGTATTATTTATATAATATGAATTATGTTATATTATTCAAAAGAAATTGTGGTTTACTTTGCATCGAAGTTAAAAGTGGTAGCCTATTTTAGTGAGCTAGGCTACATGGATTTATATGCAAAATGTTAATATTCTCACATATTAGGCCATTACTTTAATTTATATTTTGAAATTCCTTTAATAAAACAACATGCATTTTTGTCATGCACTACTTTGTTATTCGTTACCTGTCCTTTATTTTGACAGATAACTTCTTGGGAAATACATATTTGTCTGTAGACTGATTAAGAAATTGTTGCATGTTTTATGAATTACTTCCTTTATTTTAGTAAAACGTGAGGCACTGTATAATTTCGCTCCCATTATTTAGGCCTAATTAAAACAAGAAACGAATAAATTAAACCTGCACGATTTAGCTAAATTATTGAAACTCTAAAGAATAGACGGATTAATAAAACGTCCTCACGATTAAACTAAAGTTCTCTCATTATAATCAACAAAATACACACAATGTAAATAAGAGCTTCATTAATTGACAACTTCAGTGATTTTAAAGGGAGCCTTCTTTACTTGCTTTCATATAATTTAAGTATAATAAAAAATAAAATAAATAAATAAATTGCAGCCGCATTTAAATGCTGGTGTGTAAAATATCAGATTCGCGCCGTGCATGATACTGAGTGCGACACGCAGCATTTATTCTTATTTGTCTACATATTTTGTCTTCATTACAAATCTTGTTTGGTTTTGTTTTGGATAATTGCATGTAAAAATGATTTACTTTGTAATGCATATGCAAAATGTGAATTATTATTCATATTCAAGTGTTTGTGCGAAAATTATTAATGCGCATGACAGGGAGGCGCCCTCTAGATCACTTGAATTTTTTCCTGATAATGAAATAAATGAAAATTGTGGTGTCTCACATACATGAGAAATATATCTACAGAAAGCTTGAAACGTCTTTTAAACGAATCAATTCAAAACGAAAGCATTATGTAATCTGTGAAGGTTGTATTTCTCTTTAAAGGCGCGTCCATGTGGAGAGAGTCAGCACTGTGAATTTCATCTTGCAGCCAACAAGAAAACATTTGTTTATTAATAAATAATTAACATGTCTCCTTTTTCACAATTATTAGGCTACTTCTGCCTGTGCTTTGGGGCAAACTTAATGCATGTGCTTGAGCGCGGAATATATTAAGGCTCATTATGGATTACAGATGTAAATTTAATATAAACCTGTGATTAGTTGAATAATGACAAATGAACGACTAGTAACTAGAAAAATCTTACGTGGGAGGCAGACCTATTAAATACCCTGTAGACATCTCTGTTAAAGTTTTTGAAGCATTTTATACACGTTTGCATAAATTCTGCTTTCAAAACGGTCTGTAATGTAGAGATGCCTTAACACTGATTTTTCCTCTGAAACACAAAAACGAAAATTTTAAAAAAATTGATATTTTATGTTTTGAGAATGGCCAACCCTTCTCTGCAGATATTCTTGCTTCTGGTTTGTGCATTGTAAATACAACACAAACAAACAAACAAACAAACTAAATATATATATATATATATATATATATTAGGGGTTATACAGACTAGTCGAGTAGTCGAGTGATCCACTACTTTAACCACTAGTCGGCGCTGTCGGAAACAATCGACTACTCGAGCGTGCATTAACCATAATGCATGCACAGTTTGCCTACAACGCAAATTGCAGGATTACAATATTGCATGTAGATGTTACTTTCTATGACTTTCTCTATATTACATGTAAATTTAAAATATGTAATTTAATAATTAGGGGTGTGCCCGAAGCCGAATACCTTATTCGGAATGGCACGGATAATAGCTTCAAAAACAAATAACGAATGAGGAATAATTCTGCCTGAATATTCGGCTGAGGCTGGCACACTCTGCTGTTTGCTAGATAACAGTTGAGCCAGGGGATCAGCGCAATATTATACACAGACCTCTTTAGTCACGCAATAATGAGTGCGTGAAGTGAATGAATATAAACTTTATGAACGAAAAGAGCACAAATCAAACACCGCATTGATGTTGCCTCTCCGTGCATCTCTCAGAAATCAGAGCTTGGCAGGAGTAATATTACCTATAATAATACATCATACACGGTCTATTATTTGTATATATTTAAAAGGCAATGATTTAAACCTTAGGCTACAATATGATACGTGAATGAATGGATAAACCACAGCGCGCTCACCAATCAAACAGCCGCGTTGCGCGCCTCAGTCTCTCCAAAACCAAACCAGTTCTCTCTCTAAAAAGTAGGCTAATAATCAGCTTAGATACAGATACATTTTCTATGTTTGCTTCTTTAACTTTTGCTGGTTTGCGTGCCACACGCACATTTGTTTAGTAAGTTCAAAAAGACTTGCTTAGAGAATTCTGCGTAATGAAAATGTGCACCATGAATTCATTCAGTCGTGTGCAAATGATCACTAAATGTTTGTCATGACATCTCTGCTTATATGATTCATTTATTTTTAGAAATGAATAATTATTTTACTTTAACGCAGCATATTTGTTCAGTGATAACTACGGGAAAAAAAAGATAGTCATAACGGTCTTATCAAGTAACTGACACATGGTTTTATCCGAAAACAGGTACTTATAATTTTGTGACTGTTACAGATACAAATACTGGTTACATGAAAATTAAAATATGTAATGTCATAATTATAAAGTTTTGACAGTTAACGTATGTTATGTAATTGTTGCATTAGGCTATTAATTAATTAGGTAATTAATAAACGTTTATTGATAAAAACTATTTAATGTCTATTCATTTACAGTAGCATGAACCACGAGTAGTCGAGTAACTCGAGTATTTTTTAAATAAGTAATCGACTAGCAGAAATCAGTAGTCGTGCAACCTCTAATATATATATATATATGTATAATTTCTCCAAAAACTCCCAAATGTTTTTTGTTACGTCTGTAACGCATGTGTATTCCCAAATCTAAAATAGCCTACAAAACATGTTCATAGACGGATACTTTACTGATGTCTGGACTCTGTTTGGGATTTAGAAAAACAAAGAGATGGTTCAATATATTGGTAATGTTCTAACATTCTGAGAGAATACAGATGCACTATACAGTAGTCAAGATTTGAAGTGGATCAAAACCTTTCTTCAAAGTTGTCCTAAAACCAAAATGACGAGGCATCTTTGCAAACCGGCTCTGCAAGTTTGAAACCCTCATAAGACACTGTGCATATGAAAGAGCAAGAAATTCACACATTTATATCAACCCCCACAAGCTATACAGAACAAACCCCAAGCCCCTCAAATTTAAAGGAAATTGTATTACCCAAATTTATTAGATATGTTTAACATGTCCAAGCAAAAACTGTAGCAAAATTATAATTTAAATGCCAATTTTCCGAAATGCATTTAGACTAATGGGTAGGACACTTATTTTTCTTAAATACACTTAAACGTAAGACGTTACAATTGCATGAACTTATAATGCATTAAAATATGTTTTTATAATTTACATATTAAAACTAGTGTAGGAAATGGCAAATGTAAATTACATAGTTGAATTTTCATTTTGCACTAAATGTTGCACATACAGGTGCATCTTAATAAATTAGAATGTCGTGGAAAAGTTCATTTATTTCAGTAATTCAATTGAATTCAAGTGTATGGGAGGAGTTTTGTTAAATGTGAGCCAAAATCATCACAATTACAGAACCAAAGACTTAAACTACTTCAGTCTGTGTGCATTGAATTTATTTAATACACGAGTTTCACAATTTGAGTTGAATTACTGAAATAAATTAAATTTTCCATGACATTCTAATTTATTGAGATGCACCTGTATGTATGGGAAAATGTACATTTAAATACAGAAATACATTGTCATTTTGCATATTACATGTCAAAATGAATTTTGCTACCCATATGCTTCCATATTGGGCAGGATAAGAAAGAATATATTTTTTAAATAATCATTAAAATGAATTACTTTTGATTATTTTTTAATCCGATGAATTAAAGAAATAATCAGCAGATGAATCAGTAAAATGTAATAGTAAGTCAGTGTGTGGTTCACTAACAGTGGAAACAGACTCTTGGTCTGGTTTGTGGTATCAGTGTGTGACTCCTGTCTGCGTCTGCTGCTGTCACTCAGTGTGTGTTTTCTCTGATTGAACATGTTGAAGCAGCACTTGTCGGCTCATGGAGGGTCTGAGAAATTATGTCCTCTGATCCGGTGATTGTTCACACTGGTCAGTGTTGATCAATGCAGTGTGAATTGACCTTAATACTGGATTATATCTCACCTGGGGTCAGAGGTCACTGGATCATCACTGAATTTAGGAGGAAGAGGCATGGATCCATCACTCTTCAGAGACACACAACTTGGATCAGCAGATGAAGATCTCTCACTGCTCTCTCTGTTCTCCATAATGAGAAACTGACTTCAGTCCTGCATATGGAAACATAAAAGAACAAATGACACATAATATTGTGATTACAACGCAGTGAAAACAAATCTTAACGCTACACACAATGAGACTGAAGAGAATGTGGAGCTTCAGACTCAGCAGCTGCAGCAGTTTGTGGAGGATCCTTTTCTTCTGAATCCATAAAGTGATGCTTTAGTGACTGCAGTGAAGAAGATCTGAAGAGTAATCCTCATGAGCATCGTCAGTATCTGAGCTCACTCATGCTCTTGTGTGAACATTTGACTTCAGCAGCAGGAGAAAAGCATGAATCTGTTCAGAGCTTGATGTGTTTCTGCTGCTGTAACGTGACGTCTCTGACACATATCCACTAACTGATCATGACCTCTGATGATTATTATTTTCACAGCTGAAGTTTCATTGTTGAAGCGCTACTAAAAAACCCTCAAATCTTAAGACATACAGATTATTTTATTTGTCAAATGTGAAATAGTTGCTCTTCTCCACAATGAGTTTCACTGTTTTCACCAAACAAACAAGATCATTAAAAAATGTATATTACAAATCACGTTCACACAAATTTGACCGTAATCATATTATTCATATATTTTATTTTTTTAAGTGAAAAAGGTGCCAATGCCTCTTATTTGTCTATTATATTTATCAGTGTATAGATAAATAAAGCAATTTCTATGAGGCCAACAATCATAATTCTTGAGATATCACACAGTATCATAACTGGAGAGAGTCTGAGTGAGAGAGAGAAACTGAGCAGTATATATCTGAAAAGTTAAATTATGCTCACTTATGCAAACATGTTATTGTAAGTCTTTATTTTATGTTTTCCCCTCCTAAAGGTTTAAAAGTTATCTCAGCATCATTATTCAAAAATCTCAAAGACTTTGAGGGTCTGTAGAGTTTTAACAGCAGAAATAAATCTGTAATTCAGAATCAAACTCTCAGTAAAGCTGATCTACACAAAGCTCGTGTTTTCTGTTTAAATCTTTATTTCCTCCTTTGGTAGCCTATATTTCTTTACTGTAAAGAATCCGTAAATTAATCTCAAATAAAAGCAGAATCTCTAGAGCTCGAGATCATTATAATCCTGAAGATGAACTCATGCAGCTTCATCCACTTTTACAAGCGACACATATCACTAAATGTGTTTAAGTTTAAAGATCGGATTTAACACAACAGAGAAAAACTACAATAATATGAACTTATATCAGAAGCCGAGAAATTAACTTACCTTAATGTGACGTTTATTACAGTTTAAAATTCTTTAAAACTTCTGCATTTTCCCGTTGAGTTTACTTTCGGTTTCGCTTCAGAGGAGTGAAAAATGCGCATGCGGGTAAACCTCTTCATCTTCTGCAATTGGTGGAAGAACAGAAGCATCAAAGGCGCATTGCTGCCCTCCTCAGTCCATTTGAAGAACTCCGCTTAGTAGCTGATATCCTCGTGCCTTGTCCAAATACCCACACTTGTGGTCTTTGCACTTGACTACTTATATTTCCTGTATTTGGCCCAAGTGTTCAAGTGAGGATGAAGACCACAAGTGTATGTCGAACTTTTCATTACCTGATGGGATACGCTTATAGTGTTGTAAAAATGCAAGTGTTTACATAGTCTAACACTTGCTCACTCAGTAGAACTAGTATCACAGTGTGAGAGAATTGAAGAGCAGATGTCAGTCATGTCGTTGAGACCCGACACTGGCACAGTCAATCGAGTGGTGCAAAAGAGAGAAAGGAAATAAAGTACACACCAGAAAAAAGCATGCAGAGACGACAAAAGATGAAAAAGTGGACAGGAAGGGCTACAGGTGTGGACACAAAGACCATTTGGGTAGACCAAACATGTCCCGCACGAGGTCAAGTATGTCACAAATGTAATGGAAAAGACCATTTTTCAAAAGCAATGTGAAGGAAGCTGATTATGTATGTATTGTCCAGGAGAAAACAATGTGAAAAAAGTTGACTTTCTTTGTGGGTGGTGTGAAACTAAGCTGTTGATTGACTCAGGTGCCACAAATAATGTGATTGATGAGGACACCTGAGAAGATCTCAAACGGAACAAAGTTAAATGCAAGTCATACATTCCTGAAACAGAGAAAGCTATACTCATACTCTTCAAACCAACCTCTAACAGACAAAACAGAGCAGGCTGAATTCATCGTGATTCGAGGAAAAGGAGAACCCCTCTTAGGAAGAGATACAGCCATCAAGCTATAATTTTCCTTCCCATATCAGCTCTTTATGAATAACAGATACACTGAAAATGAACAAATCTGTCTTGAATGGAAAGGATAAAATGATCAGTCTTTGATTATATTGATTTAAATGTTGAATCTTTAGTTTCTTCTAACAGCAAAAATATGAAAATATATTCAGTTATTACTCTTCATATACCTTTATTAGGAGTGAACATTTCAGTTAATAAATATCAGATACTTGAATAAAGTTTTGAGATCAAAACATCCATCAGTTCTAGTACAATCTAGAGTTTGATCCGCTCTGATCCCATCAGCAGAAATACAGAATCATCATCAGGAAAGAAAGGATGTGTGTCAGGCGTTACACGAGTGATATCAGATGCTGGGCCATCAATGTTAATCAAACAACAAACTGCAAAGAGAAAATCACTCATAACATTTAATCTGTTAGCTTTAATAAACATTAATCTTTAAAAAAAATTATACAGTGAAAACTATGCAGTGTTATTTTACAATTAATTATTTTATTAGATTTGATTTCATTTGTAGGCTGTTTTACTTACCTGACTTACCCGAACCGTTAGTAGAGCTCCATGAAAAAAATTAAAGCACTATTTAGTTTATTTGTAGCATTGTCATTTTTTTGTTACTTTGTTTATGTTCATGTTTTTATTGTGTCACAATGGTGCATCTACAAACTGATATTTTATATTAAATTTCATTAAATTTGTGTGAAAATATATATATATATATATATATATATATATATATTTTTATACACAAACCCGATTCCAAAGAAGTTGGGAAACTGTACAAATTGTGAGCAAAAAAGGAATGGAATAATTTACAAATCTCATAAACTTATATTTTATTCACAATAGAATATAGATAACATATCAAATATTGTAAGTGAGACATTTTGAAATGTCATGCCAAATATTGGCTCATTTTGGATTTCATGAGAGCTACACATTCCAAAAAAGTTGGGACAGGTAGCAATAAGAGGCCGGAAAAGTTAAATGTACATATAAGGAACAGCTGGAGGACCAATTTGCAACTTATTAGATCAATTGACAACATGATTAGGTATAAAAAGAGCCTCTCAGAGTGGCAGTGTCTCTCAGAAGTCAAGATGGGCAGAGGATCACCAATTCCCCCAATGCTGCGGCGAAAAATAGTGGAGAAATATCAGAAAGGAGTTTCTCAGAGAAAAATTGCAAAGAGTTTGAAGTTATCATCATCTACAGTGCATAGTATCATCCAAAGATTCAGAGAATCTGGAACAATCTCTGTGCGTAAGGGTCAAGGCCGGAAAACCATACTGGATGCCGTGATCTTCGGGCCCTTAGATGGCACTGCATCACATACAGTAATGCTACTGTAATGGAAATCACAACATGGGCTCAGGAATACTTCCAGAAAACATTGTCGGTGAACACAATCCACCGTGCCATTTGCCGTTGCCGACTAAAACTCTATAGGTCAAAAAAGAAGCCATATCTAAACATGATCCAGAAGCGCAGGCGTTTTCTCTGGGACAAGGCTCATTTAAAATGGACTGTGGCAAAGTAGAAAACTGTTCTGTGGTCAGACGAATCAAAATTTGAAGTTCTTTTTGGAAAACTGGGACGCCATGTCATCCGGACTAAAGAGAACAAGGACAACCCAAGTTGTTATCAGCGCTCAGTTCAGAAGCCTGCATCTCTGATGGTATGGGGTTGCATGAGTGCGTGTGGCATGGGCAGCTTACACATCTGGAAAGGCACCATCAATGCTGAAAGGTATATCCAAGTTCTAGAACAACATATGCTCCCATCCAGATGTCGTCTCTTTCAGGGAAGACCTCACATTTTCCAACATGACAATGCCAGACCACATACTGCATCAATTACAACATCATGGCTGCGTAGAAGAAGGATCCGGGTACTGAAATGGCCAGCCTGCAGTCCAGATCTTTCACACATAGAAAACATTTGCCGCATCATAAAGAGGAAGATGCGACAAAGAAGACCTAAGACAGTTGAGCAACTAGAAGCCTGTATTAGACAAGAATGGGACAACATTCCTATTCCTAAACTTGAGCAACTTGTCTCCTCAGTCCCCAGACGTTTGCAGACTGTTATAAAAAGAAGAGGGGATGCCACACAGTGGTAAACATGGCCTTGTCCCAACTTTTTTGAGATGTGTTGATGCCATGAAATTTAAAATCAACTTATTTTTCCCTAAAAATGATACATTTTCTCAGTTTAAACATTTGATATGTCATTTATGTATGTAAAATATGGAAATTTGAAACTTCCACATCATTACATTCTGTTTTTATTCACAATTTGTACAGTGTCCCAACTTTTTTGGAATCGGGTTTGTATATATATATATATATATATATATATATATATATATATATATATATATATATATATATATATATATATACACATATATATATATATATATATATAAGTGGGTACGTAAAGTATAACTCTTTGTTATATTGCAGCCATTTGCTAAAATCATTTAAGTTCATTTTTTTTCCTCTTTAATGTACACACAGCACCCCATATTGATAGAAAAACACAATTGTTGACATTTTTGCACATTTATTAAAAAAGAAAAACTGAAATATCACATGGTCCTAAGTATTCAGACCCTTTGCTCAGTATTTAGTAGAAGCACCCTTTTGATCTAATACAGCCATGAGTCTTTTTGGGAAAGATGCAACAAGTTTTTCACACCTGGATTTGGGGATCCTCTGCCATTCCTCCTTGCAGATCCTCTCCAGTTCTGTCAGGTTGGATGGGGGGGATGCTTTTGAAAATTTTTATGAAATGTTTTTAATACGACGGAAATTGTATTTAGCGTGATCTCAGTTTAATAAAAACATTGTTAGCCTACGTTAGGCCTATTAATTGTAATGATCGCGAATCATTTGATTCAGATCTGGACTTCAAAGCGTGTATCGCGAATCATTTGATTCAGATCGGGACGTCAGAGCGGGTTTGCATGATGTTTTTATCCCCACCGGGGATAAAAGTTATTCAGCAGAGGCAGGGATGCATAGACCAGAGGGGGGGAAATCCCCCCCGGCAAATCACACCCTGTGTAGTACCATCTCAAGGATGATCAGAAGAAATGGACAGCACCTGAGTTAAATATATGAGTGTCACAGCAAAGGGTCTGAATACTTAGGACCATGTGATATTTCAGTTTTTCTTTTTTAATAAATCTGCAAAAATGTCAACAATTCTGTGTTTTTCTGTCAATATGGGGTGCTGTGTGTACATTGAGGAAAAAAATTTACTTAAATGATTTTAGCAAATGGCTGCAATATAACAAAGAGTGAAAAAATTAAGGGGGTCTGAATACTTTCCGTAGCCACTGTGTGTATGACAAAATGCGTCCCATATTCCAACACTCATTAAAAGTGTTCCTTTATAGGTTAGCTCATTCTTTCAATTCATATGTATTCAGAGTGACCCTGACTATCACTGTATTAATTTTCAAGGCATTTTACTGTATAGTTTTGGGGAAAACTAAAAGCAAAATCACCCCAAACAACAAAATGCATCCTAGCACTTGTACCATTTTCCAACTCTCATAAAAAAGTGTTCCTTTATAGGTTAGCATTAAGGAATAATTGACGGCGGGCCGTTGAATTATTAGAAAAATAATGCACACCCGAGGTGGTGATGCATGTTACACCTCGGGTGTGCATTATTTTTCTAATAATTCAACGGCCCGGAGTCAATTATTCCGCTTATACTACGGTTACCAAACCTCAAAACATTGATCAGATTATATATTTAAAGGGATTCGTTTGGTTTTTGTACTTAAATCGCTATTGTGAGTAGGATTATTTCCTCCGCATCTCATCCAACGCCTCTTTTGCTAGTACCAAAACGTTGTTTTAAAGCTGGTAACGGAGGCTTCAACAAATTCTAACGGACCCTCTGATGTCACATGGACTACTTTGAAGATGTTTTTATTACCTTTCTGGACGTGGACAGTATACCGTACATACATTCTCAATGGAGGGACAGAAAGCTCTCGGACTAAATCTAAAATATCTTAAACTGTGTTCTGAAGATGAACGGAGGTCTTACGGGTTTGGAACGACATGAGGGTGAGTCATTAATGACATAATTTTGATATTTGGGTGAACTAACCCTTTAAATTTCCTGAAGTGTGTTGTGACGGTTGTGACCTGGTAAATCCACTAGGTAGCTGCCGACGACATTGAATGTAATCATGACAGGCAAATACTGTAATATTTTACGTATGTAAAAATGTCTCAAGAGAAAAATAAAAGATTAAAAGGACTACATTTATTATACATTTAATTATATATGTTTACATTTTATTAAAGCTGTAAAACTAATGTAAGTAGTATTTTGCAGCAGTATCTTGGTAAAATGTATGAACAACGATTTGAAACAAATATGATGTTAATGGCGCCGCCAGTGTGCATACACTCATAGAAAACAATGTGTTCGAATTTTAAAGACGTGGCGCTGCGCTTCTCATCCGGTGTGCGACCCCCTCTTCACAGAAGCAGAGCGCGAAGCGACAGTTTAACGTTAAAGAGAGCGAGGTAAGATGAAGCTGCGAATCATTTCATATTAGTCAACTTTTAATAATGTTTTATGATAGAAATGTTAATATCCAGCTATATCCAGTGATATCCAAATATATCCAAATTTTTTCTTAAACATGGCCATTTTGAGAGAGAGAGAGAGAGAGAGAGAGAGTTCCATGAACTGGAAAGTCATGATCCACTTGAGCTCCTAAATTTTTTGCAATCTTTTATCTCTAGAGTGAAGCGGGCCTAACAAAACATATATCAAACCGAAGAAAAAGTGAGAGGAATATTAAGGTGACCGTGATAGCTGTGAATTTTTTTGCTACTTCTTCAACAAGACAGCTAAAGAGCACTGAAGCAGAGCAATCAGGAGGAAAACTGGATAAAGCAGAAGATACTGGATACAGAAGATCAGTTCACATCCAAATAACAGGCAAGACTGAATCTTCTGCATTTTAAAAGACTATTACAAATCAGTGAGGGAGGACTAAAGTTATTTTAGTTACATTGAAATATAGTAAAGTATAGATAACTAGCAGCAGTCTGAGAGTGACAGTTAAAAAGTGACAGTTACAGAAAAAACAAAAAACAACAACAACGGAAGCCATTGCAGGAGAGACCCTCCCCCACTGCATCACTTACCCACAGACTATCAGGAGCGCAAAAGACAAGAAAACCTATAAATACAGTCTGCTGAAGAACAACCCAGAGACCCTGATGGCAGACGTTTCTCAAAAAGGGGACAGAGCCATCATCACTAATCTGCTCCTCTACACAACAGACTGCAATCTTTGGCACACGGTCATCTGTAAACACTACAAAAGTTATAGAAAACTAGGCATCTGTAACGGCAGACAAATCCAAATTTATGAAGAAAATGACACTAACAGGGCATTTCTAACTGTAAATATTTACCATAATGGAACCATAATGTTCCAGGGGACTGAAGCATGTCTCAGCTCTGTCCAGGCAAACTTCACCATCCTAAAAGCTCTGGCAGAGGCTGAGAAACAAGCACAAGGAGCAAACAGTGATGCTGCAGGAGGCTGTGACGCCCAGAGCTCAAGGGAGAGGCTCAAGGAGATGGAGCTGAACCCTGATGAACACAACCCTCAGCTGGAGCAGTCTGTCAGTCAGATCAGAAACAGCCTCTCCCTACAAGAGGTAGAGCTGGTGGAGCTCCGGGAACTAACACTCTCCCATGCAGTATTCAGTGAACGCCTACAACACCTGGAAAATAAACTCAATCACCTCACACGAGACTTTGAAACTAGTGTTGAGGAGCTCAAAAGAGAAGTATGCAAACTACAGCAAGACAGAAATGCCCTGAATAAAGAACTGGAAACAGTCAGGCAGGAGCTGCTGCTCAGAGAAGGAGAAATACTAAGCCTGAGAGAACAGACAGAGAGCCTCAGCCGTATCTGTAAGCAGCGGCCCAGCTCTCCCAGCACCCAGACAGCAGCAGCCCACACTCCAACACCGGAGTCCAGCACTCCAACAGCACCACAGGCAGAGCCCCCCGAGGGCCCCCAAGAGCAAGGAAGTCACCCACAGAAAGCAGAAGTCATCATCTTAATTGATTCAAATGGCAAATTCATCAATGAGAAACAGCTCTTTCCTGGCCACAAAACATTAAAACTCTGGTGCTCAAAAACAGATATTGCCCTACAACAACTGAACAAGGAGAACCTGGGTGAACCCAGCCACATCATCATCCATGTGGGCACGAATGACCTGCGGGCACAACAAGAGCGAGTGGCAGATTCAGTGACACGGGTGGCCATGAAAGCAACACAAACCTTCCCTACCTCAAGAGTAGTTATCTCCACCATCCTGCCCAGATCAGACTTCCATCCACGCACCATACAAAGAGTAAATGCAGACATCTCACGTAGATGTGCTGGAATGCCAAATGTTCACCTGGCACATCATCCTACACTGGACCTCGGCCACCTCTACGACCATGTCCACCTCCGTAAAGACAGTGTTTGTGTGTTTGCCAAAACTCTTAAAGACGCGGCCCTGGGCCGAACCCCTGGCAGCCCCCCAAAGAGTGCCAGAGCAACCACTGCCCTTCAGCCAGTGAGACGCTTTCCCCCAGCAGCACCACAGAACATCATCTCTCCAGGCTCGGCTAAGCATTACTGTACAAACCCTACCACTATGACCCCACCCCACCGCCCTGGACCTGTACCTCGTCCTGGATCTGTACTTCAACCTCAACCTTCACAACCTGCTCTCTACTACCATCAGCCTACACCACAGCAGCTGAGACCCCAACAGTACCTTGCACCACAGGGCCCTCTCTCCTGGGACCAACATCAACACAACCACAAAAGACCCAGAGCAGCTCCAGCGAGGAATGACAGCATCTCATCAGAGCAGCAGCCCGGGCCACACCCACACCGGCCCGAACAGCAGGAGCAGAGGAGCTATGCTGCAGCCCTAAAAGAGCCAAACCACACCAACCTGCTAGAGATTAAGGACCTGCTCAGACTTATATACACACGGCTGGAACAGTAGTAGTGAGTAACAGACATACACACAATATATGTACTGTATATAAAAAAAAAAAAAAAACACATTCAATGTATACACATACTCTTTGATCCTTGATACTGTGTTGGACTTGGGTTTGTATCACTCTAGAGCAATATTAAGATTGTTGAATTGAATTTTTTTTACATTTGTTGACAAAATGAGATCATTAACTATTACAATGTGGAATATACAAGGCATTAATTCATCCAGTTTTGGCTACAAAACTAAAACCTCAGATTTTAGAAAAAAGATTTCAGACATGGACATAATAATATTACAGGAAACATGGCGCAAAACTGATGAAGTCACTCTTTGTCCTCCAGGATACTGTGAAATATTTTTATCCTCTATAAAACATGAAAAAAAAAAAATTACACGTGGAAGAGATTCAGGGGGCATCATAATCTGGCACAAACAAGAAATTGACAAATACATCCAAACAATTAAAAAAGAAGAATCACATATCTGGCTCAAAATCAAGAAGCACCTTACCCAAACCACTAAAGATGTTTTCTTATGCGCTCTCTATATTCCTCCCTCTGAATCTCCATACTATAATGAGAACATCTTTGAATCTCTCCACAGTCAAATAAACCACTTCCAGGCCCAGGGAAGTGTGTTGATCTGTGGAGATCTAAATGTCAGGACAGGGTCTCTTCCTGACTACACCACAGAGAATGGGAATAACCATATTTTTGGACAGAGCTTCCCACAAAATATTGTAAACTTCCCAAGAAATAACACTGATGACCAAGTGAATAAAAACGGGAAGCTTCTGATGGAGCTCTGTCGAAGCCTCGGTCTGTACCTGGTCAATGGCAGGGTGAGAGGAGACTCTCTTGGAAGGTACACCTACAGTTCATTTCATGGTTGCTCAACAGTAGATTACATGATCACAGATTTAGATCCATTCTCTTTCAGAGCATTCACAGTCAAACCACTAACACCCCTATCAGACCACAGTCAAGTTACTGTTTACATAAAGAGGACAACAAATACGGACATACATTCACAACCCAGTAAGCTGTACAACATTAGAGAGAATTACAGATGGGAACAAAACAGCACAGAAAAATATTTGACAGCAATTAGCCATCCAAAAGTGTGTCTACTTATAGACAATTTTCTAGGCAGAATTTATCCTCATAATCAAGATGGTGTCAATCTGGCTGTGGAGAACATAAATTATATATTTACATATTTGGCCAATTTATGTAACCTCACATTCTCTAAGAAAATCCATAAAACACCACAAGAAAATGAAAAATGGTTTGATTTAGGCTGTAAAACCATGAGGAAAAAATTAAGACAATTGTCAAATCAAAAACACCGACATCCAAACAATGCAGATTTACGCCATCAATATTGTGAAGAACTCAAACAATATAAAGGTACACTCAGGAAAAAGAGAGAACAGTACATCCAAAATCAACTCAAAACTATTGAAGAATCCGTAAATTCTAACAATTTCTGGGACAACTGGAATCACTTGCATAAAAAACATCATGAACAAGCAGCCATACAAAATGGTGACACCTGGAAAAATCACTTTGAACAACTTTATAGTGAAATTACAATGAACCCAGAACAAACCCAAAAATATGAAAAAATGATTCATATGGAACATACAATTGGTAAATATCAAAACCCATTAGACTACCCCATTACAGAAAACGAACTGATTGATAAAATCCAGGCCCTAAAAAACAAAAAAGCAAGTCTAGGTTCTGCTGTAGACCCTCTTCTGTTGGAGACAGCAGAACCAGATCATCTGCAAACAGCCAGCATCAGGACTCTGAAATATCCATCCACACAATTTGGCCCAACCAAATAATAAAAGCACAAAAAGAAAATTATCTAACTTATTGGACTGAAACAACAGAAAAACAAAGTAAACTTGAATGTTATTTGGCCTTAAATAGAGATTACACAACTGCAGAATATCTGAGTACAGTTAAAGACTGTAAATTAAGAAGACAGATGACGAGGTACAGACTGAGCAGTCATACTCTGACTATAGAGACGGGCAGATATCCACAGCACTGGCTGCCCAGAGAGAGCCGTACCTGCCCTTACTGTAATCATGGGGAAGTGGAGACAGAGACACACTTCCTCACCAGCTGCTCTAACTATGAAGAAATTAGAAATAAATTTTATCCCAAATTTGAAATACTTTACCCTGACTTCAAAATGTTGAACAAGAAAACACAACTTCAGTATTTATTAGGTGAAAAACAAGACTGTATCTTACTAGCAGCAAGATACATTGATGCCTGTCACAAAAAGAGGGAGGAGTCAACAAATCAGTGATGCGCCTACACACACACACACCACAAACATACACCACACACGCACACCACATTGAATTATAAATTGTTTGAAGAATTTTAAAATGTTATTTGTTCTCCTTTTTAAATGTATATACATGCATGTATATAGATTCAATGTAAACACTATGCTTTGGCAATACATTGTAACAATTGTCATGCCAATAAAGCACATATTGAATTGAATTGAGAGAGAGAGAGAGAGATGTGTAAATTGTCTGCGTCTGTCTCTCTCTAGAAACAATGAAGCTGAGTTTAGTTAGCCTAGTTAAACAACAGCGATTTTACCTCCTTATTGCTGAAAAATATATTGTAGCTATTATCTATTAATAAAAGTTGCGTGGCAGCGCTGACAAGTTTAAACTGAACTGATTAATGCATTGGCCTTGTCACACACACATACAGCTGTCATGATTACATTCATACCACCATTTAACATGCTATAGATCAGCTTATTCATCCTTTTTATTTTGTCCTTTTTTATCTTTTTTTGTATAGCCTATAGAAATAATATATTTAAATTGCAGTTTTATGAAAAATTTTATATTATATTAGAAATAAAATTGCCTTGTTTTTCTCCACGTACGCTTTTTTTAGTAAATAAACTTATTAGTGGACATTATAGTTTTAACAGTGATCAAACTTAAGTTAGCATCAAAGCTTTTACATTTATGTGGGTAAATCAGTTACAGTGAAGGGAAGCATCAATGTGGGTTTAAGACAAACCATTGTAATCAATATATGTCTTTGGAAAACAACGTGAGCTTTTCTTGTGCTTACATTTACAGCTATCACCAGCAGGCGGCGCTTATTGTGCATTATTTAAGACTTTCAGGTCAGGTATAAGAACTTGATTTGGCTTTCCTGACAGCAGAAGTATTCTACCACTTCCACCATTTAAGATCCTCCTATTTACTTTTCTTTTCTTTTTTTCTTTTGTAATTTTTTTTTTCCTTTTCTTGTGTAGTCAAAAGAAAATATCTAGATTGCAGTTTTATGAAAAAATACTTTTATCAAGATTCAAGATAAGATTGCCCCTTTTTTGCACATTAGTAAATAAACCTGCCTGACCATAGCAACCCGGGATTATAAGAGATTTATTATTTAATACTTTATTTTGAATTAAGAAATGATTATATTATTTATTATACAAAATATTTCAAGGAAAAGTCTTAAGGAAAGCTGAAGAAAGCTGTTCTCTTCATTTCCAAGAGACCAGACTATACTTCCAGAGTAATGTTGTGTTTGTACTAGACACAAGCCAGAGCAGCCAGAATGACCTGCTCATATTCAGATCTCTCTCTCTCTCATAGACTTCCAGGAGCATGTTTTTCCTCGGTAAGGGTCATTTATATAACAGTATCATTTAATACAAGTACCTTATTAAATGTTTCTGTAGTTTTTGTCAAGTATTTGGAGGTGGATGCTGCACACTGCTGGTGGACGAGGAGATTCCTCTTCTATGTAAAGCACTTTGAGTGCCCAGAAAACACTATATTAATGTAAGGAATTATTAATTAATTATTATTTAAATCTAACCAGTTTCTTCAGTCGATCACAATACTGTAGACTGCATATAAAATGATTTACAGGCTGTTTAATGCTGATCATGTACTGTATGTGTCTTTACACAAAAACTACATCATGTAAATATCCTAGAAATGAAAAACACAGGAACTCATAGTGAGTCCAGCTGCAATATCATGACAGAATCATTGTTTATTATTGCTCTTGATGTTGTAATAATGATTATTAATTTTGATTAATAGAAAGTGTTTTTGAGGGGATCATCTCATATTCTGGTCTGTGATAAACATAACTATACTTTGACATGTTGTTGTGTTTTCTGCATGAGTGTGTGTACTCTGCAGTGTAGAACAAAATGTCAAGCATCGTCATGTTGTTTACATTATTTAACTCATTAATTGAATAAAATATAGGAAAATCTTGAGGGAAGTGGTGGAGAATTAGTCTTTATTTGTCAGGTTTTGTCATCAACTAAACCACTCTGTTCCCAGAGAAAGATAGAACTGAAAACTGAAATAAAATCTGGAGCTGAGATTGATTCAGAGGATTTTGTATTATATATATATATGTGTGTGTGTGTGTGTGTGTGTGTGTGTGTGTGTGTGTGTGTGTGTGTGTGTGCGCACATGTATATATTATACTTAAGGAGCTCATTAATTAAACACAATTTGGAATTAATGTCCACAATTTTTTGTGTTGTGTCATTAGTTGTGTCTTAATTTGTTTAATAATTATTACACATATACTATTATAAAACTAAATTTCACGATTATTTGTTTTACTTTATAATTTACTATTAATTTATTCTTCATTTTTGTCTATTCTGTATTACTCCACCCTTGATATTACATATTCTTCTTGCTATTATTCATCTATTGTTATTCATTTATTTATTATGGTATTATACATATTCTTTGTGCTATTATAAATCTATTATCACTTATGTTGTTGTACTGTTGTACTCACTTTTTATATTATTCACTTTACTACAAGTTGTACTACATATATTTTTTAATATTACATATCACTTTTACTATATTTTTACCGTGCGCTGTATCAGTGTATAATATTTTACCACTGTAACCACACTGGATTCATAAAGGCTCATCATGTTGTTGTTTGTTGTGGAGTTTATCTGTAGGCTATAGAGTGCTATCAGAATAAAAAGCAAACTACCAGTGTGTCACTTTCTGATTTGTATTCGCTGGTTGTATTCAATTTTCTCAATGATGGTAAATTATTAGTGTTTAAAGATGTATTATTTAGATTTTTTCCCCCAATATTTCAAAGGGAATGAGCTGTGTTCTGACCTGAAGCACAAGAAAAGCTCAAATGTTGGGGCTGAACACAGAGAAAGCAATAAAACAACTTAAATTCATTTAATGTACACTCAAATTACATTACATGTATACAGTCGTGGCCAAAAACATCAGCCCCTTGGTAAATATGATAAAAAAAAGGCTGTGAAAATTCATCTGCATTGTTAATCCTTTTGGTCTTTTATTTAAAAAAATCACAAAAATGTATCCTTTCATTGGATAATAAGAATTTAAAATGGGGGGAAATATCATTTAGGGTTTAAGTGCACACACACACACACACACACACACACACACACGAAGTAGTGAACACACACACACAGACGGAGAAGTAGGAAAGTGGGAGCAGCTGGGGTTCGGTGCTCATTTTCAGTGTGTTTCTGTTATTCATGAAAATTATGAATAAAATTATGTTTTGTAAATCAATTTCCAATAATTAAAATCTAAGGTCTTAACAGTTAACTAACTTGTTTATATTATAATGTTACACAAATTATATGCTCTTGATCTTAATAAAGTTAATCTGGGGAAATATAAAACATTTCATAAATGTTTAGAAGAAATTATTTCAACCGTTTTAATAAAAGATTTGATCATTCAGACGGTCAAAATCCACCATCAGTGTAATACTTTACAGTCTCAGTACTTTAATGAAATTCACTTTAAAGGAGCCATGTGTAATGTCTGGCAAAAAAATCAAGTCATACTCCACATTCCATACCAGATGGGGGCAGTATGCCTCAATAAAGTGAATTGGTCTACTCTAGAGTAACAAACGAGAAACGGCATAGTCTCTATGCTCCGCCCCTACCTTCAAAACAACCCTAGAGCCATAGCCGAAGCCTAAAGGACGTTTTGCCTCCAGAGGAACGTTGGGTGATGTCAAGTGATTTTGAAACATGACATCTTCAAGCTACTCCCCTTCACCTTTACCAGTGAATATGTTCATATACGTTTTGTTCATATTACATTTTGAATTGTATATACACATTATTTGAATTAAATTAATTTGACAAACAGCATTCTGTCAACATCATTGGTCAACATCAGACAGCTGATGTTGACCAAGCTAGCACCAACCAACGTAACCAGAGCTGCCAACTCTCAAGCATTCACCGTGAGACACACGCAATTGACTCTTTTCACACGCTTTCAAAAACTTGACCGCTCTGAATATAGTGAGTGAGTGCGAGCGCGGCCGGGGCGCGCGCTCTCTCTCTCTCTCTCTCTCTCTCTCGGGTTCATTATCATCGAAGACATTTCAAGCTTCTTAGGTAATGTTACATTTTAGCATCAGCTTGGTAGAGACGGGCTTTGGTAGATAACAGGTGAAAACCGGATCGGATCTGTGGGTAAGTTATAGCTAGCTTACTATCAAACGCAGCTACGGTTAGCCATCGCTAACATTAGCACGTTTATCGAACAGCCTTCGATACATTTCTATGTTATAACTTCCCGAAAAAAATACGCAAACATATAAAACAAACTTCTAGCGAAATACTAACAGCATCTTACTTACCAATCCAAAAGAAATGTTGCAAGTTCGGAGTCGAAGCTCATTTCTTTCAAGTCCATCAGTTGTCTCCAGCGATGGAAAGCAGTGCCGATGTTTACTCTGTTTCGGCTCCTTTTCTTATCGGATTTGATTTGTGATTCCGAGCGCGGTTGCTTGACATCAGCTTCAAGTACGCCCACAAGCCGTGCGAGTTATTCGTGTATTGCAGGTTGGCTGGTGGTTATGTTGCCCGCATACCGCCTCCCATGGCCGAAACTGGTATTACGACACCTGTCGGGCCGTGGCTAGTAATGCTAATGCTAATTAAGGTTGATATCTCTGCAGCACTATAACTTGACATTTTTTTAATGACATCATCGCCCTTATTTCTTCTCATTCTTTTGATGCGTGTAGGTCATTTTTTGGATATCTTTACCTCAATTTTTACACATGGCACCTTTAAACAAATAAAGCTGAACTATGATTTATTTCCTTTATGTAAATGATCAAATCTTCCTGCAACCACAAATTTAATTTTGTTCTTTAAAATCTCCATTAGTTTGAAATCTCCATAAGTTCTTTCCAGTCCTGTAATTTGGAGATCAAGATCAGTTTTGGTCTTTTGTCAGCTCTGCAGTTCATTCAATTCATTTCACAAACAGGACTTTTATTTTGCTCTGGCGGTGTGACGTCATAAAGCTGCGCGCGCTCCCGCGTCTGTGATTCGGCTGAAGAAAGGTGTGTGATTTTAATCATTTAATGTGTTTAAATCGATCGAACTACTCCGGAGAATTGTGTATAAAACTTAGAAATGAATTATTACCGACTGTGTTACTGTAATGCTTTATTTAGTGTTATTAATGAAGGGTATTTTGTGCTTGTAAAGCGCAAGAGTAACAGAAACGGTGCTCATCTCTCTCTGAATCTGAATCAGTTCATCATCGAGGACTTGTTTTCTTTTAAAGTGCCTCAGGTCTTTGCCTGAATTTAAAAAAAAAAAAGTGAATTGTTTGCCGTGAAGACAAATTCATTTGTAATATTCTCGTAAAGGATGCTCGATCTGTTTAGTTTTGTCTATTTCTAGAAGTGAACAGGACAGAATCTCACTAAATATTAATCCTGTGATCAGAAAAGAGCAGATTTAATATTTGGTTACAGAGGGATTTTTCTCTTAAAGCTTGTGCTCTGAAGGTATCTCTAACACATTTAGCAGAGAAGTGCTTGACGTTAAAAAGAGTTATTAAGTGCAGTAAGTTTCAGAAAACAACTCTTTGGTGTCTTTTTTTTTTCCTGACTGTTCACTTTAATCCTTTAATCTGTTTGAACTTTCTCAGACTATAGTTTTTGCTGTGGTATATGAAGAAGTACTTAAAGTGTATGGAAAGTTAAGTTATAATGATATAAAATTAGTCTCATTATTATTATTTTTGTGTGTGTGTATTTACATTTATGTTAAAATTACATTTTCTGATTTGTGACATTATTTTTTCTGTAATGCTGAAACACTGCTGGTCTCTTTCAGAAGTTATAGTGACTCTTTCTTTTCCAAGAAACGATGTGAAACAGATTGGTTATATAATTTCATTTTTAAATATTTTAAAATATAATCGAAATTTTTCTATATCACTAGCATTTTTGGGAAGATGTATCCTTGTATGTCAGAGAAAACTGGTTAAAGTTGTGATTTGACTTTGAATCAAAAAGTATATCTGTAAACTTTGTTGAATCTTATGATTTTATTTGGTAAATTTTGTATCCATAAAAGTAAAATAAATCTTAACCTTGTTTGAAGGTTTTTATTGTTAATTCTCATTCATATATGGATTCTATAAAATGTATTAATAGTAAAACATTAAAAGATACAATTATATGTGCGAAAGATTTTAATTTATTTAAAAAGTGATCTTATATACGTTGTGTTTTGGAATATTGACATTTAGTTGTTTTTTCTTTGTATTCTTGCCAACTTGTATATCTGTATCGATCATTTATTTTTTATTTTGTTTATTTATTTTATTTGAATTTCTTATTTTAATTGTACACGTTTTTATTTTGTTGTTTTTTCATTTTTAAAAAAGTTAGTAATGATAACTTTTACAAACCATCTACAAATGTTTTCATCAAAGTGTAATCTATTAAATATAATCTACAAATCAGCAAATACCAAATATAATCTTATTAAAAATATTATACTTTTATTTGCATTTTTTCTCTCTTCAGGTGATTTAAGTCCATTATCTCTCTGACTGACTCCCTCACCAGTGTGCAGAAACTACTGAACTAGGGAGCAAATTAAGACGCAGACAGAGATTTAGTTTGGACTTATTTTTCTACTTGTATACTGGACTATAATTATTCTCATCTTAAACAGAGAAAAACTCAACTGAGATCCACGTGACACACCATTATAAAGATGGCCTTTATTAAAGAGAAGCGTGAACACATGAAGATTGAAGAAACATTCAGAGGCAAACATGAAGATACTCAGAAACAAACAGGTTGGTTTTCATTCTCAAAGCTGAATTCACTCATTTGATCTAAAATGTCACAAAAATGTCCAGCTGTACTGAAAGATAGTACGAAGTAGTCTGAACAAAAGAGTTATTAAACCCTCAAATCTACTTCTGAATTAAAAACAATGAAAACCCTACATTTCTATCACTTAATTATGCAACAATATCTAACAATCACTTTATTTTACATGATGTGAAATGTGAGTTATTACATGTCTGTAATTGATTTTTTTTCTACTTATCCTTAAAAGTGCTTTACTAACATTAACATCCCTGAACATAAATAATGTTTAAAGTTAATCCCAGTGTTGTGCAGCAGCTAGCTACAAGTAACATAACTACATTTTTAGCAGCTTATCCAGTAGCTCAGCTACTTTTAAAACAATGTAGCTTTTCCAGTAATAGACTGAACCTGCAGTAGACTGAAGCAGTACAGTATCTTCTTACAAGGACATATTCTAAACCAGTGCATTACCGTCATCTTTTGGTGCTGTATGTCAAGCAACAGTAGTAAATAGGGATGTAACGATGCCAGCGAATGTACATTATTGTTGCTCCTTTATGTCCCACCTTTCTGAAACGCGTCGAATTTTACAAAGCTCGTCATTCTGAAAAGCAAGGTGTACACTCATTGGCCAGCTATCCAGTGTGTTGTGATTGGCCAAATTCCTCAAGCGTGTGACGTAAATGTTACACCCCTTACCATGCCATGCTAGACAAGACAAAAACAATAAAACCCATTATAAACAAGGCATTTTGTTGCATCCAGTGGGGACATAATTACTGATTATAATGACTTATACTGTGTTTTTACACGTTGGGTATCGCACTGCGTAAACATAAAACCATGTCTGCATTTGTGAACGGCGAAACAGCAAACGACAAGCACTACTCTACACTGCTCAAAACTTATGTTTGAATCATCATTGGCAAATTCTTTAAATATGAAAACGTACTTACAGACTGAGTCAGAAGCACCAGACTGTCCTTGCAAAGTTGGAATTGCACCACTTTATAGAAACAGATACCGTATTGTAGGCTACTCTCCCAGCAAACAGTCCTCGTCCTCCGTAAAATGTGCTGCACACATCTGAATATTTGGGTTGAACTGTTCTGGAACAGTGTTGTAAATACAACTTAACCACTAATTTCTAGTCATGTCCTCTTTTGGAAGACCATGAAACACACAGTGTTTCCAGAACATGGTGGCAGTGGCGGCAACAGCAGCTAGAATAAAAGTTATACATTTTTTCTTTGTGTGAACATTTTGTTGCCATTATGCAAATCTTCCAGCATTGTGACGTAGACATGTGGGGGCGTGTTCGAACGAGCCGTTTTAGGTGGTTGACTTTTTTATAAAGATTATCTCTTTGGATTTGAGACTTTAGTCTTTGCAACTTTACAGATCTTCTTTATGTACCAAGAGCTTGTAACACACCAAAGAGAAAGAAAAAATTTAAATCACATCATTTGAGCCCTTTAAAGTAGAGTTTATAAGCGCAGCACTTCTTTGTTTACAGTGGTATCAAAGGAAATGCTGTAGATGACCGTGCCTCTTGTCTAGAATGTTCCTGAGATCCTTTTCCCCTTTTACGGCAAGGCTCCCCTTGCTGACTCCTAGATGGAGAAGGGGTGCAGTTAGCAACGCTGTCTATGAGCCTCAGCTCTAGACTGATCATCCCTCTTAGAGGAGGATTTGGAGTGCCGAGAAATGCACTTCCTGAGATCAGCCGATTGCGCTTTCACCTCCCTGAACTTCTCCACAACTGCCTCGACAGAAGTTAGCCTGCTCATCAAAAGCAGAGCTTTGTGGATAAAGTCTTTTCTCTCTTCCAGATAGCCGCAAGGTTTATCCACAGATTCTTTCCGTAGCCACTATTGCCACCATTGAATGCCCAGTGGAAGCAAACAGTTTGCTTGGTGGTGTGGAGAGCCAAATCTCTGCCCTTATCCAAATTCTTAAGCAGATCAGCCCTGATAGGTCTGTAACACTGCCATGGTGTGCAAAGCACCACCAGCCTGACCAGCTGCCACATACGTCCTGCCATTCAAGTGCAAAGTGCTCTGAAGCGCTACTGACATCAAGGCAGGAATCTTTAAAGATGATGACTCACCCTGTGAGAGATAGCTCGCAAGTGTCTCTTCAACAGGGGGCATCCTCACGTATCCCCGCTCAGCCACACCCTCAAAATTAGCATAGTCAGCATGCTGAAAGGGATGAAACCAAAAGGAATATGGTTAAGTTTATGGTTTAGATATCTCTGAGTGGAGATCTATGAGAAGCGGAAGACTCCCGGGGGCGGGACGATCAAGAGTGGCCAAAAAGCAATCATTTAGCTGTCTGTGTCCTTTTTTATTTTTTTTTAGTTATATGCAGCTGAGGGTGGTTGATGCCGACTCAGTGCTCACACTTTCATTATCATCACCAACCACATCAACCTCTCCATCTTTGTCATTATGGCTAGAAGAGCCCAGGAGCATGCTATCAGGATCAGATGACTGTAATGAAAGAGTGTTTGGTTCCCGTAGCACATTAGAGCTCACGCATAAGTTTTTGAACGATCCATACCTTTCTTGAACTTCTCCGCGAGCTCAACCTGTGATCCCCATGAGCTGAGTATTCACCGTGCCTTGGCAGCATCGGGACCCGACCCAACCCGCTAGACACAGACGCTTGCCAACATCACACAAGTAGATACATTAAGGCTGGGGATACTCCTCTTTGCAATCCCACTCCATTTTACCCTCAGATCTCCTGGGCTCTAGGACATCAGAAAAAGGGAAAGAAATAGACACCATAGACATATAAAAGAACAGCACCACAAGCACTGGCATCCACTGCAAGAAGAAAATGTTTCTGGAAATTAGGTGCAACCAATACAGGAGTGTTAGCTAGAGTGAACAAGCCAGTTAAAGGAGCAACTACTCTCACAAAATTCCAACAAAACCCTCAATAATAACTTACTATTCCTAAGAATTGACAGAGTTCATAACAGGTAGCAGGTGTAGGGAATTTACCAATAGCATCAACTTCGGCATCAATTGGTTTTATGCAACCCTGAAACCAACATTTTACCCAGATAGGTTACAGTTGCTTTTCTAAAGTCATATTTGGCAAGGATAATAGACCCGTTAATTTCCCCTGTATCCACTGGACCCAAATTCTCCACCATTTCTTCAGATACTTCTGAAGTGCCCTGACCAACTGATGAAGTTATTGATACAATATCAACCGACAAAGAGATTACATGAGTCACATACAATTTTAATAAATTAATATGACAAACTTGTAATGTCTTCTGGTGATCAGGCATGTTTAGTAAATAGTTGTTACTGGGAAAACATTTCGCAATTGTATAAGGTCCAATAAATCTAGCCTGGAAAGGACCAGTCAAATGGGTAATAAAACCACAAAGTTCGTTTTCATTCTTCGTTTGGGGCAAAATCATTTTGAAAAACCTAACCACTGATATACTGTTTCCTAACATTCCGACACCCCCGCGATGCTGGAGGCGGGGTGTTGATTAATGTAAACATACATGTGTTGTGACACTTGTACGTATCCCCCTAAACACAACGATGCAACAATGAAGTTTAGGCAATCTAGGTGTGAGACGGGCACCAATGGTCAGAATATCATAGACAAAAGAATGATTAGCAGCAGTTCGGAGTCAATTAACATGTTTGCAATGCAAAAGAACCATTCCATTTCCATAATCAGTCCTTTATGGGAAGTGTGAATGGCTCATAGTCTGAAAACTTTAGCATGATATCAGTCTGTTATTTTATTAGTGTTCATTTTATTGCACTGGATAAACTGATACCTTTTGGTGTCATGACTTACTTTTGATAAAAACAAAGATTTATTATTTTATATTCGTTTGGAATTTCATTTGTTGTATACCATTTAAATTTGCTTATTGAAAGAACAACAGCAGCAGTATGGTGTAACATTTATTTGAAACATGTATTTGGTACTTGTTACCTTATATCTTTACTCTTTCCTTTTATTCTTTTAATGGCTTTGGAAAACTTGTCTCAGATGTTTGTCTGCATCGCCTTTTGCATAACTCTGGGTTGTCGACACCAAGCTTCATTGCAATTTCCTTCTAGAAAGTCTCTCCGCGAGTGATTGTACAGGTGCAGATATATTTGTGCCAGCTCAGCTATATGACACTCCAGTGTATTCAGGAGATGTTCTATGGTCTGACCCCCAAAGAATGAGATACGAACCGGGAAAAAAAATGGCACGTCAAAGGTGGAGTTTCAGAACACGCTCACCGACTGTGTAACTGCCACGGACCAATGGAAGCTTAAAGGTGTTTAGGAGCCAAAACAAACTCCCCCAGAAAGTTTGCTTTGGTGAGCTGTTTCAAACTGCCGAAACAATCTCAAAACGAACTTCGTTTCGACCTTATTTTGTTTGAAATGACATCATATGAATTCATTCTTCAATTATGTTTAAAGTATATCGGGGCCTTGATGTCCTATTGTACAACTTCACAAATAACATAATAACATAACATCCAAGGGAGTCCCTCTTCACAGTCACAGTCGAGTTCGACACGGTAGGATCTCAAAAGTGACTTCAGGGTTTGGTGGAATCATTCTGACGACCCCTGACTCTGAAGATGATAAGAACTTGAGATGTTATAAGTTACTTTAAGTTGTTGCGGGACTTTAAAGAAGTATTGAAACATGAATTTCAAGCCTTGATGAAGTCTTATCTTGATGTCATGTCTTGTTACCACAGTAACCAGAGGTTGTTAGTTTGAAAATAGTTCACTTAACTCTTAACATATAGTTTTCTTGTTGGATGAGGATAATATCCTTCTAATATTTTATACCAGGGATGTCTAATTCAGTTGCTGGAGGGTCACAACACTCTGCAGAGTTTAGCTTCAACTCTAATTTAGCACACCTCAGTCAAGGTCTTCTTTACTTGCAAACTAAAGGTAGGTTTGCTGCAGGTTGGAGCTTAACTCTGCAGGACTGTGACCCTCAAGGAAAAAATGGCAAATTTGGCAATTATTGACTTCTCTTCTACTGTTGCTGTTAAGATGTTAACTTTTATTTATCTCTTTTCGCCCAAGATCTGAAAGAAGAGAGTGAAGAACTGAATGAAATACAAGATAAAGATCAGTTTAAGAAACACGATTTCGTAACTGGACAAAAATCATACAGTCGCTCACAGATTGACACGACACAGAATTTGACACAAAAAAGACCTAAAAATACTGGAACTAGATGTCATTTCACCTGCCAACAATGTGGAAAGAGTTTTGATCAACAAGGAAAACTTCAAGTCCACATGAGTATTCACACTGGAGAAAAGCCTTACAGCTGCCAACAGTGTGGAAAGAGTTTCCCTAAAAAGGGAACACTTAAACGGCACATGATAGTTCACACTAGAGAGAAGCCTTTCACCTGCCCTCAATGTGGAAAGAGTTTCCCTGAAAAGGGAACACTTAAACGGCACATGATAGTTCACACTAGAGAGAAGCCTTTCACCTGCCCTCAATGTGGAAAGAGTTTCAATGATCATGGAAACCTTAAAGTCCACATAAGAATTCACACAGGAGAAAAATCTTTCACCTGCCAAGAGTGTGGAAAGACTTTCATTCTAAAAAGTTACCTTAAAAGGCACATGATAATTCACACAGGAGAGAAGTCTTACCTCTGCCATCAGTGTGGAAAGAGTTTCAGTGAACATGGAAGCCTTAAAGTCCACTTGAGGATTCACACAGGAGAGAGGCTTTTCACCTGCCAACAGTGTGGAAAGAGTTTCAATGAAAAAGGAATCCTTAGAAGGCACATGAGGATTCACACCGGTGAGAAGCCGTACAAATGCCCTCAGTGTGGAAAAGGTTTTGCTCAACAAGGAAGCTTTAACAGGCACATTAGAATTCACACTGGAGAGAAGCCTTTCACCTGCCCTAAATGTGGAAAGAGTTTCACACTCAAAAACACTCTTAAAGACCACATAAGAATTCACACAGGAGAGAAACCTTTCAACTGCCAACAGTGTGGAAAGCGTTTCATTCAAAAAAGATACCTTAATGTCCACATGAAGAATCACACAGGATAGAAGTCTTTCATCTGCCATCAGTGTGGAAAGAATTTCAGTGAACATGGAAACCTTAAAGTCAATATGAAGATTCACACAGGAGAGAGGCTTTTCACCTGCCAACAGTGTGGAAATAGTTTCAATGAAAAAGTTAGCCTTAAAACGCACATGAGGATTCACACCAGCGAGAAGCCTTTCACATGCTCTGGGTGTGGAAACAGTTTTACTCAGAAAGGAAGCTTTAAAAGGCACATGAGGATTCATACTGGAGAGAAGCTTTAAACTCTCACACACTGTGTGGAAGAACTCAAAAAACTAAACCTTAGCTATCATATGAACAGTTACATTAGTGAGAAGCTGTTTACATTTGATTAGTGTGGAAAAAACTTCAGAAATAAAGTAACCCTTAATGAGGCTTCACACTGGAGAGAGACCTTTCATGTGTCTTCAGTTTGAATTGTGTATCACAAATCAGAAAGAGTAATATCACAATACCTGAGAAGGGTCTGGCTGCAGACTTGCACTTGCACTCTCAGACTTGCACTCTCAGACACTTGTGCTTCCACTAGCGACGTCACTTGCAGTCTTTATTTTTTTATTTTGTTGTATTTATTGATAACTTTTTGTTTGAATCTCAACATTTTACAACAAGCAGCCAGGTGGTGAAAACTTTGCGTGTTGCGTTTATTCTGGGCTCACCTGCTTGCCTGTACATATTAGTTAAGTATTTTAATAATGTAGAGAAGCATATTGAGTTTGGCCTTTATCATCTTAGTCCATTATGCCACATTTTGCTGTATGTGAGGAAAATACTATATACATATTCATTATATTAATGAACTGTATATTTAATTTGATATTTTAATAGCATCTTAATACATTAAGCCATGCTAAGTGTTTAGGTTTTTCTACAGGAGGAAAATGCTTAGCGAGAGACTTTGCGCAAACGTTCATATTCTGCTGTTCTGGCCACGGATTTGCGGGTCTTGTCTTTTTCTTGCAGGACCCTGTACGTTATAGTACTAAATTAGTTTTAATCGTTTAATCACCACCACAGCGTCTTGTCTCCATTGGCAACATGCACGATTTGTGTCGACTGCAAGTGTCGCAGGTAGCAGAGAGTGCAAGTAGCGATTGCAAGTGACATTGTAATTTAGTTTTTTTTTTCTTGTCTTCGCCACCTGGCTACTGTTATTAAATGTTGGGAAATTCAAACAAAAAGTAATAAAAAATTCAACAAAATAAAAAATAAAGACTGCAAGTGATGTCACTAGCAGAAGTGCAAGTCTGAGAATGCAAGTGTCTGAGAGTGGAAGTCTGCAGCCAGACCCTCTTGCAATACCTGGGTGCTGAATTGATTTTTATTCTATCCTATATATGGATTCTACAAGTATAGAAATATATTGTGATTTTTGTTTGCTTTTTTTAACACTGACCATGGGGAAAAGTAGAATCATACAGGCTGTATGTGATGTATGAGTAATATTAACCAAAACAATGAATCACATCTTTCTGAGTTTTATTTCAGGAGCATCATATAGTATTGTTGTGATTTAGTTCAGTTAGTTTCTTCATCGTGGACTTTTAGTTTCCTTGTTCTAGTTTTCCCACCAGTCACGTGTTACCATGGATACATTTACTAACGCACCTGTTTGTATTTAGTTTTTCACCTTTGTGTATTTAAGTTGCTCACTTTCTCTCTCTCTCTCTCTCATTATCTGGTATTGTTCATGTTTATGTTTGCAAATTGGCTCAAGTTTGTTAAACCTTTGGAGTTAATAATAATAAATATTACTTTCATTTCGATCTTGGATAAAATGTGACACAATACCAGACCACACAAATTGTGTAAATATGGACTATTTGGCATCACACCAAGGAGGAAAGCCAGTTGAGGATTTTGTAGATCATTTCTTGGAATTGTGCCATCAGGTTTTTTGGAATGAGTACACTATGAAGAGGCACTTTTGAACAGCTTCAAATAATGCTGCTGGGAAACATATATATAGAGAGTACAGGATGCACTGTATAGACCAAGGGTACATTTGTCTGTTTTAAAGTGCATTTAGAGTGAAACTCTACACTCCTTTGATTCGGTAGTTCACACCTCTAACACATTGATGGCTTGTTGTGAGGGGTATTGTTCATTATTTGTTAAATACAACAAAAAATCTATCTGTCAGTACACACTCCATAGATCTGTTTGATGAGATGTCTTCATTAACACAAAGTGGTACCAGTTCAAAAGAAAGGACACAAACTATATTAATCATTGTCCGCAAATACAAAAATAATTCTCAAGCTAATTCCAAGAGGATGCCGTGATCTGTTGTTGAAGATCTAATAGCTCTAGAAGTGAGATGTAACTTTAATAAACACCGTTTCCGTGTTACAATGGGGCTTAAATCCTGACTGATATTGTTCACAAACAGTTTCTCTGTAAAACTGAACATTGTTGAAAGGACTATATTTTTAAAAAAAACCAGGGATGTGAAATTCAGTTCCTGGAGGGCCACAGCCCTGCAGAGTAGCTTCAACTCTAATTGAACACACCTCAATCAAGCTCTTCATTACTTGAAAACCAACCAAAGGTAGGTGTGTTGGGGCTGAACTCTGCAGGACTGTGTCCTGAATGAAATACAAGATAAATATCAGTATAAGAAACATCTTGATTGATACTTTGACAAAAATCATTTAGTTGCTTACAGACTGCAAAGACTTCCTCACAAAAAGAGCTCAGAAGGCTAGATTTAGAAGTCATTACACCTGCCAACAGTGTGGAAAGAGTTTTACTCAAGGAGGAAGCTTTAACAGGCACAAGAGAGTTCACACTGGAGAGAAGCTGTTTACATGCAAACTGTGTGGAAATAGTTTCACACAGCAAGCAAGCTTTAACAGGCACATGAAAATTCACACCAAAGAGAAGCATTAAGCATTTATGTGGCAAGAAGAGCAGGGTGCGAGAGCTGTGGGAACAGAGCGAGTCTCAAGGAAAGAGATCGGGAAGGATAAAAGAAGGAGTGATGACAGTGCAAGACGAGAGAGGACAGGCCTGGACTTCATGTTGTGCTTTATTATGTTTTTATGCGGCAGTCATCTGTGAGGGGCTGCTGCTTTACTTTTTATTTTGTTGTTTATGTTATAATTAAAGTTGTGTGAATGTTCACCAGTTCCCACGGCTCTCAGCCTTGCTCTGGTTGCTAGATGTATATTGTCAGTATGCGATTTAACATTTTGGAGTGAATCAGACACTGAAGACTTGATCAGAATTGTGTTGAAACAAGGCAAAGAACCACAAAAAGTCTCAAGTTTAAAGTTTATTTTTATAGCACATTTAAAACAGCCACAAGACTGACCAAAGTGCTTCTCAAAAGAAACAGCATCATAAGAGTCGTAAGAACACACAAAAAAGACTAAAAAAAGAACCAGAATAAAATAAAACATAAATAGAAAATATAATAGGCAGGAATATAAAACCTAATAGGCCAATGAAAACAGATGGGTTTTTAAAAGACACTTAAAAATGGTCAGACTGGGGGGTCATTCGGAGCTCCACTGGCAAGTCATTCCAGAAGTGAGGACCAATCACAGAGAAAGCACGGTCACCTCTACACTTAAGTCTGGAATGTGAAATTAAAAGAAGGTTCTGGTCACCAGATCTTAGGCTTCTCGAGGGAATGTATTGATGCAGCAATTCAGATCGGTAGCTGGGTGCTTGATTGTGTAAAGATTTAAAAACAAACAATAAGATTTTAAAATGTATTCTAAATTGAACAGGCAACCAATGAAGGGCCTTTAAAAGAGGAGTGGACTGATCCATTTTTTCTTTTTTTAAAGGAATCTAGAGGCAGCATTTTGGACCAGTTGAAGACGGGCAATCTGAGCTTTAGAAATGCACAGTATAATGAGTTAAAGTAATCGAGACGTGACGTAATAAAAACTAGCACCGTCTTATCAGTGAGGAAATTATTAATTTTTGCAAGTATACTGAGCTGATGAAAACTGGACCCAATCACAGTTGAAATTTGTTTATCTAATTTTTAATGAGTCATCTAAAATAGCACCCAGATTATGTACCTGTGAAGACCTAAAATCCTTTCATATATGCTTTCATATTTTCTGAAGGTCCAAAAACAATTACTTCAGTTTTCTCCTCATTTATGGATAACATTTTTTGAGATAACCATGATTTAACCTCATCTAGACAGGATAAAAGAGCAGTCATGGCCAGTGGATAATTTTTCCTAAAAGGTAAATAGATTTGAGTATCATCGGCATAAAAGTGAAGCGACACTCCATGTTTTCTAAAAATAGATCCCAGAGGTAGAATATATAATGAAAATAAGGAGGGGGACAAAATAGAGCCTTGCGGAAGGTCACAGGGGAGAGAAGCAGTGGAAGATAAAAATTACCAGAGAGACCCACCCAAGATTTCAGTCCATTGATTAATACAGAATGGTTAATAGTGTCGAAAGCAGCTGATAAATCTATGAGTTACCAGTCCTAGTTTAACTAGTTTTTCCTTAAAAAAACCTAGAGAAGCTTTCACGAAGAGCAACAGAGACAACAGACATAGTATTGACCGGGGATTAACAACAGAATTAATAACACAAAACAAGACTTTAGGTCTTGACTGATTATGTAGTATTAAATTTGAAAAATAGGTTGCCTTAGCAGCTTTGGTGGCTCTCTGATAAGCTAATAAACTGTCTTTATCAACTGTAGTGAGATGTGTAGACTGTCCTTTTTCCACTTACACTCAGCCTTTCTACAATCTTGCCTTAGGAGCCAAGTCTCAGCAGTATGCCATAATTCAGATTTAGGTTTGTGGTTTAGAGGCTTTAGAGGAACAGTCTCATTCAATACATCGAGCCAGGCGCTATTTAACAGACTCAGATGTTTGTCCGCATCCAGGTCCACTAACAGGGAGTCCAGGAAAAGATGAGAACAGGACTTGGTAAAGCACTGACTAAAATTCTCACTGAACTGAGGAGAACAAACCCGGGACATAGATGACACTTTAGTAGAGACATGAAGAAGACTGGGAAGAGACATGGACAATAAAATAGGCCTGTGGTCAGACAGCATATAATCAGAATGTTTAAATGTTTGAATGTTAAAATCACCACCAATAAAATCAGTGAATTGCTGTAGAAAGTCCTTAACTGAATGTGGAGGACAGTAGATCACCCCTAAGCAGACAGGACCGTTCCAGTTGAGATGGAGAAGTCGGGCTTCGAAGCTGGTGTAAATATCCACAGGGACGGCACAGCATTGTGCACGATGAGTTTTTCATCACAGTCACTAACCCACCCCCTCGTCTATTTTGGCGAGAGGAGTTTACAAACGTTCAGTCAACCGGGACCAGTTCAGAAAAAGGGGTAAGATTGCCATCTTTAATCCATGATTCAGTGATGAACATGAAATCCAAATTGTGCGAAGAGAAAAAGTCATTCAGCAGAAAAGTCTTGTTCACCGCTGAACGAGTGTTGATTAAACCATACTGTGTGGAGGGACACCTCCGGAGGAGAGTGACAGTCTGCGCAGCGGCCGCAGCACACCAGGAGCCGCTCCAGCTCTTCAGAGAAGACGCCGCTCCGAGGAAGACCTTTTGACCTCTTCCTTGCTTGAATGACTGGAATCCTCCCTAAACCCCACAGAGACTGTCTTTACATATAAACATGCTTCAGATCATTCTTCATTTGAATAATTCCATTCATGTCTGACTGTCACTGACATAATATGCTTTTATCCAAGATTAATGCCATCATGAATAACTATTGAGTTGTTTACAGTGAGTGTGTGGTTCTCTTATGATGTAAATATCAAATTATTTTTTGCAAATACTGATATCAGTTAATACTTGGTAAAACTTTCATATTCTCAGTATAGTAATCAAGTATAAATTCTATTTTTACAAGAGTGTAAAAACTAGGAACGATGTGAGTGAGAAGATAATGTTTTGATTTATATGAAGGCAGGAGAAACATAGCTGCACCTCAAGATAAACTCATGTCTATGTAGTGAAGACAAGGCTAACAGGAGGGTTTCTGAACAAGTAGACATGAGTTTAGCTTGAGGTGCAGCTATGCTGCTCATCTACTCACTCTTTTTTTTATTTCTTCTTTGTTTCTTTTCTGTCAAGTGTCTTGTTTTCTAATTAAGTTTTGCCGCAAAGCTGTGTCTCTTACTTTGTCTTTGCCCGTCTCAAACTCTGACCAGCCTGCAGGACTCCACTTCCATCCTTCAGTTAACACCCACAGCTTCACGGAAAACTCAGTGTGAGGGTTGAATTAATGATTGATGGTTGTTCAGGTCTAAGATATGCTGCTAGAAACTTGGGATTTTATATTCTCACTCTCTTAAAACTCATTCTTTCCTCACTTTCTTTCTTTCTGCTTCTTGTGTGAATGTGTGAGTGTGTGTTTATGTGTTAGATTAGTTTACATCTATTAGAGTTGTTCAGTAGTCTTGATTGTATTTTAAAAGAACTCTTGTGTTTTGTTCTTTCAAGGTAATGTCTTAAACTGCAGACCTTGTTACTGTTCACTCAAACCAACTCAAAGGGAAATATTTTAAAAAGCTAATTTGACAACCTTGTAAAACACAAAATAATTGCTTATAACTTTTGAGCAATAGGTGGCACTGTCAACAAATTTGAATGAAACCAATTACATCCAACTATAACAAAAAATGTTCAGTAAATCTCTGCACTGTAGGTCTTACTAGATCACTATATCTGGGAAAATTACTTTGTTACTCAAAGATAGTGAACTCTGTTGTGAGTTAACACTTTTACTCAATTAGGAAATTACTTTTTCTCTTGACATTATTAAAAACCTTGAGATGGAGACCACTGGAGATCTTTACTTATGATGACAATACAGAACCAACAAAAGAATAAACAGCAGTAATAGTAAAATAAAATATAATAAGTAAAAATCAGTAAATACATAGATGGATAAGAAAATAAAGAAATACAACACAAATGTATGTTTGTACTCTTGAGTTGGAGTTTCAGTCATCTCTCAGATAATACACCTTGCTTTAACTCAGATCCTGTGAGATCCTTCTGGAGAAACCGTCCTCATCAGGAAGAACAGTTCTCCTGTGATCACAGTAACATACAGTAACTACACTGAGCATGAATACTCAACTTACTTAGAAACAGAATCACATTAAAACTCCATTCTGTTAGATCCTATGTTTTTAGCAAAAATACAGATATAACCAGTTAGAAAGCAAATATACACACACCAATAGAGTTAAATCTGTTAAATGTTTATTGACGTTAACAAACAACACAGTTTGAATAACAAAGCCAAGTATCATTGCCTCAGTATCATTGTATTTATGATATTATTTATGATTTCCTTTATGATTTATTGACTATATTAAGCCCCTCCAGAGTTTGGGGACTGAATTCCTTCGGTCATGAACTGGCAGAAGTCTTCATACTCCAGATCTACTGGGAGCTTCAATGTTATGCTGCAATTGTTTCTGGGAACATCTTCCTGTTTCTATTCAGGTTTTCATGCAGAAACTCAGTTGTTGGAGTTTCTCTAAAACCAAAGGCAGACCAGCACATCCTCTAAACTGAGCTGAACTACGCAATTACAGTAGTTCTTGTCATCTGTTACTAGTATATATTTACATTTTTTATTAGTGTTTTTCAAATGCTTTTTAAAGACAAACAGCAATTAAACTTTCACTTACAAAATGCTTGATTTAAATATGTAAAAATGTATTACCTGTTGATTAATATCTCATAATCAAAGCCACATTTATTAAAGCAACATGCTAAAAAGCCCTGCAGCTGTAGGACTGAAAACGATCGAAGACTTCTGCTCTCCTGTCCCAAACCTAAAATGTTTGATACCGATACCTTGACTTTGATACCGGTTCCTGAACAATATTTTTTTTAATACCAATTTTATAAAATCCGTTTTAACAAGATTACATTACCTCAGAGAAACTTTGGTTTTATATTTTCAGGTTGTTGACTTTTATTTTGTACAGACTCTCCTGAGCCACTGCACAAAGGAACAAAATGTAACCCACACAATATATCAGTGCAAATATATTTAATAAAGTACAAGCAGTTTTAAGATCTTTAAATCACGCAGGAGTTGGTTACTGGACTCTGAGGACAGCGTAGATGAAGTAATCTGTCTTCTTGCTTCAGCTGCCATGTCCTCCACAGCAAACAGCTCCTCAAGGGCAGACAGCTTTGGCCTCTTCTGTGAACTAATAAGTAAAGAAATACAGAAAAATATTAAACATTATCAAGGTAAATGTGAACAAGTTAATTCTCATCTGAAAATTAAATGGGAAAAAATAGGATGTCTTTATATTTTCTCACCAGTGTTGTTACTGTCTTCTTCAGATGAGCTGTCATCATGGTCACCTGCTCTCTATCTGCTCACCTCGAGTCTGTATTCAATAGAGTATGAGGGTCATATATATTGATCTACAATTCAAGAGAAGTAGAAGATCCCCAATAACATTTAACACCAGTACTGAGGTCCTTTTCATCAGCTCCTCCTCCAGTCTGGTCCACATTTCATCTGCATCTTCTGACTTGAATCTGGGATCCAGGGCTGTGGGCTCCTCCAAGAACTGCCTGATGTTGCCATCCTGCAAGACAAAAACAGTGGGAGTGCCTGAGTAATCCTAATGAAAACAAGTGAGAATACAATAGGTTTACACTACAGACCTGGTATCTTCTTGAGAGGTCATTCCAGACACTGTCCTTGAATTTGTTTGTGAAGGAGGAGTCCTCGTCATTAACTGTGAAGTGGTGCTGGAGTTTATTCAAGATCAGAATCTGACCCAAGGTTGGGCTCCTTTCAGCAGAGACACAGATGGTTTAAGTGTAATGTATCTTTGACAAACTGTTCTGCTTTTCTGATGTCCTCATCAGAATCTCTCTGCAGTCTGAAAAATATCATCAGTTTCATTAGCTGGACTATAGTTTTATGAGCACAATGGTTCAGACTGAAAATGCTGAAAATATTATAAGCTAATCACAAAATTCTTTAGCTGTCTTTGTCCATTGATTTCTGAAGCCGAGGGTCCACGGACGTGGTCTGGATGGCAGGAAACTGCTCCAGGAATCGCTTCACCAATAGGAACAGGTTATTCCACCTCGTTCTCACATCCAGGATGACAGCATGTTCTGGAAGCCAAGAGTGAGAAAGAGGAAATTAGTGTGTGTGTGTGTGTGTGTGTGTGTGTGTGTGTGTGTGCGTGGGTGGTTATCAAAGTGGATGTTCATTTGCAGAGATGTTTTACTACATGATTTAGCAAAATAATTTTCCTTAACTATTTCACCTAAGTGTTTTACACTAAGGTTGATCTATTTTGATTTCTACTTACCGAGAAGATGGACAGGTTAACCATCCAAACAATATCTATTGTTACGTAGTCACCGCGCACAGAAAGAAACGTTAACTTAAATAGAACACAAGCATGTACCACTACAAGTTAGCAGATTTTGTTTATTTGTTTGCTAATCATTAAGCTTACCTGTCAGAGTCCCAATCATAGCGCTGCTATCTTATCACGCTGTTGTCATTGAGCTTGGTAAAATATAGCCACGCTGGGCCAATAGCCTCGCACCTCAAGACACGAGCCCAGAATCAAGCTGTATTTCCACTGTCGGGCCAGCGCTACTTTAAAACCTTCCCTTAACACTCCTCTTTGAAGCAAACGTCACACAACCCCAGCACGTCACTGGTGAGGGGAAAAACGAACTTAACAGAAACTGATGTTTTTTCCTTACATAAAGACTTAAGACTTCAACATAGATATTTTATATGATTTATGATTAAAATGAATAATAATAAGTTTACACAGATGTATTAATTTGTGTGAGCATGCTAAATCAAACTATCATAATTTCACATTAAAAGAGAACACATATACTTGTTCAGTCGCAGCTGCTCGGTTTATTTGTGACTACAGGAATGCACAAAACAACTCCATTAGGGCTTTTAAGTCCAAATGCGTACACATATAACACTACAGAAAAATACTGACAAACCCTTGTATGTTTCTGTCAAATTTATTTAGAAAGAATGAGCATTAATTTTTCTTGATGCATGTACTCTGTGGAGGTTTGACCGCTATCCTGTCTCACTGAACTGTTATCCTTTCAGCCAAAGCAACAGAGGGAGCTCACAGACAGAAAACCAGAGTTAGACGAGTTACACAGAGTATATGAAATTTATGACTTGCGGATGCAAAAGTCCAGCATAAACAATGATAAATACATGATTATAACCATATATGATTTTTTCTAAGTTCTTCAAGCTGTCTCTGGTATTTTCATAATCATAACATGTTTTTATAATGGTGATTCTTATCATATGCAGCCTTTTGCATTACAGTAGGTGGACATCCAAAACGTTGCTTCTACCGCCGCTCGTACCGCCGCCGCGGCGTCTGCAAAGTGCATTTGCAGCTTTTGACCGCTGAGTGGCGCTTTAATCACAAGTTTTCAAACAAGCGCATCAAAGCACATTTTCGCAAATAGACGTCAGTTTTGCCTCGCTGATGTGTTATATTTGACGGCTGCAGTCAGGGAAAATGAAAGAAAAACACTATAGTTAAAATATTTAATATTCACAGATGAAAGTTTGGTACTTATGAAGTTATGTGCATTTCTTAGAACAAATTCAAGCAGGATAAATGTCAAGCCTGTGCCTGAGCCTGTGCTTATATTTTCTGTAAGCTACACAGTATTACACCATATTTTAGATTTGACACATTTAATAGGTGTGCAGTATTATTTATATAATATGAATTATGTGTTATATTATTCAAAATAAATTGTGGTTTTCTTTGCATCGTAGCATTTAAAGTGGTAGCCTATTTTAGTGAGCTAGGCTACATGGATTAATATGCAAAATGTCAATATTCTCATATATTAGGCCTATATTTTAATTTATATTTTAAAATTCCTTTAATAAAACAACATGCATTTTTGTTATTCGTTACCTGTCCTTTATTTTGACAGACAACTTCTTGGGAAAATATATTTGTCTGTACACCGATTAAGAAATTGTTGCGTGTTTTATAAATTATTTTCTTTATTTTTAGTAAAACGTGAGGCACTGTATAATTTCGTTCCCATTATTTAGGCCTAATTAAAACAAGAAACGAATAAATTAAACCTGCACGATTTAGCTAAATCATTGAAATTCTAAAGAATGGACGGATTAATAAAACGTCCTCACGATTAAACTCAAGTTCTCTCATTATAATCACCAAAGTTCAAATGATGTAAAAAAGAGCTTCATTAATAGACAACTTCAGTGATTTTAAAGGGAGCCGCCGTTACTTGCTTATATAGAATTTAAGTTAAAAAAAAAAAAATTGCAGCCGCATTTAAATGCAGGTGTGTAAAATGTCTGCGTGCAAGATTTGCGCGTCGCGAGTGATGCTGAGTGCATGCGCAGCATTTATTCTTATTTGTTTTATCTTCATTACAACTCTTGTTTGGTTTTATTTTGGATAATTGCATGTAAAAAATAATTTACGTTGTAATGCATATGCAAAATGTGAATAGTTATTCATATTTAAGTGTTTGTGCGAAAATTATTAATGCGCATGCAGGACAGGGAGGTGCCCTCTAGATCACTTGAATTTTTTCCTGATAATGAATTAACTTAAAATTGTGGCGTCTCACATACATGAGAAATATATCAGCAGAAAGCTTGAAATGTCTTGTAAACAAATCAATCTTTTCAAAACAAAAGCATTATGTAATCTGTGAAGGTTGTATTTCTGTTTAAAGCCGTGTTCATGTGGAGAGAGTCAGCACTGTGAATTTCATCTTGCAGCCGACAAGAAAACATTTGTTTATTAATAAATAATTAAAATGTCTCCTTTTTTACAATTATTAGGCTACTTCTGCCTGTGCTTTGTGGCAAACTTAATGCATGTGCTTGAGCGCAGAATATATTAAGGCTCATTATGGATTATAGATGTAAATGTAATATAAACCTGCGATTAGTTGAATAATGACAAATGAACGACTAGTAACTAGAAAAATCTTACATGGGAGGCAGACCTATTAAATACCCTCTAGACATGAAACACAAAAAACGAAAATTGAAATAAAATTGATATTTTTTTTTTTTTTTGAGAATGGCCAACCCTTCTCTGCAGATATTGTTGCTTCTGGTTTGTGCATTGTAAATAGACTACAAAAAAAATAAAAAAATAATAATAATAAAAATAATGTCTCCAAAAACTCCAAAATGTTTTTTTTTTTTTTTTTTCGTCATGTCTGTAACGCATATATTCCCAAATCTAAAAAAGCCTATAAAACATCATAGACGGATCATACTGATGTCTGGACTCTGTTTGGGATTTAGAAAAACACAAAGAGATGGTTCAATATATTGGTTATGAAAAGGCTACATTCTGTGAGAATTTATATTTCATAGTCTAAAAAAAATATTGTTTAGACGAAACAAAATAAAATTAACGCAACCGTTTGCGAATTTTTTTTTGAGTTAAGGCAACTTCCTCTGAAGTTATAATAACTAATAAACTATATTGCGCTATACAGTAGTCAACATTTGAAGTGGATCAAAACCTTTCTTCAAAGTTGCCTTAAAACCAAAATGACGAGTCCTATCTAAACCTGTTCTGCAAGTTTGATACCCTCATAAGGCACTGTCCATATGAAAGACCAAGAGATTCACACCTTTATCTCGACCCCCACAAGCTATACATAACTACCCCCCAACCCCCTCCAGCTGAACTGAATTCGGTCTGTTTTTTGGCTGTGAGGAACGCTGTGTTCTCATGTTACTGGGTTGAAACATGCCCATACAAGACCATAATAATAACAAATTATCAATTGATAATTAATCATTATTTTACGAAAATCATTGTTATTTGGTTTGCGGAAGGCTTTAAGACCGAGGCTTTAAGGCTTTTGAGTCCTCCATCCGCTGCTCCCACTTCACAAAGAGTGACTCGCGCTAACTGCACCCAGCTTCAAAGTCCGCAAGTTTTGATTTAACTAAATCAGTTTGAGCGAATACAACTTACTGATCATGAGCCCAACATTTAGCAAGACAGAAAAACATGCAGTCTACCTGAAGGAAGACGTATTTCATTGTAAGTTAATGCTGTTAAATAGAGAGTTATATAGAGAGAGAGAGAGAGAAATAAAAAAAAAAACCTGTGTTGGCTATTCCTAAACTTGGAGCTCATTACTGAAGTACAAATCCATTCTTTCATTGAAAAGTATGCATTTTGTTTATTCACAGGCTATATGGTTGAAATAATATTTTAGTTCAAAACTTTAAGTGTCATTGTTTAAAAAAAATGCTTTATTGGCTAACGTTTCACAGACCTTCAGTTGTTATGCTTTAAAATCCCATAACATTTGTAATTTCACAGTATTTTCACCTCCTAAATCACTAACCTATAAAAAGTCACAATTCTATAATGGTAAAATTTACTCAGGCCGATGGCACTTTTAATTACATTACATTTTTTTTTTTTTTTTTTAGAATAATTGTATCTTACATAAATAGCTGAAGCAAAACGTCCCTTATTTTTTCCCTTATTTTCTTAAAGAATAAACACTTATTTTCTACAAGAATAAACATGATAACATATTATTAATTCATAGAAATAATTTAAGCATTTAAAACCTTTTTTTTAAAAACTTGAACTTCAATACTATTAAACTGACTTTAAAATCTCAAGGAGTTTATAAGTTAAAAAGGGTAAAATGTCACAGTTCATGTTAAATAGCCTAAATGAACTTGTGTTAACAATATAATTAGAACTAACAATATAATTAAATTTTTTTTTTAAATGAACAATTCCTGTATAAAATGGGACAGCAACCTTTATAGCAAACATTTTTAAATCGTCCACAGCTGAGCAAGGCACGAGGCAGGTTGAGCGTGCGAAGTGAATGTGCTGCACAAAGTCATTTTCAGATGCAATGAAAATAAAAAAATAAAAAACCCTGGATAGCCTAGATTAGGCCCAGACTCTGTTCCTAAGTATATAATAATTATAATTACCCCACAGTAACAAATTTTAACCGATTAATTGCCTATTTTCGTTTGCTGCATGTTATTTTATTTTATTTTATTTTATTTATTTATTTATTTTTTAAAACAGGCTTAAAACTAAATTAAGTTTGAGAGAGGAAAAAATATATAAGTCATGTATAAGTTGCATTTTATTACATTCAGAAATAATAATGGCTGGCCTAATAATGTTATAATGTGCCAACAGGATATTTTTAGTTCTCTTCACTTTACAACAAATCATTTAAATTTAACAAATTTATCAGAACAGAACAATAATTACAAATATATAATTCTAATGGATAAATAAAATTGCAGTATATAATAATATAGGCTTAACTAAAAAAAAAAAAAAAAAAAAAAAAAGAATAATAATATAAAGCGAACCATAAGGTAAGGTTGGGCTCTCATTCGGGAGAAATCCAAACGTTTCCATATTCGTGATGTTGCCTATTTCGAGGCTTAACTATTATTCATTAGGAAAACAAGGCTTTGTAGTTCACGCGTTTCAGTATAGACGAAATAAAAAAAAATAAAAAATCATAATTAACAAAAATATGCCAAAGTGGACCGCTGCTCGCGCCAAATGGCACGGTGAACGACTGCTGTTTCCAATGAATGTGCGTGAGGCACCAGCACGATCAAACAGCTGAAACAGAAAATACAAAATTTTTGGTCACACAGTAAAGGCATAATTCAAAAATGCAAAGTGTTAGCAGTTTGAAAAATCAAGAATAATAACAGCATTAATAATAATTATTGCTAAATGCTGGACCGTTCTCATTTCGATCTGCAAATGGAACCTGAAGGATTTTTTTTTAAACCAAGAATGAACCGAAATGAAAACATTTAGATTTTTATCCGTTTATATAGGCCTTATATTTAATGACTGTTTAATAACAATAGCAAGCATAAGATCCTTTGTGTAAAGGTCTTTCTTTTAATTTTTGATGAGTAGACTGTAGCCTAAGACTATCCTACATTTGGAAATTAACTCACTGTACATTTTTTAATGGTTTTTAAAGATGGTACAATGTTATATCATAATGTTATTGTTGTTTTACCTCCTCCTTTTATCTCATTTTACAATTACATTCAGTTCGCAATCCGTCCCTTTGCGCCACCTGGTGGTAGTTTCACAAATGAATTTAACACACGACTGACTTGCAGTTAACGCCGCGGCCCTGTATGTATAATACATTTCTGCCTCATACGGTGATCATAATTCCTATCGGGTCACAATCGTAAGTTAATTCAGACACTCGCTGGTGTCTGCACGTGAGTTCTGCCATTAAAATTGTTTTAAATGTCTTAAATGTTGATGCTAGCTGGTAGTTTCATATGAAAACATGGGAAAAGAACAGCGGTGCAGACCGTCTCTAACTCAGATAAACACCTTTGTTCATGACCACTCCTCAGGACCCACGTGGCCCATTTGGTCCAAGGTATTAGAGGGCCGAAAATCCCTGTCCATTGGCCCCAAGGGAGCCTAGATGAGGTATGATCCTGATAATAATTTTACCTTGTTGGAACAGCAGCTACGCTAATTATGTCTCTATTTGTTTCTCTGTTTTGCCACGGGATTGATCAAGCCCCAGAAATAACAGTGGAAACACGACTGGCTCTGGCATGCACTAGCACTATTGTGCTCAAAGCCTGTAGGCCAGCATGTGTATACATCGGGGGTCTGCTAATTGTGAAGCTGTAATCTGCTGATTGGTCAGTCTGAATGTTTCACATTTGGTTTTTAGTCACAGAAAGGATAAAATAAAATTGTAACTCTCTTTCTTTGCTGCGGCCCTCTTTTTGGGGCTCTGCTCACTCTCCCTCAATCTTTCTCTCTCTCTCAGGTAACATTTTACATACACACTGGGTATATTTAACAACAATTTATTTGTTTGTGTTTTACCATCCTTTACATATTTTGTAACCAATTAAAGTGTAACCATAACCATAATGAAATACTGTCATTAAACTATTCCAATTATAGAGTATTATACCATTGTGCTGATAATGTTTCTTTAGTCCTTCAACAATCCTACAGTCTGAACTACTATATTATGAACTACTATACTGTTTATATTTAAGCTAAGAATATACAGGTGCTTCTCAATAAATTAGTGTCGAGGAAAAGTTCATTTATTTCATTAATTCAACTCAAATTGTGAAATGCACGCAGACTGAAGTAGTTTAAGTCTTTGGTTCTTTTAATTGTGATGGTTTTGGCTCACATTTAACAAAAACCCACCAATTCACCAATTTCAACAAATTAGAATACTTCATAAGACCAATAAAAAAAAAAAAAAACATACTGGAAAGTATGTTCATTTACTGTACATGTACTCAATACTTGGTAGGGGCTCCTTTTGCTTTAATTACTGCCTCAATTCGGCGTGGCATGGAGGTGATCAGTTTGTGGCACTGCTGAGGTGGTATGGAAGCCCAGGTTTCTTTGACAGTGGCCTTCAGCTCATCTGCATTGTTTGGTCTCTTGTTTCTCATTTTCCTCTTGACAATACCCCATAGATTCTCTCTGGGGTTCAGGTCTGGTGAGTTTGCTGGCCAGTCAAGCACACCAACACCATGGTCATTTAACCAACTTTTGGTGCTTTTGGCAGTGTGTGCAGGTGCCAAATCCTGCTGGAAAATGAAATCAGCATCTTCAAAAAGCTGGTCAGCAGAAGGAAGCATGATGTGCTCCAGAATTTCTTGGTAAACGGGTGCAGTGACCAACACCAGCAGATGACATTGAAGCCCAAATCATCACTTGTTACCTTAACATGTTTTTTTCCCATTTACTATTGTTTTTTTACAGCCATTTTAACTAACTGAAGACCCTGTCTGCACACAAACAAAAAGAAATTGCAAAATGTATTAAACATATTTAAGAAATGATTTTAATTACATTTTAATGAATGTTGCAACCGTCCCCTCTTATGGGTGAAGTGACAAAACAGTGCTTTGTGATTCTGTAAGCAGAAAAGTGTGTGTGAGTCTCTGGAGCTCTGCACTAGACCTCTCACATGCTGCTGTGTGTCTCTCTGCTGTCAGGTGTGCATCTCTCACTCTTAGACTCATCTTTGAGCAATCAGTGTTATGTATTTATCTGAATTGGAACTGAATTTAATTCTAATTTGGATTCTCATTGTTTGATTGTTAAATGGCATGATTCATTCTTACCTGACAAATGAAATGTTATGATATGCAGACATATTTCTTGAATAGAAGAGTTTATTTACATCTGCCTTCCTGACAAGGGGCTAAACTGAGAAAGAGGTAAAAAAAAATGGGTTCACGTCATTCCTGTTTATGTGATGAATGATGAAACTCTTGTACAAACAGCACTTTCAGTTTCAGAACTTGTGGAGGCTACAAACTTTGACTGAAACTGTATATTGTTGAACATTTTGTGCTACTATGGTTCAGTTTGTTTATAAAAGTATGCAGTTATTGATAAGCATTTTTATACAGATATATTAAATGTAACACGTTCATGATCTAATCTTAAAAAATGATACATAAATAGACGAGTTCACATCTTGGCTACACAATAGTTTCAGTTGCCATAATTTTTTTCTTTTTTTTCCTGTTTTGGTAACACTTTACTATGAACAATGACATCTTGTTCACAGTAACTTGTAGAGTGCTACCCAGTCATACTGCTGTCAATGAGATGTCATTTAAACTACGTTTTATAAAGCTTGATGTTTATATTTAAGCTAAGAATATAATAGAGAACATGTTTAAAGTAAGCTTTAAGCATAAAACCTGATCTTATGAAATATACAGGGTTTTTTATTTATTTACTTATTTTTTTATTATTATTATTTTTTTTTTGAGTGCTAGACTAAAAGTTTTGATGTTTCTTGATGAAATAAATGGTTTAAATCAGAGTTCCTTTAAAGCAAATGACATTTTTTTAAACAAAACATGAAACATAAAACCATAACAATTCAACAAAATGACGTAAAGATAAATGTATTAGTTTGCATAGAAATAACATGATTTAAATTTATAAAATACACATGACTGAATTATGTTAGGATAAATTTAATAGAGCATTTACATACTGAATATGATTAACACTAAATTATGTTGAAACTGTGTAAAACTAGGACACTGTGAACCTAAACAAATGATGTGGAACCAGTGTCCATTATTCAATTGAGTAAAAGAGATTTTTTTTTTTCAGTGTTCTTTGACATATGTTCCCCTTTTCCGGGAGACCACACACATCAACTGAAAACTGAGCAAATGTTTGTTCTTTTGAGTCATTAATGATCAGATTTGTGCTATAATGTTTGTGTGATTGAATGTATTCATGATTAATCTCAGTTCCTGTGAGTTCAGACTGAATTCTCAGTGTGTTATGGTCTGTGATCTTGTTTCCAGATTGACCAGTGATGACATCAGTTTTTTTACACACATCATCTCTCACACAGCGGACTGAGTTCTGCTTCTTCATCTTCAATCATGCTTGACGTGATAAAGGAAGTTTTAATGCATATATTATCACACAATAACTCTTTCCCTTCCCTCAGGTATAAACTGATAATACATTTCCTCAAAAAACACAAAGACCTTTAATAAACGTGAAAAAACACAATCATTAGCACAGTTTGTCTGTTTATGTGTAAAGTCATCAGGGGCTTGTTAATCTGGTGTTGAAACCCTTCAGTGTTTGATGAGCTTCAGGTTGTTACATCAGAAGTCCAGACAGCTGAACAGTTGATGGTTTTAGCAGCGACTGCATCTGATGCTCTTCCTTCAGTCGATTATTCACTGACTTTAACGAGGCTGGACTTTAAAGGAACTGTCAGTCATTTGGGTGTAAAATCTTGACTTGTTTTGTGTGAGCAAATTTTGGTATCAACAGTCATAAAAACATTTTAAATAAAACAATTTATACTTGAGGTATGTAATTGTTTCATATAGTCTTAATTAATGACTCATATTTACTTATCCTAGAATGTGCTCGAGCAACATGTTGTTGTTGTTGTTTTATAAAGTATACATCCCCAAAATGGTAACTCATCCATAATTTATATCCTGATTTCCACAAACAGAATATTGTTCATATTCTGAGTGAAACATTAAGAGCTTTTTATATATACAATTTATACAACTTTCCATTTATATTCCTTGAATGGTTCAGTAAATATTCCAGTTAATTACTGAAAACAAGTAAATCATCGTCAAGTAGGTTTATTGTCATACTGTAGTTGTTACAAAAAGCTGCAAGAAATTACAAAAAGAGTCACAGTTCAAAATAAACTTTACTGATATCCTGAATAATAAACTAAAATCATGATCATTTTGTTTAAGGATATTGGAACAATGCTATTTGTATGAATATTTCTATTATATCAGTGTGTTACTGATATTATTTCAGTCTGTAGAAACATCGCTGTTGTTTTTCAGATTTTAGTTTTGATCTTCAAATGTCACAATGTTTGACTAAACATTCAAAACAAAGTGATTAGTTTATCATGGAAGTTGAAATATTACAATGGTTTTTGTTTTTATTTTTTTACTGAATAATTTAATTAAAGGGCCATTCAAATAAAACCTGGCAAAATGACTAAACACAAGACTTTCCCATTTACTATGTTTAACAGACACAGCTGCTTCAGAATAAGAGAGAATCCAAGTGCAGTCACAAACATTTATTCAAACAGTCAAGATAAACATAAATCCAGGCAAGATAAATCCAAAGACGGACAAGAAAAACAGAACAGATGGGATCATAACACAGATATTCATAATGCACTCATATATAATGTGTCATTTAAGAATATTCTTCTCACAGATCCATTTAGACATATAATCACATGGATAATCAGCCCATCCTGGTGAAAAATTTAGAGCACAGTCTTCCTCTTTTCCCCGATAGCCGTTTGGTTCTCCAGACGCCCAGAAACTGCATCAACAGATCAGCTTTAGATCTTCAGAGCTGCTTTCTGTGTGATATGATACTGACCGAGACAATCATTTATTACATAATAATCAGTTCAGTTCAGTGATTTCTCACCCAGGTAAGGTCATGTTGCTGCCATCAACCCATTTCCATCTGCCCTCCACTTCAATATCAGTCAGACCAATCCAGAAATATTCAGAGCTACCAGTAATGTTCTTCACAAAATCCTGAGAAGTCAAACAATAACATGATTTATAAAATGAGCACTGACCCATTTCAGCACATTATCTTTCATTTAAAAACTGAACATCACGATCACACACACACACACACACACACACACACACACACACACACACACACACACACTCACTCACTCACTCACTCACTCACTTGTTCCTCTGTGTTGTTGATGATGATCAGATCTGCTGCTCTCTCTCTACAGTATCTTCTGCTCTCAGTCCAGTTCTTAATCTCAGAGGAAATGAAGTAAAGACTGGATTGATAGTACTTCCATCCATCTATAAACACAACCAGATAAGACATGAACTAAACTTTGTTCCACATCAAGCTAAAAGATTATGATAGTTATAGTGTATATATTATTGAAGCTGTTTGTAATATTCTGTTTATATATTTATTAATAATTTGTCTTGTTGCTGATTGCTAATCTTATTTCTTATGTAACTGGATCAGATACTGTAATTATTATAGGACTATTATTTTATTCATAATGCCATGCAGAAACTAAATGTATTTATTCATGCTCCCTGTCCCAAATTCTATAATAAGATGTTTTTTGCACTTTTTGCAATTCAAGTCTGAAAGTTTATAGGTTTTCTTGATTGCTAATACATTATAACTGATTAGTTTAGCCACACTTTCCACAACATTCACTCAGTTCTCGAAACGAAGACACGTTTCTCAAAACATTAAACACATTTCATGTTTTCACACACGTACCAATTGGCTCAATGTATTCTGCAAAACTCTACAAAAAATGCCCTAATTTCGCAAACACACAATATAATTACCTCAAGCATCAAAATATAAACTCAGATAGCACACATTTATTTAAAATAACACATAAAATGGAAAATAAATTTTTCTTAATGCTTATTGCTGAACTGTATCTGCACCCCTCGATTTGTGTTGTATACTGTAATAGACATTGACCTCATTCCCAGAAGGAGGTTTCTGTAACAGTGTCACTAGTGTTCTCTTGGCAGTGAAGTACTCTGTGTATTTGACAGGTTTGTGTTTCATCTGAGGCCAAACTTTGATTAAAAGAGAATGTTTTTGACTATAATATTAAATTTTGACATGGAAGTTTGAAGTTTGTACAAGTTGATGTGTAGTTTTGAGATTGTGTTTATAGTTGTGAGTAAATGGTGAATTGTTTCATGAATTGTGTTAGCAGTCAAGAAAAACTAATGAAATGCTTGTTCAATGATATGAAGCCACTTGTTGCAACTATTTACTCATCTGCTTCAATAATATAATGTCTTAAATTATTTACATTGTCTATTAATATTTATACTCATCAATACGAGCATTAGCCACACAACAGATCCAGTACAGTCCACTTTCAAATCTGATTCTGCTTCAGAGCAAGTTACAAGTTAGACTGAAGAAACTTACCCGCAAAACACTTCTGAAGTTTATTTCTTTCTGATTTGAACTGGTCTCTCTCTTCTGTGAGGTTGGTGATCTTAGTTAGTAGCTGTTGTCTCTCTTCTGTGAGGCTGGTGATCTTAGTTAGTAGCTGTTGTCTCTCTTCTGTGAGGTTGGTGATCTTAGTTAGTAGCTGTTGTCTCTCTTGAGTGAAGGTGGCACACAGTATTATGCGTGCAGTCAGCAGAAGAACACACAGCAGCACAAACACTACTGCAGCTGCTCTGGAGTATCTGATCATCACATCATCACTTCCTGACCATCAACACAAACATGACTTTATTCTCTTTATTTATACATTTAACACAACACACAGCAACTGAAAACATGAAAACTGAGCACGTTTGTGCTTTTAGATATTTTATCAAATTTGTGCTATGTTTGTGTGATGAAATATTCTTAATCAATCTCAGTACCTGTGAGTTCAGATGACTGGATTCTCGTTGTGTGACTGTCTGTGGTCCTTTTTCCAAATGTTCCTTTTGTAACAAAGTCATTTTCATAGATATCATTGACGCTTTTCCCATGTTCTCTGTTCATTTTCCTTTTTCTATATTTTTGTTCACTTTCTGATAGTTTCAGTGTCAATAATCTAACACTAGTTTCTCTTCCGTAGTGGACTGTGTTGTGTTCCTCATCTGTGTTTGTGTAGCCACTATTTATGCAGAAAGGAACTGTTTTTTGGAAATGTATTTGGATTTATTCATAAAGGAACTTCAACTCACTGCAGAACGTCACCAGAAATATCTGATTTAACATTGTGGATCACTGTTAAGTGTGTGTTCATTTAAATAAGGTTCAAATACATGTATTATCCCAGATTCACTCAGTGTTTGTATAAAGTTTTCAGAGGCTTGTTCATTTTGATGCTGGCTGGTGTTTGGGAACATTTATGGCTTTTGCAGTGTTAATGTTGATTTTTTTGAAGATCCTGTCTGTAAATTTTGGTCTAATTCTGTTGAAGTTCATTAAACTAAAATATATTTAGTCATCCCTAGCGCAGTTAGCTTACAATCAACAGAATTTTTGAATAAAACTGTTTTTGTAATATATTTGTTAAAACTGTTTGAGCAGCCTACTGTTGCTATGGTTAGTTGTCAGGACATCACATATAAGTTACAGTGTTTTAAAACTGCTTACATACTGAAAGTGTCACAGAATCCCCAGGCTCTACTGTCACTCCCTCACAATGATCCAAATCAGCAGAGATTTAATCACCAGCACCTGTCCCTCATCAACACACTCATCAGCACCAGTATAAATGCATACACTTCTCAGGCAGTATTTACACTTGATATTTACATGTGATGTTATCAAGCAGGACTTTTTACAAATCCTGCAAAATGCTGGATATATGTACAAGTCTGACTAGCGCTCCACAGCCTGGTGTCCTCCATCTTTCTTCTGAGAGTTCAGGAGAGAGGGGGCGGGGTTTTGCGTGACGTCGACCTGCAAATGCAGACACGATGGCTGGACTGTGTTTACATTACACTGAGATCCAATCACAATGTGTCCTCGACTACCTCTGAACCAGGACACACTGATCGGATAACAATTGGATCAGAAGCGCATTTACACTTGTCTTTTCAATGTGTAAGTGGACAACATCTGGATACAGGTCGCATGTTAATGCCAAGTGTAAACGCAGTTTCAGTCTTTAGTTGATGGACTACAGACTACCTAGCTGTGATATACCCTTTGTGATAATGTCTTTAATGAGAAGTGTGTGTACTCACATCATCCATTTGCTGCAATCACAGTAATCTCTGGTCATTGTAAAACAAACTTTTTTTGCAAAACATTAAACACAGTTCTCTACATTAGACACCTATAAGCTTTTACTGGGGCGGTACCTTTTCAGAAAGTACATTTTTGTACTTTTTAGATTCTACAATGTACAATTATGGCTTGTTTCCACCGAGCGGTACGGTTCAGTTCAGTACAATATGGTATGCAATTATTTCCATTTCCATTGTCAGAAGTTGTGACTGGTACCACACAAGTGAACCATACCACTCCACTTTGTTGGTACCCTTCTATTGGGGTACCTAGCACAGCAAAGAGTACCAATAGGGTGGAGCTGGACTCACTGCAGAATGTTGATTGGTTGACAGAGAATTATCACTTGTGTATGCTACAAGAGGCGCTATTTTTAAAATATACAGTAATGTCGGCGTGCAGCAATGGACCATGGTCGACCCAGGAGGTGCAGACCTTTCTGGGTATCATTGGTGAAGAAAGTGTGCAAAGGGAACTCGATGGCATGGTGAGAAATGAAAAGGTCCAGCATGTTTCTGAGAGGATGGCTGCCGAGGGTTTCCAGCGGACGTCCGAGCAGTGCCGCATTAAATGGAAGAAGCTGTGGAGCGACTACCGTAAGGTGAAAGACCACAGCAGCCAGAGTGGTGTAAACAGAAAGAATTGGAAGTAGTTGGACAACTACTGATGATATGATGGACAATTTTGGATGCGAGTTTGGGAAGAGGAGGCGGCAACACTATGGCCACCTCTCTGCTGGAGTCGAAGATGGAGTCTGCCAGTATGTTCTTATAGTTTTGAAATAAGGTATAAAATGATCACGGCAAAGCTCACTTTCACCTCACAGGCTTCCTCCCGAACCCATTCTGTAAACTGATGTCATTCACTTAACATTGCTGCCATCAGGTGTTAACAACGTCAGAGTGAATGGACCTTTTGTTTGCTACCTTGATAAAAATCACCATTTAGGAGATTATGCTTATCTTGAACATACAATACTTCCTTACATTAGTTGTTAATGTTTTACTTTACATATACAATATTTTACTTTACATATACAAACTTTACATAAACAATATTAGTTGTTAATGTTTCACTTTACATATAAAAATGATTTTATTTTTTACATATAAAATGATGACAAAGATTTTACTCTGTACTCGAATATGATTTTTAAGTTAAACTAGTGCAAGCAAAATCTGAATTAATTTCTTTGTGCATGGTATTGGAGAGAGTAATAAGTCCTCACTTTTACAAAATAAAAAGAAGCAGGGTAAAATGAAACATGATTTATTTGTGTCCATTACAATATCAGTCAAAACACAGGTAAACAAAACATAACCTATAATTTACACAGGGTTTGCTTTTGTTAAAACTGCAAAGACAAAAGGATGTAACTGTTCAAATACCTCATCAGACCCTCGCGTACATCCCTGCCCTCCTCCTCTGTACCCTGTACCACTGTCACCACAGGCTCTGCTGCAGCAGGTATGTCCCATTCATGTTGGTAATCCTCTCTGACTTTCACAAAGACTGTGCAAACACAAGTCAAGACCATGGATTTCACCAGTACAATGTTGCTATCGTTCCTCTTCATAAGGCACTGCCACCTCACTTTGAGTCTCCCAATAGAATTTTCTGCCAGCAGATTCATTATGTTTGCTATATGTGTTTTTACATTTGCATTTAGTCATTTAGCAGACGCTTTTATCCAAAGCGACATACAAATGAGGACAATGGAAGCAATCAAAAACAACAAAAGAGCAATGATATATAAGTGCTATAACAAGTCTCAGTTAGCTTAAACGCAGTAAACCATGGCTTATCGTTGTTGAATGTTAAATAAGTCCTGGTAGGAATACATATATCCTCACAAAAACTAATATAGGATGTTACGGTCTCTGTGAGTTCATCCAGATCAGTGGTAGCAACTTCAAAAACACTCCAATCAGTGAGGTCAAAACAAGCTTGTAAATCCTGCTCTGTTTCGTTGTTCCATCTCTTTACAGTCTTTACTACAGGTTTAGCAGATTTAAGTTTTTGCCTGTAGGTTGGTATAAGATGAACCAGACAGTGATCAGACAGTCCCAAAGCTGCTCGTGGAACAGAGTGATATGCATCCTTTATTGTGGTGTAACAGTGATCCAATATATTACTGTCTCTGGTGGGACATGTAACATGCTGTCTGTATTTTGGCAGTTCACAGGAGAGATTGGTTTTATTAAAGTCCCCAAGAATGATTAAAACAGAGTCCGGGTGTTGTTGTTCTGTCTCTGTGATCTGGTCAGCGAGTTTCTGTAAAGCCAGGCTTACGTGCGCTTGCGGAGGAATATAAACACTCACCAGAATGAATGAGTGAAACTCCCGCGGCGAATAGAACGGCTTGCAGTTGACAAAAAGCACTTCTAGATCTGAGCAGCACATCTTCTTTAACACTGTTACATCTGTGCACCACCGTTCATTGATATAAAAGCATGTCCCGCCGCCGCGCGATTTCCCCGTTGATTCTGCGCCGCGGTCCGCTCTGAACAGCTGAAAGCCCGGCAGATGGAGCGCGCTATCCGGTATGGCGTCATTGAGCCAGGTTTCCGTGAAACACAGAGCAGCAGAGTGTGATAAATCCTTATTTGTCCGGGAAAGCACAAGGATTTCGTCCGTTTTGTTGGGTAGAGAGCGGAGATTTGCCAGATGGATGCTAGGCAACGGCGTTCGAAATCCTCGCTTCCTGAGTCTAACGAGCGCACCAGCTCGCTTTCCCCGTTTGCGCTTTTTGAAGCATTTGATCAGCGCCGCTGCTCCACCGACAACAACGTTCAGTAAAACGTCTGAATAATTGAAATCCGGTAAAAGAAACTGATCGTGTTTGACAAACAAAAAACAGGAAAAACGAACAAAAACAGTACAAACACTGGAGAGCCAAGCACTGAAGCACTAAATGAAAAGAAACTAGATAGAATACAAAAAGATTAGAAAGGTAGTTTGATTTTTTTTTTAATAGAATTAGAATAGTGAGTGCAAAAGTTAGAGGGTCAAACCAAGATGGAAGAGATGTGTTTTAAGCCGATTCTTGAAGATGGCTAAGGACTCAGCTGCTCGGATTGAGTTGGGCAGGTCATTCCACCAGGAGGGAACATTTAATTTAAAAGTCGGTAAAAGTGACTCTGTGCTTCTTTGGGATGAACAATTGTTCACTTGCAGAACGCAAGATCTAGAGGGCACATAAGTCTGAAGTAATGAATTTAGGTAAAGGGGTGCAGAGCCAGTGGTGGTTTTGTATGCAAACATCAATGCCTTGAATTTTATGCGAGCAGCTATTGGTAGCCAGTGCAAATTTATAAACAGAGGTGTGACGTGTATTCTTTTTGGCTCATTAAAAATTAATCTTGCTGCCGCGTTCTGGATTAATTGTAAAGGTTTGATAGAAGTGGCTGGAAGACCTGCCAAGAGAGCATTGCAATAGTCTAGCCTGGACAGAACAAGAGCTTGAACAGGGAGTTGTGCAGCATGCTCCGAAAGAAAGGGCCTGATCTTCTTAATGTGGAATAAAGCAAATCTGCAGGACCGGACAGTTTTAGCAATATGGTCTGAGAAAGTTAGCTGATCATCAATCATAACTCCAAGGTTTCTGGCTGTTTTAGAAGGAGTTATGGTTGATGTGCCTAACTTGATGGTGAAATTGTGATGAAACAATGGGTTTGCTGGAACCACAAGCAGTTCTGTCTTGGCAAGGTTGAGTTGAAGGTGATGTTCCTTCTTCCAGTAAGAAATGTCTATTAGACAAGCTGAGATGCGAGCAGCTACCAATGGATCATCAGGATGGAATGAGAGGTAGAGCTGAGTGTCATCAGCATAGCAATGGTATGAAAAGCCATGTTTCTGGATGACAGAACCTAATGATGCCATGTAGACAGAGAAGAGAAGTGGTCCAAGAACTGAGCCCTGAGGCACCCCAGTATTTAGATGCTGCGACTTGGACACCTCACCTCTCCAAGATACTTTGAAGGACCTATCTGAAAGGTAAGACTCAAACCACTGGAGTGCGGTTCCTGAGATGCCCTTTGTCAGTAGGGTTGACAGGAGGATCTGGTGGTTAACCGTGTGAAAAGCAGCAGATAGATCAAGCAAGATAATGTAATACAGTATAGCAGTGATGTAGGGTGTGTTCAGATCCTTTAATGCAATAAATAAATACTTCTGGACATTTCTCTGCCCTGAGACTCACCAACAAACTGGAAAAGGCTGGAATTTTAGCCTACAAAACATGAAAATAAACATGTTAATGCTTTCATGTTATGTACTGTATATATATATATATACTTGTTGCAATGGGAGAGGGGGGAAGCTTCTTACCTACTAAGATGCATAAGGAAATACGGCTGCTGTACTCTCTTCTACTGAAAGCTTCATCTGTTTGAAGACATTCCTGTTCATTGAACAAAATTCTTCCCTCGACATGCTCACCTCTGATTACACATCTTTCACAGCTCTCATAGGAACTGTGATTCTTGATACATTTCAGATATGCTCTTGCCGGGGCATCACAGATGAGAGCTTAAATATGGACGGTGTAAGGCTGGTCTTCATAACTAATCCAATTGTTCTGAAGATGCTTGTACTCGTTCAGAAAGTCAGAAAGAAACTCTTCCAGGGGACTGGGCTTCTTTTGTCCACAAAATATAGCAAGAATAAATGTATCAAAGTGGCTAAACTTTGCAAGTATTGGCCAGAATTAAATGCCGCTACTTTTGAAAAGCGGAATACCATCAATGTTTACACTGAGGTGTACAGCATTACTCTGTCTGACTTAAAAACTGGCAGATCCCCTTCTCTAAGACATAATATTTGTACTGCCTGCCACATTTACCAACAGATGTTTTATCTTGTGGTGTAGAAAGAAGTGTCTTGTTCCCTTTCAAGGGAACTTCGAACTGCGTCCTCTAGGGGTCGCTATGGGGAACACCTCGTCGTGACCCGTGTCTGAAGCATACAAATGAAAAAACACCAACGAGTTGGCCGGCGACAGCCTCTGACGTCACTACCGGTGCGACTATAAAACAGGCACCGGGAAACACGTCATTCATCTTCTTCGTCTTCACTGACTGTTTTGTTTGAAGCGTGCATCTGAAAGAACCGGTAAGAGCGCTCTTTCTCTGTCTATCATGGCGACTACTAGCAAGCGTTTAGACAATGTATGCATCCGTGTCGGCGTTATTTGACACCTGATGACACACACGATCTTTACGTGATTTGTTTGGGTAAAGAGCACGCACGCGATGTCTTTGAGGAGGCAATCTGCGTGCATTGCGAGCATTTTTTCAAGAAAAAAGCTCCGCTCTCGTTCGTCTCTCTTTCCGAAAAAAAGGCAGCCATCTGCTTCCCGCGGTTCAGGACCCGCCGTTGCTGAGGCACGGAGGAGAATGAGCTCGTGAGAATTTCAGGTGGATCTGTCTGAATGGGTTAAAGAGGGACTTTCCCTTTCGCGCTCAAAATGGCGGCGGACGAGAGAGAGCCTCGGGAGGATGATATTATATCTTTAACACTTTCTGATACTGAGGTTAGTGCTCTGCTGGGTTTTTTTACCCAGGAAAAGCAGGAGATATTTGAGGATGGTGAAGAAGCTGAGGCTGAGCCTTCTCAATTCTCCTGCCCTGCGTATGTAGAGCTGTTGGAGTTTATGGATCGCACCTCGATGAGCGTTATCTTTCCGACCATAGCCCTCCAGCTCAGGTGAGCCTTCCATTTCTGCCTGATCTCCATACAGAGATCGAAAGGAAATGAAAGAGGCCGTTTTCTTCTCGCATCCATCGGTTTCAGCATAAGAGTTTTGCCGACATCGAGGCGATGCGCGAAAACGGCTATGAGAGGATGCCCCCTGCAGAAAGAGCTTTCATTCTGCGGGGGAGACATCCTCTCTTAATCTCCCTCCTTGCTATCTAAGCCCCTTCAAGCAATGCATCTGGTTTAAATGGCAAGGCATACGCAGCAGCAGGTCAGGCTGTGGCTTTATTACAAAATAAATGCTTCAAGCATATCAGACTGATCTGCTGAAAGACCTGGATAGAGGCAAAGGCCTTTTTCCTGATCAGGTAGCCGAGCTGCGCCGCACCACAGGCCTCTCTCCGGGCTACCAAGCAGGCCGCCTCTGCCAAGCGCAGGACTATGGCGGCCATGGTGGTGGCGGAGAGACATCTGTGGATGAACCTGGCAGACATCGGGAAGAAAGAAAAGACTTTCTTCTCGATGCTCAGGTTTCGCCTTCTGAACTTTTCGGTATTTCCGTTGAGACGGTGATCGAGAAGTTCGGGGAGACGAAGGCGCACTCCGCTGCTTTCAGATCCTTCGTTCCACGAAGGTCCAGGTCTGAGCCCGAACAACATAGGGGTCCTGGCCTGTCTCGATCTGAGGATCAAAGACGGGCACAGAAGGCTAGTGTCGCGACTCACGCTCCTCCCCCACCTGCGGGCAGGGTTAAGAGGAATTGTGGGTCACAAGGGGGTAAGCAGAACCTAAGGGATGTGATCCAGACGAGGCAGCGTTCTCGTCTGAGTCAGAGTGATACTGAGGTATCTACTCGTTCCCTTTAGGGATTTTTAACTTCTGCTTTTATCCTCCCCTTCCTAATTCCCCTGTAACCACCAGCTCTCCACCTGATCGAGGTTAGGTGGAAACCTCTAACGCATAACAGTCTCCTATGCTGGACCTATAATGTTTTTGGCTGGTTCTATGTTCATAGCAACCACCTAACTGATGGTCCGGACTAAAAGGAGGCGCCCCTTGAGCGGGGCTCCAGCGCAGGAGGGTGGGAGTATAAAAATAACCCTTTCTGTATATACTTATGTGTAAATTGCTGGTGGTTATGTGTCTACTAATAAACTCTGTGAGTTTCCTTTGCAGTGCTCAGTTACAGTGTTTACTAAACACTCGTCAGCACCAGCCATCCGGCTTCATGTTCCGGTATTAGGCGGCTGAGATCACAGGTTTCTGCGGGAGCCTCCTTGATCATCAGGCCTGGCACAGCACTGCAGGGAATTTCATGGATGTCCGGCCAGGTCACCCTGAGGGGTCTCCTGGCCGCTTAGGTGCTGTCGCATCCAACGGGAAGTAAAGGTGGCAGTTACAGAAGTCTTCTTGTATATGCTGCCTCAGGTGATGCTCCCCTCGCTAGAGGTTTATAAAATTCGAGCTTGCCTCTCCCGTGCGGTTCAGCGCCTCTGCGATGCTTAGGAACCTTTAGGTACACACGCTAAGCTCTGTGTACTTTCTGAAAGCCACATGGTGGTCAGTGTGCACGTGAACACTTTGCGCACTTTCTAAAAATCCACGTATTGGTAAGTGTGCACGCAAGACTCTGCGCACTTTCTGAAATCCTGTATGGTAAGGGTTACGCGCTCCGCCTCGTTCCCTTTCTTGAGATGATTAGACCTTGGTTCCTTGGGCTCCATTCAGCCAGTGTGTATTTGTTTATACACCTCAAGCATCGCTTCCCTCAACATGAAGGGCTATTCGGGCGATTCTCGTGGTAGTTTAGCAGCGCTCCCCTTTTCCAAGAAGGGTCGCCTATGAGCGTGCTTCTCTGTATTCAGGAGTTCTCCTCTCATATGAGACTGAGTTCACTGTTTTTCCCAGAGCGCTCCAGCATTATTTCCACAGATCGAGTTGATGACTCTCAAACATACTTTTTGAGATGCACCATTCCATCTATGAGCTGCTCTATCAGAGTGCCACGAGAGCCCTTCCTTAGAACAGTATTTGAAAATCCATGATATGGTAAGTGTGCACGTGAAGTCTTTGCACACTTTCTGAAATCCACACTGTGGTAAGTTCGCACGCTAGTACTCTGCGTTCTTTATAAAATCCTATATGGTGAGGGCTTCGTGCCCTTTCTTGAGCTGGTAAAAGCCCCGTTCATCTTGGGCGCCACTCCACCCATGTATCCTCGGATACCTATCTAAACAGGGTGTTGCTACTGGAGATCTGTTGAGACAGCTCCTTCAGCAAGCTTTTGCGGAAGCAAGCTGTAGCCCCTGTGTGACAGGCTAGACTTAGTATAAAATGCTAGGTTCCTAGCTGTATCCCTTTAAAGGAATCTTTCCTGATTCCAAGCCTTTAGCTCTACCACCGGGCCGAGGCCCTAACAATTAAGTTGGGTATGTAGCTTAGGCCTTTGGCCGTAAGGGGTATTGTCACAGACAGCCGTCTAAACGTCCCGGGGGCAACTCCCATTGAAATGGTAGAGTTGGTACTTAGTGTTCGCCATGATTCTGGCCTGCACTCCCCTCAGCATGGCGGCGTGGGTATACTGTTCCCCATAGCGACCCCTAGAGGACGCAGTTCGAAGTTCCCTTGAAAGGGAACGTCTCAGGTTACGAATGTAACCATGGTTCCCTGAGTAGGGAACGAGACACTGCGTCCTCTAGCTCCCTGCCATGCTTCGGACGCAAGCTTCAGACGAAGAAGTGAATGACGTGTTTCCCGGTGCCTGTTTTATAGTCGCACCGGTAGTGACGTCAGAGGCTGTCGCCGGCCAACTCGTTGGTGTTTTTTCATTTGTATGCTTCAGACACGGGTCACGACGAGGTGTTCCCCATAGCGACCCCTAGAGGACGCAGTGTCTCGTTCCCTACTCAGGGAACCATGGTTACATTCGTAACCTGAGACGTTTTCTTAAAACGGACAGTAACTCAATCACAGATCTGTTTCTCTCTGTTTTATTGTGGCCCACCATCTCAAGTCGTCCTCCAGGTTTACATTCACTTCTTCATCATTTTGTTTGTGTTCTACATCTGAAGACTCCTGGTTGTCATCACTACTGGATTCTAAACTGTCCAAACTATTTGTAGTCCCAGGCTCACTGTCACTGACAAAAGCATGTGGAATGCCAGGCAGACTGTCATCACTGTCTGAATCTTGCAGAAGTTGATCCAGTTCTTTTTCACCATATTTTTAAGTATGCCATCTGTAAAACAAGTAAGTTAGGGATGGTGTTCTGACTATTTATGTAGTCATTTAATTTTGGTTTTATTTAATTGGTTAAGATGCATCATGTGACTTAGGTTAGAGGTCGTGGTGGCCATTTTAGTTTTCACTTCTCCACAGCAGTGATGCAGCAGCAGATGTCTCTCTGATAAAAGATATATTCTTCTGTTATTTCATGCCAAAGAGGCCATCGTCTGTAAGTTTGTTTATTTAATATCATCCATGTTAAAAAAAAGAGTATTTCATAGGATTTAAGAAAACATTTGCTGTACATTTTCAAAGAAGACTATTGTTGTCTTTCTTACTATTTACTTTTATTCATACTTAATACTTAATGTACATTTTCTGTTTGTATTGTAGTTTCACAAAAATGTACGTTGTGGGAAAGAAGATTTCTAAGTAAAACACCGAAAAAGAACCTTTTTTGGTTTCGACTTTTTCTTCAACCCTCATCCTGTTTAACTATCTGTTGAGGTGCAACATACTTGCATCAGGGACAGAATAGTGAAAAGACGGAGCTTCAATGCAATAGAAAGACGGAATCTCTTCATTCAAGCTACAGAGTCTGCTCTCAAGTGAATGATCTCCTCATATCTCATTTCTTCATCAAGTCTTGAACTTTGAGGTACTATCTATGCGTTTTATGTCATGGAGGGTGACAGGAAATCTGAGACTGAGAAGATGCTGAAATCTAGTTCTGTTGTTACACGTTCAACAGCATCATCAAAAAGGTCTAGTAGGACATCGGCTAGCATGGCTGCCGCTAAAGCACGAGCTAGAGCTGAGGCAGAGCGTACACGTGCATATTATGTCAAGAAAGAAACTGAAATGAAAGTAGAAAAAGTTCGCATGGAAGGCAGTCTTACAGCACTAGAACATGAAAAGGAGGCTGCTGCCGCTATGGCCGAGGCAAGAATATTAGAGGAGGCTGTAGAGAGCATGGAGGAAGGCAGTTATCGTTCACATAGCCCGATTGCTCCTGCTGCAGACCCTGTGCAGCGCACGAGTGATTATGTGGAGCAGCACACAAATAACTCCATTGTTGTTCCTCCTGAGGAAATAAGTTTAGCCACTCCACCTGTTGATTTCATGAACCTTTATGGAAGTGAAAACAAGCAGTTAAAGGAAAGCTCTCATAGGAGTGTGCCACCTGATTTTGTTGAACAAGTCAACGATTCAGTCTCAAAGCCTTACGCTAACAAGAATGAAAAAGGAAGTACAACGTTACCTTCCCTCCATTCTCCTTTCTTACTGACTTTGTCTGTCAGGAAGCACGTACTCGAAACGATCCAAGCTTTAGCTATAGTGCAGTCTGTACAACCCAGATCAAAGCAGAACCGTTGGTTAAAAGACAATTGCAAAGAAGGATGGCTGTGTCTACACACAAGACGGGTGTAACATCGTCAACCGGATTTCTTCCCACAAGAAGTTCCGAAAATGAACCTATTGATGTTGAAAAGCAGTGTCCCATACATAAAAACAAACCTCATCCTCTGAGACGTTGCCGTGGGTTTAGAGCGAAGACTCTAGAAGAAAGGCAAACACTGCTTAGAGAAAATGGTGTGTGCTATAGGTGTTGTGCTTCGACGGTTCACTTGGCAAAGAACTGCAAGGCAGTAACCAAATGTAACGAATGTGAAAGCGACCGACATGTGTCTGCACTTCATCCTGGTCCTCCGCCGTGGGCCAACAAAGACCCTTCATCAGATCATGGCGGGGAGGAGGATAAAAGCCCTTCTCCTACTGTAACTTCACAATGCACAGAGATTTGTGGAGACAGTCCTATACCCAAATCATGCTCTAAGATATGCTTGATAGGAGTATATCATGAGGATCATCCAGAAATTATGGTCAAGATGTACGCAGTGCTCGATGAGCAAAGTAATAGATCTCTAGCTAGACCTGAGTTTTTTGATCTATTCAAAGTAAAAGGAACAGAGCAGCCATACACTCTTCGAACTTGTGCTGGGTTAACAGAAACTTCAGGAAGAAGAGCCACTGGGTTTCAAGCTGTATCTATGGATGGAAAGACACACGTGTCACTTCCAACACTCATCGAGTGTAATTATATGCCTGACGACCATTCTGAGATCCCATCTCCCACCATTGCACGCCAGTTCCCTCACTTGATATCTATTGCTCACGAAATACCAGAGATAGATCCATGTGCTAAGATACTGCTTCTCTTAGGGAGAGACATCATCCAAGTCCACAAAGTGAGGAAACAGCTCAATGGTTTGAATAATTCACCGTACGCCCAAAAACTCGACTTTGGCTGGGTGATAGTGGGAAATGTCTGCTTGGGGTCAGCACATAAACCTAGCACAGTTGACGTGTTCCGCACAAACATACTTCTCAATGGACGCCCAAGCATATGTGAGCCATGTCCTAATCAGATACAGGTGAAAGAGAAGCTAAGCAGTAAAAATCATCCCATCTCTTTACATGGCTGTCGCTTTTACCCATCCACCTGCCCTGAGTACTTGCTGGGTAACACTATTTTCGAACGGACTCAAGATGATGAAAAGATAGCCCCTTCCATTGAAGATCGTGCATTCTTGAAACTGATGGACAAGGAAATGTTCATTGACAGCTCTAACAGCTGGGTGGCACCTCTTCCTTTCCGTATTCCACGCCAACAGCTACCCAACAATAGGGACCTGAGTAGGAAACGTCTCTTGTCACTTCAACAGACACTAAGGAAGAAGCCTCAAATGCAGGAACATTTCATCACATTCATGCAAAGGATTTTCGATGCAGGTCATGCAGAATTAGCTCCACCTGTGATGAAAAATGAGGAAGTGTGGTACCTGCCTATATTTGGTGTATATCACCCTCGCAAGCCAGGACAGATCAGAGTTGTTTTTGACTCTAGTGCTCAGTACAAAGGCCTTTCTTTGAATCAAGTGCTTCTCTCAGGACCTGACCTGAATAACTCCTTGCTGGGTGTTTTGCTGCGTTTCCGTAAAGAAGCAGTTGCATTTACTGCTGACATTGAACAGATGTTCCATAGCTTTGTGGTGAGAGAAGATCACCGCAACTTTCTCCGCTTCTTGTGGTTTGAGGACAATGACCTCTCGAAAGATGTCACAGAGTATAGGATGAAGGTCCATGTCTTTGGGAATAGTCCCTCTCCCGCGGTAGCAATCTATGGACTTCATCGTGCAGCTCAACATGGAGAACTTGAGTTTGGGAAAGATGCAAGAGCCTTTGTGGAGCGTAATTTTTATGTGGATGATGGCCTGAAATCAGTGCCCATGGCTGTGGAAGCAGTTGGTCTGTTGAAAAGAACTCAGGAGATGCTAGCAAGTTCCAACCTGAGGCTTCATAAAATAGCATCTAACAGTCCTGATGTAATGAATGCCTTTCCTGTGGAGGACCATGTGAAATATCTCAAGGACCTCGATCTGGAAAAAGATACTCTACCTATTCAGAGGAGCCTTGGTCTGAGCTGGAATCTTAAAACAGACACTTTCACTTTTCGTGTTGATGCAGAAGAGAAGCCTTTTACACGTAGAGGTGTCTTAGCAACTGTCAACAGCGTTTTTGACCCTCTTGGGTTTGCAGCACCTGTTACAATACAAGGAAAGTTCCTTCTTCGTGACCTGACAGCAGACACCAAAGACTGGGATGCCCCTCTACCAACAGTCAGGGAAGCTGAATGGGAGGCTTGGAAAAACTCTTTGCAAGATCTAGCTCAATTTGAAATACCCAGAGTGTACTCAAAGGTTTCGCTATCTTCAGCTAAAAGGAAAGAAATTCACGTTTTCTCAGATGCTTCCACAAAGGCAATTGCAGCAGTAGCTTACCTGAGAGTGATGAATGACAATGGATCATGTACAGTAGGGTTTGTGATAAGCAAGGCTAAGCTTGCTCCACTGTCTGCTCACACTGTACCTCGATTAAAGCTTGGAGCAGCAGTCCTGGCAGTAGAAGTAGCAGAACTCATTCAAGGTGAGATGGATATTACTCCAGACGCTGTAGAATTCTATTCCGACAGTAAAGTAGTGTTGGGGTATATTCATAACCAAACCAGACGGTTTTACGTATACGTGAGTAATAGAGTCCAGCGGATTAGGAAATCTACAAGGCCAGAACAGTGGCATTACATTTCCACAAGTCAAAACCCTGCTGATCACGCAACCCGTTCAGTGCCCGCCTCAGACTTGAAAGATTCTACATGGCTTTCTGGGCCTGCATTTCTTTCTCATCCTGATTCAGAGTGTCTTGAAGACAATCCATCATACAAACTAATTGACCCTGATTCAGATGTGGAAGTACACTCTAACCGTACAGATCTGACACTCCATGACTTTCCTGTTAAACTTGGCTCACATCGCTTTGAGCGCTTTTCGACCTGGAAATGTCTCTTACAAGCTATATCCAACTTAATTCACATCATTCATTCATTCAGACTCGAAACTGAGTTTGCAAGTACCTGTAAAAAATGGCATCTTTGTGACAAAGCACTCCCAGAGGAACTTTCACAGGCAAAAGTTGTGATATTACAATGTATCCAACAGGAGAGCTACCGTGTTGAGTTTGCTCGTCTTTCTGAAGGAAAGGAAATCCAAAAAAACAGTAGACTGAGAACTCTGAACCCCTTCATTGACCGAGATGGGCTTCTGAGAGTAGGTGGCAGACTCAAGCATGCTCCTATAGAACAAGGAGAAAAGCATCCTGTTATCATTCCTGGGAAAAGCCACATAGCCCTTCTCATCACTAGACACTTTCATGAACGGGTCAAACACCAAGGTCGCCTTTTTACAGAAGGTGCAATCAGAAATGCAGGATTCTGGATCGTCGGGGCGAGAAAACGCATTCATAGTGTGATCCATAAATGCATCATCTGTCAGAAACTCAGAGGAAGAATTGTTGAACAGAAAATGGCAGATCTTCCTCCTGATCGCCTAGCTACTGATCCACCTTTCACTTATGTCGGCCTTGACGTCTTTGGGCCCTGGATGGTCGCCTCTCGCCGTACTCGAGGTGGCTTGGCAAACAGCAAAAGATGGGTACTCATTTTTACCTGTTTGAGTATTCGAGCATTGCACTTTGAGCTGATTGATTCTCTTGATGCATCTACCTTTATCAACGCCCTCCGGCGCTTCTTTGCCATAAGGGGTCCAGCAAAACAAATCAGATCAGACTGTGGCACAAATTTCAAGGGTGCTTGTAAGGAGCTGGGAATGCTTGCAGAGGAGCTTAGTTTTAGGAGCTACTTGAATGAGGAAGGATGTCGTTGGATCTTTAATCCCCCTCATGCATCCCATATGGGAGGAGCTTGGGAGCGACTTATCGGAGTTGCACGTCGCATATTAGACTCCATGCTGCTTCAAAACAGTCACTCTCATCTCACTCATGAAATGCTGGCTACATTCTTGGCAGAAGTTTCTGCAATTATGAACTCAAGACCTCTCGCACCGATCTCAAGTGACCCAAATTCACCCGCCCTGTTGACTCCAGCCACTCTTTTGACTCAGAAAGTTGGTGTCTTGTCTCCTCCTCCAGGGGACTTTGAAAAGGATTTTTGCCGCCAGAAATGGAAGCAAGTTCAACAACTTGCCAGCACCTTCTGGGAAAGGTGGCGACGTGAGTACCTAGTCAATCTTCAAAGTCGCCGCAAATGGCACACGAACCAGCCTAACATCAGGGAAGGAGATATTGTACTTATGAAGGAGGCTCAAGTTAAGAGAAATGACTGGCCGATGGCTCTAGTCACTAAGGTCTTCCCAGGCGAAGATGAAAAGGTCAGGAAAATTGAAATCAAGGTCACCAAGGATGGGAAGTGTAAAACTTATCTGAGACCTGTATCCCAAGTGATTCTTCTTCTGTCATCAGAAGAACAGAATGAATAATGTTCTACAGAACAGTTGCATTGTTAGTAGTGGTATTTCTAAAATACCAGACGGGGAGTGTTCTGACTATTTATGTAGTCATTTAATTTTGGTTTTATTTAATTGGTTAAGATGCATCATGTGACTTAGGTTAGAGGTCGTGGTGGCCATTTTAGTTTTCACTTCTCCACAGCAGTGATGCAGCAGCAGATGTCTCTCTGATAAAAGATATATTCTTCTGTTATTTCATGCCAAAGAGGCCATCGTCTGTAAGTTTGTTTATTTAATATCATCCATGTTAAAAAAAGAGTATTTCATAGGATTTAAGAAAACATTTGCTGTACATTTTCAAAGAAGACTATTGTTGTCTTTCTTACTATTTACTTTTATTCATACTTAATACTTAATGTACATTTTCTGTTTGTATTGTAGTTTCACAAAAATGTACGTTGTGGGAAAGAAGATTTCTAAGTAAAACACCGAAAAAGAACCTTTTTTGGTTTCGACTTTTTCTTCAACCCTCATCCTGTTTAACTATCTGTTGAGGTGCAACATACTTGCATCAGGGACAGAATAGATGGACAAGTTTTTTGAAAATACAATTTTTATTTACTTGATGTTTATATTAACAATAAAATTCAGAGTTTATTCTGGGGAACCTTTTTTAGTGATTATACAGCACATGAATATGATATTTTTAATCAAGTCTGTGGTAAATTATATTTTATTATTTCATGTAAAATTAAAATATTTTCATATTAATTTGTAATGTAAAACAAAAACAAATATGAGCCATTCAGACAAATGCACAATTTCTAACATTTTTGTTTGTTTTTTATTTATATCACATCACTTTGGTGTTGGAAATGTCTTTTGTTTTTGGTTGATAAATGATTGTTATCCCATCACTTAAAACATGAAGTGACCAATAAATTTAAATAACAAAATTAAATTAATTACTGCGAGCATCTTTAAAGGGTTAGTTTACCCAAATATGAAAATGTGCTGTTAAATTACTGACAGTCCTTCCGAGATGCAGAGGTGGGTAGAGTACCCAAAAACTTCTCAAGTAAAAGTAAAAGTACTTATAGAAATATTTACTCAATTAAAGTAAATGTAATAGTCTGAAAAGTTACTTGAGTAGTTTTTTTATCCGATACTTTTTCACTCGCACTCAAGTAGTTACACTCTAAAAAACACTGGGTTAAAAACAACCCAAATTGGGTTGTTTTTAACCCAGCTGCTGGGTAAATATAGGACAGAACCCATATGGGGTTAAACTAACCCAAGAAGTTGGGTTATTAAATTTAACCCAGCAAATGGGTTGTTTTTTCTACCCAAAAATTGGTTATTTTTACAGAAATAATGGGTTAATTTGATTTCATAAATGGGTTATATTTTCAAAGGTAATTTTTATTTTTATTCCTTTTAAAATTAAATATACCACATGATAAACAAACAGGTCAACATTGTATTAGCTTTATTTTTACAGCATATTACACTTTGTAATTACACTTTACCTCAACCAAAAATTCAAGAGATTATACAAAATTAAAACAATAAAATTCCATTTATAAACAGCATTCAAAACAATTTCTTTCATTTTTATGGTTTGCCTCTGTAGCTGAAAAACTGTAAATGTTTTAACATTTTTAAAAAATCATGAACTCCAAAGAACCTCAAGGTTTAGTAATACATTTTTTAACAAATAATTCATATTATTTTTAATCCATATGCACATGAAATTAAAACAGCAAATGTTTTAACATTTTAAAAAATTCATGAACTCCAAAAAACCTCAAGGTTTACTAAAACAGTTGTTTTTTTTTTTTTACAAATTGCATTATTTTTAATCCATATAAACATGAAATTAAAACTCTAAAATACTGTACCTCAAGAGCAACTGTTTGTTACAAAGCATATTTGTTTTTAGTCTACATTATGAACCTGTTGTTTTTAGTCTACAATATGAACACAAAAATAAAACTATGAAATACAATGTATTGGCAGTAAAACAATTCTACATAAAAATGTAATTGATAATCATCAGTATGTGCACATAAAGTAATACTCTTCTTCAAGCAATAAAACAGTTGTTTATACAAAAAACAAAGCAACAAAAAATCTCATGTGCAAATAAAATTAAAACTAAAATGCTACCTTGTGTACTTGAACCACTGTTTGTTCAAAGAACCTCTTATCATCTACTTGCAAGAATGTAGTGCCGAATGTACAGCTTGATCTGGCCCACTTTGACAGAGCCACTGACAGGGATGCAAAGCAAGTCAAAAGAGTTTTGGTAACACTTTAGAATAAGGTTTCATTAGTTAACATGAACTAAGCATGAACAATACTTCTACAGCATTTATTAATAATGTTAATTTCTACATTTAATATTCTGCCCTACAAAAAGAAAAGACCTAAACTCGCTAGAGTGTGAAACTGAGAAAAATTACTCTAAATTTTTTATTTGTCTAGCCAAATTAATTATAGCTAGGACACTAGAAATTTGTCAATAGATGTTTTAGCAATGAAAATGATCTACATTAAAAAAAAAAAACTTGTGAGCTCAGACTTGATTTTTACCCCTATTTTGAAGTTACTGTACTGTACTGTACAACAAAAGAGCAATGATATACAAGTGCTATAACAAGTCTCAGTTACACTCTTAAAAATAAAGGTGCTTAAAAGGTTCTTTGTCACGGGGTGACGAAGGCCGGAACTATATGCCAAGGTTGTTGTTGTTGTTGTGGCGGGGAACACTTCCGGTGTAACACAAGGCCGGTTCCGGGGATACACGGAAGCAGGAAAAATACGCTGGAATAGAAGATAATGAGGGTAATCGCTGGCAGCTGTGTGGGGGAAAATATGTAAGCAGGCGATTGGACCAAGAGGGAAATAAAAGAAGTTGATGTTGGAGAAAAAGGGGAGACAGAGGAAGGATTTGTGGGGAGGCAGCAGTGACACAGTGAGCAAGGAATCGGAGGCAGAGAGAGACTGGATTAATTTGAGATAAGTGTCTGGTTATTCTGGTTCATAGTTATTCTATGAAGAAGTACTGCGTTGACATACTGTTGAAGTTCATGACTCTCTGTCTAGTTGCTGAGGATGGATGTTTGGGAATGACACAACAGCGAGAGCCCTGTTTTGTATCAACGCATGGAGAGAACATCAGTTGAGGTTGTTGTGGGGGCCCGTACTCTGCTTTAAGGATTTGAGGTTTGGGCATGCTGCGCTGAGTTCCAATTATCACGTGTGAATTGAGTGTGTTGTAGTGTATTCACGAGTGTGGGATGCTGCAGAGTGTACGGGCGACTAGCCTATAATTCCTCGACAAAGCGGTGTTCATTTGGGCAAGCCTTGCCCTGGGTGATGAAGAAAGGAGAATAAGTGATTAGAACTGTGAATTATACGTACCCTCCACTCTGTCTGAATCCAGTGATGAGCCTGTTAAAGCTGTAAAGTTGAAGAGCTTGTTCAAACTGTTAAAGCTGTGAAGTGTACTTGCCTCTCTCTATCCTCTGTCTGAATCCAGTGATGAGCCTGTTAAAGCTGTGAAGTGTACATACCGCTCTCTAGTCTCTGTCTGAATTCAGTGAAGAACCTGCTGAAGCGGTGAAGTATAATTACCTATCTTCTCTCTGTCTGAATCCAGTGAAGAGCCTGTTAGAGCTGGGAAGTGTACTTGCCTCTCTCTATCCCCTGTCTGAATCCAGTGACGAGCCTGTTAAAGCTGTGAAGTTGAAGAGCTTGTTAAAACTGCGAAATATATGCAACTCCCTTCTCTTTGTTTGAATTCAGTGAAGAGCCTGTTAAAGCTGTGAAGTGTACATACCTCTCTCCATTCTCTGTCAGAGTCCACCGAAGAACCTGATGAAGCAGTGAAGTATACGTACCCTCCATTCTGTCTAAACCCAGTGAAGAGTCTGTTAACGCCGTGACCTATATGCGCCTCCTTTCTCTTTGTCTGAGTTTAGTGAAAAGCCTGTAGACTTACTGAAGTGAGCTATCTGCTGTTGTCAATCTGCTACCATTGTAGGACCCCGTGACATATGGAATTGAGTATCCACTGACTCGACCATTCATATTGAATGTGTGCTGAAGTACTGTAGAGTCACTGAATGGGTGCTGAAACCCCACTGAGCCACAGAATGGAGACAGCCACTGATGATATCCAGCCTGTGAACTCGAAGAACAGAGTTACCACCAAGCCGTCGCCATCTGGTGCCGTAGCCATTCGGGCTGTATTCACCTTACTGTGTTGGTAGTGGAGGAGGGGAACTAGAGCCACACACACCATCATTCAATCTCTAGGGAGGAAGCTCGTACTGCTTTTAGAGACATTTCTTTTAAATAAATTAATAAATGTGTTAACTTTGAATTCTTGTGGTCTGCCTTTTCTCTGGTATGGGGTAGCTCCTCAAGAAGGGTGGTAGTGGGGGTGTCAGCTGACAGGGATTGTCTTTACACCCCCAGTCTGGGCGTGACATCTTCACAGTGATGAACCATTTTTGGTTCCACAAAGAACCATTCAGTCAAAGGTTCTTTAAAGAACCATCTCTTTCTTACCTTTTTATAAGCTAAAGAACTTTCTTTCGCCACAAAGAACCTTTTGTGAAACAGAAGTTTCTCAGATGTTAAAGGTTCTTTATGGAACCATTAAGACAACAAAGGTTCTTCTATGGCATCGTGAAGCACATTTATTTTTAAGAGTGCAGCTTAACGAATTACACACAGCAAGTTTTTTTGTTTTGTTTTTATTATATAATAAATAAAAAGAAAACAAATAGAATAGAAAAAGAATAGAGCAAGCTAGTGTTAGAGGCCTTTTTTTCTTTTAGTTATTTGTATAATAAAAAGAAAGATAGTGTTAGTTTTTTTTTTTTTAAGAAAACAATCATTTATTAAATGGATAGTGTGTAAGTGTAAAAGTCTTTTTTTTTTTAAAGAATATAATTAGAATAGAGAGTGCTAGAGTTAGAGGAACTCTATCCTATTATTATTATTTAATAACTATCTATTCATAATTTATCCGAGATACATTATAAATTAAATTACAAAGTTCTTATGGAGCATATCTAGTTAACATGTTATTATATATAAGACTGGAATAACGATGTTGGAAATTCAGCTTTGATCACAGAAAAGAAAATGTTTTTAATATATTCAAATAGCAAATATTAATTTATTGGAACAATATTTCACAACATTACTCTTTTTGCTGTATTTGGATCAAATAAATGCCTTTGTAAGAAGAAGAGACTTAATTTAAAAACATAAAAAATCATACCGATCCCAAACTTTTGAATGGTAGTGTATTCAACCTGGTAAAGTCATTAAATGATTGAAGTAAGTTTCTTCAGTCGTACTTCCAGGTTGAATGTCAATGAAAGCTTTTTTACTTTCATCAATGCTGGGCCGGACTGTTTTTCTGCCAATTTTGTAGGGTGGAGGTGGAAGCAAAACAGGTAACAGCTTTAGTGCAAGATTTCCATTTGCATCTGTAGGAAAATAATATTACATTCATCAACACTACTAAAAACAGTAGCGAGCTGTCATTTAGTAAAAACTAATGTAGAATATAGGGCCAGATTTACTAAACAGGTCAAATTAGCGTGAGTCCAAAATCCCATAAAAGTGTAGACCGAAGTGTAAAGTTCTGCTGTTGATCCACTGACAATGTGCAAATTAAAGAACACAGACAGATAATGACCAACATATCCTACCAAGAGCAGCAGAAATTAAAAGTAATGTATAACGTCTTTGTCTGGCATTCTAAATAAATGAGATGAGTGGAGAAAATGCTGCATCTCCTAGCAGCAATTATTGCCAAGCACAAAAATGGGTTAAAATATATAAACTACCACAAATATGCAGTAATGTTAGTTGCAAAAATAATGTCCCCAATTTTTCTTCACTGCATTTCTTTAGTAATGCTGACAGTACTATGGTGCAAGCTATTAGTAAATCTGGCCCATAATATCAAAATGGTGTAGAAACATTTTAACCTTCTGTCATTTCTTCAGCTGTACATGGAAGCTTTGCTTCTCGCTTCGCAAAAAGCAAGATCCTGTCAGTATACCAAGGGAGCCATTTTCAAACAGTTTTGGAGCTGCATCTTGATGTAAAATGTGAAAGTCCTGTGCAATCTAAAAGCAAAAATAACAAAAAAAAAAAAAACTTTTCTCAAAAAAAGACTAAATATAACTCATGTTACCATATGATAAAGACAATATGTTAACATACCATGCCTGGGGTAGTTAGCCGAGGAAACTCATGGAGGACCTCAAACATATTTTTTGAGTTGTTTGGCCTTATCCACTGCGCCCTGTACAAGGCAGTTTCTCACATGTACTGTTCCACCTGGCTGATGGGCTGTGTGTTGTTTCTCAGCCATTGCTTAATTTCCTCAGCTCTCTCTTCAGATATGGTTGATTCTACTGGACAAAGAAATAACAATGCTGTGTTGCTACAGTTAGTATTGGCTTTATACATCTCAGACACCTGCATCTGTCATATTAACATTTTGCCAAAATCAAGCAAGAGTTTTTTCACCAGCAAATTTATTGAAAGATCAGTTCTTTATTTATCCTTGCACTGTACCCCCAGTAACATCTTATAAAAAGAAATGGCAAATCTGCTGTATTCCAAGAAAAAGAGATACACTGTAGCACATTAGCTGGGTACACCACATACTGACTGCACCCTCTTTTTTTATTTCTGTTTATTACATTTCTGCAAAATGTTGTCAGGTTTTTGTCTCAGTTGTTGAATCGTTTTATATTTATACAAATATTTACATGTTAAGAAATTTGCTGCAAAATAAAAAATGCAGTTGAAAATGAGAGGATGCTTCTTTTTTCTGAATTATAAACAAAATAAGTCCTTTTGTCTTGACATCTTAAAGTCATGGGAGTTTGATTGATTGCTACTCCTTTAAGAATTGAGTCTACACATTACCTGGCATGACTGTCCTGCATGGTGCATCTTCTTTCTCTCCTTGTGGTCGTCTCAAGCACCTCAGTTGCTTTCGTATGTTCCTCAGTCTCTCTTCAATGAACCCAGTGGCTGGTCTATTATTTCGGCATTGGGCATACCATGTTTCCTGGAAAGACAAAAAAAAAAAAAATGTATGAACATACAATACACATGAACACAGGGCCTGAATTTCAGCGCGGGAATGTGGATATTGTGAATAATTCTACACATTTCCGCAGGATATCGCAGCAAAAATGTATGCACTGTAGCATGTAGGTTGAATTGAAACAGATTATCAGAGCAGTTCGGTAATTTGAAAACTTCCTGTGAGATGTAATATCACAGTGTGACAGATTCAGTGGTAATGCTGCTTCTCTCTCTCACTCCCTCAAAATGTGCAGATGGCTTCACATTAGGGATGTAAATTTTCGATCATTTCCATGATCGATTGTCGTTTAAATTAACGATCAATTAATCGATTAATCGTTAACCTTAATGCTGCAAAATGCGTCTATTGCAGCGGCAGGCAGTCACCGGCATGACACGATGTGCAAAAACCACTCAAAAAATAAATAACTGCTTTCTTACCCGGATTAAAGGGGTTTTAGTTTGAATAAAATGCTAGTAGCAGGATTATAAAATTAATAGATGTGATTATTATGATCATTTGATAAAATAGAGAGAAGGCGTCGTATGTTTGAGATCATTTTACTTTGTTGACGATTTCCCATCCTGCAGGGAGACCACTGCACGCGCCTCTTTAAATGGTTTCATGGTGCTCGTTGTTGTATTTTTAAACACAATTGCAATGGTTTTCAACTGACATTCTGGAATTTAAAATAAAAGTATCCCAAACGTAACTGTTGCGCGTGTGGCTGTGCTGCGCAGTCAGAGAACTGCTGCTGTAAAACACACTGTTGCTCACATTAAACATGTTTATGTGAGTTTTATGACCTGTACTTAATTTGATCTTGCTGTATCCTGTTCCAGAAAATGTCAGATTTTGAATTTTTGCGTTCTGGTAGGCCTATTTGTTTTTAAAAATCCGGCATTTACAGTGCATTAGATCGTGACCATAGACTGTAAAAAAACATGGACGTAGTGTCCGTGACGTCACCCATAGACTCCTCAAGAGCGGTTTTGAAGCTCAAAGTGTGCAGAGCGGGCCGTCGCCATCTTGGCAGCGCGTCACCGCGCGACTCTCCCGGATAATCGAAAATGGGCAAAAAGGCGGGAGCTGGTTGCTGAAGCCACGCCCACCTAGCGCGACAGCATTGTCAGCAGCGGCAATCCACCTGTCACTCAAGTGGCCACGCCCTTAATTATGCAGAACTTTAAGGCTTAATATAATTTAAACGGATGAGTTATAAAAAAATTCACCCCCCTCACAGTTGTCATGAAGGGCAAAATTAGCAATGTAGACCAAAATAATTTTTTGAACCAGGCTGTAAACATGTTTTATTCTGCTGTAAAGTTGGGCATTTTAACATGGGGAGTCTATGGGACTGACTCCCTTTTGCAGCCAGCCTCAAGCGGCCAGTCGATGAATTGCAGTTTTAGTCACTTCCTTATTGGCTTCACAAGTGAGAGCGCGAGGTTGCCGCTCGATCGTGACAGTGCCTGCCTGAGTGCATACAAGGACGGAGCGAGTGCGTTTGGATGTATTTGGAGGTTATTGCTCACGTTTCATTCGGCACAAATCCAAATGTTTCCATATTCGCAATGTATTTAAATGTTAAACTATTATTTATAATGTAAACTAGACTTGTACTTTACACACATTCGCATATAGACGGAAAAGATCAACCTCTTCACATGAGCGAAAACGTCCTTAACAGCAGAGTGAACCGTATACTGCGTTCTATTTAAACTGATCAGTGTAACCTTTTATATGTTTGGTTGACTGTAGTTTATTTTAATAATGAACAGACAGCGATGTAAGTTTGAATTTCTAGAATATGTGGCATGTGTGCGCGCGGAGGCTTCAGCGCGATCGAACAGCTGAAACATTAAAAAAAAAAACTAATTTTTGGAGTAAGATATAATCCGCAAAAGTTTTTACTTTTATTTTGCACACTCACAATAAAAACAGAAGATTTCTGCTTTCGTAAAATAAAGCAAACAAACAGAATGCGCGTTGTCATCCTTTCCTTTGCGTGAACTTGTTTATAGAGCGCCGCGCCACACTTCTGTTTTAAATCTGTTAGCTTAATTAAGTCAGATATATTTAGTTATCTTTTTTTTTCTTTTTTTTTTATGAAAACAAATTATTTTTATTTTAGGCTTATTACTTACATAGGCTATACATTTTCCATAAAACATCCCATTTTGTCCCAGAGCTTGAAAACCTGTGCTCTTATTGTGCTAAAAGATTCTATAGCGCAGGGGGATGTATAAACAATGATCATCCTCTTTGTATGACCTGACAGCGTGAAGTGGATGATGATCAATCAGTTCTTTCACATCAACAGCAATCAAAATGTGAGTGGGTGTCACACAGTACGCAAAAAAAATGCCTCTCAAAGCCTATTGTTTCCCATTTCTGAACAACAAGCTTTACTGATGGGGTTTTTGATGTTTGCTCCATCAAGAGGATGGTTTGTAAGAGCCCAAACTGGGGTTCTTCATCTGTGTCGTAGGCAAGGAACACCGTCATGCCTGATCGGTATCCTGTACTGTTTACCTTAACCCATTCAGGCACAAACACTTCACTGAACAGAGGGAATCCTGTCAAACCACTTTGGATGTTTTTAAATTCTTCTAAAGTGGCCAGAAAGGAACTCTGCCCTGGGCCAACTTCCACATTGTGGCTCAAAATGGTGCCAGAAAGAAAATCATAACACTGCATCATCTGATGCCGAAACGCCATCGTCTCGCAGATGTTGCGGAAGTTGCATGTGACGTGACTAACCCGTTTAAAGAAACCATGTTTGGCCTCAAAGCGCATTGACCAAAACTGCATCAGGGGGCCTAGCTTCTGAATTGCTGTTGGGTAATGCAGCATGAAGTGGTGTTTTGGCCACAAATTTAGGTGGGGAAAGAGCTCCAGAAAAAGGCAGTGATACTCCTCAATGATCTTTCTCAAGAACTCTGTTGCTGGAACAGTGAGAGAAGGAGAAAAAATAAACTCCATACACTGGAGCAGGAGCAACAGAAGTTGTTTCCCACTGGTATCCGGTCACCAATCATGGTAGGCAGTAACCTAAGTAAGCACCACATCTGAGCTGCAGATTGGTGCATAGACTTGTCCAGGTTTCTGAGCTCAGTTTTGCTTATTTAGAGAAGGTTTGTTGCTTTTATGACAAAACCCATAATCAAAGCTTGTGATTCTGTTGTTCAGCTTGTCAAGCGTAAGATGTTTTTGTTCAATTAATGAATTCAAGACAAGTTTCACTTCATATGGCCCCACACCTTCAAGGATGTCATGCATGATGTCTGGAGCCACATTTTGAGTTACGTGATAAGACATCAAGTTGTTCAGCACGCTGTGTCTTTTTAACCCTGTCTCAGTGGGGTTTCCTACGAGCAAATCTGCCTCATGACTGTAGATGTCACGCAATAGCATTACATCTTCTGATGTCTGAACCCGCAAGACATCTCTATGTGCTTTGCACCATCTGCAGACATAATTTCCAGAGAAGCTTTCAGAATAGCCAAGAATGGCATTTACACCCAAATTATCCCCCAAGACTTGGACAACCGCAAACTTTACAGTACCTTGGAAGTTTGGAGTGTTCAGAATGATGCCATCAGTCTCAAGAGACCTGAGTTCTGCAACAATCCGGCTTAACAGTGCATCAAGGCCATAGGTCTTTGCATCATCAGTTTTGTACACTGCTAAAAGGAAATGTGACCGTAAACTTGACAACAACTCTGGTGGCAGGCTCTTTATTATGAAATATAAAAAGCCTAACTTATGAGTCATAGTCTTCGATCCCAGTGGATTGACAGTTTCACAGTCATCATTATAGAGCAGAAGAGGAATTGAAATCTCTTTCAAGAAAAGTGGCTGTTTTACAAAACTCCCCATCAAAGACATCCTGAAGTGCTTCTCTGTTTCTCTGCTGCCATGAAAGCATGGTTTCCAACATGCCAGGAATATTAAGTACCTGGGCTAAAATTTGCTTCAGTGGATTACGCTGAAACGTATCAGTGACAGCTACTTGTTTGACAACGCCTGTGGCAGAGTCTGTTTGCTGTACATAAGAAACTCCAGGCCACACTTGCTCAATGGGCTGAATGAAGGTACCTGATTTTGCAAAATACTGCATCTGTTTATAATCTGACTCCAGGCCTCTCAAGGACTCTGCAGCATTTGTGAACTCCTGTCTGAGTTCCTCTACCTCTGGAGTATGTTCATGGCCAAATTTCCGAAATACTGACATGGTCTTTGATTGTAGTCTCCCGACAATGTCACTAATTAAACTGGAGGTCTATCGGACTACCAAGTTTATGGTGAAAAATGTCTGAGAAGGTTTAGATCTCAGGTTAGCTAGAAAAAGAGCTACCCGTTTAATGCTGTCCTGCTCCAAATCAACCTATTCATTTTCAACATCCTGTACTGGTTCCTCTGTGCTATACAGGAGCTCAAAGGGCTGACCACAAATGACAACATTTTTGCATAAATGTAAATTAGTTCACTTCCAGCATAAAAAAATTCTTGATAATTTACTCACCCACATGTTATTCAAAATTCATGTTCAGTCAAAAAGAAATTAAGGTTTTTGAGGAAAACATTCCAGGATTTTTCTCCATATAGTGGACTTTAATGGTGGCTAACAGGCTGAAGGTTCAAATTGCAGTTTAAATGCAGCTTCTAAGGGCTCTACATGATCCCAGCTCTAAAAAAAAAATATTACATTTATATACTATTTAATCGCAAATGCTATTAAAAAGATAATAAATTAAAATATATATTTTAAATATATTAAAAATATATTTAAATGTTAATCTATTTAGAAAATGACAGCTCATTTCACTAGATAAGACTCTTATTTTTTTGCTGGGATCATGTAGTGCCCTTTGAAGCTGCAATTTGAACCTACAATCCGTTGTGCAGAAGTCTGTATGTATGGAGAAAAATATTTTCCTCAAAAAACATAATTTCTTTTTGACTGAAGAAAGAAAGACATGAATATCTTGTATGACATGGGGTGAGTAAATTATTGGGAAATTTTTATTCTGGAAGTGAACTAATCCAATTTTTTTTGCAGGATGTGGAGGCAAAGAAACACCCACGCAAAGTAGATTGCTTTCGAATTGTTTAATGCACAGCTACCTGTGTCTATAAATAACTTGCATCTGTGTGCAGCATTACTCTCTTTTAGAAAAAAAAAAGCTGTGCATTTAATTACTTCATTTTACTTACAGTAGTATAGTGATTTTATGAACACAAGTCGTGGGGCAGTGCTGACAAGATCCGTACTGAATGATTGTATGTGTGTGTACAGGTGATCTCAGATCTCTATGTGCAAATGACGTATGCGTGTTTCAGTGAAACATTATTTATTTACAACTGTGAATAAACTGAGATTGAACTACCTGTGCATTAAACACATTTATGCCACAACTTGCAGCTAATCAGAATTAAGTATCCAGACAGAATATGGTATAATTTAAGAATAGTGTATGGCCTGTATGGCTTTATTGGATGGTGAAAGGACAGGACAAATAGGACATAACAGGAAATAACCGGGAAACTTACCTTCAAAACTATTAACAAGTTCTGGAAGCTGCCATTCAGTTAAGTTCTCCTGAACAAAGCAATCCATCCATGCATAATCAGACCACCTAAAACACAAAAACACAGACCTTCACTTACAGCAGACAGTTTTATTTCTGATGCATTATTCGACCATCATTTCTCCTTTCAGTGTCACACAAAAGAAAGTCAAGCAATTTTGAGTGACATAAATTTTAGTTAGTCAAAACTTATTTTGAGGTAAACTATCCCTCATAGTCAAATAAATATTTATTTAATTACGTGTATTTGATTTTCAAAAAACTGAATTGCTTTAGTTTAAACCCCATAATCAGATTTAAAATCATTTTTTTAAATCATTCAATTAAATGGTGTACATACAAGAGGGTGAGTAACTGATGACAAAATTTCCATTTTCATCTGAACATTGAAGGCATAGTAGCAAAGACTTTAGATATGCCTGAAAGTGACTGATATTAGTGAATTACTGAAGGTTTACCTAGTGACAGCTGGTGATGACAAATGCTGTCATGACATCAGGAATGCTGTTTCTGGGTCCAAGCATCCACTTGTTTCAAGTCTCAACAGACATTTATGAGTACTATTTATTCGTATTACAAAGAAAATAAGCTTTTAAAAACTCACGGTGTACACTGTAGTCTTCGAGATCACAGCGTTCCGGATACCAATATTTTAACAATTTATAAATCGTTATGTCAAATAATTAATAATTTGTCAAAGAATGTTCTTAGAGCAGTGGTTTTTACGGTGCATTCAAGCCCTCCTGGGAAGTTAGTATTTATGAGTCGACAAGTCGAAATTATGACGTAGGGTGCGAGATTGCCATCTATTAGCTCTCTATATGAAGCACAAAATTTAGAGTCACAGAAAGATAAACGTTTTGCTGAAAAATGCACAAAACATTATATTCCAATCTTGGATGAAGTCATTACGTTCATTAACAATAATTTGGAACAAATGTAATGTAAAATTATGTGAGTGGCGCTGAGGCGCTCTGCGCGGCAGGATTTTTAACAGCGCCCAAAGTCGCAGCTGGGATCTGCGGACAGTTGCCGGTGTGCAATTCACTCATAAAAAACTATTTGTGCAAATTTTACAGATGAGGTGCGGCGCGGTGCAGCACTGCACTTGTCGTCCAGTGTGCGACCGCCTTAAACCTGGAGTAGCATCTTATTTCAAAGATAGAATTGTTTTAAAAGAGGACCCTGTAAGCTAGGCTATTAACGTTAGTTTGTTTTTCCCGCAATGAGGGTAAGTTAGGGGGAGAGGGCCAAACCTCAAGAGTCACGGTTCGCTACTGGTCGGTCTTAACTAAAGGGTATAGCCACAGTAACTTACCGGATCTTTTTAATAATAGTAACAGCTGTTTTTTAATGGTTTATGGCAATTTTATTATCTATGTATGGCAATAATTCAAATTAGATGAGATAAAAGTGTCACCTCGAACGAAAGGCTGTGGGTTTGTCTCCACGGACATTCGAGAGCAGGTCTGAGGGAAAAAGAGCAATATATTTTTTTCAAATAATAATAATAAATAAATGATTAGAAATGTATTTTTATTGTGAAAAAAAAAAAACGAAACTCACATCAGACAGAAAAAATACGTTAAACCTTGTATCTCTGGTGCTCGCAAATGCACGATGCTTTATGACCCATCAAATAAGTGATATTTTAAAATCGGAACAGCACATTTTGCCAATCGGTAACGATTAAATGATACAAAGACCAATACAAACCTTTATTTCACCAGAAAAAACACTGAAGTCAGTCTTCTTGAAAAGTGCACCGTAGAATTCCTCCTGCTGACGATCCAAAATGCCCGCGACAGATGACCCAGTAATTGGGTTGTTTTGACTCAGCACTGCATGCAGTAGGATGGGGATGGGCAGCTTTGACTGTACGTGTACAAAAGGTGGTTTTCTGAAATTTATTACCAGAGATTTGCTTAAAGGCTGTAATGGACAAAAATCTAATTTTAATAATCTAAAAAGGCAAGGAATGCGCGTTTACATCACATTAATCTCGTGGCATTGAAACACCTTCAACTTAATTGACTTAATGGACTTTGAAGTCAATTACGTCATATAACAGTTAGTTAAAGTCCCTGTAAAGTCAAATTTAAGTATGTGTTCTGAGTTTGTCATACCACAGAAAAATGTGTTAATAGACACCCAGCAAAATTTGAATGATAAAAAAAGCCGGTAAGTATATAAAATAAGCTATCAAAAACTCGAAAAAATGAGGAGTAGTCTCAGCTCTCAAACGCTGGGGGCGTGTCCGCTGGCTGCGCTGAAACCACGCCCACTCGCGGGAAAGCTGCAGTCGCCACACTCAACTGTCACCGCTACAGCTGGAATGGATGCTCCTAACAGCTTAATTGGTTGTACAAAACCATATATGTTTGAGCCTCCAGAGTCAAGTCATCTTTATTTATATAGTGCTTTAAACAAAAAAGATTGCGTCAAAGCAACTGAACAACATTAATTAGGAAAACAGTGTCAATAATGCAAATTGACAGTTAAAGGCAGTTCATCATTGAATTCAATGATGTCATCATGCAGCTCAGTTCAGTTTAAATAGTATCTGTGCAATAATTTGCAATAAAGTCAACAATATCACTGTAAAAGAAGTGTCCCCAACTAAGCAAGCCAGAGGCGACAGCGGCAAGGAACCAAAACTCCATCAGTGAGAGAATGGAGAAAAAACCTCGGGAGAAACCAGGCTCAGTCGGGGGGCCAGTTCTCCTCTGACCAGACGAAACCAGCAGTTCAATTCCAGGCTGCAGCAAAGTCAGATTGTGCAGAAGAATCATCTGTTTCCTGTGGTCGTCTGAGACAAGGTCTTTACAGGGGATCTGAATCTGGGGCTCTAGTCCTGGTCTCCGCTGTCTTTCAGGGCTGTAGAGGTCCTCTCTAGGTGCTGATCCACCATCTGGTCTGGATACATACTGGATCCGGGTGACTGCAGTGACCCTCTGACTTGGATACAGACTGGATCTGGTGGCTACGGTGACCTGGGAATAAGAGAGAAACAGACTAATATGAGCGTAGATGCCGTTCTTCTAATGATGTAGCAAGTACATCGGGTGTTATGGGAAGTGTTCCCGGTTCCGGTTTACCTAATTAATGCAGCCTAAAAATCCTTTAACGGATTTGGATATTAGAAGTGTATTAGTATGTTATGTGTAAGCCAGGTTAAAGAGATGGGTCTTTAATCTAGATTTAAACTGCAAGAGTGTGTCTGCCTCCCGAACAATGTTAGGTAGGTTATTCCAGAGTTTGGGCGCTAAATAGGAGAAGGATCTGCCGCCCGCAGTTGACTTTGATATTCTAGGTATTATCAAATTGCCAGAGTTTTGAGAACGGAGCGGACGTGGAGGACTATAATGTAACAAGAGCTCGTTCAAATACTGAGGTGCTAAACCATTCAGGGCTTTATAAGTAATAAGCAAGATTTTAAAATCTATACGATGTTTGATAGGGAGCCAGTGAAGTGTTGACAGAACCGGGCTAATATGATCATACTTCCTGGTTCTAGTAAGAACTCTAGCTGCTGCATTTTGGACTAACTGGAGATTGTTTACTAAGCGTGCAGAACAACCACCCAATAAAGCATTACAATAATCTAACCTTGAGGTCATAAACGCATGGATTAACATTTCTGCATTTGACATTGACAGCATAGGCCGTAATTTAGATATATTTTTGAGATGGAAAAATGCAGTTTTACAAATGCTAGAAACGTGGCTTTCTAAGGAAAGGTTGCTATCAAATAGCACACCTAGGTTCCTAACTGATGACGAAGAATTGACAGAGCAGCCATCAAGGCTTAGACAGCGTTCTAGGTCATTACATGCAGAGCTTTTAGGCCCTATAATTAACACCTCTGTTTTTTTCAGAATTTAGCAGTAAGAAATTACTTGTCATCCAGTTTTTTATCTCGACTATGCATTCTGTTAGTTTTTCAAATTGGTATGTTTCGCCGGGCCACAAAGAAATATAGAGCTGAGTATCATCAGCATAACAGTGAAAGCTAACACCGTGTTTCCTGATGATATCTCCCAAGGGTAACATGTAAAGCGTGAAGAGTAACGGCCCTAGTACTGAGCCTTGCGGTACTCCATACTGCACTTGTGATCGATATGATACCTCATCATTCACTGCTACGAATTGATGGCGGTCATATAAGTACGATTTAAACCATGCTAATGCACTTCCATTAATGCCAACAAAGTGTTCTAGTCTATGCAAAAGAATAGTGTGGTCAATAGTGTCGAACGCAGCACTAAAATCTAATAGCACTAATAGAGAGATACAACCACGATCAGATGATAAGAGCAGGTCATTTGTAACTCTAAGGAGAGCAGTCTCAGTACTATGATACGGTCTAAATCCTGACTGGATTTAGAAGGAATATAATTGTGAGGATACTACCTTTTCTAGTATCTTGGAAAGAAAAGGGAGATTCGAGATCGGTCTATAATTAACTAGTTCTTTGGGGTCAAGTTGTGGTTTTTTGATGTGAGGCTTAATAACAGCCAGTTTGAAGGTTTTGGGGACATACCCTAATAACAATGAGGAATTAATAATATTCAGAAGAGGATCTATGACTTCTGGAAGCACCTCTTTTAGGAGCTTAGATGGAAAAGGGTCTAACATACATGTTGTTGGTTTAGATGATTTAACAAGTTTATACAATTCTTCCTCTCCTATAGTAGAGAATGAGTGGAACTGTTCCTCAGGGGATCTATAGTGCACTGTCTGATGTGATACTGTAGCTGATGGCTGCATGGTTACAATTTTATCTCTAATAGTATCGACTTTAGAAGTAAAGTAGTTCATAAAGTCATTACTGCTGTGATGTTGGGAAATGTCAACACTTGTTGATGCTTTATTTTTCGTTAATTTAGCCACTGTATTGAATAAATACCTGGGGTTATGTTTGTTTTCTTCTAAAAGAGACAAAAAGTAATCAGATTTAGCAGTTTTTAATGCTTTTCTGTAAGATAGGTTACTTTCCCTCCAAGCAATACGAAATACTTCTAGTTTTGTTTTCCTCCAGCTGCGCTCCATTTTCCGGGCTGCTCTCTTTAGGGTGCGAGTGTGCTCATTACACCACGGTGTCAGACTGTTTTCCTTAACCTTCCTTAAGCGTAAAGGAGCAACTGTATTTAAAATGCTAGAAAAGAGAGAGTCCATATTTTCCGTTACATCATCAAGTTGTTCTGAGGTTTTGGATATGCTAAGGAATTGGGATACATCAGGAAGATTACTTACAAAGCAGTCTTTTGTGGTAGAAGTGATGGTTCTACCACACTTGTAACAAGAAGTGGAATTTACAGTTTTAGCTATATGAAGTTTGCACAAAACTAAATAATGATCTGAGATATCATCGCTTGGCTGCATAATTTCAACACCATCAACATCAGTTCCATGTGACAGTATTAAATCTAGAGTATGATTTCGACAATGAGTAGGTCCTGAGACGTGTTGTCTAACCCCAATAGAGTTCAGAATGTCTATAAATGCTGATCCCAATGCATCTTTTTCATTATCAACATGGATATTAAAATCACCAACAATTAAAACTTTATCTGCAGCCAGCACTAACTCGGATGTAAAATCAGCAAACTCTTTAATAAAGTCTGTATGGTGCCCTGGTGGCCTGTATACAGTAGCCAGTACAAACATCACAGGGGATTTATCATTAACATTTGTTTCTCTGGATAATGTTATATTAAGCACCAATACTTCAAACGAGTTATACTTGAAGCCTGCCCTCTGAGAAATCCTGAAAACATTGTTATAAGTTGAAGCAGCACCTCCCCCTTTACCTTTTGGACGTGGCTCATGTTTATAACAGTAATCTTGGGGTGTAGACTCATTTAAAATAATGTAATCATCAGGTTTTAGCCAGGTTTCTGTCAAACAGAGTGCATCTAGATTATGATCAGTGATCATATTATTTACAAAAAGTGCTTTCGTAGAAAGGGACCTGATATTCAATAAGCCAAGCTTTATCATTTGTTTATCCGTATTGCATCTGTTTTTTATTTGTTGAACCTCAATTAAATTGTTGCTCTTAAATTGGTTTGGACGTCTTTTGTATTTTCTAGTTCGGGGAACAGACACAGTCTCTATAGTGTGATATCTAGGTGAAAGAGTCTCTATGTGCTGAGAATTAACTGACTTCTGTGACTGGAGGCGGCTAGCAGACGGTCGGTTTAGCCAGTCTGTCTGCTTCCTGACCTGGGCCCCAGTTAGTCAAGTACAAACTCTAAGACTATGTGCCATATTTCTAGAAAGAAGAGCGGCACCACCCCAGGAGGGATGAAGACCATCTCTTTTCAACAGGTCAGGTCTGCCCCAAAAGCTTGTCCAATTGTCTATGAAACCTATGTTATTCTGTGAGCACCACTTAGACATCCAGCCATTGAGTGATGACAATCTGCTATGTATCTCATCACAACGGTAAGCAGGGAGGGGACCAGAGCATATTACAGTGTCTGACATCATGCTTGCAAGTTCACACACCTCTTTAATGTTATTTTTAGTGATCTCCGACTGGCGAAGTGAATAACAATCTTACTGTATTTACGTTTAGCATTAGCCAGCACTTTTAAATTTGCTAAGATGTCAGGTGCTCTGGCTCCCGGTAAACATTGGACTATGGTGGCTGGTGTCTCTATTTTCACATTCCGTACAATAGAATCGCCAATAACTAGAGCACTTTCATCAGGTTTCTCAGTGGGTGCTTCACTGAGTGGGGACAACCTGTTTAATGTTTTGATCGGAACAGAAGAGCGGTGTTTAGACCCGCGACTATGCCGCCTCACAGTCACCCAGTTGCCCTGCTGCAAAGGCCCTGTTACCGGAACCGAACAATGTACAGGACTCCCTGAGCTAGACGCATCCAAAGCCATATCTAGAGCCCTCACATTCTTACTGTCCTCAATTAAAGTTTGGATGCGTGTCTCTAATTCTGAAATCTTCTCTGTCAGCCTAACTATTTCCCTGCATTTATCACATGTGAATCCCTCATCACTGACAGAGATAGATAAACTATACATGTGGCAAGCAGTGCAAATAACAATAGCAGGAGAAGCCATTACTCACCGTGCTTGATGAAAGATTCTTACCACAGTTGTTTGATAAACTTGTGAAAACCGGAGAGAGAGAGTAACGAGAGAGAGGAGAGGAGGAAAGAAAACAGCGATAGGCACAAATGGAAACGCTAATGACAAGCTAACGAGTGCTAACGCGATGCAGGTGCACTGCACTCGCGGATTTAAAATAAAAGTGAACGATCAAATTAATCAGATTAGATTGATAGATAATATCAGAAATATGGTGGGAATTAAGTTATATTTTATCAGAGTAAGTAACAGTATGACAGTAACTCGCGGTTGAGAGGCGAACTGATGCGAATGTGCTCTATTTATATTGTTAGGGGCGTTCCAGGAGCTCAGGGGGACTCAGTGCGTCATCAATCCCCCGTTTAGCGCCGCCCAAAAAATCCGGATCACAGCAATGGTGAGAAACTGTTTAACGGTCTAACTCCATAATTCAGTGTTTTACAGTTCACAGTCTTTGTAATATGTTTTAGCAATACATTTCTAACATGTATAATGTGTTTAGACATTTTTTTTAAATTGCCTTTACAGGGACTTTAAGAAGAAACGTAAGACTTTGACAAAAGGGGCGTTTAAAACATAAAAACAACAGTAGAAAACGTATTTACTATCCAGCGGGCCTTACAAACCAGCAAACCAAAACGAACGAAGCTGGCGGTGCATTTAATGTCATGTAAACTTGACTGTTGTCGCACATTTTTGCCTTTTTATAGCCACAGTAGTATGTTATGTGTATAAATGTGTTTAAAAATACATGTTAAATGTATGAATATATTGATACTAACCTTATTTCTCCAAATATTACAGTGTGTGTGTGTGTGGCATCCACCTCCACCTCGAATTCAGTCAGCCCGCGCTGCGCTGAGCCTGCGCTGAGTTGATTTGACCCAGAAAATAACCCAGCGGTTGCATTACATAGAACTACCCAAAAACTACCCAAGACTGAGAAAATAACCCAAAAAATTTACCCAAATGGTCTTATTAAGTATTCTAATTTGTTGAGATAGTGAATTGGTGGATTTTTATTAAATGTGAGCCAAAATCGTCACAATTAAAAGAACCAAAGACATAAACTACTTCAGTCTGTGTACGTTGAATGTATTAAATACACAAGTTTCGCAATTTGAGTTAAATTACTGAAATAAAACTTTTCCATGATATTCTAATTTATTAAGATTCACCTGTAGTAAAAGAGTACAAATATCTCGGCATCATTGTTGACGATGTCTTATCTTTTGGCTCTTATATTACAAAATGGATGAAAATAATAAAATTAAGCTTGGGTTTTGTAAAGTCTTGTTTTTCATTTAATGCAAGAAAGAATGTCATTTCTGTAGTTTTTATTTAGTGTGTCAGTTTGCACCCTCACTTCTTTCTAGTTTAGATGCTGTTTATCATGGTTCTCTGAGGTTTATATCAGATTGTAAACCATCGCCATATCATTGTACCTTGTATAGCAGAGTAGGTTGGCCTTCTTTGTCTAATAGAAGACAAATGCATTGGTATTTAATTACAGGTGAGGCTTAAAAAATTTGATATAATGAATTTTTTTTTCATATATTCTAATGATATATTCTAGATTCAATATATGTAAAGTAAAACATTTTTTTTTTAATTTGGATAATTAGAGCTTACAGCTCATGAAAGTCAAAAATCCAGTATCTCAAAATTATAGATTATAAAATTTGCTGTCGTTTGATCATTTTAAAACACTTACTTGACAAATGGAAGGTGACTTTGTGACACTTCTGTGAAAGAAACCTTTGATCTCAGAGAAACTTTTCTGGTTAAATAAACTTCGGGAATGGGTACCAAAACCTGGTATTTAATCAGTCCCGGGGCTAAATTATGAAAGTAGTACAGTAGTATTGATAAGCTCTGTCATTAACATTTCTGCTGTCTGTACTCTAGAAATTAAGAAAACACACATATTCATCCAAACCACACTGAAGATGGCTGATCCATTTTGTCTGTCTTATTTTTTCAGGTATATAAAACAACAAAAGGATAGCCTACATTATCGGGCTACAACCATCATATATAAATTAACAGACCTTTCCCATTTTTTTAAATGGGTGAAGGAGGCAATCCCAGAAGGTGTCCGGGTCTCAAGAAAAGCCCTTAAACGGGCAATTCTGATTATAAAGATGTGCTGCAAGGAGGAATCTAAAAACAAGCAGTCCTGGCAGCAGGAGGTGCAAATGACAAAATCTGGTGAGTTTTGTAGTATGCACAAACACATACACCTATATATATATATAACGACCCTTTATGTCTCATATCTCTCATGTCTTTTCATTTATACGGTCAGCGATATCACACAAGCAGCGAGAGCAATATCACATGAGTGGCACTCATGATATTGTTATATTTTAAACATGATATTATGTGTTTGAATGAAGAGTTTATTTGCAAAAACCAATAACTCTTTTTTTATGTTTTTTTTTTTTAAATTGCACATTACAAAATGTTCATTTAAGATATGTTTTTTTAACCAAAGCTGATAACTCCACATTACGTGTTTTAGAGATGAAAAAAAAACATCCGTTTAATCTGTGTAATCTTTGTAATCTCCTCAGATGTCAATGTAGAAGCCTGACAAGGGTTGTTGTTGTGATCATAGACTGTATGGACGTGATTAAATGCAATAACCAGGCATTCAGTTAATACTGTAGTGCCAGTTCTGCTTACTAAAAGTAGCCTACTAGGCATCTCGCATTCCATGCTGAGCTTTTCCGACACCATTCTTTTGCAAGTTTACTTAAAAATGTTTCAGCTTTAATTTTCCTTTTATGCTCTGAAGAAGATATCACAGGTTCATCAAGTTCATTGAAATTATCCATCCTCAATCACTTTTAGTCAGCTTTGATGAAACTCCCCTCAGCTAGCACCTCTTTTCAAAATGAAAGTAGCCTTGTCACCTGACCTGAATATAGTGCACTGATTTGCTGAAATTGACTTATCGGTTATACACACACACACACACACCAATGGGACACAAGTCGGTTCTGGGGCATTTTGAGTTATTCACAGATTCTGAAAGTGTAGTTTCCAAGCTTTCCAACGATGTGTAACACATGGAAATCTGATCATATTTGGAGAGGTTGTGGCCATTTGAAGGTAGGCACTCAAAAAAGCTCAAAAGTAAGAAAATGGACTCTAAAAGATTGTGCAGTTCTCACCTGTTCTCACCTGCTGGGAGTGACAATATGGCTCATTTACATCTCATTTAGATAAGCCATACCCTCTGTAAAGCTCCCCCCATAAAGCTGCATGGTTGCATAGCAACGACTGACGCAACGGGAAAAATCGGACTGCATACTATTAATAATAAAGGATAATGTGCATTGTAGTGTCAGTAATTTATCTTTTTTGACTTTTATAAAAATGATTTAGAGGCTGAAATATGTGAGTTTTATCTTTTTATAAAACCTTTTTTGTCAAAACTCTTTGAACTTGTGCATTGTAGATAACGTTGCAAGACACTCCTTTAAAATCTGGCCATCGTTTTTAATGTTATTATTTTAATGTTTATGTAAACAAAAAGTACATATTTGAGCTATTTTTATTTGTTATCTGCTGGTTTTCTACATAAAACTTGGTGAATTGATTTCATTGTGTAGCATTAGGACTTTTTGAACAGGATTCTGTGATAATTTTGGTCACTATAATCATGAAATTAGATTTTCAGTGTGTCTGTGAAACGCTGAGGTACCCTAGTAGTTTTGTGCACGTGTGAACATCATGGCAACGTACAACAAAAAATTACCTCACGTGGGAAACACTTAACGTAACGCGTAAATGCAAGTAACTAACGTAAGGTCTAAACATGCACTAAACATGAGATAACGTGTACGTGTTCTTAGAATGAACACAAAACGACAAACTTTGATGTTTATGGAAACTCACCCCATAAGAAACAGAAAAGTATTCTTGCAGATCTCGTTGTCTCCAATGAAATAAGTAGCCATCAAAGAAGTTTGCACTATGCGTCTGTTTGCCTCTAAATGTCCAATAATTTGCATGTCCTGCCACTCTTTTTCCGCAGCTAAAGAATCCAGCCGTATGTTGTACATAATGTCTGGAGAAAGCTTCTGGCTACAGGACTGTCTCCCATGCAAAGAGTTCTCTTTTCTCCTCGTGTAGCATTTACAGTCAAAGTTACGGATTTTCCCCATTTCTCTGTCTTTATCCCCATCAAATGTTACTATCGATATAGCCTCTGATATCTTACGGTCCAACTCGTCTGACGCCAGTCCGATGCATTCTCATCTGTGATAATTTTTGCTGAGTCCATCTTCATTGAATTTTGATATCAGCTAGAGCCGGCCAGAGCGCTGCATAATAAGTAGCCACGCTTCCCTTGGAGAACGCTTTTAAATATACCAATACTGCTATCTCAAACATGGAGAGGCTTCTTTGTGATCTCAACTAACAGATTCTGCAAAAAAACGAAAATCACCAATTTTGAAAAAAAACGCTTCTTTCTCATTTTGCTCGAAAGTTGTGCTGCCGACTTGTGTCACTGGTTTCTGTGACGGGTCACATACAGGTCCTTCTCAAAAAATTTGCATATTGTGAAAAAGTTCATTATTTTCCATAATGTAATGATAAAAATTAAACTTTCATATATTTTAGATTCATTGCACACCAACTGAAATATTTCAGGTCTTTTATTGTTTTAATACTGATGATTTTGGCATACAGCTCATGAAAACCCAAAATTCCTATCTCAAAAAATTAGCATATTTCATCCGACCAATAAAAGAAAAGTGTTTTTAATACAAAAAAAGTCAACCTTCAAATAATTATGTTCAGTTATGCACTCAATACTTGGTCGGGAATCCTTTTGCAGAAATGACTGCTTCAATGCGGCGTGGCATGGAGGCAATCAGCCTGTGGCACTGCTGAGGTGTTATGGAGGCCCAGGATGCTTCGATAACGGCCTTAAGCTCATCCAGAGTGTTGGGTCTTGCGTCTCTCAACTTTCTCTTCACAATATCCCACAGATTCTCTATGGGGTTCAGGTCAGGAGAGTTGGCAGGCCAACTGAGCACAGTAATACCATGGTCAGTAAACCATTTACCAGTGGTTTTGGCACTGTGAGCAGGTGCCAGGTCGTGCTGAAAAACGAAATCTTCATCTCCATAAAGCTTTTCAGCAGATGGAAGCATGAAGTGCTCCAAAATCTCCTGATAGCTAGCTGCATTGACCCTGCCCTTGATAAAACACAGTGGACCAACACCAGCAGCTGACATGGCACCCCAGACCATCACTGACTGTGGGTACTTGACACTGGACTTCAGGCATTTTGGCATTTCCTTCTCCCCAGTCTTCCTCCAGACTCTGGCACCTTGATTTCCGAATGACATGCAAAATTTGCTTTCATCTGAAAAAAGTACTTTGGACCACTGAGCAACAGTCCAGTGCTGCTTCTCTGTAGCCCAGGTCAGGCGCTTCTGCCGCTGTTTCTGGTTCAAAAGCACACGCCTGTGCACGGTGGCTCTGGATGTTTCTACTCCAGACTCAGTCCACTGCTTCCGCAGGTCCCCCAAGGTCTGGAATCGGTCCTTCTCCACAATCTTCCTCAGGGTCCGGTCACCTCTTCTCGTTGTGCAGCGTTTTTTGCCACACTTTTTCCTTCCCACAGACTTCCCACTGAGGTGCCTTGATACAGCACTCTGGGAACAGCCTATTCGCTTGAGGGTGTCTTAGCCTCTCGCTTGAGGGTGTCAATGATGGCCTTCTGGACGGCAGTCAGGTCGGCAGTCTTACCCATGATTGCGGTTTTGAGTAATGAACCAGGCTGGGAGTTTTTAAAAGCCTCAGGAATCTTTTGCAGGTGTTTAGAGTTAATTAGTTGATTCAGATGGTTAGGTTAATAGCTCGTTTAGAGAACCTTTTCATGATATGCTAATTTTTTGAGATAGGAATTTTGGGTTTTCATGAGCTGTATGCCAAAATCATCAGTATTAAAACAATAAAAGACCTGAAATATTTCAGTTGGTGTGCACTATGAAAGTTTAATTTTATCATTACATTATGGAAAATAATGAACTTTTATCACAATATGCTAATTTTTTGAGAAGGACCTGTGTGTATATATATATATATATATATATATATATATATATATATATATATATATATACACATATATTATATATATATTAGTGGTGGGCCATTATCGGCGTTAACGTGCTGCATTAACGTGAGACTCTTATTGCGCGATAAAAAAAAATATCGCCGTTAATCTATTCTCAAAATTGGGTTGGGAGCTGGGTCTATACTACGCAAGCTATGATGACTTCCTGTTTATCACATACTCCTTCTGCAGTGCGTATGCATTGCATATTTTTTACTCACCCATGTTAACGGATTCCAGCGTTAGAGCGTTCCAGGAGCGGTCTGCAGCAGTGCAGCGATCGTTTACGTACCGAGTCTATTTTTGCTGTGCTGCACGCGCTGAGTTAAAGTGACAGCGCATTGTTCGCAATAAAAATGAACATGGATTGGCACGGAAGTGCAGTAATTTCATAATAAATGTTATACTAATTAAAGCCTACTGTGTTTCACAGTCAACACATGGCTTTTTTGCTAGGTTTAAAACAAGAAAAAGAGCTTAGATAAACAAGGCAACTTAATACCTATATGCACTTTTATGGAAGCAGAAAAACAAAGTTCATTAAGACCCGTGGGATTGCTTGTAATAAAGATTTAAATGCAAAAGGGATGAGAGTCAGTGGTGTGTTTTAATTTTAAATATTTGCGATATCCTAACAAGATAATTGGGCTAAATGTTATGTTTAAATGTGTTGCCGCTTGCTTCAGTAACTTATTATACAAATCTAGAAGTCAAATCCATGAATAATACACTGTTTATATTTATTGAGTTTAAACTAATGTCTATGAAAGATTGTTACTGTTCTGTGATAGAGTCACAATGATGAAAAGGATTTATTTTATTTTTTTACATGATTTGAAATCTAAATAATGAATAAATGTTGTGTTTGTGGACCAAACAGTCGTGGATCAGTAGCGGAGTTTAAACGCGTCCTCTGTGAAAGCACAATGAGTCCGTGCTGCTTCTGCACCACATACGAAACGCATACGGACTGCAGACGGAGTACGTGTTAAACAGGCGAAAGTTTGTTTGCAACTTGTGCATTGCGGAATTAGTTTACTGTAGGAGTTCTTCCAGTCTCAAGTACCACCTAAACGCAAAGCATCCCTTAGCTAATGCGGAAGATGCCGGGCAAAGCACTGATGTAGCGCAGGGGAAGAGTCGTTGTCAAACTACTATGTTTGAGTGCAGCACAGCTCTATCAGTACTAACAAGTACATCTTATTGAACATAATTTGAATGCCTTCGGCAGAATTCAAATGAGCCATTTTAATCTAGATTAAAAAAATGAATCTATGCACACCACTAATATATATATATATATATATATATATATATATATATATATACAGTACAGGCCAAAAGTTTGGACACATCTCATTCAATGCGTTTTCTTTATTTTCATGACTATTTACATTGTAGATTCTCACTGAATGCATCAAAGCTATTAATGAACACATGTGGAATTATGTACACAAAAAGAGTGAAATAACTGAAAACATGTCTTATATTCTAGTTTCTTCAAAGTAGCCAGTGAGAATCTACAATGTAAATAGTCATGAAAATACAGGAAACGCATTGAATGAGAAGGTGTGTCCAAACTTTTGGCCTGTACTGTATATATATATATATATATATATATATATATATATCACCTTCTGTATATTCTGGCTCGAAAAGATAAGGACGTCCATCAAACTGAAAGGGTTCGTTTACGATGTCTTCAAATTTGTTCGAATAACCAGAGCCTGTCTACTAGACATTCTCTGGTGTGTATCCTGTTGCGTTCAGTGCTTTCTTCTGGCAACAGCGTTTTCACGCGAGAGTCTTAGCGGTCAACTAACGTTAAGGTTCACCCGGAATGCATTGCAACACACCGTCGGGGAGAGACTCATGGTTAGGTCGGCTTTAAATACCATACAGAATCCGTTCTACTCTAACGATCGTGGCATGACGATTAAGACTTGTATGCAATGACATGATATGTGTCGCTGGTGCAGAGTAGTAGTATAAAGTTTGAGTGAATGCGAGTTTTTCAATGAGATGTTCTATTACAGTATACGTGGTTTACTTTAATTGGAGCTGGCTGGGCATTGAACTGGGCTTAACTGATTGACAAAACTTTTTTTTTTTTAAATGACCTGTATGACCTTTATAACTGGTGCTGGTTAGTCATTGAACTGGGTTTCATGGATTGGCTTTGAGTTTTTTTTCTTTTTGAGCACGTCTGAATCCCAGGACATAACACACTCATAATAGGCTCGAGATATAATTCCAAAGGGGACAGATAGGCTTGGCTACAGCACTTAAAACTTAAAAAGATTGAAATTGCAATCAGTGACTCGCATCGGGTGAACGAAGCTTTTCGAAGTTGAATAGGCTATTAAATCAATTTGCGCACCTCCATGGAGAGACTATAGTGGGCTCGCCCTTCTATGAATTGAAAAAGACACTGACTTGCCATATCCTGACTCAGAAAAAAAAACATTTTATTGCTTACTTTGCCGCAAATTCAGCAATGAAATCATAGGCCAGCTTGCAGGTAGCCTAAAGTCTTTTTCAATAGAAGGGCGAGCCCACTATAGTCTCTCCATGGAGCCTATTATGAGATCCAGTGCATTATGTCCTGGGATTCGGACGTGCTCAAAAAGAAAAAAAAACTTAAAGCCAATCCATGAAGCCCATGTTCAATGACTAACCAGCACCAGTTATAAAGGTCATACATTCCATTAAGCCCAGTTCAATGCCCAGCCAGCTGCAATTAAAGTCAACCACGTATACTGTTGTATAGAACATATCATTGAGAAACTCACATTCACTCAAACTTTATACTACTACTCTGCACCAGCGACACAAGTCAAGTCACGTCTTTTTTGACAAACGCTCCCAAAACTCCTCCGGTGGCCCCTTAAATAAATAACGAACAGTCCCTTAATGATATCGACAATAAGGCCAGATTTATTGAGGGCAGCATAAATGCGCTTATTTTACTGACCATCATAGGCCATAGGCAGACTTTGATTTCGAGTGAACTAGCAGTGCCCTGGCCAGAACTAAGGGGACCGGGTACTACCGAGCCACTTCAAACCATGTTCTGTATATAGGCCTAGGCTATCTGTGCATATACGTGTGCAAATTCCGAGACTGCCGACAGTTCGGGTCAGGTGAAAGTTACTGCCATCAATGTAGACTATGCATTGCCTAAAACTCGGTCACAACCTGCCTGTTAGGCTATATCAGACTTTATTATATTATGCTGCTGTACTTTCAGAGACCCCCACAGATATTTGAGTTTTCTGCTTTCATGTGAGCTCAGCTCCCACTGGCTCCCATCTAACTCGAACCCTGTGTAGTAGGGAGATGAGTGAAGTAGCCTACTTTTACTCGCTAGGAAGTACGAGGATAAACGACATATACTGTAGGCTACCTTTACAAAAGAGGATGACAATCGATCCTTCCCGCACAGATTTCCATTGATTCAATTCTTCCAGTTTTGACGTCTTCGTAAAACAGCATACACCAACAATAATGCCTTCTGTTTATTCTTCTTATTCTTTTTATTACTATTAGGCCTAATTGGGGCTACGTCTTAACCTCAATGGTTAGATATAGTTCATTTGTCTTATTCAGTTTTACATGACCAGTTTTTTTTATTATTAGGCTATTATTTTATTACAGCTCCATCAACTAATGCACAAACCGTTATAGAATAGGCCGAATTAGAAGGATGGGCCTATCTTCACTTTGAGCAAATGCAATATACGTCTGCCTGTTTTGTCGTCATGTAGAACTAGCACTGATCCAAATGTCTCATTCAACCTAATCAGTAATGCTGTTTTCCAGGTGCAGTGCGCAAATGCACACTGACAGCAACTGCAACAGAAGCTGAAATATGGAGTCATGCTATAAGGTGGTTTGCCCTTTCGGCGGACAGGAGAGGAGGGCGCCAGGAGAGACTGGCGCGTCAGCAGCAGGAGCAGCAACAGCTGCCACAGCACCCACCTAGTGATTTTGTTTAAGTGCATGTTTTTTTTTTTTTTTCACATTGTGTTTATAGCCTGTGCGTTTTTTTTATCCATTAATTCTGTGTTTGTTGTTGACTGTGTTTTGTGTTAATTGTTGAATTTTGTTCATGACTTTGTTGTTCGTTTTTTATAATTAAATCTATGAATTTATGGTCATTAATTCTGTGTTTGTTAACTTTGTTCACGTTGTTTTAGTATGCATTTTAATCATTAAAATGATTTATTTCAGCTATAGCCTATAGGCCTACGCATTGCTCCAACTGAAACTAGCCTTTATCAAGTCAAGTCAAGCTTTTTATTTATAGCCAAGGCCTTGTAGTGAAAATGTTTTTCTGGACATTTTCACAGTCTGTGAAAAATGTAGGCCTATGCCGGTAGCATAGGTTACTATGATACCCTAACTGACAAAAATGCCGAAAATAAGGCAAAAGGACAATCCAGTGGTGATTTAAGCGGATTCGTAACACATCCGGCACAGCTCCGGTAGGCGGAATCGTTTCACGCACCCGTTACGCATCTGTAACGGGATGATCAGACGGTGCTGGATCGGCGCTGGCACATATCCGCAACAACCCCTAAAAACAGACCAGAAACGGCTTCGGCCCGATGTGCGTTTGGACTCAGGAACGAGTCCGTGAGGCGGATGCGGGCCAGACCCGGCTCTATCGTTTTGCGGTTGCGGCCCTGTTCCGTTACAGCGTCCAGTGGCTATCTGGGATATGATCAGTAAGTTATGACGACATGTTTTAATTACATTAATGTATCAAAAAGTTAAACAATGTAAGTCAGTTTAATGTAATGTAAGTTGAAATGACTAAAGCGTCCTAGCTGATTGTACTTCAAACGTCTTTTTTACAGTGTATTTTACAGTGCAATACAAAAAGGCTAACAGCTGAAACTGCATTACTTTTTATGTTGCAGTGCATTGCTGGGGTTCAGGGTTAATTACCATAGTCAACATAGTGAGCATTTGAAATAGCTGTTTAGTCATTAACTGTGTTTAAACACTTTTGGATAACAGGAACAACATACACTGAATAAAGTTTGTCATGTTTTCTCAAGAATCATCGGAACACATTCAAACAATTATTTGTTCTGTATATTACTCGACATTACTTCTAGGTTTTTCTATGTGTGGGCAGCATTTAAATGATTTCATTTAATTTGTATTATTTTTCTCCATATTGTTGTACCTAATTTCACTGATTTTTCTGTCAAATCTTTTAATTTCTGACAAAAAAGTAAAATAAATAAATGAATAAACAATACAACCATATATATATATATATATATATATATACTCTCTCTCTCTCTCTCTCTCTCTCTATATATATATATATATATATATATATATATATATATAGATATATATAATTACAGACTTTCTATTGATAGTTTCCAAAAAAAGAGACATTTTACTTTAAAGAAAACACTACATTTCAAAAATCTGTTTCTTGTTTTACTACTCTAATGGTGTATATATTGTCTGTAATGGGGTGATACAAGAAAGGCTCCGTTGCCTGAAGAAAAAGGATAATGTTAATGAGGCAGCAGCGATTGAACAGGACTTTTATTTTGATCTAGTGGTGTGACGTCATAAGGCTGCGCCGCGCTTCTGGGTCTGTTTCGGCTGAAGAGAGGTTTGTGTGGTTTTAAAAGTGTTTTAATTAGTACAACGCGTTCAGCATACGTTAAAGTTTCTTTTTACAAGCGCTGTAAAGTTAATTATTTATTATTGAATGTAGCATTGTAAAACCTTATATAACATTAATGAATGTTATTTTGTGTAAATAAAGCGCATGCACGCATTAGTAACAGAAGTCTCATTTCGCTCCCTGTATAGTGAATCAGTTCATCCTAACCACGAACCCAGACGCTGGGAGTAGTGATGGAGAAACAGAGCTCATCAGAGTCAATCAATGGATTCAGAAAACGATTCTCTGTTTTGAATCATGACTCTGACGACTCACTGCTGTTCGAAACAGTGTGAATGAACAACAAACACAAACAATAGGTTTATTTATTTATTTATTTATTTAAGAAAAGTGAAATCTATTTAATGTTGCACACTAATAATTAAATACTTAATATTTATCATAATTAAATAGTAAGTATTCATTTTTGTTGTCTTATTTATGTTTGTTATTATTGTTATTTGTTGTTAAGGTTTTGAGTGTTTTTGTCTAATTACTCCATTATCTCTCACTCTGACTGACTTTACCTCACTAGTGTGCTGACTACTGAACTAGGGAGCAGATTGAGACGCACCCAGAGATTTAGTTTGGGTTTATCTATCTATCTGTTAATTATTCTCATCCTAAACAGGTTAAGTGTCCAAACACACAGAAAAAGTGAGATCCACACGACTCACTGTTATAAAGATGGACTTTATTAAAGAGGAGAGTGAAGAGATGAAGATAGAAGAAACATTCAGAGACAAACATGAAGATACTGAGACACACACTGTTATAAAGATGGAGTTTATAAAAGAGGAGAGTGAAGACATGAAGACTGAAGAAACATTCAGAGTCAAACATGAAGATACTGAGGAACAAACAGGTTAGTTTTCATTCTCAAAGCTGAACTATTTTGTACTGTACTTTTTTTTTTCATAATTAATTTGCCATTGGCAGGTGTTTTTATACACGTGTCTGCTCTCATGCAGTTCTCCTTTTTTTAATTTTTTTTAAAGGATTTCAGCTTCATTTATTGCTTCATTTAATTTGTTTCTACAAGTGCTCTTCAAGTGGAAGTGAAGCAGTCAGTCAAGTTTATATTATTTAGTAAATTGATTTAAACTTTAATTAAAAATATAACAAAAGGAAAAAGGATGTTTTGTTATAGCTTTTGGAACAAGTGTGCTGCCATCTTGTAGTACCACCACGTGTGACGTCACGGGGTTGGTTTGCTCCGCTGGCCAGTGAAGTAATATCAGCATTTCTGTAGCATGCATTTCAATAACAAAAACGCATGTGAAAATTTCAGACTCGGTGTGCAAAGACCTTAACTAATCACCTCTCTGAATGATGGCGCTAGTGCTGCTCTATCATTCTCCCTTGTTTTACGTCTTGTCAGTTTAAAAATTAAAGTGTTTTAAGCCATTCAAAAGAGATTTCAATGCAGTAATAGCGCGCTGTGATAGATTGTTTCTTTGCACACACAAAAAGTGCTCGGCTCAGACTGCACGCGAGTACCAAACCGAGTCCACTTTCTAGTCTGCCTGAGCAAATGCACAGCATATTATGTTAATGGCTCTTTTGAGAGTATACATGCAAACATGATTTGTTTAAGACCCGCTCTTCACCCCAAACCAGAGCCAGTTCACGACTTCTACCTGTAACATACTGCTCAGTCCCCTAAAATACATAAACATTAGTAAGTAAGTAAAATTTATTTATATAGCACCTTTCACAGACAAGAAGTCACAAAGTGCTTTACAATCTGTTAATAAAAAGGATCAAACATGCATACAATAAATCTACCATAACACAACACACAGAAACACTCTTCACAAACATGAAAAGACAAATAAACCACTGCAGTTAAATAAAAGCGAGTTCAAAAAGATGCGTCTTCAGGTGTTTTTTAAAAGAATTGACCGAACCCATAGTTCTCAGTGCTAATGGAAGTGAGTTCCAAAGCCTCGGTGCCACAGTACAAAAAGCACGATCACCTTTAGTCTTAAGACGTGTTCTAGGGACAATTAAAAGGTCCAGACCAGAAGACCGTAAGAGCTGACCCGGTGAATGTTTATGTAAAAGATCCTGAATATAGAGGTGCCTGACCATGCAAGGCTCTATAAGTGATAACTAAAATTTTAAACTGCACTCTGAATTCAACTGGGAGCCAATGAAGGTCCTTGAGAACTGGTCTTATATTAGACCACTTACTGGTACCAGACAACAGCCTTGCAGCTGCATTTTGTACAACTTGTAGTCGCTCCATAGAAGACTTATTCAAACAAGTATACAGAACATTGCAATAGTCCAAACGTGACGAGATGAAGGCATGAACAAGCATCTCCATCTCTTTTCTTGAGACCACCGATCTAATCTGAGCAATGTTCCTAAGATGGAAAAAACATGAGCGAACTACAGACTTTATATGACTGTTAAAACATATGGCTCTATCCAGAAAGACACCTAGATTTCTTATTTCACTACAATCTGAAGTGGCTGAAACCCCCAAAACCTGTTAATCCTAGGTATAATATTGTCAGGAGCAAAGATCATCATTTCAGTTTTATCCTTATTAAGTTGCAAAAAATTGTTTGCCATCCATTTATTAATGGAGACTAAACACTCCTGTAGAACTGACAGTTTATCTAGACTATCAGGTCTAAACGAGATAAATAACTGAATGTCATCTGCATATAAATGATAAGATATTATTTTAAAACTATTAATAATCTGTCCAAGAGGAAGCATATACAAGTTAAACAACAAAGGGCCCAGCACAGAACCTTGTGGCACACCACAGGACAAAAGTACAGAATCGGACGTAAAGGATCCAACAGACACCGAAAAAGACCTATCGGACAGATAAGATGAAAACCAATCCAGAGCCGAACCCGAAATACCTACTAAACAGCGTAATCTATTAATCAGAGTGCAGTGATCCACCGTGTCAAACGCTGCGCTAAGATCTAACATAACCAACACGGAACATTCCCCCGCATCTGTGGCCATCAAAATGTCATTTTATACCCTGAGTAAAGCGGTTTCAGTGGAATGATTTTTGCGAAAGCCTGATTGAAATTTGTAATGGGTTGAAAGTCAAATGTCTCATGAGTTTCTATTTCAAATCTGAAGGAGAAACCATGAAAAATGAGATTCCTGCAACCATTTTACTGAGACTATGTTTAGTCCCCGGTAATCATGCAGATACATTCACATTCAACATAAAACACACTCACACATATATAAAAAATGTTGAAAAATAAAAAAAAAATAAAGAAAAAGGTGATCGCTAAGTTCTGCCTCCATCAGATGACAGGTGCGTCACAGCGCGCGTCACGAGAGAGCGCCAGAATTCAAATAAACAATCCTCTGCCTATCTTTCATTTTTTTTTTTTAATGGATCATCTCATTCTGTTTGTGACACTGTACGCTACAAAACCATGCCATTTTTTTACTACCAAGATGTAGTTTCTGAGCGTGAGTTATTCCATAACGGCCACAAACAATTCTGTCCCTGAAGAACTGAAGGCGTAAACAAAGAAATTATCATCCATATTACAACGTTATTGCTTCGTTAGACTAAACGTGCTCCATGAGATTTTGTTCAGTGGACCCTTGCCTTCCTAGCTAAACCGGGATTTACAGCTGTGGATGCGTTTATGACTCGTTATTATGACGAATCTGGTATGTACTGCGTTTTCATTCTTTATGTTTTGATGTGTACTGCTTACACAAATTTAGCAAATACATTCTTTATAAGCTTTCCATTGAAAAACAGCGATCTGTCGTCGATGCTTGAGGCTTAGATCTTTATAATGATATATAGTTTGTCAAGATTAAATTTGTCCTGTTTCATTTAATCTATTTGTAAATATTGACAAGTGCAAACAAGGGGAGTTCAGGACGCTCTCATTGGGGTGCGGGTTAAGAGGTTAATGCAAAACAATACAAATTCTTTAGTATTTGATTAAATTATCTTTATTTTGAATACCCCCACACACCACCCCTAGCGCTACCAAATCTACTCCTGGTGCCACCATCTATAAAACTTAAGGCCCGTTCACACCAAGAACGATAACTATAAAGATAATGATATTAGCGCCCACACCAGCGAACGATATCTTCTGTTTATTCTAAGCGCACGCTCGTCTGCCGCTTTAAATTCTCGAGCTTGTTACAGCAGGATGGATTCTGATTGGCTGTCAATTTTTTTTTTTTTTTCATCAGCTCGAAAAAAATCGTTTTGAAAGTGATTCCAACAATATCGTTTATTGTAGGAGACTCCCAAAACAATATTAGGAACCATAAAAATGGCAGAATAGGGGCACTTTAATGAGAGATTAATTGCAAGACAAAACTATTTCAAATATAACATGTCTGTTGTTCTATTTTTAAATGGGCAGTTCGAATGATGAAATAGGATATTATATTCTGATTATTAAATTAAATATTAATTATTCTTATTATTCCAAGCATCGGCTTATGCCATTTTATTGACAGCAGACAATCATGCGACTGGCCATGATTTACAGACGTCCAAAACAATTACCATCTGTATAGGGTTTAAGTTGTTATATATGCAAATTGTCACGGTATTCTGCTGGTGTGCCCTAGATGGCCACCAGAGGACACTGTTTTGTGTGAGCACATGGCTTATTGTGTGTTTATTGATGCCATGTGCTCTCCTGTTTTATTGTCTGTCCCCAGGGGGCAAGGAAGTCGACCGGAAGTTGAAGTCGGCCGCGTGCCGCCATCTTGTAGCAGAACTTCACTTGCGTTAGCATCCCATTGACTCCCATTCATTTTTGCGTCACTTTGACAGCGAATAACTTTACATCTGAGGCGTTTAAAGACTCCATTTGTCCATTATTTATTTCTAAAGATACACGACAATGTATAAATGGCTCCATTACCTTCTATGTTACATTATGGCCCCGTAGAAACAGTTTTTGTAAAAATAGGCTAACGATTGCGTCATAACCACTCGACTCTCTGTCGCACAGTAGAGAAATTACCGTACAGACAGGAGCAGAAGCTCGCAGGCAATCGGGGAGACGTCAAGAGATATGGCGTACTGGCGTTACATTTTAAAATACTATACAAAATAATTAATCAGAATACTTACTCCTGCTCACTCACGCCAAAGAACTCCCCGCTCAAGCTCGCCGTCTCTGCAAAATTAACGATGGCAGTTTGCACGCACAGCTACTAGAAGGTTTACATCTGTCAGACAGGTTGCTGTCTAGTTTGAGTCTGCGCGTCAGAAACGGAAGTGCTAAAAATCGCTAAAAATGGGCTTCACTTGTCTCAATTGAGTTCCAATTGGGTCGCTGTGTCCATTTCTTTTACTGTCTATGTCTGTCCCCTCCCATCTTGTTACCTCATTATTGTTTGAGGTGCTCCACCTGTTTGTCTCCTCATTTATTCTCCTGGTGTCTGCAGTCCTGTGCTGATCCGTTGTTTTACGTCAGTGTTACTTGTGGTGTGTTTAATGTCTACCCATATTGCGGTTTCCTGCCTTGCAGTGTTGTGCTTTGTTCCAAGCCTGCCTGTCTGTTTTTGCCCCTTGGGGTAGTTTTTGTTTGTTTTGTTTAATTTTATTATTAAAAAGTAAAATTTTTCTCCTGCATTGAGTCCTTGCCTCATAACTCCAGTACCATGACAGAATGTATCAGCCAAATGAGAACTCAGCGGAAAATGGCCAACCTCCCTCTGCCAGCCTCTACAACCAGCAGCCAACGTATGGTCCAATTATCGGCATTGAGTTTCCTCTGGCAACAGGGGACTGATCTGAGGGAATTTGCCTTGAAATTCCAGAGTGCTGCAGAGGGGCTGGAGTATAATGATTCGGCTCTCAAGGACTTGTTTTCTTATACCTTTGATGAGCCCATCAGTACCTGGAGGAGGTACAGCACTGAACACCTGTCTTTTGGGGGCGTTCGTGAACTAAATAGCCCACAATGGGATTTTTTCTGACATGGTATTCAGAGTCTATTCACATGATGGCCACCAGGCCAGCATCTTGTCACAAAATGCCTGCCAGTACAGAGGCTCTTTACAGGATGGCAGCCACTCCTGAGTCTCGTCCCGTCATGGCTGCCACTCCTGAGTCTCGTCCCGTCATGGCTGCCTTTCCAGAGCCTCAACACAAGATGGCTGCCAGTCCGGAACCTCTTCACCGGGTGGGTCCAAGGCTTTTGAGACTAGCTTTCAGTGTGGCGGATCCACCGCTGATCTCTGCCAGAGCAGCTGGTATCTTAAGGGCCTCGGCACTGGTTGTCACTGAGCCTGCTCCAATCCAAGAGTCCTCAGAGCCTGCTCCAGTCTGGGAGCCCTCAGAGTCCACTTCAGAATTCACTCCATAGGCCACTTCAGTCTGGGAGCACTCAGAATCCACTCAAGAACCTGCTTCAGTCCGGGAGCCCTCAGTGTCCACTCAAGAAGCCACTCCTGTTCCTGAGTCAGCTCCAGAGCATACTCCTACCTATGAAACCCCACGTGCACCCATGTGGTGGTCTCCAGCTCCACCAGATCCAACATTGTAGTGCTCTCTTTCGTCTATTTGCTGTGGTGGTCATCCGCTCCACCATAGGAAGCTTCGGTCATGCCTGCTCTGCTGTGGTGGTCTTCTGCACCACCGTGGAGATCTTCAGCTTCTCCGAGAAGTTCTGGTGGGTTTGAGCACCGCATGCTCCACCCTGGTGGGCTTCAGCTCTGCATTCTCCGCCCTAGTGGGCTTACGCTCCACCCTTGCTTACTGCTCTGCTGGATCTTTCTGGTCTACCTCTGGCTTTAGGCCTTCTGCCACACAGGCCTGACCCAACGTACCTCCCCCTAGTCCACCTCCATTCCACCTCCCTCCTGGATTCCTTTTTATTTTGATGGAGCGTCTGGGGGGAGGGGTGTTCTTCATGGTTTTCTGCTAATTACATAATTACACCACTCATCTAATAGAACTAGAAGGGAGATGTAGCCACAATCAGATTGCAAAAGTAGGTCATGTAACTACAATAAGCAGTTTGGTATTTCCAGAAGAGGCCTGTGCCTGTGCAATAGGGTGACCATTCGTCGTCTTTTTCCCATACATGTACTCTTTTCGGACCTAAAAGAAAATGTGTCCAGCCATGATTTCTAAATTGCCCAAAATGTCCGGGTTCGCCATTCATTGTGAGTTTTTGCATTGCTTTGACCTTTCTCTTTAGCTCCCTGCCTTCTTGCATGCCACTACTGGTAAGTCATGTACACAAACAGTGGTCAAACTGCATCTCAATCATCTCTAATTTTTATTTGTCTTTTCTCACTATAGACCTGATGGTGCTGAAAGAGGAGGGTCAAGAACTGATTGAAATGGAAGATAAATATCAATATAAGAATCAACACGATTTTACAACTGGAGAAACACCTTTGAGTTGCTCACAGACTGAAATAAGTTCCTCAAGAAAAATGGATCAAAAGACAGGAAGTAGTAGTTATTTCACCTGCCAACAGTGTGGAAAGTGTATAAGTAAAAAAGGAGGTATTAAAAGACATATGAGAACTCACATAGGAGAGAAGCCTTATGCCTGCCAACAGTGTGGAAAACATTTCAGTAAAAAAGAAGCTATTAAAACACACATGAGAATTCACACAGGAGAGAAGCCTTACACATGTCCTCAGTGTGGAAAGAGTTTCAGTCAAAAAGTAACTCTTAAAAGCCACATTAGAATTCACACTGGAGAGAGGCCTTTCATATGCCCTCAGTGTGGAAAGAGTTTCACTCATTCTGGAAACCTTGGAGACCACATGAGTGTTCACACTGGAGAGAAGCCTTATTCCTGCCAACAGTGTGGAAGAAGTTTCAACCGGAAAAGTAGTCTTAATTGCCATATGACAGTTCACAGTGGAGAGAGTCTTTTCACCTGCCAACAGTGTGGAATAAGTTTCAGTCAAAAAGGAAGCTTTAACCAGCACATGAGAATTCACAATGGAGAGCAGCCTTACACCTGCCAACAGTGTGGAAATAGTTTTGATCAACATGAAAATCTTGAAGTCCATATGAGAACTCATAGAGAAAAACCCTACATATGCCCTCTGTGTGGAAAGAGTCTCAGTCAAAAACGACACTTTGAAAACCACATGAGAATTCACTCTGAAGATCAACCCTACACATGCACTCAGTGTGGAAAGAGTTTCAATTACAAACGACACTTTGAAGACCACATAAGAATTCACACAGGAGAGAAGCCTTTCATCTGCCAACAATGTGGAAAATGTTTTAATCTAAAGGGAAGCCTTAATAGGCACATGAGACTTCACACAGGAGAGAAGCCATTTACATGTGGACACTGCGGAAAGAGTTTAAAAAATAAAGCAGCACTTAAGTACCACATGAGTTTTCACATATAAGAGAACAGTTTTTTATGTAATCTGTCGAATTGTGGAAATTTTCACAGACAGGAAACATTCTTAAGAATCATGTTATAACACCAGAGAGAAGGATGACTGGATCACAAATAAACAGTCTTCGAATTACCATCTCTTTTGTCCACTTTCGACCACTATGTCCCCATTTTTCATGGGTGGGGGGTCAATGGGCAGGTAAATGCATGTTTTTTGTTTTTTTTTTAAGTTTTTTTTTCTGATCTTTTGATCAAATGGATTAACACATTCACACAATTTACACACAAACGTGAAATGAGACAACGGACAAAGATAAGGAGAGCAGCAGCTTTCTACAAAACCACACCTAACGCTGTGGATGCATGTTAGAAGTGAGGATTGGTGGAGAACATTGTGCTTTGTACGTTTTTCATCCTCAAACCAAACTTACAACTTCAGCTGACAAAGTTTACATCCCATCTGGAAAGATGCTTCCCATTGTGTTTATGCATTAGATCTGTGGGCGGAGAGTAGGCAGTATTAAAGGCAGTATTTTGTGGCTGTTAGAATAAATTTGATCACATGAGTGTTTATACTACAAAAGTAATCGGGTTTTCTGTTGATTTGTGCTACCATGTCAGATTTTGCTACCTCCCATTAAAACAGTAGATAGTACAATTCAACAACGAAAAATGCTATTTGTCAAATAATGTTTTATTAATGTGTACACCTACCCCTTACAGTAATGCAAATACAGTAATTGTTGTTCAGCTTGAGAAAAGGATGCAATATGGATGTGCGCATGCGCTGTAAGCCCTGGTAGGTCAATCTGACAGGTAGAATACAATATCAGGAAACCGGTCAAATCTCTTTAAGTGGTCGAAAGTGGACAAGCTCAACACATTGCAATTGTAATTAGAAATCTCTATTTACGATCAGATCTTAATTGCAGGTGTAAACTTGTTTAATATGTAGATATGTGCTGTTGTGAATTTTTTTATTTCATTACCATGTAAATATGTACTGAATGTTTTCATTTCTTTAACATGTAGGTGTTGCATGTTTTCATTTCATTAAAGTAAATGAAGAGATCAAATGGAATTTGTGAAAGTATCTGATCAGAGTATTGTGGATATTTTAACTAGGGGTGGGCGATATCTCGATATTTAAAATATATCGAGATATTTTGTAAACGCGATATGGATTTTGACATATCGTATATATCGATATATTGTTTATATTTAATTCTGATTCTGCCACTTTGCTTGTTTGTCTTCTCTGTGCTGTGCTCGCCCCCGCCTCCTTGATTTTGTTCCCCCTCCCCTCGCGTTGAACATGGCGTCATCCGCAACCAGACCTGAGGCTGCAGAACTAGTATAAAAAAAAGGACAACTGGCTCCATTATATGGAGATACCTCGGTTTTAAGGCGTCGGGCGAACAGCAGGCAGATGTCTACTGTAGGGCCCTATGATTTCCGCAATGCAGAAAACGCGGACGGAATCGCGGAATCCAGTCTTCTTCGTTTTATTACACACACTGAAGCTTGCGTGACGCTCGCGGTGATTTCAGCATCTGTCTTCTCACTAAATGAGGATGTGAACACATGAACAACATCTCCAGAACTGCACTGAGAGTCACTTCATGAGCATCTGACCATTTGATTTCAGTAAAACTAGCGTCATATCATATCATAGACTGTAGCATCACATACACAGAACTGTAACGGTAAACCCGTCAAAATAAAAGTATTTGCCAGAAATCTATTACTAGCCTATTGTTCAGCAGAATGTACATAGCCTACTACTACTACTAATATTAAAATGAAACGAACATTATTTAAGGAATAATCACACAACATTTCTTCCATGTATTATTTTTAATAGTAAATCCCCTTTGTTTACCAAAAAATAAAGTTTGCTTAATTTTCAATAATTAGAAGATAAATTAAATGAATGTTTTATGCCTTCATTTGATAACCAGAAAAATGTGAATACACAAAATTTCAGAGGGGAAAAAACATTTCACATAAGGCTATTTTAAGAAAAAAATGTAACAAATTAAGTTGTTTTTATGCATTTAAATAATTACACTCGCTTAAACACAGAATTAGGTAACAATAAAACATGGTGAAGAAAAAAATAAAACATTTCATAGGGCCCTAAACATGTAATATTTGGCATATTTGTTTTTACAGTAGTTTTTGGGGGGTTATTTTTCCTGTAAAGATATCGAGATATATATCGTATATCGAGATATAGCAAAATATATCGAGATATATTTTTTGCTCTATATTGCCCAGCCCTAATTTTAACATGGTTAACTCTGTTATGTGTTTTTGTAGGTAATTTTATGAAACACTTCTAGGGGACGCTTGTGTGTCTTATTTCCAGGTATAAAGTAAGGTAGATTCATTAAAGAATTTAGTTGACACTTGAAGTTTTTTGGTTCCCATCTGGGTCACATCATCACATTAACCCTTCTGGTTCTTCTCCCCTCACTCGGTCTGAGCAGGATGTCTCTTGAGATCAGAAGAGTGAGGTTTTCCTGCACTTTTACTTGCTGGCCTCTATTCAACTGGCAGATAAAGCACATGGACGGTAGAATTTGAATCCATGTAAAAAAATCAATAAAAAAGAATTCCACTCAGTCATTGATGTACATAGCAGAATATCCAGTAACATGACTGGGTGAAGATAAAATGGAGATATGATGGAAACTGGTGGACTGGGGTGGGGGAAGTGTAGGAGAAGTACCAAAAAAAAAAAATAAAATAAAAGATAAGTGAACCAGACTTAAGTAGTGATGGTGATAGTGAAAAGGAATCTGTATAAATAAGGAACCCCTTTCTTATTTATACAGATTCCCTTTCACTATCACCATCACAAGAAGGAAATAAGGAATTCAAAATTATATTCTGTCTGTCTGGAGGGGTATGGAGTGAAAAGTTTAAACCCAATTGCATTAAATTAGTAGAGAAAACAAGCAGGTGAAATTAAGTGAGCAGAAGTACTTCAGGATGGAGCACTGGTGGTAATATGTAATAGTGTAGAGCAGAGGAAATAAAGTGAAGGAAGTGAAAGTATTATGTAAATAAGTGATTAGGACATTTTCTTTAATTTTAAGAGGAAACAAACACATTTCTAAGAAATTTCTTAGAATTTTGTTACTAAGAGAAACTCTAAGCACTAAGATTTTTCATGAATACGGGCCCAAAAATCTTAGTTAAAAGTAGGAATTTTCTAAGAGTAGGAGACTTTAAGTTGCTTTTAGCTTCTTTATAAAAGTCTAACGCCGGTTTCTCACTGCAAGCATGAGCAGCATGTGTTTTTTTTTCAGCATGCATGTTAATCAGTGAGTGCATTCACACCGCCAGCGGGAGCAGCAGTGAAGCGGGGGTTTCGGCACCAAGTCTATTTTTGCTGTGCTGCTGACGCTCAATTAAAGTGACAGCACACTTTTGATGGACAAAATTAAAGTTTTCACACAAAACGTGCTAAAATGGTACAGAATAAGCATGTCTAGTGTTTTAACACGAACTGGAGTATGTCAGTTAAGAAAATGAAGAATCAAAAATATGTATAGAAGATTTACCCATTTTAACTTGTTTTTAATTGCCATAAGCAAATTATAACTTAAAATATTTGATCAAACTCAGAACGAAACATTCATCTTGCTCAGGATCTTAAGTTACAATGGAGTAAATAGGACAGCGTCTGTAAGTATTGTATTCTGTAAATATTCCACACGTGTTTACTAAAAATGACGTGAAAACGTATGCCTTTTATTTTCAGTTCCACAGTTACAAAAAAACGGAGCTATACACCTTTTTCCTCAACGCGGAAGTAAGCCTATGGGTGAGACCAGAGCCCGTCTACGGAGAGCCTTCCCACTCCCTATTAAGTCCTATTGTACCGAATTTTGGTTGCAGTTCCACCAGAGTTCCACTGGGGGCGATCGCCATGAGTGTAAAATGAATGGGAGTCTATGGGGCTAGACAGCTAAATTTGTCCCTTTCACCCAATTGCCGTTGAGAAATCTCAGATCAGATTGTAGGTTTTGCAAGTTCAACATGGGTTATAGGTCGAAAGTTGAATGAAAGAGTACTTATGTCCTTTCGGTTTCTTACAGGTTGAGTTGTTGTTGCCCATAACACGCTAGCATTCTGCTAATGAACGTATAACGTATGACGTCATTGACATTTTAAAAGACTTTTTAAAGCAAATACAGTAGGTGGACATCCAAAACGTCGTTTCTACCGCCGCCGCGGCGTCTGCAAAGTGCATTTGCAGCTTTTGACCGCTGAGTGGCGCTTTAATCACAAGTTTTCAAACAAGCGCATCAAAGCACATTTTCGCAAATAGACGTCAGCTTTGCCTCACTGAAGTGTTATATTTGACTGCAGTCGGGGAAAATGAAAGAAAAAATATTTAATATTCACAGATGAAAGTTTAGTCCTTATGAAGATATGTGCTTAGAACGAATTCAAGCAGGATAAATGTCAAGCCTATGAGCCTGTGCTTATATTTTCTCTACACCATATTTTAGATTAGACACATTTAAATAGTGTGCAGTATTATTTATATAATATGAATTATGTGTTATATTATTAAAAAGAAAATGTGGTTCACTTTGCATCGGAGCATTAAAAGTGGTAGCCTATTGTGAGCTAGGCTTGCGTGTTTTATAAATTATTTTCTTTATTTTAGTAAAACGTAAGGCACTGTATAATTTCGCTCCCATTATTTAGGCCTAATTAAAACAAGAAACGAATAAATTAAACCTGCACGATTTAACTAAATCATTGCAACTCTAAAGAATGGATGGATTAATAAAACATCCTCACTTATCAACAAAGTGCACACGATGTAAAAAAAAAAAAAAAAAGAGCTTCATTAATTGACAACTTCAGTGATTTTAAATGGAGTCTTCTTTGCTTGCTTTCATATAATTTAAGTAAAGTAAAAATAAATAAATAAATTGCAGCCGCATTTAAATGCAGGTTTGTATAATATTCCGTAAAATATCAGTGCAAGATTTGCTCTGCATGATGCTGAGTGCACGCAGCATTTATTCTTATTTGTCTACATTTTATCTTCATTACAAATATTGTTTGGTTTTATTTTGGATAATTGCATGTAAAAAATTATTTACTTTGTAATGCATATGCAAAATGTGAATTATTATTCATATTCAAGTGTTTGTGCAAAAATTATTAATGCGCATGCATGACAGGGAGGCGCCCTCTCGATCACGTAATTTTTTTCCTAATAATGAAATAACTGAAAATTGTGGCGTCTCACATACATGAGAAATATATCTACAGAAAGCTTGAAATGTCTTCTAAACGAATCAATTCAAAACGAAAGCATTATATAATCTGTGAAGGTTGTATTTCTCTTTAAAGGTGCGTCCATGTGGAGAGAGTCAGCACTGTGAATTTCATCTTGCAGCCGACAAGAAAACATTTGTTTGTTAATAAATAATTAAAATGTCTCCTTTTTCATAATTATTAGGCTACTTCTGCCTGTGCTTTGTGACGAACTTAATGCATGTTCTTGAGCGTGGAATATATTAAGGCTGGATTATAGTTGTAAATTTAATATAAACTTGCGATTAGTTGAAATAATGACAAATGAACGACTAGTAACTAGAAAAATCTTATGTGGGAAGCAGACCTATTAAATACCATCTAGACATCTCTGTTAAAGTTTTTAAAGAATTTTATACGCGTTTGCATAAATTCTTCCTTCAGAACGGTCTGTAATGGAGAGATGCCTTAACACTGATTTTTCCTCTGAAACACAAAAACGAAAATTGAAATAAAATAAATATTTTATGTTTTGAGAATGATTGGGCTCAAGCCTCCCCCGAGCATCTGAGACACGCTGCCGAGCAGAGTATGAGCGGAGCGGTGTTATTCTGACTGAAGAGGAGCGGATTTTTTAAAAGTCGGAGCGTCGTGGTTTTCACTCGCTCCAGCACCGCGGCATCACGAGTACAATTCATGCCAACATCCCGTAATATAACTGCATATTTAGCAGTAATTCACATGATAAACACATTTAGCTATAGCTTGATACACATAATCTCTCCGATCAGAAGACTATAATGACGGCAATAGTCGAGCGGGATGTTACAGGCTAGTTCTCAAGGAGTTTGTCTTCCTTTTACTGATTATTTTCGGGTTAAAGCATGATTTAAACAGATACAGCACATTCACACGTAATCGCTGTCGCAATAATGCATTCAAACAAATGTAATCTTACAGTAGGCTACTTCATCTGTATCTGATTTTGAATGAGCAGAAATCTGTAACAAATGCATCGATCTGTAGATAAAATAACTGACGAAAATGTAAACTGTTATTTTCATCACAAACAAAATTTGCACAGCAGAAAGCAGCAATTATACCTTTTAATGCTGACAATTTTATTAGTTTGGCATTTGGTAGGACAAAAAGTTTGCACACAATAGCCTAATCCCCTTTGAAACTCTCCTGTAATTTTATTTATTTATTTTTATTTTATTTTTATAAGCTATTATGAACATAACATTTCAACTTTAGCCACGGAGTGAAGGCGGAGCAGTGTTTCTGGTATCAATGAACGCTGAGCAGAGTGATTATTAAATGCTAGGAGTGAGAGATGTTTCGCCCTATATGAACAAGGCCGTCCGGTGTAGACACGGTTAGACAGTGTCTGCTATATTTACAAATAATTGATATAAGAAATAAAAATAAATACATAACCTAAACCAGCGGCATAACGAGATGAAAATATAGACTAGAAAACTGATTTAGGCCTACACTTGGTCTGTCCTCCGTCCATGACACTGACTCACTGCGGAGCTGCCAGTTTTAATCTGAACAGCTCTTAACGCCGAGTGGATGGCATGATGGGCTAGTATTAAAAAATAATATATTTTTATATTAAAACTTGTTTTGAACAATTTCTTTGTCATTTGAATATTGACTTTAAGTAGGGAGGCAAAAAAAATCGATTTAAATTGTAAATCGGATTTTTTTGTGAAAAAAATCGGGGATTTTTTTAGGCCATATGCCTATCGCCCAGCCCTAATGCAACAGTTTTTTTTTTTTTTTTTAAGTTAAGGCAACTTCCTCTGAAATTAAGTTATAATAACTAATAAACTTTATTGCGCTATACAGTAGTCAACATTTGAAGTGGATCAAACCTTTCTTTAAAGTTGTCCTAAAACCTGTTCTGCAAGTTTGAAACCCTCATAAGACTGTCCATATGAAAGAGCAAGAAATTCACACCTTTATCTCGACCCCCCACAAGCTATACAGAACTACCCCAGCCCCCTCCAGCTGAACTGAACTCGGTCTGTTTGTTGGCTGTGAGGAACGCTGTGTTGTCATGTTACTGGGCTGAAACATGCCTGCACTCACAGCAGCCCTTCTCTTTTTATTCATTATTTTCCCACAGCCCATATTATTATTATCACTAGACCAAAATAATAACAAATTATCAATTGATAATTAATCATTATTTTTGCCAAAATCATTGTTATTTGTGAACGTAGGCGTTTGCGGAAGGCTTTAAGACCAGGCGGAATCCTCCGTCAGCTGCTCCCGCTTCACAGCGCGCGGGACTCGCGCAAACTGACCCAACATTTAGCAAGACAGGAAAACATTCAGTCTGCCTGAAGGAAGACGTATTTCATTGTAAGTTAATGCTGTTAAATAGAGAGTAAAAAAAAATATACAACTAGTGTAGGCTATCCTTAAACTTGGAGCTCATTATATTGAAGCACAAATCCAAACACCAGAAGCAACCTACACTCTCAGTGTTCTTTCACTGAAAAGTATGCATTTTATTTATTTATTCACAGGCTATATGGTTGAAAAAGTAATATTTCAGTTGAAAACTTTAAGTGCCATTGTTTAAAAAAATGCATCATAGAAACGTTCATAGACCTTCAGTTGTCATGCTTTGAAATCCCATGCCATTTGTAATTTCACTGTATTTTCACCTCCTAAATTACTACCCCAATTCTATAATGTTAAAATTTATTCAGACCGATGGCATTTTTTATGACATTATTTATTTTTATTTTTATTTTTTAGAATAGGCTAATTGTAGCCTACATAAATGGATGAATCAAAACAAATATAACTTTTTAACTGCAGGCAGATATAGGCCTATATTATTATACATTACAAATATTTGGATCGTCCCTTATTTTATTAAAGAATAAATACTTATTTTCTTCAAGAATAAACATTATAAATAAATAATAAAAGAAAGAACCTCTATTAGCCCTTATTTGTAGGTTGTAGGAGATATGCGAGCGATTCATAGATTTAAAAAAGAAAAAAGTGGGTGCTTGGTTTCAGAAAACGAATACAGCTTGTAAAAAATGCTATGATGAAAAAGTCATGCTAACTTATTAATTCATAGAAATAATTTAAGCAATTAAAACCTTTTTTATACTAGATTCAATTTGAATTTCAATACTATTAAACTGACTTTAAAATCTCAAGGAGTTTATAAGTTGAAACGGTAAAATGTCACAGTGCATGTTAAATAGTCTAAATGAACTTGTATCTTGTATAGTATCCGAAGACTTGATTGCATGTTAGCATAAAACTAACAATATATATATATATTTTTTAATGAACAATTCCTGTATAAAATGTGACAGCAACCTTTATATCAAACATTTTGAAATGGTCCACAGCTGAGCAACGCGAGAGGCGGATCTGAAGTTATATTTGTTTTGTTCACGAAGTGAATGTGATGCACAAAGTCATTTTTAGATGCAATGAAAAAAATAAAGCTGGATAAAAACATACACGAAAACAAGCTAAAAAATAAATTACATTTGTGAGAGTTGCATTTTATTACATTCAGAAATAATAACGGCAGGCCTAATAATGCTATACACTCTAAAAATCACTAGATAACAACCTCTTCTTCAGCTGTGATCGCGTACAGCCCGTTTAAACACTTCAAAGACTTTTGAAACTGCATTTGGACTTAAAAAAGAATGGTCACCAATGAAGTCCATTGTTAGATGAAAAATCCAGAAATGTTTTCCTCAAAAAACATAATTTCTCTCGCACTGAGGAAAGAAAGACATGGATATCTTGGATGGCATTGGGGTGAGTAAATTATTAGGACATTTTCATTTTGGGGAGAACTAATCCTTTAAGGTGACTGGGACACTGGGAAAGGACACTGATCTTTCATGTACTTGCTCAATAACAGATTTTTGTAAAAAATTGTATCCAAAAAAAGTTACGAATTGCAGCTTTCCTTAACTTTTGTTGGGTAAAGCTGCAGTCCATAACTTTTGGTGCTCTAGCGGTTAATAAACAGAACTGCATGCGTTTTGCGGAAGAACATTGTAACCGGAGTTACTTCTCTCTTTTTATGTCTATGACGAGTCACACAGGTACTGTGCTCCTCCGCCAGTCTAAAACAGTCTGAATATAAAGACTTATTATATAGGTGTACCGTTAGTGATTCAGGATAAGACAAAAACACGATTTGGAAAATGTATTCATGATGTACTCACTCATTATATACTACTATTTGTAAATTTTGAACACACAAAAAAAAAGGTTATGGACTGCAGCTTTCAAAATTATAAATATTGTAAATTATCAATATTGTAACCCTGAATTACTTTCATAGTTATCAAGCATATCAAACAGTGCAAACGTCCACCCTTATTGAAGTAGAAACACTAAAGCAAAACTTACAGGTTGCATGTCAATAAATGACTTCTGGGCCTCCTCTGTGGTGGGTCTGAAGACCTTTCCTCCTCTCCTGTAGATGGATGGGGGAAGCAGAGTTGGCAGGACCTTCAAAGCTGTCTTCTCTTTAGCAGCTAAACAATTTGACCAAAATACATAAAGTTGCATTAACATTTATATAGTATGCTATGCTGTATATAACAATTCATATTTCTAAAGTAGCATTTCTGACTTTTCTTAACACTGGTTATCTCTTCATCACAGAACCTGTTAGTGGGTGGGATATATTAGGCAGCAAGTGAACATTCTGTCCTCAAAGTTGATGTGTTGGAAGCAGGAAAAATGGGCAAGTGTAAGGATTTGAGTGAGTTTGACAAGGGCCAAATCGTGATGGCTAGACGACTGGGTCAGAGCATCTCCAAAACTGCAGCACTTGAGGGGTGTTCCTGGTCAGCAGTGGTCAGTATCTATCAAAAGTGGTCCAAGGAATGTATGTGTAACATAATATATGTTTGTGTATATTATGGGTGCTAAATATAACATACACACACATATATTATTTTAACACAGACTTTTATGTTAGATGCGATTAATTGATTTTACAGCCCTATAACCAAGAGTGTTGATTCGATAGCCTTTTATATAAAAAAGTCTTATATATGGTGTTTTGCCTGGAATGGAATGTATCACTATTTATGTCTGAGCCTAATGTTTAATATTTTTTTTAAGTGCAATTTTGTTTACATCCATTTATTGTTTTTGGTATTTATTCAAGTGATTTTTTTTTGTTAACAGACACTGAGAGTCCATTGCTTTTATTGTTTTTGGTTGTTTTGTTCATTTTTTGTGGATATTTAAAATGTTTTCCGTTTTCAATGTTTAATATTCTTTAGAAATAAAAGTTTATAGATCTTTGACAAGGTGTACCTTCATTATTATGCCATTATCATTATATTAGATGAAAATGGTCTCAGAACGACAATATTATCATTTATCGCAATAATTTCTTGGACAATTTATCGTCCAGAAAAATTTGTTATCGTGACAGGCCTAACTGCAGCACACTAGCATGTCTATAGATCGTAAACAATAAAACAAAGCTGTCACTATCATTGTATCCCTGATTGAAGGGGATTTGAAAAACATATTTCAAAACATTTTCAGGGTGATACAAGACCACTCCACGGGTTTATTTTGTGATATCAACCAGCTGGATATATATTATTAAATTACTCTAAATTGTAACAACTAGGGCTGCACAATATTGAAGAAAAATATGATATGCAATAACTTACAGCTAAATAGTGTGGTATGATTTAAATTATATTAGCCTAAACACTTAAAATTATATTACCAACATACATGTTTCACATTATTTCTGGGAAGAGAAAGCAGCACAGCCATGTTTTACTGTTGCAGTACAGAAAAGCAAACCTGACAAAGCTAACGTTACCTGTAAAGTATTTAAATCATGCAGTTATCGCAAACCATAGCGATATGCATATTGCGATATGCTCATTTGCAATGCTCCAATAATTTTGATATATTTTGCAGCCCTAGACTCAACATTGTCCAATAAAAACCAACTTACCTTTAAAGGTGTCTATAAGATTTTCAAGCTGCCATTCAGACAATTTTCCTCTCACAAACGTGTCCATGAGTGGCAGCAGTCACAAAAATGAAATTTGAAAGTAAGTTAAATTAGAATTTCACATAGTCTAACTGCTGAATTTAGGCAGTTTCTATTCATTATTCTGACATTAGCTTTCAAATTCTGTAAGTAACTTGCATGACACTGTTTTCAACTGAAAATGGAAAACTTTTTATGCGTTTTGGCTGTTCATTTACACGACAACAGTGTGTTTTGGTCCTGGAATTTTGAGTTTAAACTTAAGCTTTTGAAACCGGATTTCAAAGTGCAAAGTTTTGAAAACGATGCCTTTACTCAGTAACGTTACTGTCTCTCTCCATGTCAACAAAAACTGTCTGCGCATAATTATCTGATAATTATGTGTTCACATGGAGAGTTTCTTGACGAAGTGACATCGCCAACTACTGACCTGGCATGCATACAGCCTTTTAAATCATTTTCGCAGATCCGTGTAAAAGGGGATCGTTTTTAAAACGTTGACGTCTGCTTTTAATACATCGTTGCCCTCTAAACATTTCTGACATTTCGGCCCACGGTCATATCCGTTTTTAAATCGGTGTCATCTGTTAGATTATAAGACTTTATTCAGAGCAGTGCCATGACAAGTATAAAAGCAAGGCTGTAAAGGATAAACTCACCGTGTTTTAATGGCATCCGCAGTAAAAAAAGCTGTATATAACTCCTAGATCTATTTTTCCACAGCTCATATTGACTGGGGAGTTTTATTGAATTTTCTCAGACAGATATTTTTGAGTGTTTCAGCAGAACACGGTAAATAGCAGTACAACTTGCTTTTAGAGATGCATGTCTATTTGTCACAGCCTCCCGTGTGATGGCAAAGATGGCGCTGTTGTGAATATAGCAAAAAACATTATTTGGCCTCAGAAATTCTTCGCGCACACTCGGCCGATGACCACTGTCTTAACAACGTTACTAAATTATAGTCTTAGCACCTAAAATCTTAACAACTTGTAATTTGTTTTCAGGGCGAGAAAACGCTTAACATGGAATCGATTTATTTCTCCTTTCCTCTGACGCTGTTTGTAAAGATTGCACGTCATTCATATAAAAACCTTTTTTTTTTTTTTTTTTGGCAAAAACGATTCTGGTTCAGAGTCCGACAGAGACTTTACAGAAGACACACGCAGACTGTGCTGGAACTTACCTCAGTTGCTTTTTCTGACGAGTATTTCTAAAATACAGCAGACTTTCCACACACAACTCACTCGCTATTTCCCGCCGATTTACGTGCGAGCCCTGTGAGGGACTAACTTACTGCGCTTGTAGGCCTATGGATTTCATACAAAACGCTTTCCTCACTTTTAAATACGCAACGTCCAAAATGAATACGATAATAATTACGTGATTAATTTACAATTTAAACAGCATATTTCAAAAAGGCTGCATATATAGGCTAGCTGGTTTACAACTAAGGATTTAAGGATGCTGCATTTTGTCAAAAAATCTAACCGGCTAGCAGTGTCTATTTAATGTTTCACAGAATAAATACGTTACCCCTCACACTTCCATATCAAAGACTGTATGTTGAACAGTGAAATTAGCTTGCTGTTACCACAACTTATTAAAAATATAGGTAAACATTCATATTAACTTACCATAAAACACTGCCCGCTCCGAGTGCGTGCCTCCTCCAGTCAGAAGTGAAGAATCCAGAAAGTTCCGCAAAGAATGAAAAAGTAATAAACCAGTTGCTGGGTCAAAATAACCCAACCAACTGTTTATTTGTGAATGACCCCGTTACAAATCATTTTACCCAGCATGAGCAACCCAATAATGTGTTTACAGTACCCCAAACAACCCAACTTTTTGACCCAGCACAATCAACCCAACAATCTGTTTACAGAAACAACCCAGCATTTTTTTGAGTGTAGGCTAATGTACCAACAGGACATTTTTAGTTCCCTTCACTTTACAACAAATCCTTTAAATGTAAAAAAAAATTATCAGAACAGAACAAGAATTACAAATATATAATTCTAATGGATAAATATAATTGCAACAGGCTATATAATGATATAGGCTTATAAACAACAACAAAAATAATAATTAAAATAATTTAAAGCGATACATAATGTAAGGTTGGGCTTATCTCTCTCATTCGGGACAAATCCAAACATGTTGCCCATTTGAAGCTAAACTCTTATTCATTAGGTAAAATAGGCTTTGGATTTCACACGTGTTTCAGTATCTACGGGAAAAAAATCATAATTAGCAAAAATATGCCAAAGTGGCCCGCTGCTCTCGCCGCATGGCTCGGTGAACGACTGCTGTTTCCAATGAATATGTGCGCGTGAAGCACCAGCGCGATCAAAGTCACAATTCACAATTATTGGTCACACAGTAAAGCCATAATTCAAAAAAGGCAAAGTGTTAGCAGTTTGAAAAATCAAGAATAATAACAGAGTTAATAAGAATTATTTGTAAATGCTGGACTGTTCTCATTTCGCTCTGCAAATGGAACCTGAAGATTATTATTATTTATTTTTTTTAACCAATGAACCGAAATGAAAATTTTTAATCCGTTTATATATATATGTATATGTATATATATATATATATATATATATATATATATATATATATATATATATATATATATATAATGACTGTTTAAAAACAATAGCATGCATAAGAGCCTTTATGTAACGGCCTTTCTTTAAATTTTTGATGAGTAGACTGTAGCCTAAGACTATCCTATTTTTTTAATGGCTTTTAAGGATGTTATAATGTATATTATAATGTTATTGTTGTTTAACGTCTTCCTTTCATTTTACAATTACATTCAGTTCACAATCCGTCCCTTTGCACCACCTGGCGGTAGTTTCGCGAATGATTTTAACACGCGACTGATTTGCAGTTAACCAGGCGAAGTGTCCTGGTCGGTGCAGTGTGAATTGGCATTTATAGTTGAATCTACAGTAACTTTACCTGAAAGATTCTGCCGATCTTGTCAGTTGTAAGGTCATTTTCTTATAAAGTGATTCGCTTGTTCCCTCTGAAGAACACAAAACTTTCCATTGTGATCGATTGTCAGACAGTGATGGTCACGCGCGCTCTTTCATCAGTGTTGCCAGTCATATGCTTTTGTGATCGCGCATGTTCCTGTGACTTATTTCTTAGTTAGTTTTCTGATAATTTCTCTTTGTTGGTGAAATGATGGGGTTGCATGATGTTTCTGAGAGGTGTGTAAAGGGTGTGTTTTAGTGAAGCACAGCAGAGCTTCAGGCCCAACAGTGGAAACGCAGCACTATTTTGGCCTCGGTGCTACAGGTGTGAGGCTATTATCCCCACCCGGCCTGTTTAAAGCACTGGCTCACACTGGCCCCACAGTGGAAAACCGGCTATTGTCCGCTTGTTAGTGTGTAAGCCTGTGTCTGTGGAGAACATTGGATTTGGATGTTAAGAAGACTAATGAAACAGGTGTCCAAAAAAGGTGAGCATAAAGTACATACAGTTTTTTTCATTTATTGTTTAATGTGAACATATCTAAAAAGTACTTGAAAGATAAATAATTGACAACATTAACTTTTTTGTTTTTTTTTACATAGGCCAACATTTGTAAAGCGTTGATGATTTTGGAGCAACAAGAGCTCTGTAAAACAGATGTCCAAAAAAGGTGAGCATACAGTGTAAATTGATCACTTGTTATGGACATGAATCATCATCAATAAGAAATGTTTATTAAAATTAATTAAAATTAATTAATTGTAGACATAGTCCTTACTTTTTACATTTATTAAATTATCAAATGTGCAAGCTAATGTAAAACATCAATCGAGGCAAAACAAGCATGCAAAATATCAAATAATTGAGTACAAATGTGATTAATTAGATGACTTCTGTTTTTTCCTTTTTCTATTCTGCAAAGACTGCCTCTGCAGTGATACCTCCCTCTGTTGTCTACTTCTGGGTTGAAAGTCTCAATCACTCGGTCAGGTGGAGGCATGGGCCGATTACCGGTGTCAAGGTATACCGTGATTTGGAAATTTCACGGTTTCAAAACCACTAATATTCTCCATTATACCGTTCCTGCGGTATGCGCTGGTTTCCGTGTCTCCTCAAAGACTGAAAGAGTAGGAATCACTCAGACTGAGTGCAGTGTAGAGAGTAACACTGACCCCTCCTCCTCCTGTTGGTGCGAGCGAGCGGTCAGTCACGTTCAGCGATCATTTCTGTCTCGAGCACAGCCGCGGACGGATGAGCTCGACACATGTGCAGTACCACGGGGTGTGCGGCTGTCCATGAGCCCTCTTCATGATGAAAATAACGTAATGCTGACGGTGCAGACAGCCAAAATATACTCTGACCTTTGCACGATCGGCAACCGGATGTTTTTGCCTTATTGCAACTCTCTGTTCTGGACTTGCACAAACTGTGTTGCAATGCAATCAATTTCCAAAATGTAATTTCATTGAAAATATGAAGTCTGTTAACACCCGTTAACACAGGCCAGAGACGCTGAAGACGGACGCACAGAGAAAAATGCTGTAGCAGGCAGATCACTCACTGTTCATGATACACGAACTATTGGAAGAAAATACTCAACATTGATTTGGGGGTTTATATGAATGTGTTTCTGAGGGGAGCTGACTGTCTTCTGAAAAGTTTACGTGGTATTTTCTTTTCATATCGTCTCTGTATAATGTTAGTTCATATTAAAGCAGCTGTGTTTACAGCGGTAACCAAGGAAACGCTGTATCTGGTCTGTATCTGTGTTCCAGAGGCGCCTCCTGCTGTCAGAAAGTGAATCTGCATCTCATTCAGAGCTTCTGCTGTTTGTTTCCTTCAGACATGTAGTATAATTTCTCAAAGCTTGTCAGAGCATTCTGTTTTTGCTTCAGATTGGGTTATTATTAAATCTAATTATGTGTATGATTATTATTATATAACTAAATGATATGAAATGATATAAATGGTATGTATATGAATTATATAACTATAATTAAATAACTGTAATTACAGATTTAGGTTAAATAAAGATGTCAGTCTTTTTTCTTTTTAGGAAACAAATCAAAGAAAAAATAAACAAATTCTACTGTTTCTAATATTCTGTATGTTGCTCAAAAACAAAATATATTGTGTCCAGCGGAAAAAAGAAAAATATTTTTTTTACCCAGTCATTTAAAAATAACACATTTCAGAGCTGTAACAACAATACAGGGATATTTTTGCTTAAGGTTATCAAACTGTCAAAATCTCATGCCTAGTCAGGTGTCACCCAAGATTTATCTTCCATCACAGTGTTGTGGGATGAAGGGGAAATAGGGAGATGTTCCTTTAATGTCGCAAGGACGTAAATTGTAGTATGAGTGGGAGGGAATCTTGGGTAATGTAGTCCGGAACACGCATGGTGGTGTGTACAGCCTGGAATAGAGTGGATATGTTGTTTTTCCTAGTTTTTCCTGTTGTTATTCATTAGAGAAGCACTGAGTATGTGTGTTCACTGCAACATTGTGGGTCATGTGGATGCATGCCGGAGAGATCAATAAAGCAGCACACTCAGGACACTTTGTATAACTCGTCATTTGCACGGATTTGAGCAACTGGTAAACTGTTACGCACACACATACGGCTGCTGAGACGGAGAGCGCAGAAGTGAAAAAGATAACAACAGGTAAGATGTACACTAATTCAGAACCGTCATTCCTTCTCAAGAACCTTATTTAAAATTAATTACATCACCTAGTGTGCAGCTCATCTGGACCTTATTTGGCAGCCCTCCTGTTGTTTTCCATGCATACCAGGTCAGCTTAATTTGTTTATCTTCTTCTGGGATGTTACAAAAGTTATGCATTCCCAGCAGCTTGCCATTCCTGCATTCAGCACACTGTCCTCACATGCAGAGGGGACTGTCTGGATTACAGGCCACAGCTTCAACAGAAACCTGTGTGCTCTGGACTGCCTGCCTTCAGATGACACACAGTCCAGGGCTCCCGAGCAGAGAGAGATTGTCTTTTTCTCTACTGTGACGTCTATCCGACTGAGACGGTATCTTAAATGAGAGGGCGGGACTTGATTTCATCCTTTGGGAATTGATTGGATCATCCAATATCGCCCCGTATCTCCTGACCGGAAGAGAAGATGAGTCGTTTTGAGGGGAAGGGAGGTCAACATTACTGATTAAAGATTACTAGGGAACATGAATTTAAAAAAGTAATGAAGTGCATGGATAAATTATTTATAATAAACACTACAGTATTCCATTAAATAAAATAATTTTCAGTTTTGATTTCATGCTGACTTCAAGTTCTCTGAATTCACCAAAGCAACAGTAGCCAGCACAGGATCAGCTGCGCAGAGCAGCATTGACTCGTTCTTGAGCAGCACGGGTATCCAAATATACAGCCAAAGTCAACCCAGGCAGAAGAACATAACAGAAGCTGTTGTACAGGATCTGATCATTTCCTGTAACCTGCTCTGTCCTTCGTGGACGACCCTCACTTCAGGACCTTCATGTCAGTAGTGGACAGTAAATACAGTCCAGTTAGTAGCACCAGTTTGGACAGATGCCTTCATGACCTGACAAATATTAAAGAGGCTACAGTCAAAAGTAGTCTGGAGAAGACCGAGTTTGTGTCTGTTACTGTAGACATTTGGACCGACGGGACCATGAGGGGCTTTCTGGGAGTAACAGCACATCACATGACCCTAGAAGAGAAGAAATGTCCAAGACTGGAGTCAGTTCTTCTGAGCTGCGACAGATTCTCTGGATCACACACGGGAGACATTTAAATTAATCTGTGACTGTTCTGGCATTAAACATAAAATAGATTATATTGTGTGTGATAATGCAGCGAATATAGAAAAAGGCCTTCACGGTTTGTTTCCTGAACATAAATGAGGCTGATGGCGATGAAGATTTGGAGGAACTACAAGAAGCACACATTGCTGATATTGAGCTGATTCACTCCAGCTGTCAGAAACAGCGCTTGCAGTGCTTTGTTCATTCACTGCATCTGGTGATTAGAGACGGACTAAAGGAGTCAAATATTATAAACAGTGCAGTGGCTAAAGTAACAGAACTCGCTCTCTTCCAGCAGTTGTATCTACTAGATGAAATTCTGCCCAACGGCTTGTTAAATCAGTAACCACCCACCGACAACTCAAACTCATACTGAGACTCGAACCCATGACCTTGTGGTTACAGGTCTGAGATTTTAACCATCAGGCCACGACTGCAAACGCTCATTCATGTAAAAGAACATTACCAGTGAAAAAGATCAAAGTCAGACCATATTATTCTTTCCATCCAATTCTTATTGTTAATTTTCAGTGTGTTTCTGTTTTTCATGAAAGTGATGTTTTGTAAATCAATTTCCAATCATTGAAATCTGAGATCTTAACAGTTAACTTGTTTACATTATAATCTTAGCACAAATTATATACTGCCAATTTTGATAAAGTTAGTTTGGGGAAATATAAATCACATTTATGATTTCATTAATGTTTAGAAGAAATTATTTTAACCATTTTAATGAAAGATTTGACCATTCAGACGGTCAAAATCCACCATCAATGTACAGTCTCAGTACTTTAATGAAATTCACTTTAACCAAATAAAGCTGAACTTTGATTAATTGCCTTTATATTTTGGGAGAAACTGAAAGGGAATAAGATTAATACACTGGCATAAAGATTCAGTTTCAGTTAACAAACTCTGCAGCCACAAATTTAATTTTGTTCTACAAAATCTCCATGAGTTTGAAATATTCTTAATTTCTTTCCAGTCCTGTAATTTGGAAGTAAATATAAGTTTTGGTCTTTTGTCAGCTCTGCAGTTCATTCAATTCATTTCACGAACGGGACTTTTATTCTGCTCTGGCGGTGTGACGTCATAAGGCTGCGCGCGCTCCCGCGTCTATGATTCGGCTGAAGAAAGGTGTGTGATTTTAATCATTTAATGTGTTTAAATCGATACAACTACTCCGCAGTTAAAGATAGAGGATATACATTGTAGCAAGACCTTGCCTCTGGCAATAACCCCACCTTGGTTGTTTTGTTCTCCCAGGGTAATCATAGAAACAAAAGATATGGTAGGGCAGTATATTGAGAATATGTGTTACAATACTGCAAAAATATATACAGACGCATCAAAGGATTCTGAGGGTAGGACTGGAATTGGGGTGTATATTCCTGAATCAGAGATATATATCAAAAAGCGAACTACTGATCATTTATCTATCTATACTGCAGAGATGGTAGCCATTATCATTGCATTGCAATGGCTAGAAGAGGCTAGGCTCCCTAAAGCTGTTATCTGCTCTGATTCTATGTCATCATTAACATCTATTCAGAATGGTGAATCAGGGTGTAGACAGGACCTCCTGAATGAAATCAATCAAATCATGTTTACAATTAATCAACAGGGAACAATAGTGCAGTTTGTATGGGTCCCCGCACACAAAGGTATAGAAGGGAATGAACAAGCTGACAAACTTGCAAAAGAGGCAACAAAAGAAGAGGAAATTCAAATAAATGTTCTACTTAGTAAGTCAGAGATAAAGGTAATAATCAAACAAAAAGTGAATGCAATGTGGCAGTCTGAGTGGGATCAGGAGAGAAGGGGTAGACATTTATATAAATTACAACAAGAAATATCAAGGAAAAGGACCAGTTACACAAATAGACAGGAGGAGGTTTGGTTTAACAGATTACGAATAGGACACACTGGTTTAAATAGCAATTTATTTATCATAAAGAAACATCCATCTGGGAATTGTGAGGTTTGTGGAGAGAGAGAAGATGTGGAGCATGTTCTTTTAAGATGTAGAAGGTTTAATAGGGAACGAGAAATACTGAAAAGGGCAGTTAATACAGCTAAGAAAGTATTCTCCTTGGAAACATTATTGGCAGAGCCCAGGTCAGGAAGCATAAATAGCTCTATAGTAGCATTCATCAAAGATACACAGTTAGCATGTAGGATTTAGAATATTTTTTTTTTTTTTTTTTGCTTTATTCAGTTCTTTAAAAACCCAAAATGAACTGCACCTCAGTCCAGCAGATGGCGGTAATACACTTTGTTTGTAAACTGCCATAAAACTCAACAGAAGAAGAAGAAGAAGAAGACAACTACTCCGGAGAATTGTGTATAAAACTTAGAAATTAATTGTTACCGACTGTGTTACTGTAATGCTTTATTAAGTGTTATTAATGAAGGGTATTGTGTGCTTGTAAAGCGCAAGAGTAACAGAAACGGTGCTCATCTCTCTCTGAATCTGAATCAGTTCATCATCGAGTACTTGTTTTCTTTTAAAGTGCCTCAGGTCTTTGCCTGAATTTACAAAAAAATGTGAATTGTTTGTCTTGAAGACAAATCTATTTGTAATATTCTCGTAAAGGACGCTCGATCTGTTTAGTTTTGTCTGTTTCTAGAAGTGAACAGGACAGAATCTCACTAAATATTAATCCTGTGATCAGAAAAGAGCAGATTTAATATTTGGTTACAGAGGGTTTATCTCTTAAAGCTTGTGCTCTGAAGGTATCTCTAACACATTTAGCAGAGAAGTGCTTGACATTAAAAAGAGTTATTAAGTGCAGTAAGTTTCAGAAAACAACTCTTTGGTGTCTCGTCTTTCGCATCTCCTCATGTGTGAACATAAAACGCACAGAATCATGTCTCGATGATCTTTCTCATAAACAGTCAGTCATGTTTTAAATGAATGTAAACAGCTGAGAAAGAAATCAAATACTGGATCCGTGCGGTCGGTTTTAAAGAGACATAAATGTGTCACTAATGTTAATCAAACTACAAAACAGCTCTGACAAAGATTCATCTAAATTAATTCATACAGTGAACACAGTGCAGTGTTACTTCACACTTATTCATTTCTCTACCTGAATACTACTGTTTATTTTGTCTACGCTTGTAAATTGTGCATTTCTTTTTTTTAAACTGACTGTTCACTTTAATCCTTTAATCTGTCTGAACTTTCTCAGACTATAGTTTTTGTTGTGGTATATGAAGAAGTACTTAAAGTGTATGGAAAGTTAAGTTATAATGATATAAAATTATTTTTTAACAATGTATCGCATATCGCAATTTTTTTCAATATCGCGCAGCCCTAGTTAATTCATATAAAAATGGTGGTCTTGATTATTTAGATTTTTCTGTCTTAAAATACACTTTTCAAAATGAACTGAATTATTTTTTTGGAAAAAAACCCTTCTTCTGTGTGGAATACAGAGTCTATTACTGTTTTTGACCAACTTAGTGGTCTCTCGTTTTTGTTAATGTGTGATTACAAAATTAAAAACTGTCTGTTAAATTATTTTACAAGCACAGTTTTTCTCCACACCAGTATTATATCTGGAATAATTGTATTATTCTGTATAATCATAAGAGTATATTTATGAAAACCTGGTTTGATAAAGGGATTCCTTTGGTAGGATAGTTGTTGAATTCTCAGGGGTATTTAATGATTTATGATGAATTTCTTTCATATTTTATTTCCCTCTAACCCCAAAAGAATATTCCTCTGTAACTGGAGCTATCTCTTCTAGTATTGTGTCTTTATGTAGAGGTTTTTCAGACTCTAAACACACTTCTTTACTTCACTTTCTGTACCAGAATTTGTTTTCATCTATAAAAAAAAATAATAATAAAGCTATACGTTTTTTTTTTTTTTTTTAAGAAATTGTTTGTAAACCAAGTGATATTTTCTATTGGTCTAAGTTTATTGGAAATATTAATTGGAGGAAAGTTTGGGTATTACCTAATAATAAATATTATCAATCTCTTGATTATACTTGTTAAGTTTCATATTAATCATTGTCAATACAGCAACCAGAAACCTCTTTTTTCTGTAGTTCTTAAGGAATTAGATATCTATAGAAGCACCATTAAGGAGGTAAACAAAAAAGCGGAGGATGTGTTTATTTGGTATATTTAAGTTACTGTGATTTAACAAGGCCTTTCTTTATTTTATTTTAATTTATTTGTTAGTTTTATATACAGGTGCATCTCAATAAATTAGAATGTCGTGGAAAAGTTCATTTATTTTAGTAAGAGAATCTGCCTACTTCAGACTCAAAATGTTTTTTATACACCATACAATATTTTCAAAAAGGTTGGAGGATTGCGTTTCTCCAATTACTCCATTGATAAATAACCTGTGGCATTGTCTAATGTCCATCAACAGGCTCTTAAGGTTTAAAAGTAATGCTATGTACACAACTTTTGCCCACATGGAGTAATCCTGTGGAATAAAGCTTATTTTACAGTTTACCGGAAATCTTTTTATGACAAAGTTGGATAGATAAAGGTATTTATTTTTTATCCGACATTTTAGACCAATCTAAAATGTTATTTCTAATTAAATATAAAGAATATAATTCTGGCATAAAAGCCATTCCCACAGGTCTACTGAAGTCATATGTTGTCATATAATATCTGTCGATCTAAACCTGTGCTTTGTTTAAATGGGGTTGACATTAAAATGATATTCACCCAAAAATGAAAATTTTGTCATTAATCACTTACCCCCATTTAGTTCCAAATCCGTAAAAGCTTAGTTCGTCTTCGGAACACAATTTAAGATATTTTGGATGAAAACCGGGAGGCTTGTGACTGTCCCATAGACTGCCAAAGAAATAATACTGTCATGGTCCATAAAAGATAAGAAAAGCATCGTCAGAATAGTCCATCTGCCATCACTGATTCAACCATAACGTTATGAAGTGATGAGAATACTTTCTGTAGCCGAATAAAACTTTTTTATGACTTTATTCAACAGTTTTTTCTCCTCTGTGTCTCTGGCTGCACCGATGCACTGTTTTCATTCAAATCAAAGCTTAAATACACACAGAAATGAATCCTTGTGTCATGGGACAGAGGAGACAAATTGTTGAATAAAGTCATAAAAAAAAAGTCTTATTCGCTTACAAAAAGTATTCTCATCGCTTCATAACGTTACGGTTGAATCACTGATGGCAGATCAGATATTCTGACAATGCATTTCATACTTTCCTGGACCTCGTCACTGTTATTTATCTTAAATTGTGTTCTGAAGACGAACAAAGCTTTTACGGGTTTGGAAAGAAATGGGGGTAAGTGACTTATGACCAAATTTTCATTTTGGGGTGGGATATCCCTACAACAGTAAAAAGTGTACAAATAAATTTATTAAACAATTATTTTATAAAAGTAGAGACCTAAATTCTAGCGGAAAATTTTTCTGGAACGTTTGCTTCACAGATATTATGTGGAAAAAAGCTTGGTCACTCCCTTCTCGATTTCTTTTGTATTTCTAACAAACTTAGGAATATTTGAAAATCCTTCACAGCATTTATGTTAGTAATTATACTCGTGTCAAAATGTGTATTGATGGAAACTGTTCATTTTGTTCAGATCAGCCAGAAAAATTGGTACATATTTTTTATGAATGTTACAACTAGCATTTTTGGGAAGATTTATCCTTGTATGTCCAAGAGAAAACTGGTTATAGTTGTGATTTGACTTCAAAAGATGTTTTATTTTATTTTGAATCAAAAAGTATATCTGTAAACTTTATGCTGAATCTTATGATTTTATTTGGTAAATTTCATATCCATAAAAGTAAAATAAATTATTCTAATCCTTGTTTTAAGGTTTTTATTGTTAATTTTCATTCATATATGGATTCTATAAAATTTATTAATTATTTATTGAAAAAAAATTAAAGATATAATTGTATGTGCTAAAGATTTTAATTTATTTAAAAAGTGATCTTATATACTTTGTCTTTTGGATTATTGACATTTAGTTGTTTTTTCTTTGTATTCTTGCCAACTTGTATATCTGTATAGATCATTTATTTTTTGTTTATTCATTTTATTTGAATTTCTTGTTTTAATTGTACATGTTTTTATTTTGTTGTAGTTTTTTCTAGTGATGTGTCGTTCGTGAACGAATTGTTATTTTTGAACAAATCTTTTAGGTGAACGAATTGTTCTCGTAATCCATTGACTCATATTTCTGGTTCACTGAAGTTCCTCACTCCACAGCAGCGCGGCGCTATTAGCAGCGCATGCGCAGCTCGGTGAACCGGGTATCTGTGAACTGTTTCATCCTGTCCAAGTATTACTCAACCTCGAGCCAACAGCTTTCGAGTATAACATGTGACGGAGCATGTGATTTGTTGAATGTAGTGAACGAATACGCCCTTCACTGAACGAGTTTCATCAGTCTGAACGAGATCAAGAGATCTTATCGTTCATGAATGAAATTACTGAACTGGTACCCATGTTGTTCGTGAACGAGTTGAATAATTTGGTACATCTCGTTCGTGAATAAAATGAACTGGTACATAGCTTATCTCGTTCGTGAACAAAATGAATGAGAGTAAACCGGGTCAGTCGGCCATTTAGCATGTCAATCTCACAAAATGCAAAGCGCAGTCTTAGGGAGGCTATTGCACATACGCTTGTTTTCATATTTAGCATACAGAACATAACTCCACGTTTAATCCCCGATTTATGAATGTGAATATATAATATACGAACTGTCTGACCAAACAATTAAAATGTTAATTATGCAAGAAAACCTCGTGCTTTGTTCATCTGAACGACTTTAGACTTTATTTATTGAATGCGATTATGCACACATTTTAATAAAGCTAAATCAGTTTTTGTAACAAGTGAATACGTTCGTTGACTTAAGACAACACATAAGACACTCTTTTTCTCCACCTGCTGGCATATTTTGTGTAATATGAAGAAATGGTCACTGAACGAATCAGTGTATGAATCTGAACAAATCATTTTGGTGAACAAACTGAAAATGAACGAATCTCTTTAAAGAATCAAAATTTCCACAACTAGTTTTTTCATTTTAAAAAAAGTTAGTAATGATAACTTTTATAAACCATCTACAAATGTTTCATCAAAGTGTAATCTATTGAATATAATCAACAAATCAGTAAATACCAAATAATCTTATTACAAATAATAACCTTTTATTTTATTTTTTTCTCTCTTCAGGTGATTTAAGTCCATTATCTCTCACTCTGACTGACTCCCTCACCAGTGTGCAGAAACTACTGAACTAGGGAGCTGATTGAGACGCAGACAGAGATTTAGTTTGGACTTATTTTTCTACTGTTAATTATTCTCATCTTAAACAGAAAAACTCAAGTGAGATCCACGTGACACACCATTATAAAGATGGCCTTTATTAAAGAGGAGCATGAAGACATGAAGATTGAAGAAACATTCAGAGTCAAACATGAAGATACTGAGAAACAAACAGGTTGGTTTTCATTCTCAAAGTTGAGCTCACTCATTTGATCTAAAATGTCACAAAAATGTCCAGCTGTACTGAAACATAGTACAGAAGTACTCTGAACAAAATTATTTATTAATTTTAAAAATTAGTTATTAAACCCTCAAATCTACTTCTGAATTAATAACAATGAAAACCCTACATTTCTATCACTTAATTATGCAACAATATCTAACAATCACTTTATTTTATATAATGTGAAATGTGAGTTATTACATGTCTGTAATTGATTTTTTCAACTTATCCTTAAAAGTGCTTTACTAACATTAACATCCCTGAACATAAATAATGTTTAAAGTTAATCCCAGTGTTGGGCAGCAGCTAACTACAAGTAACGTAACTACATTTTTAGCAGCTTATCCATTAGCTCAGCTACTTTTAAAACAATGTATCTTTTCCAGTAATAGACTGAACCTGCAGTAGACTGAAGCAGTACAGTATCTTCTTACAAGGTCATATACTAAACCAGTGCATTACCGTCATCTTTTGGTGCTGTATGTCACTCAGTGTCCGTAGTAAATAGGGATGTAACGATGCCAGCGATGTAGCGAGCTGGTTGAAAACAGATATAAATATGTGATGATTCAAATCAGTTGAGATTAAATGAATCACGATACATTTGTGGGTGGAGTTTATGTAACTATCTCTGAGGTGAACTGACTCTCTTTAAAAAATTATATTATATTATTATATTATATTATATTATATTATATTATATTATATTATATTATATAAATTATATTAATTTAATTATAATTAAATTATAATTAAAAATATTTTCTTTTCATCTCACCTCTGTATAATCCATATTAAAGGGGTAATATGACGTTGCTACAAAGAACATTATTTGGTGTAATAAAATGTTTGTGGTTTGAGGTTCAAAAATCATTATTTTCCACATAATGTAAATTATTGTTGCTCCTTTATGCCCCACCTTTCTGAAACGCGTCGAATTTTACAAAGCTCTTCGTTCTGAATAGCAAGGTGTACACTCATTGGCCAGCTATCCAGTGCGTTGTGATTGGCCAAATTCCTCAAGGATGTGACGTAAATGTTACACCCCTTACCATGCCATGCTAGACAAGACAAAACCAATAAAACCCATTATAAACAAGGCATTTTGTTGCATCCAGTGGGGACATTATTACTGATTATAATGACTTATACTGTCATCAGTGGTAAATTCTTTAAATATGAAAACGTACTTACAGACTGAGTCAGAACGCCAGACTGTCCTTGCAAAGTTGGAATTGCCCCGCTTTATAGAAACAGATACCATATTGTAGGCTACTCTCCCAGGAAACAGTCCTCATCCTCCGTAAAACCTGGAAGGCACAGACGCTTGCCAACATCACACAAGTAGATACATTAAGGCTTGGGATACACCTCTCTGCAAACCCACTCCATTTCACCCTCAGATCTCCTGGGCCCTAGGACATCAGAGAAAGGGAAAGAAAGGAAAAAGACACCACAGACACGTAAATTTTAATAAATTAATGACAAACTTCTAATGTCTTCCGGCGATCAGGCATGTTTAGTAAATAGTTGTTACGGGGAAAACATTTCACAATCGTATAAGGTCCAATAAATCTAGCCTGAAAAGGACTAGTCAAAACGGGTAATAAAGCCAATACTTTGTCACCTACTTGATATTCTCTGGATTTAACCTTGCAGTCAAACAATGTCCGCATCTTCTCTTGAGATTTAACTTATTTTCATTAAACAATAGCTCTAGCTTCATATAGTCGGTAACGAAAGCTATTTACATAATCTAAAACACTCTCTGATGGTTCAGAGGGGTTCCATTTATCTGCCAAGACAGCAATAAGGCCTCTGACAGGGTTTCCAAACACTAATTCATTAGTACTAAACCTGAAGGCCCCAATATACTTCAGACAAAGTTAGTTTTCGTTCTTCGTTTGGGGGCAAAAATCATTTTGAACATTCCGACACTCCCGCACTGCTTATTTTATTATTTAATCCCGCTCCATGTAGAAATTTAGTATTATTTATTTTATTAGTGTTCATTTTGTTAAACTGGATAAACTGATACCTTTTGGTGTCGTGACTTACTTTTGATAAAAACAAAGATTTATTATTTTATGTTCGTTTGGCATTTCATTTGTTGTATACCATTTAAATTTGCTTATTGAAAGAACAACAGCAGCAGTATGGTGTAACATTTATTTGAAACATGTATTTGGTACTTGTTACTTTATATCTTTACTCTTTCCTTTCATTCTTTTCATGGCTTTGGAAAACTTGTCTCGGATGTTTGTCTGTGTCGCCTTTTGCATAACTCCGGATTGTCAACACCAAGTTTCATTGCAATTTCTTTCTAGGAATGAAATGCTTTCTCTCAATCTTTAAAGTCTCTCCGTGAGCGATTGTACAGGTGCAGATATATTTGTGCCAGCTCAGCTATTTGACACGTTCTATTTGACATGTTCTATGGTCGAACCTCCAAAGAATGAGATACGAACCTTTGGAGGGGGGTGGCACGTCAAAGAAGGTGGAGTTTCAGAACACGCTCACCGACTGTGTAACCGGAATAAACTCAAAATGAACTTCGTTTCGACTTTATTTTGTTTGAAATGACATCATATGAATTCATTCTTCGATAATGTTTGAAGTATATTGGGGCCTTGATGCCGTTTAAGAAACACAATTTCGTAACTGGACAAATATCATACAGTTGCTCAAAGATTGACACAACAGAATTTGACACGAAAAAGACCTAAAAATACTGGAACTAGATGTCATTTCACTTGCCAACAATGTGGAAAGGGTTTTGATCAACAAGGAAAACTTCAAGTCCACATGAGAATTGAATCTGAATGTAGCAGAGCGGGAGGAGATTATGATAGCACCCTAGGAATACATAAACCCTAAGGTGATGTATTAATGCTGACTACGCCACCCCTTTAAAATGAGGGGAACTAACCACGTAACAGATTTTAGACACACAGGTTCGTTACCAGGACAAAGAAGGTATTAATGTACACAAATATTTATTAGGTTTACAATAATCAGAACACTTAAGACTAAAAATATAGCTCAATGGAGCTAAACAACTACGACTCAATACAACACACACAAAACAAAATGACTAAAACTTACCCGTGGCCAGGTAGGCTAGCTGTAAAGTGATTATTCTTAAAACCACACACACACACGTGAGGCAAGTGATCACAAGCAGCAATCCAATCTCAGTGCTCCAAACACCAAGGTTCTAGTACAGCCAGACTCCTGACACAGGGCCTAACACACAAAACACCAATTTTATAAAACATGCACAATGCTTAAAAAAAAAAAAACACTTGTCACATAATAGCAACAAAACAAAGCAACAAAACAACAACGCCGTCTTAATCCCGCTCCATGCAGAAAAGGATCGTCCCAACCACCACAAGATGGAGCACTCCCAACAAACATTGTTCATCCTGCTAAGAACAAACTATTAAAATTTACTTAAATCGAATCACTTATTTGGAAAATAAATGAATCATACATACCGACAATTGGTCAGCAAGACAAGTTGTATGGTTGATCACAGAATGAATCTTAGCCGTTTACTCAATGACTTGACTGAACCATATTCAGGTGAATAAACCAGGTGGAGGGTAATGACAGCTACACACCATCGCGAAGTCAAGAACAAGATCCGATTCCAACTACAATAAGTAAATAACATCATTTGATATGCACGAGTTCACGGTCACATTTGCCAAACACCTAAAAACATACCTTTTAGGCGGAAGCCCACATGCCCCAAGGGGCGGAGCTAGCAGTGACACATCCCAGGTGGCCTACTCACAGCCTTTATATTACACATACCTGGTTCTGATTGGGTGTCATTTTAAATGCAGGGGAGGGAACGTACCCAATCTGCCACATGGAGAAAAGCCATACAGTTGCAAACTGTGGAAATAGTTTACCTAAAAAGGGCAACCTTAAAAGGCACATGATAGTTCACACTAGAGAGAAGCCTTTCACCTGCCCTCAATGTGGAAAGAGTTCAACACGTAAAAACACTCTTAATGACCACATGAGGATTCACACAGGAGAGAAACCTTTCTACTGCCAGCAGTGTGGAAAGAATTTCAGTGAAGAAGTTAGCCTAAAAACACACATGAGGATTCATACTGGAGAGAAGCATTAAATTCTCACACACTGTGTGGAAGAACTTAACAAAACTAAACCTTAGCTATCACGTGAACAGTTACATTAGTGAGAAGCTGTTTACATTTGATTAGTGTGGAAAAAACTTCAGAAATAAAGTAACCCTTAATGAGGCTTCACACTGGAGAGAGACCTTTCATGTGTCTTCAGTTTGAAATGTGTATCACAAATCAGAAAGACCATGATCACAGTAAGATCACAATACTTGTTCTATTTCTATCACAATACCTGGGTGCTGAATTGATTTGTATTCTATCCTATATATGGATTCTACAAGTATTAAAATATATTGTGATTTTTGTTTGCTTTTTTAACACTGACCATGGGGAAAAGTAGAATCATACAGACTGTATGTGATGTATAAGATGAGTAATATTAACCAAAACAATGAATCACATCTTTCTGAGTTTTATTTCAGGAGCATCATATAGTATTGTTGTGATTTAGTTCAGTTAGTTTCTTCATTGTGGATTTTAGTTTGTTCAGTTAGTTTCCAGTTTCCTTGTTCTAGTTTTCCTACCAGTCACGTGTTACCATGGATACATTTATTAGCGCACCTGTTTGTATTTAGTTCATCACCTTTGTGTATTTAAGTTGCTCACTTTCTCTCTCTCTCATTGTCTAATATTGGTTGTGTTTATGTTTGCAAATTGGCTCAAGTTTGTTAAACCTTTGGAGTTAATTATAATAAATATTACCTTCATTTGGAAACTTGATTGTTTTTTTCTTCATCTGGGATAAAATGTGACAGAATACCAGACCACACAAATTGTGTAAATATGGACTATTTGGCATCACACCATGGAGGAAAGCCAATTGAGGATTTTGTAGACCACTTCTTGGAATTGTGCCATCAGGTTTTTTGGAATGAGTACACTATGAAGAGGCACTTTTGAAGAGCTTTAAATAATGCTGCTGGGAAACATATATAGAGAGTAAAGGATGGGCTGTAAAGACCAAGGGTACATTTGTCTGTTTTAAAGTGCATTTAGAGTGAAACTCTACACTCCTTTGATTCGGAAACCAGTCTTATCTTGATGTTGTGTCTGTTACCACCTTAACCAGGGGCCTGGTTCTACCCTGCGTGTTTGTTTGGAGGTAGTTCACACCTCTAACACATTGATGGCTTGGTGTGAGGGGTATTGTTCATTGTTTGTTAAATATAACAAATAATTGCATGTCTGATCCATCTAGAAGTGAGACGTTGTAACTTTAATAAACACAGTTTGCGTGTTACAATGGGACTTAAATCCTGACTGATATTGTTAATAAACAGTTTCTCTGCAAAACTGAACATTGTTGAAAGGACTATATTTATGGACTATACCAGAGATGTGAAATTCAGTTCATGGAGGGCCACAGCCCTGCAGAGTAGCTTCAATTCTAATTGAACACACCTCAATCAAGCTCTTCATTACTTGAAAACCAAAGGTAGGTGTGTAGGAGCTTAACTCTGCAGGACTGTGTCCTGAATGAAATACAAGATAAAGATCAGTACAAAAAACATCTTGATTTCATACCTGGACAAAAATCATTTAGTTGCTCACAGACAGCAAAGACTTCCTCACAAAAAAGAGCTCTTAAGGCAAGATCTAGAAGTCATTTCATCTGTCAACAGTGTGGAAAGAGTTTCAGCCATCAAGGAAAACTGAGAGTCCACATGAGGATTCACACTGGAGAGAAGCCTTACAGCTGCAAACAGTGTGGAAAGAGTTTCAGTGAACATGGAAACCTTAAAGTCCACATGAGGATTCACACCGAGGAGAAGCCTTTCACCTGTCCTCAATGTGGAAAGAGTTTTACACATAAAAGCACTTTGAATGCCCACATGACAATTCACACAGGAGAGAAGCCGTTCACATGCAAACTGTGTGGAAATAGTTTCATTGAAAAAGGAAGCCTTAGAAGGCACATGAGGATTCACACCGGCGAGAAGCCTTACACGTGCTCTCAGTGTGGAAAGAGTTTTACTCAACAAGGAAACTTTAACAGGCACAAGAGAATTCACACTGGAGAGAAACCGTTCACCTGCCAACAGTGTGGAAAGCGTTTCATTCAAAAAAGATACCTTAAAAGCCATATGACAATTCACACAGAGCTGTGGGAACGGAGCGAGTCTCAAGGAAGGAGATCCAGAAGGATAAATGGAGGAGTGATGACAGTGCAAGACGAGAGAGGACAGGCCAGGGGTCTCATTTATAAACGTTCCGTACGCACAAAATAGGCACAGAAATTGTGTATAAACTTTAAAAAAAATACACTTGGTGTAAATATGTACGCATATTTCACATTCTAGACATTCTAGACATTCTAGACCATGTGTACACACACTTTTTCCTGGAGTGAGAAAATTAATGAAGTAAGAAATGATTTTAAAATCTGTTTTCATTTCAATATACACATTTACATGAAGTATTCCACTCTCATTAATATAAAACCATGTGTACGCAAAATCTAGCTTTTGTGCATACGTACAATTTTAGGATGAAATGTATGGAGAGTAATATAAATGAGACCCATGGGCTTCATGTTGTGCTTTATTAGGTTTTCTATGCAGCAGTCGTTTCGTGATGGGTTGCTGCTTTACTTACATTTTATTGTTTGTTTGTCTTATAATTAAAGTTGTGTGAATGTTCACCGGTTCCCGTGGCTCTCAGCCCTGCATGCCACATGTACAGGTGCTTCTCAATAAATTAAATAAAAAAGTTCATTTATTTCAGTAATTCAACTCAAATTGTAAAACTCGTGTATTACATAAATTCAGTGCATGCAGACTGAAGTAGTTTAAGTCTTTGGTTCCGTTCATTTTGATGATTTTGGCTCACATTTAACAAAAAACCCACCAATCTCAACAAGTTAGAATACTTCATAAAACCAACAGTAATAAAAATAAATTAGTGAATTGTTGGCCTTCTGGAAAGTAGGTTCATTAACTGTACATGTACTCAATACTTGGTAGGGGCTCCTTTTGCTTTAATTACTGCCTCAATTCGGCGTGGCATGGAGGTGATCAGTTTGTGGCACTGCTGAGGTGGTGTGGAAGCCCAGGTTTCTTTGATAGTGGCCTTCAGCTCATCTGCATTTTTTGGTCTCTTGTTTCTCATTTTCCTCTTGACAATACCCCATAGATTCTCTCTGGGGTTCAGGTCTGGTGAGTTTGCTGACCAGTCAAGCACACCAACACCACGGTCATTTAACCAACTTTTGGTGCTTTTGGCAGTGTGGGCAGGTGCCAAATCCTGCTGGAAAATGAAATCAGCATCTTCAAAAAGCTGGTCAGCAGAAGGAAGCATGAAGTGCTCCAAAATTTCTTGGTAAACGGGTGCAGTGGCTTTGGTTTCCAAAAAAACACAATGGACCAACACCAGCAGATGACATTGCACCCCAAATCATCACAGACTGTGGAAACTTAACACTGGACTTCAAGCAACTTGGGCTATGAGCTTCTCCACCCTTCCTCCAGACTCTAGGACCTTGGTTTCCAAATGAAATACAAAACTTGCTCTCATCTGAAAAGAGGACTTTGGACCACTGGGCAACAGTCCAGTTCTTCTTCTCCTTAGCCCAGGTAAGATGCCTCTGACGTTGTCTGTGGGTCAGGAGTGGCTGTAGACAGCACACCTTGTTTGTTATCTTTATTTTATAAGTGCACAAAGTTTTGTTGTTATTATGTCTGTATACAAAAAAAGTGGACCCTTTACAGATTCGATTGATGTAATGCTCTTATCTGTACGATTAAAACTGAAAGTGTAATTTAAGTTCTTTTCGGGGTCATCAGGAGAAAATGCCTCATAACGCGTACACGCGTTAATTGACTTCAGAGGGTTAAGAATGTTCTGCAGTAGTTGGGCTCACCGGAGTAGCTCTCGGGAACGGGTAGGCGTGGTTCGGGTCGGTAGCTGGGTTCGGTGATAGCCCGGGGAACCGACGGTGCGGGTGGTGCAGCGGTAGTAGTCAACTGTTGGATCTGCTGGGTGAGCTCGGACACCTGTGTGACCAGCGCTTGGACAGCGCGTCTGGTGTTGACGATGTTCTCCTGCTGCTGATCCATGCGGTTGACGCTGTGGTGGATGAATTCGGAGAGTGACGTGGAACTTGCTGCTTCCATGATTGGTCAGAGCGTTCTGTAACGGTAACAAAGGGTGAGGAAGCAAGTCCAAGAGTGAAATACAAATGTTTATTGAAGGCAGAGATACAAATGAGTCCAGGTGGAACAACGGATGGTCGCAGCGATGACAGACGGTGATCCAGGAAGTGGCGGTGAGATGAGGCAGCAGGAGAGCGTGACACAGGCCTGAGATGAGCAGTCCGTGGTGGTGAGTTGGTGCATCCGGTGGTGAAGAGTGGACGGGGTTCCAGGGTCAGACAACAGCGAAGCATAGAACACAGAGAAACAGGAACGAGAAACCAGGCAACCGAGCGGGAGACTTCATACAATGCTCTGACAAACACAAGACGAAAGACAGGGCAATAAGTAGGGATCGGGTAATGAGTAACAGCTGGTGCAGATGAACAATCAACGGAGATGCCCACATGAAACAATCAGTGCTGACGAGCGACACACACAAACTCCACCCACATAATGCAAACCTGAGACCACGGTTTACCAACCGTGACACCACTCCACTGGTACCTGAAACACAAAAACATTCGGGTGAGCATTATGTTTTATATTATTAATTGAAAAAATAATACACACCAGCTTAAAAATCAGAAGATTCAAATCTTAGTGCAAACAACTCACTCTCCAAAATAAACTATTTTCCTTTCAGGAATAATTCTGTATGTTTTGTATGTAAACACAAGAATACTTTTCCAGAACTGTTTCCCAGACTAATTCTACTAAATGTTTTGTAGATAAAATACAGATTTCTTTACCTGCGAGAAGTAAAGAGAGAATAATCAGTCCCGACAGACACTCGTCCATTTTCTCTTTCTGTCAGTCTTCCTCTTCAGTATATCACAACTTTTTCTTAAAACACCCTTCCTGTGGTTGTTCAATCTGATATGATCTACTGAGTGTTTAGTCCTGACCTAAACTGCATTTGACTGACACTATATCAATGCATGATGGACAAGTGTTGAATGACCATCATATTCTGGCTAAAATAGTGAATACTTTGGAAACATGAGAACTCAGTTTGACCACAACAGAGCAGTGATCATCTCTGAAGACACTTTAGACTGATGACAGCTGTGAATGTTCATGTGTCTTGGTTTCATGTTTACCCTTTCAGCTTAGTCTTCATTATGCCCTAGATAGTTTCCTTAGTTATTGATTATGTTCACCTGTCACTCATCAAGTTGCCTTGTTAACCCTGTGTTTATGTACTCCCTATTCTGGTCAGTCCCTTTACAGTTCTCATCTTGAGTGGTGTTAGCATGTTTGTTTCCTTGCAAATACAGGTGCTTCTCAATAAATTAGAATGTCATGGAAAAGTTCATTTCTTTCAGTAATTCAACTCAAATTGTGAAACTTGTGTATTAAACTACTTCAGTCGCGAGATGGCCGCCAGCCCAGCACCACTGCACGAGATGGTCGCCAACCCAGAACCACTGCACAAGATGGCAGCCACAGGTGATCTTCCAGAGTCAGGTCAGGTCGCCGCTGATCTTCCAGAGTCAGGTCAAGTCGCCGCTGATCTTCACAAATCAGGTCAAGTCACTACTGAGCTTCCAGAGTCAGGTCAAGTCGCCGCTGATCTTCACAAATCAGGTCAAGTCACTACTGAGCTTCCAGAGCCTCGTCACATCTCAGCTGATCATCCAGAGCCTCGTCTCATCCTGTCTGTTGCGCCAAGCAATGTTCTCTCAGCCTGTTGTGTTGCTGTCAAGGAGACAGTTACTGCTGTGGAACCTCCAGAGGTGGCGGCAACTGCTGCAAAACCTTCGGAGGTGTCAGTAGTATCCACCCACAAACTCACGGCCTGTCCTGTCACGGCCACGGAGGCCGTCATTAACCTGTTTATGTTCTATGGTCCGCCTCCGTTGCTCGGCCCCCTGGAGTCGGCGGTCATTCCTCCTCAATGGCCCAAGGTGGAGCAGATGGTGGGAAGAGCCATGAAGGCTGTGGCCTGGGTCCAGCTAGACTCCTCTTGCTCCAGGTCCCTCCTGTCTCCTCCCTGGCTCCTCCCTCCATCCCTCCCCCTGTTCCGCCTCCGCTCCACCTCCCGCCTGAACTCTGGTCTACTCTCAGTTAGGAGCATCTGGAGGCCACTCCTTAGGAGGGGGGCTATGTCACGATCATCAGCTGGAGTGCCCATGAACTCCAGTAGAGGGCACTCCAATCAAATCTCACATCTGGTGTCCATTTCCATTCCCAACTCCATTTCCCATAATCCTGTGCTTTGGTCTAATCACCACCAGGTGTTCCCCATTACCACTCCCCTATATAAACTGAGTTTGGACTCTTAATGATTGCAAAGTCTTGTTTAGCCCCGTCTAGCATTTCCGAGTGTTTTCCGTGTTGTTCCTTCCGTGTTTTGATATTGGATTGTTTATACCGACTGTGGTTCTCTGCTGCCTGCCCGACCTCTGCTTGTTTCTGTTGTTGATTTTGGATATCCCTGTACATACCTGACACTGTTCCCCGATCATTGCCTGTTTGACCATTCTGGTAATAAAGTACTGCAGATGGATCCGAACGTCTCTGACTCCACGTTACAGAGTTGGAGCTGCGGCCCTCCAGGAATTGAGTTTGACACCACTGGTCTATAATATTGCGACTAATCTTTTTTTCCTTTTTTCAATTAGTGCAAAGAAATGCAAGTACTGGCAATGCATCAGATGAGGAGATTGAAAAGTTCCTCAAAAGATGGCTGCTGCTCACTTTGGACAGAGATGGGGGAAGAAAAGAGCAGGCCTGAATGCAAACAAATTCTTCCAAAGGTATGTTCCAAATGTTAACATTCACCAGAGTCTCCGATTGTCTGAATAACCATACATATCATTGTTTCTTCCCCTTTTGTCTCTCTTTCTGTCAATCTGTCCCTCTTTTAGCTTACGCTTATTGAAGGAAACTCCTGGAATTTTTTTTTTTCAAATAAATTCTAATATTACTCATATTTTCATTGTCATTTTTATACTTGGAGGGAAAAAGAGAACATATAGATGTTTTGGGGTAATTCATGGGTCGGTGGGGATGCCTTGAAAAGAAATCGTAAGGGCCAAACCCTTTATCTTTGTAAAGGTGAAATATTTAGTTTACATGTATATGTAGGCTTAAGAAGGACACTGTAAAATATATATTTTATTGTAGTTAAAATATGCCATTTTAAGGTAACAATGTTATTTTGTGGAAAATCTAATTATTCAAGGCTCTGGTTTTATATAAAAACTGGAGATTTTTTTTAGCGAACAAAACTAGTACCAGCTAGGTGTCTGCATGATTGTGACCCAGTGTCGGCTCAGTTTTAGTACCCAGTGTTGGACCAGTGTAAGTGTGTAATTCTAAGTATACCCTTTGATTGCCATGATTGTGGCCCAATGCTGGTGATGTTGACTCAGTTTCAGTACCCAGCCTCGGGACAGTACTGGCTAAGTGTTACAATTCTCGTCGGTGTGATTGTGGCCCAATGCCAGCAGTTTTTGCAGCCGGACTCAGGCCAGTGTATTTGGGCTGATACTGGGTCGTCAGTCATCCCATGTCCATGTCAACTCTGGGAACTGCAGCCGGGTCTAGTTATTTCAAGATTCAAGATTTTTATTCATCACATACGTGATTATATAGAGCATATATAACCAGCAGTGAAATGTGAGTCAGGTCCGCTCCATGGACAGTGCAATTATTAAAGAATACAACACAGAGGAAACTATACATAAATATAGGTATGAAAGAATTAAATAAAAGTAAACAATACAAATATAAGAATAAAATATATTTAAAAAGTACACTGTAGAATTAAATATAGAACAGAAAATAAAATGTGCATGAATGTATACTGTTATTCTTAAATATTAAGATACATGGGGATGTGCAAGAGGCAAATGTGCAAACAGGTTGACACTGTCAGTATGTCAGTGTGAGGTAGAGAATGATGAATATCTTACTGATAAAGTGAATATTAAGTGGAGACATGAAGATGTTAAGAGGCTGGTTTTGAGTTTAGGAGCCTGATGGCCTGGCGGAAGAAACTCCTCCTAAGTCTCTCAGTTTTTGCCATCAGACTACGGAAACGCTTACCAGATGGCAGCAAAGTGAAAAGACGGTTACTGGGGTGGTTGAGTCCTTGATGATTTTAACAGCTCTGCTTTTGCAGCGTTTGATGTAGATAAAAGAGGTATAATTATTTGGGACATGGTACGTTTGTTAAGATGTTAGGTTGGATGCCATAAATTAATAAGTATTAATGATGTACATTGCGTTCCAAATGTTCATTGAAATTATGTGTCATTGGTGGAAACAGCACCTGATGAGAAGCTGTATTTGAGTAGTTTCGTATTTTTCTGCATATTGTGACTTTTTCTAAAAAGATGTTATTGTGTTTTATGTTTATTGATATATGAAAATGCAGAAATGTTTGCATCAATGCAAAAAAAGAAAAAAAAAACAATACACAGACTCTGAAGGTGAAGCAGCAGCTCTGAGTCCTGTCTTTACTGACTTTAATATCTTCTCTCACCAGGTGGTGAGGGTGCTGCACTTACCAGATGGCAGCAAAGTGAAAAGATGGTTACCGGGGTGGATGGAGTCCTTGATGATTTTAACAGCTCTGCTTTTGCAGCGTTTGAGGTAGATGTTCTGCAGAGAGGGGAGAGCAGACCCTGAGATGCGCTCAGCTAAGCGCACAACTCTCTGCAGGGCTTTGCGGTCTTGACTGGAGCTGTTCCCATACCACACTGAGATACACTGAGTCAATACACTTTCTATGGCCACTGAATAGAACGTTTTCAGGATTGCTGGTGAGACCCTGAATTTCCTCAGCTGTCTCAGATGGTACAGTCTTTGCCTGGCTTTATTAACCTGTGTTTGAATCTGGGTAGTCCAAGTCAGGTCCTCGGAGATGTTTACACCAAGGTACTTGAAGCTGCTCACCCTCTCCACAGGGGTCCCGCTGATCATAAGAGGAGTATAGGGCCGCTGCTGTCTCTTCCTGAAGTCTACAATCAGCTCTTTAGTTTTACTCAAATTCAGAGAGAGACAATTGTCCTGGCACCATGATGTGAGTTTCTCTACCTCATTCAAGTAGAGCAGCTTTTTTGCATGTCAAACATTGATATGAGTGTTTTGATACCATTCTTTGTTTTATCACAGTTGGAAAGGTTCCAGTTGATGAGGAGCCAGTGATGCCTTATGGCCAAGAGCAAGAAGCCCATGAGCCCATGGTCACACAGACATTATACAACACCCTAAGTGAGAAGCATGAACAACTTAACAATGACTATTGTAACTTAAGGGCAGACTTTTATAGACTCAAAGAGGAGAACACCAAACTGAAAGAGGAACTCCAAAAATCTCGCTTCTCATTTGACACAGTCAAAAGCAACGCTGTACATCTTCTGTTTCTAACTGGACTCACATCAACCATCTTCAGCTGGATAATGGGCAAATTAAACCATACTGTGTCACAGCATGCAGGGAGTCTCAAGATTGAGGACCATTTATTGTTGATACTTATGAAACTCAGACTTGGCCTCAGTAATCGTGATCTTGCCTACCGGTTCAGTGTCTTTGAAAGCACAGTATCAAAAATTTTAAGGTCCTGGCTGCCTGTGATGGCTATTGTTCTAAAATCTCTCATTAAATGGCCTAGTAAAGGTGCAGTTCTCAAAAATATGCCAACAAGTTTCAGAAGACACTTCAAAAGATGTCAATGTATTATTGATTGCACAGAAATATTTGTAGAGCGACCTTCTGACTTGACAGCCAGAGCCCAAACCTGGTCTAACTATAAGCATAATAACACAGTTAAGTACCTGGTGAGGAATCACACCTGCAGGGGCAGTTTCCTTTCTTTCTTCAGGCTGGGGTGGCAGAGTTTCGGACAAACAAATAACACTAGAATCAGGGTTTTTGAATAAATTGGAGCTGGGGGATGAAATTTTAGCGGACAGAGGTTTTTCAATAAAAGATGAACTTGCTGCATATGGGGCTACTTTACGTATTCCAAGTTTTACCAAAGGGAAGAGTCAGTTGCCTGCTAGTGAGGTACATTCTTCAAGAAAGCTCTCTCATGTCCGAATACATGTTGAACGTGTTATAAGTAAATGGAAGAGCTTTAAGGTTTTGCACTCTATAATTCCAATCTCCCAAGTTGACTTGCTTGATGATACGGTGACTGTGTGTGGGGCTCTTACTAATCTTTGTAAATCTGTTGTCCCCAAGAAAAAAAGTGTGTAGTGTTTAAATGATTGTATGTGTGGATTAGTTTAGCAGTTCAGTCTTTGGTCAATGCACCTAAATCTTATCTACAAACTGAATATTGATTTGTGAATATAAAATGAATTAATAAAGAATTAATATCTTTATTCTTCTTCACAAACTGTGCTGTATAAATGTCAATCAAATCAAAATCTGTATATATTTTATTAGGTATTATGAATCTATTATCTAACTGGTTATCAATTGAGCAAAACAGTAGTTTGAAAATAAATTGAAAGTTATTTTATTGAAATTCTGCACTTTATTTTCTTATTTACATATTTATTGTATACTGTATTTACATGTTGCTTACCTTTACATAGATCATTGGTTCACATTTCTTTCATATTATTAGCCACATTTCAAAATATTTAAATTACATTTATTGAACTAAGAGGCACTTATCCAGGAAGTTAGTGCTGTACCAAAATAAATCATGACATAACCAGGAACTGTGTCTGAACATATCAGGAGTAATAAACCTGATCTACACTCATACATGAGCTTATCTACATTCACTGCAATGCCAGTTCTTTGACCTTTTTTTAATTTGCACACAGTTATAATGGAAGAAGTTTTTACACTCCATACAGTCAATCATTTTCCCATACTCAGGCTTTCCACACAGGTTACAAAATCTTTGTGGTTGAAGTGCAGGATCTTGGCTGCGGGTTAAAAGCTCTGGCAAAATGCAAGACAAGAAACATTCTTTCACCATAGGCAAGGTTTGTTGTAAGAGATGTTCATCTCTTTGGATTCTATTAATAATCAGCTCCTTAGTTGTCCACACAACAAAATCACAATATTTGACATTACAGGCATACATGTGGAGCTGAACCTGGTGGTAGTAGTGGTGTGTTATCTTTAGCTGCAATCTTTGGTCAAGACAGAAGTCTTCAGTCAGATGGCCTTCCCTGAATCGATAGGGGCACTTGATCTCCAGAACACCGTCCCCGCAACAAGAACACGATACTGTTCCGTCAGGTGATGTGCCAAGATGGGGTTCATCTGGTCGTACCACAAAACCACTAAGGCCAACTTTCACATTTTCATGACTCTTACACATCTCGTTTGTGTAAAACTGGCGAGCAATATTCTCATTCTCTCTTCCCCACACCACTGCTGGAACTTGAATGTTTTTGTCATTATAGCCCATGATTTTATTCAAAGTTGTCCTATCAACATGATTACTTTTAGATGCATTGTAAAATGTAGTGCTGGTGATTCTTCCTGCTCTGTGGGTATGCCAGGATTGTGATGCTGATTGTTGTGTTGTAATGGCTGCCAGTCTCTTACATTGTTCAGTGTGGATGTTTCTTTTGATGTTGTGAAAGGCTTCCTCACATCTTTCTCTTATGTCTGGTGGTATCTGCTGCTTGAGGGTGGGGTCGTACAAGGCAGTTAGTGGATCTGGTAGCTCTGGGGGATCCTCCTCCAGCTCACACTGAGATGCTGTGTCTGTGTCACTATTTTCAATACTGGTAAGAACAGCAGCATCAGCAGCAATCGACCGGAGTTCCAGGATATCCTCATCTGTGAGTTCTGGAAGGATACAAGAAAAATATTTTAGACAAATGACAAATAAATACCTTATGACTATGTAGTACCATAACACATACACTAGATAAAATAATTGTTATAACACATAATTACAGATTTCACTTTCACTTATTACAATGGTACATGCCTTTAACACTGCAATTTATCCTTTTGACCTTTGGTGGAACTCCTGTCAACTTGCTTTTGGCCCTCTGAAAGTTGATTTCCCTAACTCTTGCTGGTTTGACCTCACGCTTTGTTTTTTTCCAGAGACATTCTCCTGATGTGCATGCTGGCTGCTCAGTTCTTCCCATCCTAACATACAGCTCTACCTTAAATAGCACTGCTGCTGCATGACTGCAACACGACCCTAGTCTTCAATGTAACATTGTGAATGTCAGACATTAGAATTTCAATGAAATCTTACCCTCAAGAGTAATACATTCATGACTTCAAAACATATTAATTAGGATTGTGGTTGCAGCAAACTATAAATTGTTGTCTATTTACTGTTAGGTTAAAACTTACCCAGACATGCAAGTGCAGTTCGCCATTAAAATTGTACTGTTGTCCCGATTTACGATCACCCAGGTGTGGTACATGTCACCCTTCTTGCTTTGCCTCTGGCTAGGCAACACCTCTGACCGCACCACACAAAGATCTGCACGTAAATTGTTGTATTGTAATGTCTGAACGGCCCCATTTACACTGCATGGTTCAAGTGACCCAATTCCGATTTTTTCCTCTCATGTGGCACAGATCGGATATGACCGGTGAACGTGTAAGCAGGAAAAAACCGCATGGATTCCGATTTTCTCAGATCGGATTCAGGCCTCATTCATATGTGGTAATAAATCGGATATGAATCGGATACGTACATTTGCGTGTGCCATGTAAGCAGACAAATCGGATATTCCCAGTAAATGCGAGTCGTACGTCATTAAAAAAGTGACGTCAACTCAGGTGGACACCACCAACTGAGATCACATGACTTATTATAGGCGTGATAGAGGACGAAGGATACACACAGTGGAGCAATGCGGAGGTTTCATGTCTTTTAAGTCTTTGGGGCGAAGAGACAGTGCAGGCAAAAATGCAGGGTTGTTACAGAAATAAATAAGTTTGAAGACATTTCACGAGATATGGGGAGGCACGGTTTAAGCGCTTTTTTCTCCGCCGTACGAGACCAATGTTTTGCTGATTTTTTTTTTGTTGACTTTTCAATATATTATGGAAAGCAAAACACTGTTTAATTTTATTTGCATCTGCATCCATTGTATTTCGTGCTGTTTTACTTCCTTTTCCGAGTCAGAACGTCTACGTTTGGTAGTTTCAGCAGTGTATAGTGTAAATGCAGAAATCGGATACGGGTCACTTTTAAAAGATGATGTAAGCGGGTCGTCAAAAAAATCGGATATAGTCAGAAAATCGGATTTGGGCATCAAGACCTGCAGTGTAAATGCAGCCAACGTGACCATTAACAACATAGTTGTAGGCATCCAGGGATTTATATGCCCGTAGCTTTTCTCGGCTGTAAACACTTGGTGACTCGATGAGGTAAGTGTAGATGTCCGGCCACTCCACCCTCGGCAGCCCCGTCAAGTCGTCATGCCACTCCCGTGGCCGTATGGCATACGGGTCAGGCACCCTGCTTCCATCCGCGAGAGTTAATTTACAAAAATAGCTGTCACGGTCCCGCAGCGTCAGTGACTGTACATATTCGGACAGTTCCGAACCTTCTTCTGCATCCATATTTAATAAATCCCTCCTCCTAAAACGTGCTAGTTTACGCTTGTCAACATTGCGCCCGCGCCTCTTTTTGCCTCCAGCTAAGCCCCGCCCACCCGAAGACGTTGCAATGTTTACAAACTTTTAAGGGGTCTATATGATTCCCCTCAAATATTTCACTTGTCATGCTGTCAGTCTTTCACTTTGCTGTTGGATGATTTTGTTGGAATTCAGCAGACACTCAAGTATCTAGAAATGCTGATTAAATGAAAGTTTGGAGTGTTTGTATATTTTATAAAACGTTTCTTTTAGTTCACTGTTGCTCTGACATTCCTTGCTTGACAGCTATCAGGATAGGCTGTGTTTAGCAGTCCCAGACCTGTACACAGGATTCTTATCACATACGTGTCAAGTGAACTAAATAGACTTTTTCTTGCAGTTTTCTGAGCAGCTCCATGTTAGAAACAGTGGCTAATTGATATTTCTTTTAATAATCCAGTATGGCAGCAGAATATGTTCTTAACATTGCCACCTATGTGTTTCAACTTTAAGTCCTAGGAGGAACTCTTCTGAGGGAGAAAAAGACCACTTGATTCCTTCTTCTTCACCTTTCCTTGTGTAGAGTGACTTATTTGTTGTTGCTGGCCAGATGAAGGGTCATTCTTCCTGCATGGTGGGCCATGTCTGGCTGGACTGAGCCTAGCTATCATTCATGTACTCAAGCCATAACAGATATAAAGGATTGTGTTGACCTTGATATTCGTGAGTCAATCAAGTTAGTCACATAGTCCTGCTTGACTCCAGCAGGGAAAGCTAATGTTACTGAAAATCTTTCTAAACACTCAAGTACATTGAAAGATGCCATTTAAAATGTTCTTTGAATGAGAATATTTATAACATACCAAAATGCTCATTTTATTTGTATCAAGGTCCAATACTTGTGTGTAAAACATTTTTAAGAATGCATTCACTATCATTTTCAATATCAAATGGATGGTAGAGAGTAATTATCATCTGAAGAAAAGAAAGCCATCGATGAGCTTGCTCTCTCCTGGAGTAACAGCGGAGAACAGGAGATGGCTCCTTGACAAACTGCTCCTCCATGCTCTAAGTATTTTCTACTAAACTATTGGGTTGGGGTTATGAGGGATACACAGAAAGATATTGTTTGTAAAAGATTGTATAACTGATTGCTTTTATGAGTTAGGTTTTATTGTAAATATTTTGCAGGTTCTTACAAGAACCTCCAGACAGGTTAAGCACTTAAAAGAGTTAAAAGAGACACTGATCTGACCTTTACTAACAGAGAGAGAAGACACAATTCCCCTTGTGTTTCCACGAGCGTCTGATATACAGTACACACCACAGGGAAATGCACTACATCAATATATGCTGTTGATTTGATTAGATTCCATTCAATATCTTTTACTTTTTAATATTGTTAGATTTGCAGACATGGATTGTATTTAATATAAATAATAATAATAACTGAAACACTCCTATTTAGCTAAATCACTGAAATAAACAATTACATTAACAGTAGACTCACACACTGATGTTTAATTACTTTACATTTTTAACAGTGTAACAAGAAATCATAAATATGCACTGAATGTAAATTACTGTAAAGAAAAACATGTGCAACAGTGAAATTCATTAACAGTTTAAAACATCTTTGTTTACACATGCTTTAAATCCTTCAATCAATCAATCACCAGAATAAACTCATTAGCCTTCTACATCTAAAATATTCTGTCAGGGGGTCGAGGACTTGTGTTGGAAACACTGCTCTATAGTGATGTTGTAATATGGGATATTTCTTGTATGTATAAACAGGTTTATTGTACTTGATTTTCTCTTGTCTGTTTGTCAAAGCATCTGCTATATGATTACTATAATATTATTTAATCAGATGGTTCTGGACAAGATAAACTGGCCTACACAGGATGAAGATGAAGACAGTGATGTATCTTTGGAAGATAAGTGTACGATCACAGGATTCTTACACACATTTATTGAGAATGGTAAGTTTGTGTTTTATTATTTCCTTACTATAAAGCTCTATTAAGACAACAAGACTGGGTGTAGGTAAAAAGACCAGGTGACTAACTATAGATTCTCAGCTACAGTAAATGAAAATTATGAGACAAAATTATTAGTGAACGTTTTGTAGGGGTTAAAGCAACAACAACAAAAATCTTTTGACTGAAAAATATTCAACCGAACCCCATTCCATACCCATACCCATCACACACCCAGTTTAAGAGCAGATTTTTCTTCTTGTAATTAGTGTTTCCGAGGATTTTTTCCAGCTGTGGTGGCAGGACTATTTCTCATGGACCACGCGTCCTCCCCACCCAAGAATCACCTGCACTCAGAGTTTTATTCATTTTAACAACAGAAAAAAATACTAGTAAATAGTAAATATTAAAATAAGAACAAGTAAATTAATGACAAACAATAGCACACACACACACAAAAAAAACAAAACAATAACAAGCAATGTTTTGAGTCAGGTCTAACTCTAATCTGTTCGACTGTAAAATAACACTGGATAGTCTGCACTGTATGATGAAAGACAGCAGAAGGTTTATTTAGGCAGATACTGTTACACAGGGCTCTGTGCTTACTTTTCTTTTTAGGAGCGCTTGTCCTCCTAATTAAAAAAGAATTAGGAGCTCCTTGTGATCTATAATCAAAAATTCTGAACACAAAATTAGCCTTCCTAATAAGAGGGGACATGTGACTCCTTAAAGTGTCTTACAGGGGTATTTTCTTTTTACCTTTACAATGGCATCATTTTCATCTTGTCAAATTCAAAAAAAATTATCTTTATAAGTTTTTAAAATGTCTGTTTAAAACAATATAGTAAGAAGTAGCATAAGACAGATAAGTTACCAATCATATGAAATTAGTATTAATAAAACATTTATTTTTATGACAGAGGGTGCAGAGAAGAACACAAAAGTGGCTTGTAGGTAGACTCAAGACTCAAAAGCAACTGAAAATGATACGTTCTGTCATCACCAGTGTTAGAGCCCTGCACGGGCCTCAGATTCCCGTCAGAGTTACTGACCCATTTAACAGCCCACACACAGGAGTGAACACACACACACACACAGATGGAGAAGTGAACACACACACACAGTAGTGAACACACACAGACGGAAAAGTGGTAAAGTGGGAGCAGCTGGGGGTCCGGTGCTCAAGTGCACCTCAGTCGTGGTTTTGAAGGTCATTGACTCTCCTCACCTACAACTCAAACTCATAATGAGACTCGAACCCATGACTTTAGGATTACAAGCCTGACATTCTAACCATTAGGACACGACTGCAACTGCTCAAATAAAAGAACATTGATTTTTGAGTGTGCTTCTGTTATTCATGAAAGTGATGTTTTGTAAATCAATTTCCAATAATTAAAATCTAAGATCTTAACAGGTAACTAACTTGTTTATATTATAATTTTACACAAATTATATGCTGCCAATCTTAATAAAGTTAATCTGGGGAAATATTAAACACATTTCATTAATGTTTAGAAGAAATCATTTTAACCATTTTAATAAAAGATTTGATTATTCAGACGGTCAAAATCCACCATCAGTGTAATCCTTTACAGTCTCAGTACTTTAATGAAATTCACTTTAACCAAATAGAGCTGGACTTTGATTTATTGCCTTTATGTAAATGATCAAATCTTCCTGCAACCACAAATGTAATTTTGTTCTATAAAATCTCCATAAGTTCTTTCCAGTCCTGTAATTTGGAGATCAAGATCAGTTTTGGTCTTTTGTCAGCTCTGCAGTTCATTCAATTCATTTCACGAACAGGACTTTTATTTTGCTGTGGCGGTGTGACGTTATAAGGCTGCGCGCGCTCCCGCGTCTGTGATTCGGCTGCAGAAAGGTGTGTGATTTTAACCATTTAATGTGTTTAAATCGATACAACTACTCCGGAGAATTGTATATAAAACTTAGTAATGAATTGTTACCGACTGTGTTACTGTAATACTTTATTAAGTGTTATTAATGAAGGGTATTCTGTAAAGCGCAAGAGTAACAGAAACGCTGCGTCTCATCTCTCTCTGAATCTGAATCAGTTCATCATCGAGGATTTGTTTTCTTTTAAAGTGCCTCTGGTCATTGCTTGAATTTACAAAAAAAAGTTAATTGTTTGCCGTGAAGACAAATCCATTTGTAATATCCTCTTAAAGGATGCTCGATGTGTTTAGTTTTGTCTGTTTCTAGAAGTGAACAGGACAGAATCAGCGCGGTAAAGTTAGTTTTAGGTTTGATATTCGCTGGATATTCGCCTAGGCTTGCTTTAGGGACCGTCTGCAAATATACCTCTCAGTACAGAACGAAGTCCAAAAATTAATACAAATTATGTTTCCAACATCACAGTAAATGTCTTGTGGGCAAACTGACACAAAATATTTAGCCAATATGTCCCTACTAACAATATCTCCCTTACTGTATGTACAGTACAAACAAATTATTTTCTTTAAAAATTTACTATCATTCACCAAAAGTTTTTTTTTTTTGTTTTTATGTTAATGTTCCAAAGGTTGTAGGACATTTGTAGTTACAAGACTGACTTACTACAGATGAAATTTTGCCAATATCTCCTTTACTGTATGTACAGTAAATAATTATTCTTATAAAACAATTACTGTAAATCACCAAAAGGATTTTTTCATGTTCCAATGGTTGTAGTAAATTTGTATTTACAAGACTGAAATACTACAGGTGAATTTTTGCCAATATCTCCCTTACTGTACGTACAGTACATAATAATTCTTTAAAAACAATTACTGTAAATCACAAAAAGGGTTTTCTCATGTTCCAAAGGTTGTAGTAAGTTTTTAGTTACAAGACTGACTTACTACAGGTGAAATTTTGCCATTATCTCCCTTACTGTACGTACAGTACACACTTATTCTTAAAAAAACAATTACTTTAAATCACCAAAATGTTTTTTTCCTGTTCCAAAGGTTGTAGTACGTTTGTAGTTATAAGACTTACTTACTACAGGTGAAATTTTGACAATATCTCCCTTACTGTGTGTACAGTATATAATAATTCTTTAAAAACAATTACTGTAAATCACCAAAAGGGTTTTTTCATGTTCCAAAGGTTGTAGTAAGTTTGTATTTACAAGACTGACTTACTACAGGTGAATTTTTGCCAATATCTCCCTTACTGTACGTACAGTACATAATAATTCTTTAAAAAAATGCTGTAAATCACCAAAAGTTTTTTTTTTAATGTTTCAAAGGTTGTAGTACACTTGTAGTTACAAGACTGACTTACTACAGGTGAATTTTTGGCAATATCTCCCTTACTGTACGTACAGTACACTCTTATTCTTAAAAAACAATTACTGTAAATCACCAAAATTGTTTTTTTCCTGTTCCAAAGGTTGTAGTATGTTTGTAGTTACAAGACTTACTTACTACAGGTGAAATTTTGCCATTATCTCCCTTACTGTATGTACAGTATATAATAATTATTTTAAAACAATTACTGTAAATCACCAAAAGGGTTTTTTCATGTTCCAAAGGTTGTAGTAAGTTTGTTTTTTCAAGACTGACTTACTACAGGTGAAATTTTGCCATTATCTCCCTTATTGTACGTACAGTACACACTCATTATTAAAAAAACAATTACTGTAAATCACCAAAATTGTTTTTTCCTGTTCCAAATGTTGTAGTAAGTTTGTTTTTTCAAGACTGACTTACTACAGGTGAAATTTTGCCATTATCTCCCTTACTGTATGTACAGTATATAATAATTATGTAAAAACAATTACTGTAAATCACCAAAAGGGTTTTTTCATGTTCCAAAGGTTGTAGTAAGTTTGTAGTTACAAGACTTACTTACTACAGGTGAAATTTTGCCATTATCTCCCTTACTGTACGTACAGTGTACACTCATTCATAAAAAAACAATTACTGTAAATCACCAAAAGGGTTTTTTCATGTTCCAATGGTTTTAGTAAATTTGTATTTACAAGACTGAAATACTACAGGTGAATTTTTGCCAATATCTCCCTTACTGTACGTACAGTATATAATAATTCTTTAAAAACAATTACTGTAAATCACCAAAAGGGTTTTCTCATGTTCCAAAGGTTGTAGTAAGTTTGTAGTTACAAGACTTACTTACTACAGGTGAAATTTTGCCATTATCTCCTTTACTGTAAGTACAGTACACACTCATTCTTAAAAAAACAATTACTGTAAATCACCAAAATTGTTTTTTCCTGTTCCAAAGGTTGTAGTACGTTTGTAGTTACAAGACTTACTTACTACAGGTGAAATTTTGCCATTATCTCCCTTACTGTATGTACAGTATGTAATAATTATTTAAAAACAATTACTGTAAATCACCAAAAGGGTTTTTTCATGTTCCAAAGGTTGTAGTAAGTTTGTTTTTTCAAGACTGACTTACTACAGGTGAAATTTTGCCATTGTCTCCCTTACTGTACGTACAGTACACACTCATTCTTAAAAAACAATTACTGTAAATCACCAAAATGGTTTTTTCCTGTTGCAAAGGTTGTAGTACGTTTGTAGTTACAAGACTTACTTACTACAGGTGAAATTTTGCCATTATCTCCCTTACTGTACGTACAGTGTACACTCATTCATAAAAAAACAATTACTGTAAATCACCAAAAGGGTTTTTTCATGTTCCAATGGTTTTAGTAAATTTGTATTTACAAGACTGAAATACTACAGGTGAATTTTTGCCAATATCTCCCTTACTGTACGTACAGTATATAATAATTCTTTAAAAACAATTACTGTAAATCACCAAAATTGTTTTTTTCCTGTTCCAAAGGTTGTAGTATGTTTGTAGTTACAAGACTTACTTACTACAGGTGAAATTTTGCCATTATCTCCCTTACTGTATGTACAGTATATAATAATTATTTTAAAACAATTACTGTAAATCACCAAAAGGGTTTTTTCATGTTCCAAAGGTTGTAGTAAGTTTGCAGTTACAAGACTTACTTACTACAGGTGAAATTTTGCCATTATCTCCCTTACTGTATGTACAGTGCACACTTATTCTTAAAAAAAACAATTACTGTAAATCACCAAAATGGGTTTTTCCTGTTCCAATGGTTGTAGTACGTTTGTAGTTACAAGACTTACTTATTACAGGTGAAATTTGGCTAATATCTCCCTTACTGTATGTACAGTATATAATAATTCTTTAAACAATTACTGTAAATCACCAAAAGGCTTTTTTTTCATGTTCCAAAGGTTGTAGTAAGGTTGTAGTTACAAGACTTACTTACTACAGGTGAAATTTTGCCATTACCTCCCTTACTGTACATACAGTACACACTCATTCTTAAAAAAACAATTACTGTAAATCACCAAAATGTTTTTTTCCAGTTCCAAAGGTTGTAGTACCTTTGTAGTTAAAAGACTTACTTACTACAGGTGAAATGTTGCCAATATCTCCCTTACTGTATGTACAGTATATAATAATTCTTTAAAAACAATTACTGTAAATCACCAAAAGGGTTTTTTCATGTTCCAAAGGTTGTAGTAAGTTTGTTTTTTCAAGACTGACTTACTACAGGTGAAATTTTGCTAATATCTCCCTTACTGTATGTACAGTATATAATAATTCTTTAAAAACAATTACTGTAAATCACCAAAAGGGTTTTTTCATGTTCCAAAGGTTGTAGTAAGTTTGTATTTACAAGACTGACTTACTACAGGTGAATTTTTGCCAATATCTCCCTTACTGTACGTACAGTACATAATAATTCTTTTTTAAAAATACTGTAAATTACCAAAAGGGTTTTTTCATGTTACAAAGGTTGTAGTACACTTGTAGTTACAAGACTGACTTGCTACAGGTGAGATTTTGCCATTATCACACTTACTCTATATACTGTATACTGGTCACTACTGAATATTTTTTTGGTAAATACATTAGCCACGAGTAGGTATTGGAACTGCTGTTGTTTCTACAACATATTTTCTTAATTGATACATAATACAAAAACAATACACAAAAGATTATTTTTTTATTCAAAAATTAAATCACATTCTCACCGTTATAACAACCTTTTCAAATCTTAAAGTGCAAAATGACACATACTTTTTCACAAAGTTTAAGTTACCTTTCAAATGTCCATATTGTAACACATTACCAATATTTAAGTGGACTTTTTTTTAAACTAGACACACATTGTGCAATACCACTGGGCATCCTTTCCAAGTATATTGTCCTGAGACAGTCCAAGGCAGCATGCATGGAACCATCGTTGGCACTGTTCACACTGTATCTTCAAAAGTAAACAGAAATGTACCATTAAAAAGTAAACACATGCACAGTTGATTGTACATGTTTAGTACATGTTTAATCAAATTTTAGTTCAATATACATACCCAAAGAGTGTTGGATTTTGCCTCCTTACATCCACAGTACGAACAGTACTCCTCCTTGGATTCTACAGCAGATTTTATTTATTTATTTATTTAATAAATAATGCATGTTGCATGCATGTATGTATGCATGCATGTTGAACAATAATTTGTATAATGTACTAAACTGTTATTTAGCCCTCTTATTTTTACACTAATACAATTCAATAAGTTGCTTGAAATGTTACTATATATATATATATATATATATATATATATATATATATATATATATATATATATATATATATATATATATTTTTTTTTTTTTTTTTTTTTTTTTTAATTTTAATTTACTTTAATTTAAATATTTCAATTACTGGATGCTTGGTACATTACCTGATCCATTAAGAATATCGTGTGCCATCTGTTGTCTCACTTCCTTGATACTATTTTCATTTGGATCAATGTTGAAAGCATGTGGAATTGATGGAAATCACCTCTCTTGCCATCTTAAAAGAAGTAAATGTTAAATGAAAAATGGTTAACTTTGGCGTACCAGGTTAAATATACCTTGCAACTTATCTGGGAGAAAAGTTTCAAATTGTCTGTAGTCAAATAAAAAATGTATATTTCATCATAAAAATGTTGTAAGTATAAATAATGAATAATTTGTATTGACTTCATAAATGCATTTAAACAAACAATAAAAATCACCTGTGCAACAAACACCCCACAACTTGTTGCATCTTGTTGCACTGTGTGGTCAATGGTGCTTGGTTTCCATTTGATTTTCAACCAGTCCCTTTTGCTATGTAGATTGAACCTTGTCTTGAAATATTGTCTAAAAGGAAAGGAAAAAATTAAAGGAAAAATTAAAAAAGAAATGTGGAAACATGACGTTCCTCTTCAGGAACTCGAGCGCTTTGAGGAAATGCCTTTGGCAAGATCAACTCTGAATATCGTGTGCAATCTGTCCAATGGAAGGGTGTGACATTACGGGCGGGGTGACGTAGCGACCAGGAAGCTAATAAAGGCACGTGCCACGCAGCTGACTTCAGCTTCGCGTTGTAGCAGAAATGACTCAAACCAGACAAATTAAAGAGTCTATCAGGGCTGTGGCAGAAACACGAGCTGAATTCCTCAGTAAGGCAACAGGAAGTCATAAAACATTCTGTGTCACAAGTCCCAAGCAAGATAACCAACCAACCAATGCTTTCACAGAACAGCTTTCAACATTAACACCACTAGAACAATTATTTACAATTTCAATTCGAAGAAGAGAAATTTGGTGTCAAATTTGTTGTTCGTAATGGAAATGCAGCACTGGACATCACATGTAAACCCATGAGAGTTAAACACTTCCATTGACTTCCCCCCCACCTTGCAGAACCAGACTGAAATTCCTAAGGGGGGGAGGGGGCTTTGAACCTCTGGTCTTCACAGAAGTTTTTGTCAAGAGAATGACAAAGAAACTGTCTTTTGTACATATATATGGACCAGAATGAACTCAAAAAGACTTATAAATGAATCAGTCCATCGCTTCACTCCATATTCATTAATGTGTAACCCACACATTTGCCTATCATGTTATAATCACTTATTGTGTATGTCTTTTAATAACTATGGGATAGCTTAAGGATACATAGTCATGTCTAGTATCTATGTAATCGAATCTGCTTGCTTGAAATAGTCCAGACAATCATTTATTTGTCACATGTATCATATTCTGGTTATAGGAATCATGTCCAAAATTATACCCTGCAAGAGCGGGAAAATTCGGACCACATGCTTGGTAAGATAAACATATGATTTATGATGCCCTGGAGCCAAGACAATATCTGATTGGTCAAGACAACATTTGAGGTGTGGCCAACAGGCCAGTTTAAATACTCAGGACACCATAAAATCTTGCTTTTAGATGTTAGCCTTGCTTCTGCTACTAGTCATGCCTGCTTTTAGTCTCTAGCTATGCTTCTGCTTTTAGTCATGTCTGCTTTTAGTTCTAGCCTTGCTTTGCTATCAGTCATGCCAGCTTTTAGCTTTGCTTCTTAGCTTTAGCTTTTAGCCATGCTGTTTGCCATCACTGTTCTTTGAGCACGGTTCCAGCGTGTTTCAGTCTGCACGCCTGCTAGTACTTAGCCACGATGAGAAGAAACACAACTTAGTCTCATCAAACTTTACTTCTTTTCTTTTCCATTTGAGAGTTTCGTGTTCTGAGTTAAGTTTTGTAACGTCGAGTTTCAACTTCAACCCGCACACAACTCCGTCTTCAGCCAACGCCCAACCAGGGCTTCCCAAGATGTCACTTCAGCGACTACTGAACTTCCAGCCAATCAGCGACATCGGACAACAAAGGGGACTCCCTTTTCACAGGAGACACAATTAACCTCCAGACTGTGACCTTTACTGGTGTATCTAATATAATTTTAACCTCATTGAGGAGCTAAATGCGAGGGCTAATTACGTGATTGATGTTTGTTCATGTCTATGCAATTTAACGTATTGCTGTAAACCTGGGATTCCATATTTCTATTCTCTTAAACTCATCTTTCCCTAACTTTCGATCTTCCTGCAACTTGTGTGAATGTGTGCGTACGTGCGTTTATGTGTTAGATTAGTTTATATGTCTTAGATTTATCTAATAAAGCCTTATTCATATTCAAAAGAGAAGTATCTTGTGTTTTGTGCTTACAAGTTAATGTCTTAAACTGCCGATCTTGTTACTGTGCTAATTGATTGTGTTTTCACTATACTTCGGATATTAATATCCAGCGCAGATTTGATGTTAAACGGCTCGTCCAACGTGATACCTTTTGGCCTCCTGCACATGAGACCCCTGCAGTAGTGGCTCAAGACCAAGGGATTTTCCCCCGAGGGGGAATCCATTACGAACTATCAAGGTCACGCGGCGATGCCTTAGTGCCTTAGACATATGGAAGAGACCTTGGTTCTTGAATCAGGGCCTGGTGCTGGGAGCTCTTGGTCACTGTGTAACGCTAGCAACAGATGCGTCCCTCATCAGTTGGGGTGCGGTCATGAGTGGCCACCCTGCCTGCAGTCTGTAGAGTGGTCGCCATCTGACATGGCACATCAATTGTCTAGAAATGCTAGCGATGTATCGAGCATTGAGATATTTCCTCCCAGACCTGAGAGGCCGTCATGTGTTGGTGCGCACCGACAACACATCGGTGGTCTCTTATATCAATCACCAGGGAGGTCTTCCTTATACAAGCTGGTATACCCGATCCTCCTGTGGTCCCAGGGCAAACTCCTCTTGTTAAGAACAGTATATATTCCTGGGAGATTGAATGTGGGAGCAGACATGCTGTCAAGACAGGGGCCGAGGCCCGGGGGAATGGATGCTTCACCCCGAGGTGGTGGAGCAGCTAGGCAGATATTTGGCAAAGCTCAGGTGGACCTCTTCGCGACGCAAGAGACATCGCAATGTCCCCTCTGGTTCTCTCTAGTTCACCCAGCTCCACTGGGACTAGATGCCATGACACAGACCTGGCCGAGGCTTTGTCTGTACACCTTTCCCCCCATCGTGCAGAGACCACCAGCTTGACTCTGTTAACTGCCCAGTTGCTACAGTTCTTGAGTTTCTCCAGTCTAGGCTCTCTGCAGGGTTAACTCACTCCACCGTAAAGGTGTACGTGGCGGCCATAGCTACTTACCATGTCCCTTTCAACGGTCAGTCAGTGGGTAGACACCCCCTAGTTACACGTTTCCTCCGCTGTGCGCAGAGGCTGAGACCTCCAGTACGGTCCCGTGTTCCCCCCTGGGACCTGGGTTGTGGTGTTAGAGGCTCTTTGTAAAGCTCCATTTTCATTTTCATTGGAGATTCATGACATCTCAGATAGACATCTGACCCTTTAGACTAAAGCATTATTATACCCTTGAGCGGGTTATGTTCCTAAAGTTCCCTCTGTTACGCCACAACCTGTCGTACTGCAGGCCTTCTGTCCTCCTCCCTTTCGGGAGCCAGACCAGGAGAAGCTAAACTGTATGTGTCAAGTTCGAGAGCTGGACGCATATGTCCACAGAGCTGCCCTATGGAGAAAATCTGACCAGTTGCTTGTTTGCTACGGTCCTCCTAAAAAGGGTTTTTGCTTCTCTACTCGAAGCTGAAGTCAGCTGTGTGGCACGTGCCTTTAAAGCGTCCTGGTCGCTACGTCACCCCGCCCGTGATGTCAAACCCTTCCATTGGACAGATTGCACATGATATTCAGAGTTGATCTTGCCAGGCGTTTTTGTCTCATTTATCTTACTGAAAACGTCTGGCGGCTAGTTTTGAGTCTTTCATGTCATTTGAGACATCAGCTGGGTCAACAACAAATATCTTCTCTGACGTGGCATGAAGGAACTACAGATTCATTTCCCAGGTTGGTCCCATAACAGAAAATTAGAAGGAAAAATATGTTAATGTATTATTATTTTTTGTAATGTAACCACAGTCAATCCTAAATGAAACAATTTTCACCTGTTCTCTACAGTGTTATTGTTAGCATTGAATTAACAGTACTAAAACTAAGGAATGACAAAAATTTTCAACTTACAACTGGTTTTACTTACCACAAACTTCCAGTGATTGCCATTTACAATTACAAATCCCACTGCACCATCATAATTTTCAAAGTTTTCCTGTAAAGCATTTTAAACATTTACAATGAATAAAATAAAAGCAGTTATACATTTGCAGATTAACAGGCTGTTGGAAAACCCTTTTGGTGATTTAAAGTAATTGTTTTTAAAGAATTATTATATACTGTACATACAGTAAGGGAGATATTGGCAAAAATTCACCTGTAGTAAGTCAGTCTTGAAAAAACAAACTTACTACAACCTTTGGAACATGAAAAAACCCTTTTGGTGATTTACAGTAATTGTTTTTAAATAATTATTACATACTGTACATACAGTAAGGGAGATATTGGCAAAAAATCACCTGTAGTAAGTCAGTCTTGAAAAAACAAACTTACTACAACCTTTGGAACATGAAAAAACCCTTTTGGTGATTAACAGTAATTGTTTTTTAAGAATGAGTGTGTACTGTACGTACAGTAAGGAAGATAATGGCAAAATTTCACCTGTAGTAAGTCAGTCTTGAAAAAACAAACTTACTACAACATTTGGAACAGGAAAAAACAATTTTGGTGATTTACAGTAATTGTTTTTTTTAAGAATGAGTGTGTACTGTACGTACAGTAAGGGAGATAATGGCAAAATTTCACCTGTAGTAAGTCAGTCTTGAAAAAACAAACTTACTACAACCTTTGGAACATGAAAAAACCCTTTTGGTGATTTACAGTAATTGTTTTTAAAGAATTATTATATACTGTACGTACATTAAGGGAGATATTGGCAAAAATTCACCTGTAGTATTTCAGTCTTGTAAATACAAATTTACTAAAACCATTGGAACATGAAAAAACCCTTTTGGTGATTTACAGTAATTGTTTCAAATAATTATTATATACTGTACATACAGTAAGGGAGATAATGGCAAAATTTCACCTGTAGTAAGTAAGTCTTGTAACTACAAACGTACTACAACCTTTGGAACAGGAAAAAACAATTTTGGTGATTTACAGTAATTGTTTTTTTAAGAATGAGTGTGTAATGTACGTACAGTAAGGGAGATAATGGCAAAATTTCACATGTAGTAAGTAAGTCTTGTAACTACAAACTTAATACAACATTTGGAACATGAAAAAATCCTGTTTGTGATTTACAGTAATTGTTTTTAAATAATTATTATGTACTGTACGTACAGTAAGGGAGATAATGGCAAAATTTCACCTGTAGTAAGTAAGTCTTGTAACTACAAACGTACTACAACCTTTGCAACAGGAAAAAACAATTTTGGTGATTAACAGTAATTGTTTTTTAAGAATGAGTGTGTACTGTACGTACAGTAAGGGAGATAATGGCAAAATTTCACCTGTAGTAAGTCAGTCTTGAAAAAACAAACTTACTACAACCTTTGGAACAGGAAAAAACAATTTTGGTGATTTACAGTAATTGTTTTTTTTAAGAATGAGTGTGTACTGTACGTACATTAAGGGAGATAATGGCAAAATTTCAACTGTAGTAAGTCAGTCTTGTAACTACAAACTTAATACAACCTTTGGAACATGAAAAAACCCTTTTGGTGATTTACAGTAATTGTTTTTAAATAATTATTATATACTGTACATACAGTAAGGGAGATATTGTCAAAATTTCACCTGTAGTAAGTAAGTCTTGTAACTACAAACGTACTACAACCTTTGGAACAGGAAAAAACTATTTTGGTGATTTACAGTAATTGTTTTTTTAAGAATGAGTGTGTACTGTACGTACAGTAAGGGAGATAATGGCAAAATTTTACCTGTAGTAAGTAAGTCTTGTAACTACAAACTTACTACAACCTTTGGAACATGAAAAAACCCTTTTGGTGATTTACAGTAATTGTTTTTACATAATTATTATATACTGTACATACAGTAAGGGAGATAATGGCAAAATTTCACCTGTAGTAAGTAAGTCTTGTAACTACAAACATACTACAACCTTTGCAACAGGAAAAAACAATTTTGGTGATTAACAGTAATTGTTTTTTAAGAATGAGTGTGTACTGTACGTACAGTAAGGAAGATAATGGCAAAATTTCACCTGTAGTAAGTCAGTCTTGAAAAAACAAACTTACTACAACATTTGGAACAGGAAAAAACAATTTTGGTGATTTACAGTAATTGTTTTTTTTAAGAATGAGTGTGTACTGTACGTACAGTAAGGGAGATAATGGCAAAATTTCACCTGTAGTAAGTCAGTCTTGAAAAAACAAACTTACTACAACCTTTGGAACATGAAAAAACCCTTTTGGTGATTTACAGTAATTGTTTTTAAAGAATTATTATATACTGTACGTACATTAAGGGAGATATTGGCAAAAATTCACCTGTAGTATTTCAGTCTTGTAAATACAAATTTACTAAAACCATTGGAACATGAAAAAACCCTTTTGGTGATTTACAGTAATTGTTTCAAATAATTATTATATACTGTACATACAGTAAGGGAGATAATGGCAAAATTTCACCTGTAGTAAGTAAGTCTTGTAACTACAAACGTACTACAACCTTTGGAACAGGAAAAAACAATTTTGGTGATTTACAGTAATTGTTTTTTTAAGAATGAGTGTGTAATGTACGTACAGTAAGGGAGATAATGGCAAAATTTCACATGTAGTAAGTAAGTCTTGTAACTACAAACTTAATACAACATTTGGAACATGAAAAAATCCTGTTTGTGATTTACAGTAATTGTTTTTAAATAATTATTATGTACTGTACGTACAGTAAGGGAGATAATGGCAAAATTTCACCTGTAGTAAGTAAGTCTTGTAACTACAAACGTACTACAACCTTTGCAACAGGAAAAAACAATTTTGGTGATTAACAGTAATTGTTTTTTAAGAATGAGTGTGTACTGTACGTACAGTAAGGGAGATAATGGCAAAATTTCACCTGTAGTAAGTCAGTCTTGAAAAAACAAACTTACTACAACCTTTGGAACAGGAAAAAACAATTTTGGTGATTTACAGTAATTGTTTTTTTTAAGAATGAGTGTGTACTGTACGTACATTAAGGGAGATAATGGCAAAATTTCAACTGTAGTAAGTCAGTCTTGTAACTACAAACTTAATACAACCTTTGGAACATGAAAAAACCCTTTTGGTGATTTACAGTAATTGTTTTTAAATAATTATTATATACTGTACATACAGTAAGGGAGATATTGTCAAAATTTCACCTGTAGTAAGTAAGTCTTGTAACTACAAACGTACTACAACCTTTGGAACAGGAAAAAACTATTTTGGTGATTTACAGTAATTGTTTTTTTAAGAATGAGTGTGTACTGTACGTACAGTAAGGGAGATAATGGCAAAATTTTACCTGTAGTAAGTAAGTCTTGTAACTACAAACTTACTACAACCTTTGGAACATGAAAAAACCCTTTTGGTGATTTTCAGTAATTGTTTTTAAATAATTATTATATACTGTACATACAGTAAGGGAGATATTGTCAAAATTTCACCTGTAGTAAGTAAGTCTTGTAACTACAAACGTACTACAACCTTTGGAACAGTAAAAAAAAACATTTTGGTGATTTACAGTAATTGTTTTTTAAGAATAAGAGTGTACTGTACGTACAGTAAGGGAGATATTGGCAAAAATTCACCTGTAGTAAGTCAGTCTTGTAAATACAAACTTACTACAACATTTGGAACATGAAAAAACCCTTTTGGTGATTTACAGTAATTGTTTTTAAAGAATTATTATATACAGTAAGGGAGATATTGTTAGTAGGGACATATTGGCTAAATATTTTGTGTCAGTTTGCCCACAAGACATTTACTGTGATGTTGGAAACATAATTTGTATTAATTATTGGACTTCGTTTTGTACTGAGAGGTATATTTGCAGACGGTCCCTAAAGCAAGCCTAGACGAATATCCAGCGAATATCAAACCTAAAACTAACTTTACCGCGCTGACAGAATCTCACTAAATATTAATCCTGTGATCAGAAAAGAGCAGATGTAATATTTGGTTACAGAGGGTTTATCTCTTAAAGCTTGTGCTCTGAAGGTATCTCTAACATATTTAACAGAGAAGTGCTTGACGTTAAAAAGAGTTATTAAGTGCAGTAAGTTTCAGAAAACAACTCTTTGGTGTCTCTTTCTTTTTCCTGACTGTTCACTTTAATCCTTTAATCACGTTTGAACTTTCTCAGACTATAGTTTTTGTTGTGGTATATGAAGAAGTACTTAAAGTGTATGGAAAGTTAAGTTATAATGATATAAAATTAGTCTCATTATTATTATTTGTGTGTGTGTGTATTTACATTTATGTTAAAATGACATTTTCTGATTTGTGACATTACTTTTTATGTAATGCTAAAACACTGCTGGTCTCTTTCAGAAGTTATAGTGACTCTTTCTTTTCCAAGAAACAATGTGAAACAGATTGATTATATAATTTTCATTTTTAAATATTTTAAAATATAATCAAAATAGATTTTACACACTTTAAACAATATTGTATCGCATATTGAATATCACATTTTTTAACAAGGTATCGCATTTTTCTATATCACTAGCATTTTTGGGAAGATGTATCCTTGTATGTCAGAGAAAACTGGTTAAAGTTGTGATTTGTCTTCAAAAGATGTTTTATTTGATTTTGAATCAAAAAGAATATCTGTAAACTTTATGCTGAATCTTATGATTTTATTTGGTAAATTTTGTATCCATAAAAGTAAAATAAATTATTCTTAACCTTGTTTGAAGGTTTTTATGGTTAATTTACATTCATATATGGATTCTATAAAATGTATTAATAGTAAAACATTAAAAGATACAATCATATGTGCGAAAGATTTTAATTTATTTAAAAAGTGATCTTATATTTTTTGTCTTTTGGAATATTGACATTTAGTTGTTTTTTCTTTGTATTCTTGCCAACTTGTATATCTGTATAGATCATTATTTATTTTATTTGAATTTCTTGTTTTAATTGTACACGTTTTTATTTTGTTGTAGTTTTTTCATTTTTAAAAAAGTTAGTAATGATAACTTTTACAAACCATCTACAAATGTTTTCATCAAAGTGTAATCTATTAAATATAATCTACAAATCAGCAAATACCAAATATAATCTTATTAAAAATATTAACCTTTTATTTGAATTTTTTCTCTCTTCAGGTGATTTAAGTCCATTATCTCTCACTCTGACTGACTCCCTCACCAGTGTGCAGAAACTACTGAACTAGGGAGCAAATTAAGACGCAGACAGAGATTTAGTTTGGACTTATTTTTCTACAGTTAATTATTCTCATCTTAAACAGAAAAACTCAACTGTGATCCACGTGACACACCATTATAAAGATGGCCTTTATTAAAGAGAAGCATGAACACATGAAGATTGAAGAAACATTCAGAGTCAAACATGAAGATACTGAGAAACAAACAGGTTGGTTTTCATTCTCAAAGCTGAATTCACTCATTTGATCTAAAATGTTACAAAAATGTTCAGCTGTACTGAAACAGTACAGAAGTACTTAGAACAAAAGAGTTATTAAACCCTCAAATCTACTTCTGAATTAAAAACAATGAAAACCGTACATTTCTATCACTTAATTATGCAACAATATCTAACAATCACTTTATTTTACAAAATGAGAAATGTGAGTTATTACATGTCTGTAATTTATTTTTTTCTACTTATCCTTAAAAGTGCTTTACTAACATTAACATCCCTGAACATAAATAATGTTTAAAGTCAATCCCAGTGTTGGGCAGCAGCTAGCTACAAGTAACATAACTACATTTTTAGCAGCTTATCCAGTAGCTCAGCTACTTTTAAAACAATGTAGCTTTTCCAGTAATAGACTGAAGCAGCACAGTATCTTCTTACAAGGTCATATACTAAACCAGTGCATTACCGTCATCTTTTGGTGCTGTATGTCACGCAGCGTCAGTAGTAAATAGGGATGTAATGATGCCAGCGATGTAGCGAGCTGGTTGAAAACCGATATAAATATGTGATGATTCAAATCAGTTGAGATCAAATGAATCACGATACATTTGTGGGTGGAGTTTATGTAACTGTATCTCTGAGGTGAACTGACTGTCCTTAAAAAGTTAAGATGGTATTTTCTTTTCATCTCACCTCTGTATAATCCATATTAATGGGGTCATATGACGTTGCTACAAAGAACATTATTTTGTGTATTTGGTGTAATAAAATGTTTATGTGGTTTGAGGTTCAAAAAAACATTATTTTCCACATAATGTACATTATTGTTGCTCCTTTATGCCCCACCTTTCTGAAACGCGTTGAATTTGACAAAGCTCATCGTTCTGAAAAGCAAGGTGTACGCTCATTGGCCAGCTATCCAGTGTGTTGAGACCGAATTCCTCAAGCGTGTGACGTAAATGTTACACCCCTTGCCATGCTAGACAAGACAAAAACAATAAAACCCATTATAAACAAGGCATTTTGTTGCATCCAGTGGGGACATAATTACTGATTATAATGACTTATACTGTCTTTTTACACATTGCGTATCGCACTGCGTAAACATAAAACCATGTCTGCATTTGTGAACGGCGAAACAGCAAACAACAAGCACTACGCTACACTGCTCAAAACTTATGTTTGAATCATCATTGGCAAATTCTTTAAATATGAAAACGTACTTACAGACTGAGTCAGAAGCACCAGACTGTCCTTGCAAAGTTGGAATTGCACCACTTTATCGAAACAGATACCATATTGTAGGCTACTCTCCCAGGAAGCAGTCCTCGTCCTCCGTAAAATGTGCTGCAGACATCTGAATATTTGGGTTGAACTGTTCTGGAACAGTGTTGTAAATACAACTTAACCACTGATTTCTAGTCATGTCCTCTTTTGGAAGACCATGAAACACATGGTGTCTCCAGAACATGGTGGCAGCGGCGGCAACAGCAGCTAGAATAAAAGTTACACATTTTTTCTTTGTGAACATTTTGTTGCCGTTATGCAAATCTTCCAGCATTGTGACGTAGACGTGGGGGCATGTTCGAACGAGCCGTTTTAGGTGGTTGACTTTTTTTATAAAGATTATCTCTTTGGATTTGAGACTTTAGTCTTTGCAACTTTACAGATCTTCTTTATGTACCAAGAGCTTGTAACACACCAAAGAGAAAGAAAAAATTTAAATCACATCATATGACCCCTTTAAAGTAGAGTTTATAAGCGCAGCACTTCTTTGTTTACAGTGGTATCCAAGAAAATGCTGTAGAAGACCGTGCCTCTTGTCTAGAATGTTCCTGAGATCCTTTTCCCCTTTGTTAACGGCAAGGCTTCCCTTGCTGACTCCTAGATGGAGAAGGGGTGCAGTTAGCAACGCTGTCTATGAGCCTCAGCTCTAAACCGATCATCCCTCTTAGAGGAGGATTTGGAGTGCCGAGAAATGCATTTCCTGAGATCAGCCGATTGCGCTTTCACCTCCCTGAACTTCTCCACAACTGCCTCGACAGAAGTTAGCCTGCTCAGCAAAAGCAGAGCTTTGTGGATAAAGTCTTTTCTTTCTTCCCGATTGCCGCAAGGTTTATCCACAGATTCTTTCCGTAGCCACTATTGCCACCATTGAATGCACAGTGGAAGCAACCGTTTGCTTGGTGGTGTGGAGAGCCAAACCTCTGCCCTTATCCAAATTCTTAAGCAGGTCAGCCCTGATAGGTTTGTAACACTGCCATGGTGTGCAAAGCACCACCAGCCTGACCAGCTGCCACATACGTCCTGCCATTCAAGTGCAAAGTGCTCTGAAGCGCTACTGACATCAAGGCAGGAATCTTTAAAGATGATGACTCACCCTGTGAGAGATAGCTCGCAAACGTCTCTTCAACAGGGGGCATTCTCACGTATCCGCGCTCAGCCACACCCTCAAAATTAGCATAGTTAGCATGCTGAAAGGGATGCAACCAAAAGGAATATGGTTAAGTTTAGGGTTTAGATATCTCTGAGTGGAGATCTGGGAGAAGCGGAAGACTCCTGGGGGCGGGACGATCAAGAGTGGCCAAAAAGCGATCATTTAGCTGGCTGTGTCTTTTTTTATTTTTTTAGTTATATGCAGCTGGGGGTGGTTGATGCCGACTCAGTGCTCACACTTTCATTATCATCACCAACCACATCAACCTCTCCATCTTTGTCATTATGACTAGAAGAGCCCAGGAGCATGCTATCAGGATCAGATGACTCTAATGAAAGAGTGTTTGGATCCCGTAGCACATTAGAGCTCGCGGCATAAGTTTTAGAAAGATCCATACCTTTCTTGAACTTCTCCGCGAGCTCAACCTGTGATCCCCATGAGCTGAGTTTTCACCATGCCTTGGCAGCATCGGGACCCGACCCAACCCGCTAGACACAGATGCTTGCCAACATCACACAAGTAGATACATTAAGGCTGGGGATACTCCTCTTTGCAATCCCACTCCATTTTACCCTCAGATCTCCTGGGCTCTAGGACATCAGAAAAAGGGAAAGAAATAGACACCATAGACATGTAAAAGAACAGCACCACAAGCACTGGCATCCACTGCAAGAAGAAAATGTTTCTGGAAATTAGGTGCAACCAATACAGGAGTGTTAGCTAGAGTCAACAAGTCAGTCAAAGGAGCAACTAATCTCACAAAATTCCAACAAAACCTTCAATAATAACTTACTATTCCTAAGAATTGACAGAGTTCATAACAGATAGCAGGTGTAGGGAATTTACCAATAGCATCAACTTCGGCATCAATTGGTTTTATGCAACCCTGAAACCAACATTTTACCCAGATAGGTTACAGTTGCTTTTCTAAAGTCATATTTGGCAAGGATAATAGACCCGTTAATTTCCCCTGTATCCACTGGACCCAAATTCTCCACCATTTCTTCAGATACTTCTGAAGTGCCCAGGACCAACTGAAGAAGTTATTGATACAGTATCAACCGACAAAGAGATTACATGAGTCACATACAATTTTAATAAATTAATATGACAAACTTCTAATGTCTTCCGGCGATCAGGTATGTTTAGTAAATAGTTGTTACTGGGAAAACATTTCACAATTGTATAAGGTCCAATAAATCTAGCCTGGAAAGGACCAGTCAAATGGGTAATAAAGCCAATACTTTGTCACCTACTTGAAATTCTCTGGATTTAACCTTGCAGTTGAACAATGTCAGCATCTTCTCCTGAGATTTACCTTATTTTCATTGAACAATAGCTCTAGCTTCATATAGTCGGTAACGAAAGCTATTTACATAATCTAAAACACTCTGTGATGGTTCAGAGGTGTTCCATTTATCTGCCAAGACAGCAATAAGGCCTCTGACAGGGTTTCCAAACACTAATTCATTAGGACTAAACCTGAAGGCCCCAATATACTTCAAACAAAGTTTGTTTTCATTCTTCGTTTGGGGGCAAAATCATTTTGAAAAACCTAACCAATGATATACTGTTTCCTAACATTCCGACACCCCCGCGCTGCTGGAGGCGGGGTGTTGATTAATGTAAACATACATGTGTTGTGACGCTTGTACGTATCCCCCTAAACACAACGATGAAATGATGAAGTTTAGGCAATCTAGGTGTGAGACGGGCACCAATGGTCAGAATATCATAGACAAAAGAATGATTAGCAGCAGTTCGGAGTCAATTAACATTAGTGTTAATTTTATTACACTGGATAAACTGATACCTTTTGGTGTCATGACTTACTTTTGATAAAAACAAAGATTTATTATTTTATGTTCGTTTGGCATTTCATTTGTTGTATACCATTTAAATTTGCTTATTGAAAGAACAACAGCAGCAGCAGTATGGTGTAACATTTATTTGAAACATGTATTTGGTACTTGTTACCTTATATCTTTACTCTTTGATTTAATTCTTTTCATGGCTTTGGAAAACTTGTCTCGGATGTTTGTCTGCATCGCCTTTTGCATAACTCCGGATTGTCGACACCAAGCTTCATTGCAATTTTTTTCTAGAAAGTCTCTCCGCGAGCGATTGTACAGGTGCAGATATATTTGTGCCAGCTCAGCTATTTGACACTCCAGTGTAATCAGGAGATGTTCTATGGTACAAACCGGGAAAAAAAATGGCACGTCAAAGAAGGTGGAGTTTCAGAACACGCTCACCGACTGTGTAACCGCCACGGAACAATGGAAGCTTAAAGGTGTTTAGGAGCCAAAACAAACTCCCCCAGAAAGTTTGCTTTGGTGAGCTGTTTCGAACTGCCGAAACAAACTCAAAACGAACTTCGTTTCGACCTTATTTTGTTTGAAATGACATCATATGAGTTCATTCTTCGAATAAGGTTGAAGTAAATCGGGGCCTTGATGCTCTATAGTACAACTTCACAAATAACATAATAACATATAACATCCAAGGGAGTCCCTCTTCACAGTCACAGTCAAGTTTAACACGGTAGGATCTCAAAAGTGACTTCAGGGTTTGGTGGAATCTTTCTAACGCCCCCTGAATCTGAAGATGATAAGAACTTGAGATGTTATGAGTTACTTTAAGTTGTTGCAGGACTTTAGAGAAGTATTGAAACATGAATTTCAAGCCTTGATGAGTCTTATCTTGATGTCATGTCTTGTTACCACAGTAACCAGAAGTTGTTAGTTTGAAAGTAGTTCATTTAACTCTTAACATATAGTTTTCTTGTTGAATGAGGATAATATCCTTCTAATATTTTATACCAGGGATGTCTAATTCAGTTCCTGGAGGGTCACAACACTGCAGAGTTTAGCTTCAACTCTAATTTAGCACACCTCAGTCAAGGTCTTCTTTACTTGCAAACTAAATGTAGGTTTGCTGCAGATTGGAGCTTAAAGGTCCCATGATGTGGCTTATTTTCTTTTTTTAAAATGTTTTTTAATGTTTGCTGAGGTGTACTTATATTGTTAGTATGATTTTTACATTTAACATTTAGAAATAAAAGGCATTTTTATATCCTGATTTTAGTCCTCTGGCTTGAATGCTCTGTTTGAAGGGGTGTGTCTGCTGTTAGACTGTGAGTAAACGCCAACTGTTGTGATTGGCATTGACATCTTTGCATTCAAAATGCGTATTACATGTTTTTTACTATTACAGCTGTAGAGATTAACGTATCGTGAAAGGGTTGATTATAGCATTATTTTTTAGATCTTTTCCCATCACATGAAAGGCTGCAGTGATGAGCATTGAGTAGACAGAGTCTGTTTATCGTGTGAATGCAGTGATCTCTTCATTGCAACACGTTCTCTCACAAAATGCTTTCACCACAACTAACAGCAAACACAATATCAACATGAATACAGTAAGAACTTTGTTGTGCAGCATAACAGCATCATTCATTATAACGGCGGTTTGGCCAAGTGTGCAAATATACTCGCGATGTGTGATTCACAGCTCCGAACAATATAAAGGGAGCATTCTTTGATCGCTCTCTGTAGTTTAATCACAATTTAAATAACAGATTTGTTTGATGCTATGCTACTAAGAGAAACAATTTGAAGTTGATCGTTTAGTCACTGGCTTGATTCACTGATGCATAATCAGTATTAAACGATTTAGAAATAAAGTCTGTGTGAACTTGAATAATTAGCTACACATCAGAAATCACTGATCACAGATCAGGCATTAATGAACACTGTTACTCACTGTTTGTGGCGGTGCTGTCGAATCCATATCGTAAAAGTCTGTTTGTAACACCTGTGCTGACATTGCGACTGAATTAAATGTAAAAAATAAACTGAATCCATTTTCTCCAAATTCTGTGGGCGGGCAAAGCAGAGAAAGGGGAGGTAACCTTTCCCCGTATGACGTCATAAGAGGAAGATTCCAGATCGTCCCGTCTGAGCTCTCATTTTCTCAAAGGCAGAGCAGGACACCCAGGGATTGGTTTACACCTATCGAACTTTCTAGCCAACAGGGGACCATAGACAGGCTAGGGGAACTCATATTCATGTTAAATAACCTCATAAAGTGACATTTTCATGTCATGGGACCTTTAACTGTCCAGGACTGTGACCCTTTTTTCAGAAAAAATGGCAAATTTGACAATTATTGACTTCTCTTCTACTGTTGCTTTTAAGCAGGTATTAACATGTATTTATCTCTTTTTCACCCAAGATCTGAAAGAAGAGAGTGAAGAACTGAATGAAATACAAGATAAAGATCAGTTTAAGAAACACGATTTCGTAACTGGACAAAAATCATACAGTCGCTCACAGATTGACACGACACACAATTTGACACAAAAAAGACCTAAAAATACTGGAACTAGATGTCATTTCACCTGCCAACAATGTGGAAAGAGTTTTGATCAACAAGGAAAACTTCAAGTCCACATGAGAATTCACACTGGAGAAAAGCCTTACAGCTGCCAACAATGTGGAAAGAGTTTCCCTAAAAAGGAAAACCTTAAACGGCACATGATAGTTCACACTAGAGAGAAGCCTTTCACCTGCCCTCAATGTGGAAAGAGTTTCAATGATCATGGAAACCTTAAAGTCCACATAAGAATTCACACAGGAGAGAAATCTTTCACCTGCCAACAGTGTGGAAAGAGTTTCATTCTAAAAAGTTACCTTAAAAGGCACATGATAATTCACACAGGAGAGAAGTCTTACCTCTGCCATCAGTGTGGAAAGAGTTTCAGTGAACATGGAAGCCTTAAAGTCCACTTGAGGATTCACACAGGAGAGAGGCTTTTCACCTGCCAACAGTGTGGAAAGAGTTTCAATGAAAAAGGAATCCTTAGAAGGCACATAAGGATTCACACCGGCGAGAAGCCTTACAAATGCTCTCAGTGTGGAAAAGGTTTTGCTCAACAAGGAAGCTTTAACAGGCACATTAGAATTCACACTGGAGAGAAACCGTTCACCTGCCCTAAATGTGGAAAGAGTTTCACACTCAAAAACACTCTTAAAGACCACATAAGAATTCACACAGGAGAGAAACCTTTCAACTGCCAACAGTGTGGAAAGCGTTTCATTCAAAAAAGATACCTTAATGTCCACATGAGGATTCACACAGGATAGAAGTCTTTCATCTGCCATCAGTGTGGAAAGAGTATTAATGAACATGGAAACCTTAAAGTCCATATGAAGATTCACACAGGAGAGAGGCTTTTCACCTGCCAACAGCGTGGAAGGCCCTTGAGGATTCATACTGGAGAGAAGCTTTAAACTCTCACACAATGTGTGGAAGAACTCAACAAAACTAAACCTTAGCTATCATATGAACAGTTACATTAGTGAGAAGCTGTTTACATTTGATTAGTGTGGAAAAAACTTCAGAAATAAAGTAACCCTTAATGAGGCTTCACACTGGAGAGAGACCTTTCATGTGTCTTCAGTTTGTATTGTGTATCACAAATCAGAAAGACCATGATCAGTAATATCACAATACCTGAGAAGGGTCTGGCTGCAGACTTGCACTTGCACTCTCAGACTTGCATTTTCAGACACTTGTGCTTCCGCTACCGACGTCACTTGCAGTCTTTATTTTTTTATTTTGTTGTATTTATTGATAACTTTTTGTTTGAATCTCTCAACATTTTACAACAAGTAGCCAGGTGGTGAAAACTTTGTGTGTTGCGTTTATTCTGGGCTCACCTGCTTGCCTGTACATATTAGTTATGTATTTTAATAATGTAGAGAAGCATATTGAGTTTGGCCTTTATCATCTTAGTCCATTATGCCACATTTTGCGGTATGTGAGGAAAATACTATATACATATTCATTATATTAATGAACTGTATATTTAATTTGATATTTTAATAGCATCTTAATACATTAAGCCATGCTAAGTGTTTAGGTTTTTCTACGGGAGGAAAACGCTTAGCGAGCGCGCAAACGTTCATATTCTGGTGTTTTGGCCACGGATTTGCCGGTCTTGTCTTTTTCTTGCAGGACCCTGTACGTTATAGTACTAAATTAGTTTTAATCGTTTAATCACCACCACAGCGTCTTGTCTCCATTGGCAACATGCACGATTTGTGTCGACTGCAAGTGTCGCAGGTAGCAGAGAGTGCAAGTAGCGATTGCAAGTGACATTGTAATTTAGTTTCTTTTTTCTTGTCTTCGCCACCTGGCTACTGTTATAAAATGTTGGGAAATTCAAACAAAAAGTAATAAAAATTAAACAAAATAAAAAATAAAGACTGCAAGTGATGTCACTAGCGGAAGTGCAAGTGTCTGAGAATGCAAGCCTGCAGCCAGACCCTCTTGCAATACCTGGGTGCTGAATTGATTTTTATTCTATCCTATATATGGATTCTACAAGTATTGAAATATATTGTGATTTTTGTTTGCTTTTTTTTTTTTTTTAACACTGACCATGGGGAAAAGTAGAATCATACAGGCTGTATGTGATGTATAAGATGAGTAATATTAACCAAAACAATGAATCACATCTTTCTGATTTTTATTTCAGGAGCATCATATAGTATTGTTGTGATTTAGTTCAGTTAATTTCCTCATTGTGGATTTTAGTTTGTTCAGTTAGTTTCCAGTTTCCTTGCTCTAGTTTTCCCACCAGTCACGTGTTACCATGGATACATTTACTAGCGCACCTGTTTGTATTTAGTTTTTCACCTTTGTGTATTTAAGTTGCTCACTTTCTCTCTCTCATTATCTGGTATTGTTCATGTTTATGTTTGCAAATTGGCTCAAGTTTGTTAAACCTTTGGAGTTAATTATAATAAATATTACCTTTATTTGGAAACTTGATTGTCTTTTTCTTCATCTTGGATAAAATGTGACAGAATACCAGACCACACAAATTGTGTAAATATGGACTATTTGGCATCACACCAAGGAGGAAATCCAATTGAGGATTTTGTAGATCACTTCTTGGAATTGTGCCATCAGGTTTTTTGGAATGAGTACACTATGAAGAGGGACTTTTGAACAGCTTTAAATAATGCTGCTGGGAAACATATATAGAGAGTAAAGGATGGGCTGTATAGACCAAGGGTACATTTGTCTGTTTTAAAGTGCATTTAGAGTGAAATTATCTCATTATCTGTCTTATCTTGATGTTGTGTCTGTTACCACCTTAACCAGGGGCCTGGTTCTACCCTGTGTGTTTGTTTGGAGGTAGTTCACACCTCTAACACATTGATGGCTTGTTGTGAGGGGTATTGTTCATTATTTGTTAAATACAACAAAAAAATCTATCTGTCAGTACACACTCCATAGATCTGTTTGATGAGATGTCTTCATTTACACAGAGTGGTAGCAGTTCGAAAGAAAGGACACAGACTATATTAATCATTGTCCGCAAATACAAAAATAATTCTCAAGCTGATTCCAAGAGGATGCCGTGATCTGTTGTTGAAGATCTAATAGCTCTAGAAGTGAGATGTAACTTTAATAAACAGTTTCCGTGTTACAATGGGGCTTAAATCCTGACTGATATTGTTCACAAACAGTTTCTATGTGAAACTGTACATTGTTGAAAGGACTATATTTTTAAAAAGTACCAGGGATGTGAAATTCAGTTCCTGGAGGGCCACAGCCCTGCAGAGTAGCTTCAACTCTAATTGAACACACCTCAATCAAGGTCTTCATTACTTGAAAACCAACCAAAGGTAGGTGTGTTGGGGCTGAACTCTGCAGGACTGTGTCCTGAATGAAATACAAGAAAAATATCAGTATAAGAAACATCTTGATTGATACCTGGACAAAAATCATTTAGTTGCTCACAGACTGCAAAGACTTCCTCACAAAAAGAGCTCAGAAGGCTAGATCTAGAAGTCATTACACCTGCCCTCAGTGTGGAAAGAGTTTTGACCATCAAGGAAAACTGAGAGTCCACATGAGGATCACACTGGAGAGAAGCCTTACACCTGCTCTCAGTGTGGAAAGAGTTTTACTCAAGGAGGAAGCTTTAACAGGCACAAGAGAGTTCACACTGGAGAGAAGCTGTTTACATGTAAACTGTGTGGAAATAGTTTCACACAGCAAGCAAGCTTTAACAGGCACATGAAAATTCACACCAGAGAGAAGCATTAAGCATTTATGTGGCAAGAAGAGCAGTGTCCGAGAGCTGTGGGAACAGAGCGAGTCTCAAGGAAGGAGATCCGGAAGGATAAAAGAAGGAGTGATGACAGTGCAAGACGAGAGAGGACAGGCCTGGACTTCATGTTGTGCTTTATTATGTTTTTATGCGACAGTCATCTGTGAGGGGCTGCTGCTTTACTTTTTATTTTGTTGTTTGTTTGTTATAATTAAAGTTGTGTGAATGTTCACCGGTTCCCACGGCTCTCGGCCTTGCTCTGCTTGCTACACGTATATTGTCAGTATGCGATTTAACATTTTGGAGTGAATCAGACACTGAAGATTTGATCAGAATTGTGTTGAAACAAGGCAAAGAACCACAAAAAGTCTCAAGTTTCAAGTTTACTTTATTTTTATAGCACATTTAAAACAGCCACAAGACTGACCAAAGTGCTTCTCAAAAGAAACAGCATCATAAGAGTAGTAAGAACACACAAAACAGACTAAAACAAAGAACCTGAATAAAATAAAACACAAATAGAAAATATAATAGGCAGGAATATAAAACCTAATAGGCCAATGAAAACAGATGGGTTTTTAAAAGACACTTAAAAATGGTCAGACTAGGGGGTCATTCGGATCTCCACTGGCAAGTCATTCCAGAAGTGAGGACCAATCACAGAGAAAGCACAGTCACCTCTACACTTAAGTCTGGAATGTGGAATTAAAAGAAGGTTCTGGTCACCAGATCTTAGGCTTCTCGAGGGCATGTATTAATGCAGCAATTCAGATCGGTAGCTGGGTGCTTGATTGTGTAAAGATATAAAAACATACAATAAGATTTTAAAATGTATTCTTAATTGAACAGGCATCCAATGAAGGGCCTTTAAAAGTGGAGTGGACTGATCCATTTTTTCTTTTTTTAAAGAAATCTAGAGGCAGCATTTTGGACCAGTTGAAGACGGGCAATCTGAGCTTTAGAAATGCCACACTGTAAGGAGTTACAGTAATCAAGACGTGACGTAATAAAAGCTAGCACCATCTTATCAGTGAGGAAATGATTCATTTTTGCAAGTATACTGAGCTGATGAAAACTGGACCCAATCACAGTTGAAATTTGTTTATCTACTTTTTAATGAGTCATCTAAAATAACACCCAGATTCTGTACCTGTGAAGACCTAAAATCCTTTCATATATGCTTTCATATTTTCTGAAGGGCCAAAAACAATTACTTCAGTTTTCTCCTCATTTATGGATAACATTTTTTGAGATAACCATGATTTAACCTCATCTAGACAGGATAAAAGAGCAGTCATGGCCAGTGGATCATTTTTCCTAAAAGGTAAATAGATTTGAGTATCATCGGCATAAAAGTGAAGCGTCACTCCATGTTTTCTAAAAATAGATCCCAGAGGTAGAATATATAATGAAAATAAGGAGGGGGACAAAATAGAGCCTTGCGGAAGGTCACAGGGGAGAGAAGCAGTGGATGATAAAAATTCTCCTAGCCTAACCACATATTTCCTCTCAGATAAAAATGACTGGAACCACTTCAGAACTGTGCCAGAGAGACCCACCCAAGATTTCAGTCCATTGATTAATACAGAATGGTTAATAGTGTCGAAAGCAGCTGATAAATCTATGAGTTACCAGTCCTAGTTTAACTACTTTTTCCTTAAAAAACCTAGAGAAGCTTTCACGAAGAGCAACAGAGACAACAGACATAGTATTGACCGGGGATTAACAACAGAATTAATAACACAAAACAAGACTTTAGGTCTTGACTGATTATGTAGTATTAAATTTGAAAAATAGGTTGCCTTAGCAGCTTTGGCGGCTCTCTGATAAACTAATAAACTGTCTTTATCAACTGTAGTGAGATGTGTAGACTGTCCTTTTTCCACTTACACTCAGCCTTTCTACAATCTTGCCTTAGGAGCAGAGTCTCAGCAGTATCCCATAATACAGATGTAGGTTTGTGGTTTAGAGGCTTTAGAGGAACAGTCTCATTCAATACATCGAGCCAGGCGCTATTTAACAGACTCAGATGTTTGTCTGCATCCAGGTCCGCTAACAGGGAGTCCAGGAATAGATGAGAACAGGACTTGGTAAAGCACTGACTAAAATTCTCACTGAACTGAGGAGAAGAAACCCGGGACATAGATGACACTTTAGTAGAGACATGAAGAAGACTGGGAAGAGACATGGACAATAAAATAGGCCTGTGGTCAGACTGTATATAATCAGAATGTTTAAATGTTTGAATGTTAAAATCACCCACCAATAAAAAATGATCAAACTTAACAATGTTACTAATAAAACCAGTGAATTGCTGCAGAAAGTCCTTAACTGAATGTGGAGGACGGTAGATCACCCCTAAGCAGACAGGACCGTTCCAGTCGAGATGGAGAAGTCGGGCTTCGAAGCTGGTGTAAATATACACAGGGACGGACATTGTGCACGATGAGTTTTTCATCACAGTCACTATCCCACCCCCTCGTCTATTTTGGCGAGAGGAGTTTACAAACGTACAGTCAACCGGGACCAGTTCAGAAAAAGGGGTAAGATCGCCATCTTTAATCCATGATTCGGTGATGAACATGAAATCCAAATTGTGCGAAGAGAAAAAGACATCCAGCAGAAAAGTCTTGTTCACCGCTGAACGAGTGTTGATTAAACCATACTGTGTGGAGGGACACCTCCGGAGGAGAGTGACAGTCTGCGCAGCGGCCGCAGCACACCAGGAGCCGCTCCAGCTCTTCAGAGAAGACGCCGCTCCGAGGAAGACCTTTTGACCTCTTCCTTGCTTGAATGACTGGAGTCCTCCCTAAAACCCACAGAGACTGTCTTTACATATAAACATGCATCAGGTAATTCTTAATTTGAATAATTCCATTCATGTCTGACTGTCACCGACATAATATGCTTTTATCCAAGATTAATGCCATCATGAATAACTATTGAGTTGTTTACAGTGAGTGTGTGGTTCTCTTATGATGTAAATATCAAATTATTTTTTGCAAATACTGATATCAGTTAATACTTGGTAAAACTGTTTCATATTCTCAGTATAGTAATCAAGTATAAAATCTATTTTTACAAGAGTGTAAAAACTAGGAACGATGTGAGTGAGAAGATAATGTTTTGATTTATATGAAGGCAGGAGAAACATAGCTGCACCTCAAGATAAACTCATGTCTAATTGGTCAGAAACCCTCCTGGTTCTGATATGATGCGAATATCAAATTATTTTTGCTAATATTGATATCAGTTAATAATCAGTTAATCTCATACTGCTACAAGAGTGGAAAACTAGGAACGATGTGAGTGAGAAGATAATGTTTTGTTTTAGCTGCACCTCAAGCTAAACCCGTGTCTAATTGTTCAGAAACCCTCCTGTTAGACTTGTCTTCACTACGTTCACGCTGCTTACCTGCTCCTGGCCTGCTGCTCATCTACTCACACTTTTTTTCTTTGTTTCTTTTCTGTCAAGTGTCTTGTTTTCTAATTAAGTTTTGCCACAAAGCCGTGTCTCTTTGTCTTTGCCCTCCTCAAACTCTGACCAGCCTGCAGGACTCCACTTCCATCCTTCAGTTGGGATTTTATATTCTCACTCTCTTAAAACTCATTCCTTCCTCTTTCTTTCTTCTTGTGTGAATGTGTGTGTGAGTTTATGTGTTAGATTAGTTAACATCTATTAGAGTTGTTCAGTAGTCTTTAATGTATTTTAAAATAACGTTTTAAAAGAATCTTGTGTTTTGTTCTTTCAAGGTATTGTCTTAAACTGCAGACCTTGTTACTGTTCACTCAAACTAACTCAAAGGGAAATATTTTAAAAAGCTAATTTGACAACGTAAAACACAAAAGAATTGCTTATAACTTTTGACCAATAGGTGGCACTGTCAACAAATTTGAATGAAACCAGTTACATCCAGCTATAACAAAAAATGTTCAGTAAATCTCTGCACTATAGGTCTTACTAGATCACTCTATATCTGGGAAGATAGTGAACTCTGTTGTGAGTTAACACTTTTACTCAATTAGGAAATTACTTTTTCTCTTGACATTATTAAAAACCTTGAGATGGAGACCTTATTTTTTTTTAAAGTGAAAGTCGTGACATTTGCCAAGTATGGTAACCCATACTCAGAATTGGTGCTCTGCATTTCACACACACAGCAGTGAAAAGTGAACACACACCCGGAGCAGTGGGCAGCTATATATCCAGCACCCGGGGAGCAACTGGGGGTTCAGTGCCTTGCTCAAGGGTATTGAGGGTGGAAGAGAGTGCTGTTCATTCACTCCCCCCACCTACAACAGCTGCCCCTTATGATGACAATACAGAACCAACATAAGAATAAATAGAAGTAATAGTAAAATAAAATCAGTAAATACATAGATGGATAAGAAAATAATAAAAGAAATACAACACAAATGTATGTTTGTACTCTTGAGTTGGAGTTTCAGTCATCTCTCAGATAATACACCTTGCTTTAACTCAGATCCTACGAGATCCTTCTGGAGAAACCGGCCTCAACAGGAAGATCAGTTCTCCTGTGACACAGTAACATACAGTAACTACACTGAGCATGAATACTCATCTTACTGTTTCTCTGAACACTTGATATTATATCTGTAACAACTCAGAAGGGCAGGTTTTGGATAATGATTTCTGTACATTAAAGGCTCAGTGCATTAACACTCAGTGCTTGTTTGGTTTTTTTTCCCTTTTTGGGGAGTGCATGTTTGGAAAAGTATGTTGTACATATTTGTTGTAATATATTTTAATAACATTATGGACAAAAGTATTGGGATGCCCTCTTCTAATGAACAGGTTTGACTACTTCAATCATTTTCTGGTAATAAAACACTTCTACCACAGGGTGTCACTAAATCACATTTCTGATTAATACTGACAAGATTTAATGTAAAGGTTTTTTAGCATAACAAAACATTTCTCATTACTCTCTGAATAAGTTTAAACAGCCATAAAAAAAACTATAACATAGTATGTAATGGATTTTGTTTGTTTGTGTTTTTACTGAACAGAACAGACCCAACTGAAGTATATGTGCAGAGCACACTACTTTAAATCCTGTGAAATAGACAAGTGTGTCCCAGGAATGTTACACAGTTTAAGATATTTACATACGACGCTGCTGACATGTTTTCTGGTGCACCCAATAACAAAGAAAACACGTCAACAGACACAGCAGATGCACTCACAACAGACCCGGAAGAGAAGACAATGCTGAATAAAGTAGTTATTTTTGGAGCAAAATGTATTTTCGATGCTTCAACAAATTAAATAAATTCTAACGGACCCTCTGATGTCACATGGACTACTTTGAAGATGTTTTTATTACCTTTCTGGACGTGGACAGTATACCGTACATACATTTTCAATGGAGGGACAGAAAGCTCTCGGACTAAATCTAAAATATCTTAAACTGTGTTCCGAAGATGAACGGAGGTCTTACGGGTTTGGAACAACATGAGGGTGAGTCATTAATGACATAATTTTAATTTTTGTTTGTACTAACCCTTTAAATTATTAGTTCTATTTAGCTTGTTATTCGCCCATCCTGTGTTGTTCTGATTAAGAGTTGACTGATATATCTTGAAGCAGTCAAAGCAGGATGGAATTCTCTTGTGTAAGATGTAGCAGGTCTTCTCCTCAAGCTGCTGCATCTGTGGCCTCCAGCAGTTTGAGTTGAGTGTTTGTCATCTCCAAACACAGAAGAAAACATAAAAACACAGGATCTAACAGAATGGAGTTTTAATGTGATTCTGTTTCTAGCAAAAATACAGATATAACCAGTTATACATCCACCAATAGAGTTAAATCTGTTAAATTTTTATTAACATTAACAAACAACACAGTTTGAATAACAAAGCCAAGTATCATTGCCTCAGTATCATTGTATTTATGATATTATTTATGATTTCCTTTATGATTTATTGACTATATTAAGCTCCTCCAGAGTTTGGGGGCTGAATTCCTTCGATCATGAACTGGCAGAAGTCATCATACTCCAGATCTACTGGGAGCTTCAGTGTTATGCTGCAGGTGTTTCTGGGAACATCTTCCTGTTTCTATTCAGGTTTTCATGAAGAAACTCAGTTGTTGGAGTTTCTCTAAAACCAAAGGCAGAAGCAAACACCAGCTCATCCTCTAAATTGAGCTGAACTACGCAATTACAGTAGTTCTTGTCATCTGTTACTAGTATATATTTTAAAAAATTATTAGTATTTTTCAAATGATTTTTAAAGACAAACAGCAATTAAACTTTCACTTACAAAATGCTTGATTTAAATATGTAAAAATGTATTACTTGTTGATTAATATCTCATAATCAAAGCCACATTTATTAAATCAACAAGCTAAAAAGCCCTGCAGCTGTAGGCAGTAGCCCCTCACTGCAGAACACAAGATCCAGAGGGCGGAATTGGATCCAGGTCCAGGGGGAGGAGTTGGATCTCGTCTCACTGAATTTTGATTGGACATGTGACAGATTCATACTTTTTCGCATCTTACTATTGTTTCCGCATCGAGTAGTGAATAAAGTTATTCTTGTGACGGAAAAACAAACTTGCTAAAACAAGTTTTTTTTTTAAAATAACGCTTTAAATGTTTAGTTACAAAGACTAGTTTGCGCAATGTGGATATGTGTGCACATAATTATGGACAATAACCAAATATTTTAATTTGGAGAAACGTTTGTATTAATTTCAAAACATAACTACCTAAATAAAATCTTACGTTTCACAATTCCTGAAATGCCCGTAGTTTCTTATTACAAGTAAGAATAAAAACAAGTGTGTTTTTTGATTGGCTAACTCTTTACCCCTTTCAGTGTCCACTTTGACTTCAAAATAATAAGTAGCCAGCCACATCTGCTTTTATTGGAGTGGTATTAAATCAACTGTCTACTACATTTTCTAATCAAGTAGAAAATACGTGTGCTTTCATCCACTGATCATGAACATTAATAGAAAACTGCATGTGACTAAAATATAGTCAAAATCCCATGTTTTAAAAGATGAAGTGCTATGCCGGCTATTTTCAGTAAGCCCGTATTAGTTGATTAGATGGCATTGTGGAGCTAAAAAGCTAAATGTTTGCCCTATCTCTCTCTCTTCACTGTTCCCACATCTCAGGACTCAAATACATAAAGTATTACCTTTTTAGACAGTTTTTGAAGTAAAGAATATAGGAAATACTGTGCACAACTTATTGAAACAACCAGTTCTTTATTTACCCTCGTAAGTTTACAAGTATCCTTATAAGATCCACTCTCATTGGATCCATGCACATATCATACGTGACCCATTTAAATCTCAAAAAAGTGAGTTGGCACTGAAAGGTGAGGAGTTTGCATCTATGGCACTACATGCACACAACACTCAAAGAAGGCCAGCACAGATTTGGCAGAACTCGCTGCAGAAGCCTGGGTGGGTGTCTTCACTAATAATCTTTATGAGTTCCCCTCTTCTTCCTCGACCTACATATCCTACAGTACAAAGAAAGAAAAAAAAATATTCCAATGTTCTTTATTTTTGTAATGTTTTAATTAATCATTGAAAGCAAAACACTCCATGGCAACAACTAACACTGCATACCTGGAATACAATTTTTGAATTTGTCTCCACACTGCATACAAGTTTCCAGTCTGTACATTTTGTAGAACTCCGCCTTGTAGTATGAGGAGAAAGCACTCCAATTTGTGACACCTGTAGACATGTAAAAGTACACACATTCAAAAATCTACAAAGCTGGAATTCATAAACCGGCTGTTCAAGCAAATAACATAAGAATTTCTTAAGATAAAAATACGTAAAGTTATGCAAAAACTACTAGAGAACACACTGTCAAGCCAAAGAAAATGGACTCGTCTTCTGAAGGCTTCCCTCGTCACAAGGTCTCTGAAGCGAGTGCACACAAGTGCCAGTGTCAGAATTGCCTCGTCACCCTCCTGGAGAACAACATGGATAAAAATGTCCTCCAGAACAGATGCTGGCAACTATAAGCAAACAAAAAGGAGAAATATAAAGATATTGGCCCCAGTGCCCAGTTTTGAATTTATCTGTCTTTGTTCTGGGGATCCATATGTTTGTAGTGTAAAAAAAAGAAAAATGGGTTAATGGCCCGTCTGTTCTCATTGTGAAGTGGACAAAGTAAAAGGAATACAAAGACCAGTATGCTGAGAGCAGTGTTGGGTGTAACTAGTTACTGTAATTTAATTACAAATACTTCATATGTAATTGAACTTAACACTGTGTATAGCCTGTAGAAAATTTATACACAATTAAATTGTGGATTTAACATCAGCATTTGAATTCTAACCTTAAAATGCTTTCTTTTTATGCACCCATCTCACTTTAAATTCTTTCCAATTCTCACAATAAACTAGTTGAGTATTAGCATGAACATTGCTGGGATATTGCCTGTTTATTATTACTTAAAAAGCACATATGAATGTCTTATTCTTCAAGACCTTACTCTAAATACTTAATCCTAACCAATTCTTAAACTTAACAACTACTTTACTAAGTATTATTAAGCAGTAATTAGGAGTACATTGGGGCAAAATAGTTAATAGTGAGAATTGGACCCTAATCTAAAGTGTGAACAGAATAATTTATGTAGTTACTTGAAAGAATTAAAAGAAACATTTCATGTCTATCCTTGTATCATTAACTTGTCCAGGTTGATATAGGATTTAGAAAGTAATTAGTAATAAGAAATTAAATACTTTTTGGAGAAAGTAATTTGTACAGTAATCTACACTGATGCAATTAGAAACTAGTAATGAATTACTTTTTTTTTTTTTTTTTTTTTTAAGAGTAACTTACATAACACTGGCTGAGAGTTAAAATTTCTAAAATGTACAATTGGTAGTGACTCAGACATTATACCGCAAGAATCCCATGTTCCTTGAGACAACCGTTCATGAAGCTCACTTGGTCTTCCTTGAGGCTTGAGGCTTCCCTATAACACAGTTAATGGTGTCAGAAATAAAACAAAGAGAGTTAAAACTTTGGAAAGACAGCATTGTTTTGCAAATCTGTTTCTCACCTTTCATGGCTCATGCACTTTAACACTAAGTTCAGCCAGCACTCACGAATGTAAGGCATGTCGATCTATGGAAAGAACAAAAAAAACAAAAACATCAAAAACTGAGGCAGACTGAAAGAGCCATCAACTAATTTTTTTTTATAAATTCAAGGCTCTCACCTGGGTGAAATCAAAAGGCCACTCAAAAGTAATGTATAGTGCATACTGTAACATAAGACATTGATTTTAAGATACTTATCCCTTAAATACTCTTCATATACCTATTGCCTTTGAAATGCCACTAATGGAATCCCCAAAGTCAGCTAAGGTTAACTTTCATCTTCATTTGTAACATACCATTAGCATGAACACTTCACAGTCCAAGCTGTCTCTCTGTGATGGAATATCCTGGCAAAAATACAAAATTTACTATATAAATTTTGTATTGATTGCAGTTATCAGAAAGCAGTGTTGAAAGCTGAGTGCTATGTACCTTGTTTTTAATAAGATGCCAGTTTCCAGCAACCAATTTTGTTGCGATCATGCTTCAAAAGAGAACAGAGACACAGTTAAAAACATTTTTAAATGTACAATCCACCTCTATAGGTCTGATTCTGAGAACCTGCTAATTGGGTTTCAGTAGCAAGTTTGACACGTGTTGTCTACTGTCATGGAGGGAAAGCATACACATGAAGGCAAACAATAAAAAAGAAAAAGAAAAGAAAAAGCTCAGAGATGGTCTTCACTTCCACATACATCCTGATTCAACTTCTACATGCCATTCTTACATTGGTTGACTAGCCCTAAACCCAATCTTTATATAACCTGCCTAGTGCTAACTACTGAATTTCAACAGATTTGGGCGTAGGAGGAATTTTAAATTGGAATGTGAGAATGGCCACATTTGTAAATAAACCAGTCTCAGTCTTTATGACAGAGATAGTGTTGGATCTTTTAAGCAAGGACCATCACATCATAACCCTCACCCTAACATTAAAAAGTACAGTAAACAGCAGTTAATACCTCCAAAAACTTCGCACAGAACAGGGGACAAAGAACAGTCCCTGAATATTAGAAGAAAACCTGAAAATGGACACATAATATGCCTGCCCAAAACCACAAGGGTCGGATGAATCAAGAATGTAAATCCTTTTAAGATTGGGCTTCATGACCTGTGAATATATGCAAATCAATCAAATGTTCACCGACCAATGCATTGCTCTTGTATATTCCACGTTGGAATATTCATCCCTCAGAGCGGACAAAAAAACTGCTCCATATCTATTTTCAACACCTATTTAAAATGCTAAAAGATGACACAACTGACAGTCAAAACCTACACACAAGTGCCAATGTCCTGGTGTCCATATTGGAAATAGGATGCAGTCTTTAAATGCTGCATCTGCCTGTTGGTGAGCAAATTACACAGATCAAAGTTAATAGTGCAACAACAGTGTGCATTACAAACATCTCTGTTCCTCAAAATTCAATCATATGAAGTAAAAACCACTTACTGGTAGTGATTCAAAAGGGTCTACGCAATGAGGTGGACTCCAACATGCCAATACATAGGAATCCATAGCAAGGACATCTAATCCCTAATATTAGATGGAAATTATTAACTATAGCTATATCAAAACCATGACTTTCAGAACAACCTATGCATTCACATAAAGTTTTACATGTAAACAAAAACATAATATACCCTCTGTCCAGCTAGGAGGCATATCAGTGAAAGACAGCAGTTTACAACCTAGCAAAAGAACAACATAAATACAGTTAAACAAATCTTAAACAGTAATGGCACCATTTAAATGACACTTACTGTTGCCTCCAGTTCACATTTGGTTCCCAGGCCAACACAGTCTGCTCTTCTTAAGACTGTTGTGCCGACAGAACCGATGACTTCATCCTGTGGCTTTGTGCAATCTAACACATAGTCAAGCTGGAAAATAAAAATGCATATCAGCACTCTCCACAACTTCCTCAACCCCACAATTGATAGTAATGTTGTGGAGCACGGAGAAGTGTTGTGAAATCATGACAATCAACATCGAATACTATCAAAAGGCCATTTACCAAAGTCTTCGGGCATCCCCGGCGCCGGAAGTCTTGGATTTCCCTTTCCGCACACATCAGCCTAGTGACGGATGATGGTGTCCCATCTGAAGCCGTCGCTGCTGATGGTGTCCCATCTGAAGCCGTCGCTGCTGTAATATGAAAATGTAATATAACCAACATGTCATGACAGGCATAAAAGATGTATAAAGAAATTGTAGTTGAAAATGAACTGAGTTACCCATTATTATTCTGCCATTTTCATCTAAATGCAACTGGGCATTTTGTGGTACAATCTTTCTGATGCCATCTTCCATCTTCTTATTTCGTTTTGTGTTATAATGCTGTAGTATATTTCGCATCAAGAAAATGTGTCCAGATGGAGTGAGTGTGTTAAGGAAGTAATTGTTTTTTCTCATGTCAGAAAAAAGCTGTTCAGCACATTGACTGTTCACCCAGCCTGCCAATTCTGGGACTATCTGAATTTTACACAACACATCTCGAGCATCTTTTGTGTTCTTCTCATGAAACAGATCATAAAGTGCATAATGTTCAGCTGAACCTGTAACAGGGTGACAGTCTGGGTCCACGTTGTTCTCCTTCTCCTTCAACCAAGGGAGGTTTACTTTCAGTGTTCCTTCAACGGCCTGCTTGATATTTTCTGGAGTGGGCTCTTTTAGTCGTCCCTCATAAGGTCTGAAAGGGACACATTCTGGCTCCCTTAGGTTAGTGTGTGTGGCTAAGCCCCTTGCAAAGTCATAGATATTGATATTTGGGAAATGTTTAAAAGACAAAAGACAATCTGCATAGTCACGTGTAGGGATGTCAACGATTAATCGATGATCGATTAATTGTCGATAAGAGATGCAATCGATTAAGGCTGTAGATGGTCGGTTAACCGATTTAATGATGGGCTGCGTGCGGCTCATGCGCAGAACACGTGCGAGCGGCTGTGAGTGACGGTGACGGTATATAAAAGCATCATCATTCACAATGTACAAATTAAGTACATTAAAATACAAACAACATAAAAGTTCTTCAACATAAAAAGCAATAGAAATGAAGTAACTAAGTCATTTCATCAGATAACTGTTTCATATCGTGCGCCTCGCATGGCTGCGGGACACAGGACAGATAGTAACGTTATTCATTCCTACAACTTGTTAATTCGTTCCTACGACTTATTAATTTGTGGCAGCTGTCCATGTTTCATTAATTTTGTTCCCTAAATAACCCATGATTTAAGTGAAATAAGGGAATAAATTAATAATTCGAACGAATTCTTAATTAAATCTATAATTTCCCTTCCCATATTTACCACAGTAAGAGATGCGAAAACAGTGATTAAAAGTGAAATATAATCAAATAAACCTGCGAAACTAGAGGATTAGACTGTGAAGATTTAGGAAAAGAAACAATGCCTCAATGTTATTGAATTTTTGGAAATTCGTGACCAACCGGCAAACCAGAACAAAGCCGCGTAAATAAAGGCTATGGGCTCGAACGGCATCCAGAGGCATGGTCACGATCTAACATTTCCTATTATTCCTCTAATAAACAAAGCTTTTATACCACACTTGTCATAAACAGAGCTTATAATTTGTAAATAAATAATTGCTGGATTCAAAACAGCAATTAATGGGCGCTGTGACTGACACAGACAATACGTTTTCCCGGAGCATTCAGTGATGTCACTAAACGGTGACGCTGAGCATTGTTCACAAGTTTCTGCATGGACCTACAGTAACTAGGGCACAGGTTCTCAAGCCCTGGGGCAAAATGGGATGCTTTAAGGAAAATGTATAGCCTATGTAGCCTAAGTAATAGGCCCAACATAAAAATAACAATTTGTTTTTATAATTGTTATTTTTTTTTAAAAATATGCGAAATATATCCGACTTAAATAATTAAGATAACGGATTTAAAACAGAAGTGTGGCGGCGCTCCATAAGTACACGGAAAGAGAAACGAAAAAGGATGACAACGCATTCTGTTTGTTTGCTTTATTTTACAAGAGCACAAACCTTCTGTTTTTATTGTGTGCGCACAAATGAAACACGTTTGCCTAAAAGTTTTTTGTTTTTTTTTATGTCTCGGCTGTTTCGATCGCGCCGGAGCCTGCTGCACACGTATATTCTAGCGATTCAAACTTACATCGCAGTCTGTTCATTATCAAAATCAACTAAACATTTAAAAGGTTACACTGGTCAGTTTAAATAGACCTTATACCGGCTCACTCTGCTGTTATGCCAAGGACGTTTTTGCTCATGTGAAGAGAATGATCTTTTCCGTCTATATGCGAATGATGTTAAGTACAATTGTGTTTTAAAATACAACAACGAGCACCACAAAACCATTTAAAGAGGCGCGTTCAGCGGTCTCCGTGCAGGGAAACAGTCAACACAGTAAAATGACCTCAAACGTATGGTGCGCTCTCTTCATTTTATCAAATCATCATAATCACATCTATTCATTTTACTGTCCTGCTACTAGCATTTTATTCAGACTAAAACCCCTTTAATTCAAGTGAGAAAGCGTTTTGTGTGTGTGTGTGGCTTTTGCAAATCCTGTCATGCCGGTGACTGCGTGCCTGCAATAGACGCATTTTGCAGCATTATGGTTAACGATTAATCGATTAATTGATCGTTAATTTAAATGACAATCGATCATGGAAATAATCGAAATTTGACATCCCTAGTCACGTGGAGACTCTGCCCGAATAAGGAACTTCAGCGAATACACAACTCCACAGGGGCATGTGATGACTGCCCAGCCCCCTAAAGAGAAAATAAATATGTATGTTATGATAATAAATAGGGGTGTGATGGGACAGTTATCCCACAAGACGAGACGAGACACGAGACTGGGTTCACGAGAATGAGACAAGATTTCTAGACATTTAAGAAATCCTCAATGATGAAAAATATAGGGAAAAAATAAACTTTATTCAACTGGATAACACAAAATGAAAAAAGTACATTTTGTAATCAAATTGCACTTTATGAAATTAAACTTCTATTTTAATCAATTATATGCAGCAATAAAAAAACACTGCAAAGGATATCGTCACGTTCTCGCGAGACCAGTCAGATCTTGTGAGATCAAGATCTTCACATCCCTAGTAATAAATATATAATCATTCTAAGCAGTCTTTAACAAAACTATACTAAAAGCAATACACTTGAAAAATCAATCAGCTCCATACAGTTAAACAACACCATTCACATGACATGGAGTAAAATATTTCGCAAAATGAATCCTACCTGAAGCCCCCCAAACCTTCTGGAAAACCTTGTCATAAGATGACCTGTTTCTCATCTCCTCTCTAAGCCTCACAACAAGATCCATTTTGGAACCGGATGGGTCTAGACCACATTGCTTGCAAAGGCGTCGCACCACATCCACCTGCACATACAAGGTTGCAATAAAAAAATCCAAAAGATTGATACATTTGTGTAAAAACAAAAACAAAAACAAAATAACCTTAAGATTGGTAAGCACTTCTTCTAGCCTCTCTTCGGTAACTTCAAGTTCGGCATCTTCAGTAGCTAGTCTTGGCGCGTGCATCTTGGCATACTCAGTATTTAAAACTGTAGCTTCTTTTCTGGTGTTGGGACCTATCCAAGGAGCCCAGTAGTTGTATGATGGTGACACCAAAAAAGGATTTTGACAAGCATCTGAAAAAAAATGTACTATCATTAATTAAAACAGCGAAAACTTCAAAATATATACACATTTGGTTGATACTTTCCTTTGCTCATTTTAGTGTAATGCAATTATTGTAAAATAATTGCAATTGAAGCTATGCATTATGCAACTTATGTCTAACTCTAACAAACAAAATAACTCCTTACTGCCCAACAGGCCCTGGCAAACTATTTCAGCAGTCACGGATTCCCAAAAGTCTTTCATATTGACTCGATCATCATACTCAGGTGGTGGAGCAGGAATGTCACTTACTGCAATAAAAATTTTCAATGAAACAAAGAACATGTATTTTTAATATTATTAAGTAGCTCTGATTTTGATATGACCTACCAGGCATATTAAATGCCGCCTTTTTTTGAAGATCCATCACAACAACTGCTGGATGGTTGCCACACTTAACACAGGAGTACATGTATTTGTGGTCCGTTAGTGCTTCAAAATGCATGTACGCATGAAGGATTTTGTCTTTACTTGGAAATTTCTGTTGTGCTGTGGTCTCCAAAACCTCGACAGCTCTGCTAATGGCATGATGAGTCTGGTTTGACAAAATTAGTTCGTAGCATTTAGACATTTTAAAAGAACAACACATACTTAATACCTTCAATAATAGCAAATCTGGAGTGAATGGCGCAGGATAATGCACATGTGTAATGACATCAGCAAATGATCATTAAAATTGTGAAGACCATCAGTCCACTCTTGATAACGATATTTTAGACCACAGTTGCTGCACATCCGGTAATATGTAGAAAATCCTGTAAAAAAAATAAATAAATAAAATTATATCACAAAAAAAGTATTCATTTAGACAGCTAGACATTGATGTTACACTAATTAGACAGATTTTACTCATATTTACCCTCAACAATGTCAGTGTATGTTATAAGCTTTCCTTTAGAAGTAATCAACACTGGCTCACTTAGGACCACATTGCCCGTACATTCAGAACAAACGGTCTCCTTTGGCACAAGGTGTTTGGGAATGTCATTGATTGTCATTGAGCCTGTGATGTATTTCTGGGGGAGTTCGGCTGGCAGAGTTTTGTTTTTCATCAGGTAATACACCATCTGTTTGAGACCTTCACCACTGGGGGGGTATTCCAATGTGCTACTTTCCTGACTAGCATCTTCTTGTGCTAGGCTCTGTGCAGTTTGGTCGATGGGTGATGATACAAACAACTGCCTGTGTAGCTGGAAAAGATGCCACCTGGCTATGTTTTTGTGCAAACAAGATCTTCTTGGCTTTGCACAGGGACAATGCCATGTGTTGCGAGTGCCGTCATAGGAAGCAATGACTCTACCAAGTCTGCTGTAGTATGACACTTTTGGTTCATACACAGAAATATACTTCTTTGTAGAAGGACCTCCAATAGTCAACTCAACAGACAGTGGAACACCAGCCACATTTGCTGCTGTCATTGTAGCCACACAGGTGGTCTTGGTCTGTTCCCCAAACACAACTGCAGCCATCATGTCTACCAGGACATTTTCATCAAGGACAACTGGTGTCCTGTTGGGCCATGGACAGAACTGCAGCGACTTCATATGTATACACTCAAAATGCTGAAAGCCACTTTGAGTGGCAAATTCTACGTTGGACATACATTCATCCATTTCACATGCGACAACTGGATGTGGACCTGAGGTTTTTTTCTGTACGTGGATTACAGAACATGGTCTGCGAAATGACTTTTCAACCGCATATATACCACTCACTGGGTCAATGCACTGTGAAGGTAGGTGACGATCTTCTGTAACATCACAGATCTTACGAGTGTGTTTCCTTTTAACATGAACATCTAAATTTTTCTTGTTGACAGTTACTCCACAGTGAATGCACTGCACTTTTTTCTGAATACACAATCTTTCTTCTTCTTCTTCTCTAGTATTAATGGCGGGTCGCAACCAATTTTTTCCGGTGCATACCGCCACCTACTGTACCGGAGTGTGTAATTCATGGTTTTAGTATTTCAGGTTACCTTTTACTGATCCAAAAAAAATAAAAAATTTTGGGGGGCCCTATATTTTATGGTCTAATCCTGTAGATTTAAGAAAGTTAAAGAGAGCTTCGTAACACTCCCATGTTTCCTCACTTATCCCCAGTATCCCTTCTAAATTCCATCCCCGTCCTAATTCACATATCTTATCACGCAAGATGTTCCTCTCAAAATCAAATTTACTACACTTCATTATGACATGCTCGACATTTTCAGGAACATTACATACCTCACATTTATCAGACACACATTTTGTCATTAAATACAGCGTTGATTTTAACCCAGTATGTCCAAGCCTTAATCTTGAAAAGATCACTTCATCTCTTCTATATTTCCCTTTGAAACCCTTCACTTTAATAGATTTCTGAATGCTGTAATAGTGTCTCCCTTTATTGTCTGTGTCCCACTTGTTCTGCCATTCGTCACTCACTGCTTTTCTTATTAATGATTTGGCCTCTCCTTTTCCAAAGGGAACTTTCATTATTTCATCATCTTTTAGTTTTAATGCTGTCTTTGCAATCTCATCAGCTTTTTCATTTCCCACAACACCAACATGAGCCGGGACCCAAACAAATTGTACATCACCACCAGTTCTTTGCATTCTCAGCATTATTGTATATATTTCAATCAATAAATCATCTCTTGAGGTCTTTTTGGAATTCAAACTAAACAGGGCAGCAGTGGAGTCTGAACAAATGACAACTCTCTCTGGCCTCACCTCTTCTATCCACTGTAACCCTAAAATAATAGCAACCATTTCTGCTGTATATACAGATAATTTATTATTAATTCTTTTACATATACCTACATCAAACTCTGGTATATATACTCCTGATCCTACATGTTCTGTCCCTGGATCTTTTGATCCATCAGTAAATATTAGCATATAATTAAAATAATTCCTCTTCACATAATCTTCAACCAAATATCCTATATTATTCCTATTACTTTCATTCCATTCTTTCTTCTTCTCTAGAAGTTTCAAGTCCACATTGGGCACAGGAAATATCCATGGAGGAACATTACCCCATACAGTATTTGGTCCATATTCAATTTTATTTAATCCATATTGTTCTGCTACTGTATTAATATTCCAACCAAATCCTTTTCCTTTAAGTTGTGTTGTATATTCCCAACAATCACACAGAACATTTGCTGCCGGTTGTTCCTCCCCAGATCCTTGTAACTTGATCCAATAAGCTAAAGATAGCTTAGATCGTCTTAAATATAATGGCAATTCATCAGCTTCTACCAGTAGTGCATTAGTAGGGGTTGTTTTCACTGCACCTATACTGAGTCTTAAAGCTCTAAACTGTATTCTGTCTAATGTTCTTAACATACTCTTGGCTGCTGCTCCATATACCATACACCCATAATCAATACACGATATACACAATCTTTTGGGAACAAGCTGGGATTTAACAGGCAAGGGTACTTCTTCAGCCACAGCTGGTTCGTTAAAGGCAACTGGTGGTGCACTGGGAACAATTGGTTCACAGGTGGCAACTGTTTCACTGATGTCAACTGATGCATTCTGGACAATGGGTTCACAGGTGACAGCTGGTTCACTGATTGCAGCTGGCTCAACAGTGGCTGGTTCTGTAGGCTGAACTTGTCTTTTTTTGCATGCTGCTAAATGTTTTACAATCTGGACTTTCCTTATAACGGTGTTTGGGCAATAACAACAGTGAAAATGTGCCTGTTCTCTACACTGCAAGTTGCACTTGACAATAACGAATTCTGAAAATGAAAACAAAAAATATATATAATTTTACAGTAAATAAAGGGATAACATTTTAGTAAAATTGGCATAAGTTGTGGTAATGCAGGCATTAAATAAATTAACAATTAATGCATTATTTGGATTAAGACAATTACTGATAAAATAATTCTATGTAGGACTTATGACAAAAGGCTAATGACAGATGCATGCTAAAAGAGATCAACAATACGTTATTGTATTGTTTAAGTATTACAATACTATGAGGCTTACATTAAACAAATTATGTTAATGAGCAACCGTTAACGTCAGTAAAATAACATTAACAATGACTAAAAAATAAAATAAATAAATTTCAACCTACCTTCATGCTGCACTGCCAAAGATAAGTGGTTGCAGACATGATTCTCCACCACGTGAAGTTCCATGGTGGGTTTGAACACATCTGGTCCGCAGAATGGGCAATGATAATTAGAGCAACAGCTCTGGCATCTCGGAAGGGCAATCCTCTCATGCCGCAACACTGTTCTGTGCATCTATGGTCAACGTTAAATGTATTTCAAATGGTATTTCTTGGCAAGTTAGTATAGCCTGGCTAGTGGGTAGCGTGTAAACTACCTGCCAACAACAGTCCACATATGTAGCTTTACATGTGCGCGCTAGCTGTTATCTAGTTAACTGTTAGTATTTTTAAAGTTAACGTTACTTAACATGTCTTGGCGTTATCAGATAGTATGTACCCCGTCAAAACTTTGAAATATATTTAACTGTGATCATTACTTACAGACATACACTACATAATGAATCTATCTCGACTAATATTATTCAAATGTAGACTTACATTGATAAGAGCAAACGTTGGTGACTACGGGCTGCAGCTTCACGAACATGTATGCAGCTTCTGCCGGTGGAACACGGTTTATAAAGTGGGAGGAGTTGGATCTGGGTCTGTAGAGGTTAAAAAGATTAAAGATCAAAATGATCATATAAATGATGGAATCAATGTGATTCAATTGAAAAAAAGAGAAGAAAAAAACAGGTTAAAATCAATATGATTTAAGTGTACTTTTGGAGTGTCCACTAGGGGGAGATCGAAAGTTGCAGGTTGTGGCTGACGCGATGTGTGCTGTGCGTCACAGCCAATACAGACTGACGCAGAGACAACAGCACGAGTCCCTGTTTTCATTTATTAATTTCTATTTTCCCCCTTTATCAGGTATGAAATACATAACAGTGTATTTTCATCATGAGTTAAAGTGATATAGTAGTCATGAGACTGGATATTTCTGTGAATATATGCGAAAGCACGGTGTTTGATGCAAACAAAGACTGTAATGTTACCTATGCTAATCGGCATGCTTAACATGCTAAACATTAGGGTGGAGAAAATTAAATGAGATGTGTCACAGTGGTTTAAGTGGAACAGAAGAGTATAGTTGTACAATGTCAATTGAAAGTGAATGTTATGTGTAATGAAGTTCATGGTTTTTTTGTATTTCATAATGAGTTCAATGCTTTATAATACACTGTTGAAATAGTGTTTCATCAAGTTGGGACTCTGAATAGTTATCTCTTTCATGAAAAGTGGAAAAAGTTACTGAAGAACAAATTGATGTTGAACACAAAAGAACTGTATTATCATCACGAGGAAATAACTCATTTTGCAGTTGCAAGAGGACACAGACGGAAGTGTGTTATGTTATGTTATAGAAGAAGTGATGTATTTGTATTATTGGCTTCAGACACATATTGATGTGATTTAATGTACTGATGTATTCATTTATTCACAGTTCTGTTATTTATAAGTAATATCTGTTGATGAAAGAGACATCACAGCCAATACAGACTGACGCAGAGACAACAGCACGAGTCCCTGTTTTCATTTATTAATTTCTATTTTCCCCCTTTATCAGGGTGTAACATTTTGGAGGCCCCAGCGAGGATGGATGGTTCCTGGTCCTGCCGAGCGATGTAGTGCCATATGACGACATCCCACCTTGCAACCACAACTACCACGATAGGAGGTCGGCGGTGTACAGTAGTCTCACAACTGGATTGGCAGAAGTGCGAGTATTCTGAGGTTCCTCACCCAACCAGGATAACTGCAAGTCCTTCCCAACCAAGTAGACATCCTGCTTTACACTGACACTGGCCACTTATCCACAAACAACATGAACACATTGGAGGACTTGAGACTTGAAGTAGTGGGGACACTTTACTCACTCAGCAGTGATCATCTGATTGCAGTATGTGACTTTTTAGATATTGCTGGTACGCAAAGAGAGAATGTTTTGGGTAAAAGTCGCTCATTTCTAATTGCACATATTGTAAAGTATATTGAAAGAGATGAGGTAGATGAACTTGAAGACCAGGGTATGTCTTTTCTCCTTGACCTTAAAGACAAAATCACTGAAATTCAGTTGTCAAATCCAAACACAGTAGAGTCACAGCAAAAGGAATTGCATGTAACTCAGATGTCAGAGCAAGAAAAATTGCAAAAACAGATTGAAGCACTCCAATTAGCTTTACAGTTATCATTGCAGCCAAAAGAGGGTGAATCAAAACAGGAAGTACAGACAGTGAGTCAAAAAGATCAGACATTTCAGGGCGGTGCCTCAACAAAAGACCTTACCCAATCACTTCTGTGGCAGAGGGAGTTCAAAATATCTGGTCAGATTGGGGAACCAGGGCAGAAAGATAAACTTAGTTTTTCCAGCTTGGCCCATCAAATCGAGAACGGGAAAAATAAGAATGTCCCTGAACATGAAATAGTCCATGCAGTAATTAAAGCCATCGTCCCTGGCATGCAGCTACGCAGCTATCTGGAGGGCAAAGCAAACTTAACACTGCCTAACCTGAGAAGGATCCTTCGCTCACATTACCAGGAGAGGGGCGCCACAGAGCTGTACAAGCAGCTGATGTCAGAAGTCCAAGACAGTAAGGAGACACCCCAGAACTTTTTAATTCGTATTTTAGATCTTAGGCAGAAGATTTTATTTGCATCACAGGAAGCGGAGTCTAGTCTCAAATATGATCCCATTCTGGTGCAAAATATGTTTCTGCATACAGTTCTTACTGGTCTGCAAAATGACTATATCAGAGGGGACCTAAAGCCATACCTGCAACAAACAGATGTGAGTGACGAGCTGTTGTTAGAGAAATTAAACCTTGCATGTATGACTGAAACAGAGAGACAAAACAAAAAGAAAGCTGCAGTCCAGCATCGTCCAGTCGTGGTGCATTCGGCGGAATGCAACGATATCCCAGCACCTGCAGAAAAGAAAGGGAAAACGTCACTTCAGGAAAATAAAAATAAGCATAACCCTGATTTGCTAAATGAACTCAGAGAAATAAAATCAGACATGGCACTATTAAAGAACCTCAGCGCTGAAGTGTCACAGATTAGAGAGTCGATTCAATTACCCCAGACAGCTGTGGAACAGGGTTTGTCCTCACCAGGTTTCCGAAATTATGGCCCAGCTACTCACCCGGAATGCCCATTCCCAGGGTACTGGCCCAATTACAATACAGGACAGAGAGGGAGAACAGCTCAGTTCCAGCAAGGATTTGCACCACACCGTCTTTCCACCCAGACAAGAAGTCAACGAAGAAGATGCTTCAACTGTCAGCAGAGTGACACTGAAAGTTATTGCACCCACTGCTATAGATGTGGAAGCAGCGAGCATTTTTTTGCAGGCTGTAGAGCAAGGGCAGTAAACTCATCCAGGGATGCTTATTTAAACGAGAGAGGGTTACTTCCACGGGACAGGGAGTAACCTGCCAGATGTTAGAGTCCCATCAACAATGCTGGGGGTGTGGGATGAAGGGAGGTGACCACAATTTACGAGTATGCACATCCTGCCGCAAAGCTTTCTATTGCTCCAAGTTATGTCAGACTCATCACTGGAGTAGACACAAGAAAGACTGCCAGCAGAAAGGGCATAAAGATGTCAAAGAATTAAGTGCCACAATGAGAAAAAATTCAAACAAATCACTGAGCATGGCTGCTTTAGTGGGAAAACAGTGTCTCATTGACTGTTTTATCCAGGGAGTTAAAACAACAGCATTGTGGGATACTGGATCTCAAGTTTGTATCATCGATGAGTGGTGGAAAAATGAAATATTACCTGATGTAAGGTTAAGGCTTCTTTCAGAAATAATTGACGCACCGGACACACTTCAAATAGTAGCAGCAAACGGACAAGGTATTCCTTATGTTGGGTGGATAGAAGTCACATTTCAGCTGCAAAGAGGAAACAATGACCGAGTAGATCCTGTCATTCCCATGCTGGTAACAAAGGGGAAACATCTCTCCCATCCCATCATTGGTTACAATGCTATTGAGTTCATAGTGACAGACAATAAAGGTGAAAGTGCAGATTCAGCATGTGATGAACAGTTAAAGAGATTAGTTAATGTGGCACTCCCAAGATTAGAGATAAATCACATTCAAGCTTTTATAGCACTTCTAATGGCAGAGAAGTCACATGAGTATGTGGTGAGAACTCCCAGAGAAAAAATATTAGTTCCCAAGCGTACCTCTTTGCAGGTTGAGTGCCGAATAAAGATGAACCCACTGAAGGAGGACACTACTTTGATGTTTGAACCCGATCTTGATCCCAAATGGGCGGAAGGGCTAGAGTTCCAGGAGACACTTTTAAAGGTTAAGAAGGGGGTTCCACCCTACATCGTACTTGATGCTCGGAATCCTACGGACCATGACATTGTCCTGTATGGAAAAACATTCATAGGAACAGCACATAGGGTACAAGCTGTTTATCCATCCGTGTCATTAGATCAGTCAATTCAGTCCATACCTGCTTCAGTGAATCATATCCAAACAAGCAGCGCTGAGCTTGCCAGTGATACCTGGGACCCTCCAGTCGATTTGGGTCATCTGAGTCAGCCTGAAAAGGAAATAGTACGCAAGATGTTACGAGAGGAATGTGCGTCATTCTCGAAGTCAGATGATGACATCGGATGCATAGAAAATCTAACCCTGAAGATATCCCTTAAAGACACAGTTCCTGTTGCACGTTCATACATCTCTGTGCCGAAACCACTCTATAGGGAAGTAAAAGATTACCTTCATGACCTGATTGCTCAGGGTTGGATATCAAAATCAACATCATCTTATGCATCACCTGTTGTCTGTGTTAGGAAAAGGGATGGAAGCCTCCGTCTTTGTGTGGATTACAGGGAGCTGAATAAGAAGACCAATCCTGATCGTCAGCCAATTCCCAGAGTCCAAGATATCCTTGACAACCTGGGTGGGAATTCATGGTTTTCACTATTGGATCAGGGCAAAGCATATCATCAGGGCTTTATGGCAAAGGAGAGTAGGCCCCTGACCGCATTTGTAACCCCGTGGGGGTTGTATGAGTGGATACGAATCCCTTTTGGCTTGATGAATGCTCCAGCTGCCTTTCAGAGGTGTATGGAGGAATGCTTGGAGAGTTTGAGAGACCGGATATGTGTGCCATACCTTGATGATATCTTAGTCTACAGCAAGTCCTTTGAAGACCATGTCCACCATGTGCAGGAGGTACTGCAGCAGCTTAGATGGTATGGAATAAAATTGAAGCCAAGCAAATGTGGACTGTTCAAGAGGGAAATCCGTTACCTTGGAAGAATTGTGTCGGCTGAAGGTAGCAAAGTGGATCCAGCTGACACAGAGGCTGTGGGAGCTTGGAAGGAAAAGAGACCAAGTACTGTCGGGCAGCTGCGAACTGTGATGGGCCTCTTAAGTTACTACCGACAATATATTAAGGATTTTTCAAAGATTGCTGGACCACTGTATGATTTACTCAAGAGCACCCCAGGAGTGGAAAACACTTGCCAAAATTCCAGACAAAGTAAAGTGAAGAATAGAGGAGTGCCTTCAAACCAACCAATAGTTTGGAAGGATGAGCACCAAGAGATCTTGGAAAAATTGATAAACCATCTGGTCGAACCACCTATCCTTGGATTTCCAGACTTTTCACTGCCTTTTATTCTTCATACAGACGCCTCAAACCAAGGCCTGGGGGCAGTATTGTACCAAAAGCAGGGGGGTAAGCTCCGTGTAATAGCATATGGATCTCGGACCCTTACAGCCGCTGAACGAAATTACCACCTCCATTCGGGTAAATTAGAGTTTCTCGCCCTCAAGTGGTCAATAACGGAGAAATTTAGAGACTATTTATACTATGCACCTACATTCACAGTCTTTAGCGATAATAACCCTCTCACGTATGTACTATCCAGCGCGAAACTCAATGCCACCGGCTGTAGGTGGGTACCGGAGTTAGCCGACTTCCATTTTTCAATAAAGTACCGCCCTGGCCGAGAGAATGCAGATGCTGACAGTTTATCAAGATTGCCTCTAGACATTGAAGGGATGATAGAACAGTGTACGGAGGAATTGTCATCAGACTGCATTGCAGCCACCGCACAAGCTGTAGAAGTCCAGGAAGATACCTCACCTTGGGTAGTATCTGATTCGTCTCCATGTTCACCTGACATGGGTGACAGTGAACCTCTTCTTGTGGCTGAAATACAACAGAGTCAAAGGGAGGATCCACACATGGGGCCTGTAATAAAATATAAATTAACTGGTATGAGACCTTGCTCCAAACAAATGAAGTCTCTTACCCCTCAGAGCCGATGTCTTCTTCGTGAATGGGAGAAGCTTCATTTGGATGAGAACGGCATCCTAAAGCGGAAGACTGCTAATAGACACCAGCTGGTCCTACCTGAAAGATACAAGGCAGTGGTAATGAAGAAGTTGCACAATGAGATGGGTCACCAAGGAGTTGATCGCACGACATCACTGATCAGAGACCGTTTCTTTTGGCCCCATATGAAACAAGAGATTGAACATTATGTTGCAAAAAGCTGTCATTGTTTGAAGCAAAAGAAGCCTTGTAGGGAGACAAGGGCTCCTCTCGTTAATATCATTACAACGCAGCCTTTTGAGCTTGTATCTGTTGACTTTCTGCATTTAGATAAATGCAAGGGGGGATACGAATACATATTAGTCATAGTTGACCATTTTACACGGTTTGCGCAGGCGTATCCCACAACATCAAAGTCTGCTAAAACAGTAGCTGATCGCCTGTTTAATGATTATGCCCTGCGATTTGGATTTCCTAGACGAATACACCACGATCAAGGTGGTGAATTTGAAAACCAGCTTCTAGCCCAGCTGACAAAGAATTGTGGTGTCCTGAGTTCCAGAACAACACCATACCACCCGCAAGGGAACGGTCAGACAGAACGATTCAACAGGACCTTGCTTCAAATGCTCAAAACACTGACAGACAAGCAGAAGACGAACTGGAAGGAATTCCTGAATAAACTGATCTTTGCATATAATAGCACCAAATGTGAGGTAACAGGATTCTCACCTTTTTATCTTCTATATGGCCGGCATCCCAGACTACCAGTGGATCTACTCTTTGGGTTGGAAGAAAGCACTGGAACAGTGAGCCACCAGGAATACCTGCAGAGATGGAGAGAACAGATGCAAGAAGCACACGAAATAGCAAGAGAGAATGCGGGAAAAGCTGCAGTGCGAAGTAAAAAAAACTACGATAGAAAATTGAGAAGTACAACCTTGTATCCGGGCGACCGTGTACTTGTTAGAAACCTGACACCAAGAGGAGGCACGGGCAAATTGCGCAACCACTGGGAGGAGACCATCCATACTGTTGTGAGGCGAATGAAAGAAGATCTCCCGATTTACGAAGTGAAGCCAGAGGTAGGAAAGGGAAGGTCTAGGATCCTGCATCGTAACCTCTTACTGTCATGTGATCTCCTGCCAATGGAAGGGCAATCTGACACAGCTGCTTATTTAACAAAAAAGATGACAAAGCAGAAGAGAAATTATATTGTAAAACCTAATGAAGATGAAGAAGAGGATGAGGACGAGTTTTGTCTTTATTACTCACCAAACCAGCAGCAATACTGTGGAGAAGGGAGTGAGGGAGATCCTAATGAGTTAGAAAGGGAGACAAGTGGACTGGCCGGGCAGACCAAGAATGGTGAGGATTTAGGAGAAAGAGTGGACACTGTTGAGCTTTCACATGAAGAATGCCCAGGTGAAGACGGTGATGAAGAGCTGATTCAAGTAGAGGACCCATTAGTGACAGGGCACCATGTAGAGGAACAGATTGACGTTGAGCACACAGTATCACTTGAGCCATGCAATGATTCTACAGTAGATGGGAGATATCCAAGACCACAGAGAGAAAGACGAGCCCCTCGCCTGTTCACTTATGATCACCTCGGAACCCCCACCTGCTATAATACAAGCTGTAGTGGTGAAGTTCAGCAGTATCAGAATATGTCTTACCTTGGACAGCAAGCACTTCCACCATGGCCAAGTTCAGTGCCATTTTATAATCCCTACCCATATCTTATGTACGGATATCAAATATAGTCAGTGGCATAATGCAGGCTAAGAAAACACTGATATAGTAAGAGCAGAATAGCTCATGTTGAAGGAAAAAAAAAATGCATTTACAAGATGTCGGGACGACATCTAAATTTTGAGGGGGAGTGTGTAGAGGTTAAAAAGATTAAAGATCAAAATGATCATATAAATGATGGAATCAATGTGATTCAATTGAAAAAAAGAGAAGAAAAAAACAGGTTAAAATCAATATGATTTAAGTGTACTTTTGGAGTGTCCACTAGGGGGAGATCGAAAGTTGCAGGTTGTGGCTGACGCGATGTGTGCTGTGCGTCACAGCCAATACAGACTGACGCAGAGACAACAGCACGAGTCCCTGTTTTCATTTATTAATTTCTATTTTCCCCCTTTATCAGGTATGAAATACATAACAGTGTATTTTCATCATGAGTTAAAGTGATATAGTAGTCATGAGACTGGATATTTCTGTGAATATATGCGAAAGCACGGTGTTTGATGCAAACAAAGACTGTAATGTTACCTATGCTAATCGGCATGCTTAACATGCTAAACATTAGGGTGGAGAAAATTAAATGAGATGTGTCACAGTGGTTTAAGTGGAACAGAAGAGTATAGTTGTACAATGTCAATTGAAAGTGAATGTTATGTGTAATGAAGTTCATGGTTTTTTTTGTATTTCATAATGAGTTCAATGCTTTATAATACACTGTTGAAATAGTGTTTCATCAAGTTGGGACTCTGAATAGTTATCTCTTTCATGAAAAGTGGAAAAAGTTACTGAAGAACAAATTGATGTTGAACACAAAAGAACTGTATTATCATCACGAGGAAATAACTCATTTTGCAGTTGCAAGAGGACACAGACGGAAGTGTGTTATGTTATGTTATAGAAGAAGTGATGTATTTGTATTATTGGCTTCAGACACATATTGATGTGATTCAATGTACTGATGTATTCATTTATTCACAGTTCTGTTATTTATAAGTAATATCTGTTGATGAAAGAGACATCACAGCCAATACAGACTGACGCAGAGACAACAGCACGAGTCCCTGTTTTCATTTATTAATTTCTATTTTCCCCCTTTATCAGGGTGTAACAGGTCCAACCTCGCCCCCTGGATCTTGTGTTCTGCAGTGAGGACCTTCTCGCTGTAGGACTGAAAACGATCAAAGACGCTGTTCTGCTCTCCTGTCCCAAACCTAAAATGTTTGATACCGATACCTTGACTTCGATACCGGTTCCTGAATGATATTTTTTTTAATACCAATTTTATGAAATCTGTTTTAACAAGAATACATTACCTCATAGAAACTTTGGTTTTATTTTTTTAGGTTGTTGACTTTTATTTTGTACTGACTGTCCTGAGCCACTGCACAAAGGAACAAAATGTAACCAACACAATATATCAGTGTAAATATTTTTAATGAAGTACAAGCCGTTTTAAGTCATTATGTGATGCTCACTGCTGCTTAAGATCTTTAAATCACGCAGGAGTTGGTTACTGGACTCTGAGGACAGTGTAGATGAAGTAATCTGTAGTGCTTTATCTCTGTCTGAATCTTCTCTGTGGTGCTGCTGACAGTGATCTGTCTTCTTGCTTCAGCTGCCATGTCCTCCACAGCAAACAGCTCCTCAAAGGCAGAGAGCTTTGGTCTCTTCTGTGAGCTAATAAGTAAAGAAATACAGAAAAATTTAAAACACTATCAAGGTAAATGTGAACAAGTTAATTCTCCTCTGAAAATGAAATGGGAAAAAAATAGAAAGTCTTTATATTTTCTCACCAGTGTTGTTACTGCCGATAAATGAGAGTGGTCTTCATTAGATGAGTTGTCATCATGGTCACCTGCTCTCTATCTGCTCACCCTGAGTCTGTATTCAATAGAGTATGAGGATCATATATATTGATCTACAATTCAAGAGAAGTAGAAGATCCCCAATAACATTTAACACAAGTACTGAGGTCCTTTTCATCAGCTCCTCCTCCAGTCTGGTCCACATTTTATCTGCATCTTCTGACTTAAATCTGGGATCCAGGGCTGATGCTCCCATCCTGCAAGACAAAAACAGTCTGAGTGCCTGAATAATCCTAATGAAAACAAGTGAGAATACAACAGGTTTACACTACAGACTTGGTATCTTCTTGAGAGGTCATTCCAGATAGTGTCCTTGATGGTGTTTGTGAAGGAGGAGTCCTCATCATTAACTGTGAAGTTGTGCTGGAGTTTATTCAAGATCAGAATCTGACCTAATTTGGGCTCCTTTCAGCAGAGACGCAGATGGTTTAAGTGTAAAGTATCTTTGACAAACTGTTCTGCTTTTCTGAAGTCCTCATCAGAGTCTCTCTGCAGTCTGAAAAATATCATCAGTTTCATTAGCTGGGCTATAGTTTTATGAGCACAATGGTTCAGACTGAAAATGCTGAAAATGGTATAAGCTAATCACAAAATTATTTACCTGTCCTTCTCCATTGATTTCTGAAGCCGAGGGTCCACGGAGGTGGTCTGGATGGCAGGGAACTGCTCCAGGAATCACTCCACCAAGAGGAACAGGTTATTTCACCTCGTTCTCACATCCAGGATGACAGCATGTTCTGGAAGGCCAAGAGTGAGAAAGAGGAATCAGAATCAGAATCACAATGAGCTTTATTGCCAGGTATCTTTACACATACAAGGAATTTGTTTTCGTGACAGAAGCTCCGCAGTGCAACAGAATGACAGCGACAGAACAAAAAACACAATAAAAGAATAAAAAATACAAATAAGTAGGTAAGGAATGACAATATACAAATTGACAATTGTATGGCAGATATATTACAATGAGCAGTTATGTATGTACAGGTATATTATGTGCAAAAAAAATAATTTAAGTGTACACTAAGTATGTGTGTTAGATAATAAGTGTATGTGTCTGTAAATATAAATAGTGTAATGTGTTCCACAGTTATTATCAAGTGTTCATGAGATGGATTGCCTGAGGGAAGAAACTGTTTCTGTGTCTGGTCGTTCTGGTGCTCAGAGCTCTGTAGCGTCGACCAGATGGCAACAGTTCAAAGAGGAAGTGTGCTGGATGTGAGGGGTCCAGAGTGATTTTGCCAGCCCTTTTGCTCACTCTGGATGAGTACAGTTCTTGAATAGAAGGGAGGGTTGTACCAATGATTCACTCAGCAGTCCGGACTACCCTCTGTAGTCTTCTGAGGTCAGATTTGGTAGCTGAGCTGAACCAGACAGTTACTGAAGTGCAGAGGACGGATTCAACGATGGAGGAGTAGAACTGTTTCAGCAGCTCCTGTGGCAGGTTAAACTTCCTCAGCTGGCGAAGGAAGTACAACCTCTGCCGGGCCTTTTTCACAATGGAGTCAATGTGAATGTCCCACTTCAGGTCCTGAGAGATAGTGGTGCCCAGGAACCTGAATGACCCCACTGCAGTCACAGTGCTGTTCATGATTGTGAGTTGGGGGAGTGCAGGGGGGTTTCTCCTGAAATCCACGATCATCTCCACTGTTTTGAGAGTGTTAAGCTCCAGGTTGTTGAGAGTACACCAGACAGCCAGCTCTTTAACCTCCTGTCTGTAAGCAGACTCGTCACCATCCTGAATGAGACCGATGAGTGTGGTGTCGTCTGCAAACTTCAGGAGCTTGACAGAGGGGTCCTTAGATGTGCAATCATTAGTGTACAGGGAGAAGAGCAGTGGGGAGAGAACACAGCCCTGGGGAGCTCCAGTGCTGATTGTACGGGTGCTGGATGTGTATTTTCCCAGCCTCACTAGCTGCTGCCTGTCTGTCAGGAAGCTGTTGATCCACTGACAGATGGAGGTGGGCACAGAGAGCTGAGTTAGTTTGGGCAGGAGGAGGTTTGGGATGATCGTGTTAAAGGCCGAGCTGAAGTCCACAAACAGGATTCTCACATAAGTCCCTGGTCTGTCTAGGTGTTGCAGAACATAATGCAGTCCAATGTTTACTGCATCGTCCACAGACGTGTTTGCTCTGTAGGAAAACTGAAGAGGATCCAGTAAGGGTCCAGTAATGTCCTTCAGGTGGGCCAGCACCAGTTTTTCAAATGACTTCATGACCACAGACGTTAAAGCCACAGGCCTTTAGTCATTTAGTCCTGTAATTTTGGATTTCTTTGGGATGGGGATGATGGTGGAGCGTTTGAAGCATGAAGGGACTTCACACAGCTCCAGTGATCTGTTGAAGATCTGTGTGAAGATGGGGGCCAGCTGGTCAGCACAAGATTTCAGACAAGCTGGTGTAACACAGTCAGGGCCTGGTGCTTTTTTCCTTTTCTGCTTCCGGAAGACCTGGCGCACCGCATCCTCGCTTATCTGTATTGCAGGTGTGGGGGAGAGGGGGGATGCAGGAGGTGTGAATGGTGAGGGCAGTTGTTTGAAGTTGGTGTGTGTGTGTGGTTATGAAAGTGGATGTTCATTTGCAGAGATGTTTTACTACATGATTTAGCAGAGGATTTTTTTCTAAACAATTTTGCAGAGGAGTTTTGCTCTGAGGTTGATCTATTTTGATTTCTATCTACTGAGAAGATGCTGCTTCTATTTAAGGACAGGTTAACCGTCTGAACAATATCTAATGTTACATATTCACCGCGCACAGAAAGAAACGTTAACTTAAATAGAACACAAGCATGTACTAGTTAGCAGATTTTGTTTATTTGTTTGCTAAACATTAACCTTACCTGTCGGAGTCCCAATCATAGTGCTGCTATCTTCTTCAGTAGTTTTGGAGGAGGATTTGTGTGGTGGGTATGTTGAAGGAGGCTCTGAGAGGATAATTGCATCGGCTCGGTCTTCTTTCAGCCGAAGATGGAGCAACTTTCTACTCTTATGTTTATTCCGTGCACGGTCAAGTGCTTCATCATATTTGACATCTTGCTGGTCTTGGCAGTAATTATTTTGCACGCTGTTTTCGTCGAGCTTGGTAAAATGTAGCCATGCTTTCGATCTTTTCCACATCTTTTAAATCTGTGTGCTTAACGTACACACTACAGTCGTGGCCAAAAGTTTTGAGAATTACATAAATATTGGAAATTGGAAAAGTTGCTGCTTAAGTTTTTATAATAGCAATTTGCATATACTCCAGAATGTTATGAAGAGTGATCAGATGAATTGCATAGTCCTTCTTTGCCATGAAAATTAACTTAATCCCAAAAAAACCTTTCCACTGCATTTCATTGCTGTCATTAAAGGACCTGCTGAGATCATTTCAGTAATCATCTTGTTAACTCAGGTGAGAATGTTGACGAGCACAAGGCTGGAGATCATTATGTCAGGCTGATTGGGTTAGAATGGCAGACTTGACATGTTAAAAGGAGGGTGATGCTTGAAATCATTGTTCTTCCATTGTTAACCATGGTGACCTGCAAAGAAACGCATGCAGCCATCATTGCATTGCATAAAAACGGCTTCACAGGCAAGGATATTGTGGCTACTAAGATTGCACCTAAATCAACAATTTATAGGTTCATCAAGAACTTCAAGGAAAGAGGTTCAATTCTTGTAAAGAAGGCTTCAGGGTGTCCAAGAAAGTCCAGCAAGCGCCAGGATCGTCTCCTAAAGAGGATTCAGCTGCGGGATCGGAGTGCCACCAGTGCAGAGCTTGCTCAGGAATGGCAGCAGGCAGGTGTGAGCGCATCTGCACGCACAGTGAGGAGAAGATTTTGGAAGATGGCCTGGTGTCAAGAAGGGCAGCAAAGAAGCCACTTCTCTCCAAAAAAAACATCAGGGACAGATTGATCTTCTGCAGAAAGTATAGTGAATGGACTGCTGAGGACTGGGGCAAAGTCATATTCTCTGATGAAGCCCCTTTCCGATTGTTTGGGGCATCTGGAAAAAGGCTTGTCCAGAGAAGAAAAGGTGAGCGCTACCATCAGTCCTGTGTCATGCCAACAGTAAAGCATCCTGACACCATTCATGTGTGGGGTTGCTTCTCATCCAAGGGAGTGGGCTCACTCACAATTCTGCCCAAAAACACAGCCATGAATAAAGAATGGTACCAAAACACCCTCCAACAGCAACTTCTTCCAACAACCCAGCAACAGTTTGGTGAAGAACAATGCATTTTCCAGCACAATGGAGCACCGTGCCATAAGGCAAAAGTGATAACTAAGTGCCTCGTGGACCAGAATGTTGAAATTTTGGGTCCATGGCCTGGAAACTCCCCAGATCTTAATCCCATTGAGAACTTGTGGTCAATCCTCAAGAGGCGGGTGGACAAACAAAAACCCACTAATTCTGACAAACTCCAAGAAGTTATTATGAAAGAATGGGTTGCTATCAGTCAGGATTTGGCCCAGAAGTTGATTGAGAGCATGCCCAGTCGAATTGCAGAGGTCCTGAAAAAGAAGGACCAACACTGCAAATACTGACTCTTTGCATAAATGTCATGTAATTGTCGATAAAAGCCTTTGAAATGTATGAAGTGCTTGTAATTATATTTCAGTACATCACAGAAACAACTGAAACAAAGATCTAAAAGCAGTTTAGCAGCAAACTTTTTGAAAACTAATATTTATGTAATTCTCAAAACTTTTGGCCACGACTGTAGTCGCTTTTCCACTGTTGGGCCAATGTGTGCCAGGGCTAACAACGAGCCTTGCTGGGCCAATAACCTCGCACCTCAAGACACGAGCCCAAAAGCAAGCTGTATTTCCACTAAAGTAGTGCCAGCACTACTTTTTTGAAACCTTCCCTTAACACTCCTCTTTGAAGCAAACATCACACAACCCCAGCACATCACTAGTGAGAAAATGAATGAAAACTATATTGTAAAACTAACTTAACAGAAACAGATGTTTTTTCCTTACATAAAGACTTAAAACTTCAACGTAGATATTTTATATGAAAAATTTGTGTAATTCGTGTGAGCATTATAATTTCACATTAAAAGAGAACACATACTTGTTCAGTCGCAGCTGCTCGGTTTATTTGTGACTACAGGAATGCACAAAATAAATCCATTAGGGCTTTTAAGTCCAAATGCGTACACATATAACACTACAGAAAAATACTGACAAATCCTTGTGTGTTTATGTCAAATTTATTTAGAAAGAATGAGCATTAATTTTTCTTGATGCATGTACTCTGAGGAGGTTTGACCGCTATCCTGTCTCACTGTACTGTTATCCTTTCAGCCAAAGCAACAGAGGGAGCTCACAGACAGAAAACCAGAGTTAGACGAGTTACACAGAGTTTATGAAATCTATGACATGCGGATGCAGAAGTCCGGCATTGTAAGGAGTGAAATTATTTCCTTATGAAATGAATTCTTTGTGAAGACAAACATTCAGGAACTCCCGCAATGCAAATGCAACAAGACAATGGGCTTTGATCTCCTCGTGGAGCCAAACAAACAGATAGGAAGATCTGGAAGAAAGACCATTCGCTCTTTGGTACCTTCACCCATTCTTCCCCCTGGGCACATGGTCCAGGCATCTAAAAGTTGTTACGCTCACATAAAACATTTACTATATCTTCAGGATTCATGATTGTAAACTTTTCATGTTTGGTGTCATTTTAAAGGTCTCAAATTCACAGTAGTCACTTGTATTATAAGAAAGATTGAAAACTTTTGTAGAATTGTGTTCTGCTGAGAAGGGGGTGTGTCCCCCTTTAGGGGTCTTTGAGAATGTTTATCTCCAGCCAGGTGTGACCCTGATGTGACTGCGGGAACCTAAAAAAACCAAAAGGTCTTTTATATTTTTACAACTGATTTGAAGATTATTTGTTGTCTGGTCTGAGTATTTCAGGGAAGTGACAAAACACTACTGCGCGATTCTGTAGCCAGAAAGCCCGTAGTGTGGAGTGTATTTCATATGCTCCATACTATGTATCTTCCTGAAGTCAGGTATACTATTATGTAATTGTGTTAAACACATTGTGCCTATAGAGCACACTGTATAGTTGTTTGTGCTACTACATGTACACATTGGCTAGTTAAGTTTATTCTCTAAAACACCTGAGTGCTTTGCTATGCATTTTAGACCATGTGTCTTAAATTAGGATAACTGTTACATGTGTGACTATGTTAAATTTGTGTGCCTCCTGCATGGATCACTTGGCCGTTCCCAATATGGCTACAGTGTCTTTGTGCAGGAGCAAAGTTGCAACACAACCACAATGTGATTCAAAATTACAATATTCTTTCTGAATTGGCTTCTATATATTTTCATTATGTAATTGGCATGATACAATTTTACCTGACTGATAATAAATTTTTATATTTGATTTATTCTGCATTATTCTTAATTCATTATTACTAGAAGATTAAAGCGAAGGTATTACCTCAAATCTGTGTTCAGGATTGTTCATACGAAAGGTTTAATAGATGGAGCATGGGGCACATCAATTGAGTCCATTTTGATTTCTGACTATCACTGTCTTAAATAAGTTGCAGTTTTCGTGAATATATGAAAACTATGCTTTTTGTTACGAGTAAGCAGAGCGCGACTGACTTAAAGGTAGATATTTACCCTGCATCCAATGTTTAAGATCAGAACTGACAAGTTTGTGTCCGGGAAGAGCATTCAATTGGCCGAAATGTTACTTCTAAAGCGATACCGGGTCTGCAGTGAACGAATAATTGAAAGTATGGGATTTTCAGAATACTCAAATATAAAATTAATAAACAATCGATATCTGTGATCAGCTTTTGATAGAAATATTGCCCAACTTTAATGATCACGTGAAATTGGAGTCAGATTGAACACGGAGCTAGACTAAAATTCAAACTAAATCCTGATAAATTCAGAAGCGCAAATAAAAGACCAAATTAAAGACCGAATGCATTAAACCTTTGACCAGGCCGCTGGATTCCGCTTTTTGGGCCGGCGGGTGGATCCTTAATTTGTAGGGTCAAAAATTATCAAAGACTTCTGTTTTCCTGTCTCAAACTATCTTGAGTAACAAAAGGGCCATTTGGCATTCCTGAAGGCACAGAATTGCTGATATCGATCAAGGCCTGTAGGCCAACATGTTTATACATCGGGGGTCTGCTAATTGTCACACCTTTTGCACAGTGGGTGAAGCTGTAGTCTGCTGATTGGTCAGTTTGAATGTCTCACATTTGGGTTTCAGTCACATGGTCAAGGAAGGGATAAAAGAAGACTGTAAATGTTGCTCTGTCTCTTTCTCTCTGCTGGCTTTTCTTTGCTGGAGCTCTCTTCTCAGGGCTCTGCCCTCTCTCCCTCTTTTTTCTCCCTCTCTCCATCTTCCCCTCTCTTTCTCTCTCAGGTAATATTTTACATACATGTTAGGTACAATTAACTATATGTTTTACTACCCTTCATCTATTTTGTAACCAATTCAAGTGTAACCATGACAAAATATTGTTATTAAACCATTTCAATTATTAATTATGTGCTAACTAATCTTGATTCAATATTAACTTTGAAGTGCTACCTATTGCAATACAATATAGTCACTTAATAGCAACGCTCTCCCACATATTTAGCTATTGTAACTGCACTTATTTCCGCCGTTGGTATAAGTGGCAGTAGGTGGTAACAGACTAGAAATGTACAGTTTTATACCATCGTAACGTTTCTTTAGTCCTTCGGCAATCCTACAGCCTGAACCACTGTAGGGAAACCACCCTTACAGCATAAACAATGGGGGAGGCAGAAATATTATACCAAATAAATACATGATTATAACGATATATGATTTTTTCTAAGTTCTTCAATCGGTCTCTGGTATTTTCATAATCATAACGTGTTTTTATAATGGTGATTGTTACCATATGCAGCCTTTTGCATCATGTATAATACATTTCTGCCTCATACGGTGATCAGAATTCCCATCGGGTTAAAAGCTATAACTGAAACTGTATCAAACTTTTTGTTAATGCTTTGAAAAAGTTTATAAATGTTTAAAAAAAAAAAAAAAAAGAATTCCCATTGGGTCGCAATTGTAAGTTAATTACAATTCTAAAATCTGATCTTCTGAAATGTACCTTTTTTTTATGTTTCTGGATGTTACTTGATTTAAAGCAAATGTTTTTTAAACAAAACATGAAACAAAATCATTACAATTCAACAAATGACGTAAAGATAAATGTATTAGTTTGCATGGAAATAACATGATTTAAATTTATAAAATAAACATGACTGAATTATGTTAGGATAACTTAAATAGAGCACATACATATTGAATATGATTAACACTAAATTATGTTGAAACTGTGTAAAAATAGGACACTGTGAGTCTAAACAAATGATGTGGAACCAGTGTCCATTATTCAATTGAATAAAATCCAACAGATGTTTTTTCAATGTTCCACTTTTCCGGGAGACCACACACAGCAACTGAAAACTGAGCAAATGCTTGTGCTTTTGAGTCATTAATGATCAAATTTGTGCTATAATGTGTGTGATTGAATGTATTCATGATTAATCTCAGTTCCTGTGAGTTCAGACTGAATTCTCGTTGTGTTATGGTCTGTGATCTTGTTTCCAGATTGAGCAGTGATAACATCAGTATTTTCACACACATCATCTCTCTTATAGCGGACTGAGTTCTGCTTCTTCATCTTCAACCATGCTTGACGTGATAAAGGAAGTATCACACAATAACTCTTTCCCTTCCCTCAGGTATAAACTGATAATACATTTCCTCAAAAAACACAAAGACCTTTAATAAACGTGAAAAAACACAATCATTAGCAGAGTTTGTCTGTTTGTGAGCTTGTTCATCTGGTGTTGAAACCCTTCAGTGTTTGATGAGCTTCAGGTTGTTACATCAGAAGTCCAGACAGCTGAACAGTTGATGGTTTTAGCAGCGACTGCATCTGATGCTCTTCCTTCAGTCGATTATTCACTGACTTTAACAAGGCTGGACTTTAAAGGAACTGTCAGTCATCTGGGTGTAAAATCTTGACTTGTTTTGTGTGAGCAAATTTTGGTATCAATAGCATATAGCTGACAATCAACAGTCATAAAAACATTTTAAATAAAACAATTTATACTTGAGGTATGTAATTGTTTCATATAGTCTTAATTAATGACTCATATTTACTTATCCTAGAATGTGCTCGAGCAACATGTTATTCTTGTTTTTATAAAGAATACATCCACCAAATGGTAACTCATCCATAATTTATATCCTGATTTCCACAAACAGAATATTGTACATATTCTGAGTGAAACATAAGGGCTTTTTATGTGATTTGCTTATACAACTTTCCATTTACATTCCTCTCATGGTTCAGGAAATATTCCTGCTAATTACTGAAAACAAGTAAATCATTGTCAAATAGGTTTATTGTCATACTGGAGCTGTTACAAAAGGCTGCAAGAAATTACAAAAAGTGTCACAGTTCAAAATAAACTTTACTGATATCCTGAATAATAAACTGATATAATAGAAATATTTCTACAAACAGCATTGTTCCAATACTCTTAACCAAAATGATCATGATTTTAGTGTATTACTGATATTATTTCAGTCTGTAGAAACATCGCTGTTGTTTTTCACATTCAGATTTTAGTTTTGATCTTCAGATGTGACAATGTTTAACTGAACATTCAAAACAAAGTGATTAGTTTATCATGGAAGTTGAAATATTACAATGGTTTTTGTTTTTATTGTTTTACTGAATAATTTAATTAAAGTACCATTCAAATAAAACCTGGCAAAATGACTAAACACAAGACTTTCCCATTTACTATGTTTAACAGACACAGCTGCTTCAGAAAAAGAGAATCCAAGTGCAGTCACAAACATTTATTCAAAGAGTCAAGATAAACATAAATCCAGGCAAGAAAAATCCAAAGACGGACAAGAAAAACAGAACAGATGGGATCAGATATTCATAATGCACTCATATATAATGTGTCATTTAAGAACACTCTTCTCACAGATCCATTTAGACGTATAATCACATGGATAATCAGCCCATCCTGGTGAATAATTCAGAGCACAGTCTTCCTCTTTGTCTTTGGCTCTGCCGTTTGGCTCTCCAGACGCCCAGAACCTGCATCAACAGATCAGCTTTAGTTCAGAGCTGCTTTCTGTGTGATATGATACTGACTGAGACAATCATTTATTACATAATAATCAGTTCAGTTCAGTGATTTCTCACCCAGGTAAGGTCATGTTGCTGCCATCAACCCATTTCCATCTGTCCTCCACTTCAATATCAGTCAGACCAATCCAGAAAAGATCAGAAGTACCAGAAATGTTCTTAACATAATTCTGAGAAGTCAAACAATAACATGATTTATTAAATGAGCACAGACACATTTCAGCGCATTATCTTTCATTTAAAAACTAAACACCACGATCACAGACACTCACTTGTTCCTCTGTGTTGTTGATGATGATCAGATCTGCTGCTCTCTCTCTACAGTATCTTCTGCTCTCAGTCCAGCTCTTCTTCTCAGAGGAAATGAAGTAAAGACTGGATTGATAGTACTTCCATCCATCTATAAACACAACCAGATAAGACATGAACACCAAGTTAAAAAAGATTATGATAGTTGTAGTTGTAGTTCCAAAACATTCACTCAGTTCTCGAAACAAAGACATGTTTCTCAAAACATTTAACACATTTCATGTTTTCACACACGTACCAATTGGCTCAATGTTTTCTGCAAAACTCTACAACAAATGCCTTTTGCCAGGTTTAGCAATGTTCTCATTCAGAAATCACAAACACAATATAATAACCTCAAGCATCACAATATAAACTCAAATAGCACACATTTAAAATAACATTTAATGGAAAATAAACTTTTCTTAATGCTTATTGCTTAGTTTTTTTTAATTGCTAACAAGCGTTTACCAATACTTAAAGTTCTTTTTCTAAACTCTTAACACAGCAACACACCTACATCACACAATTAGCCAAAATAGTTAATTTTCTGGCCAAAACCACATTTTGTTAAATAAATACATACTCTACATTTCAAAATGCTGAATACCTTTTTCTACATATACTAACTCTATCAAAACACAGCAAACCCAATTCAAAATTGAGTAATTCAGACAAAACATTAGCACTACATTTCTATCCAATAGAAATATATAGTCAATTGTAGCACAGTGACTGTCAAAATACTAACAGTTGATGGCTTTACAAAAACTGCATTACTTTCTTGTACATGTTTGACATTCATGTTTCAGTTCTACCTGCATATAGACAATATAAAAATCCATTGTTTTTTATAATTTAGTTACCTTCAACTGAAACCCATTTTACATTTTTAAGTGTTGAATGTGTTCATTCTTGGCAACATACTGTCTAAAACTGAATGAGTAATTACTTTATAGAATGTACAATAGAAAAAACAGGGTACTCTATGCAGAAATTCAATTGGAGCCTTGATTGAAATTGCTTTCAGTGGGTGGGGGTTGGATGTGGATGGTGCTCCATGGTAGCTGATGCCAGTGATCAACAAAAACTACAACATGCATGGCCTTTGGTTACTATGCAAGCTTGTTTCCGTCACAGGATAAAAAAGTAAAAACGGTAATTGTGAACTTTTCATCTCACAATTTGGACTTCTATTCTTGGAATTGCGAGTTTACATCTTGCAATTCAGACTTTATCAGAATTGTGAGATAAATTCACAATTGCAAGAAATAAAAGTCAGAACTGTGAGATGAAACAAAGTCACAATTACCCTTTACCCTTTATATTCCATGGCAGAAATAAGCTTTCATAGGTTCCACATGTGAAAGAGGGAAAAACAAACAAACATAAAAATGCACAGTCCAGCACACATTCTTACCCCCTCCCTTACCTCTTCTTCTCCCTTACCTATCTTCTTCTGATCCAACTACTCCTCTCCCTCTCCCAGGCATAATTTTTTCTCTCTCTGATTCTTTGTGTTGTTCTGCATCCACAAAACCAATTCAAAGAGGTCTTTTTTACTCTATGTTGCTGTAATGGAAAGAGCATCAACACCTGACTATTCCTCCAACTGAAACTGGAATCAGCTATTTCTAAATATTTTAGTGATCTGTTACTTAAAAATGCTTATCAGTTGTTACAATATTTTATATAGAGATATTTTTCAATACTTTTGAGTTGTACTTTTGAGTTGTTGGGTTGAAAATGGTGAATTGTTTCATGAATTGTGTTAGCAATCAAGAAAAACTGTAATGAAATGCTTGTTCAATGATATGAAGCCACTTGTCTAAAGTCTGTTTAACCATTTACTTATCTGCTTCAATAATATAATGTCTTAAATTATTTAAATTATCTATTAATATTTATACTCATCAATACGAGCATTAGCAACATGACAGATCCAGTACAGTCCACTTTCAAATCTGATTAAATCTGATTCTGCTTCAAGAGCAAGTCACCAGTTAAACTGAAGAAACTTACCTGCAAAACATTTCTGAAGTTCATTTCTTTCTGATTTCAACTGGTCTCTCTCGTTCGTCAGATTACCGTTCTGGAATATTAGCAGTTCTCTCTCAATAGTCAGGTTTTCATTTCGGATTAGTAGCTGTTCTCTCTCTTCTGTGAGGTTGGTGATCTTAGTTAGTAGCTGTTGTCTCTCTTGATCGAAGGTGGCACACAGTATTATGCGTGCAGTCAGCAGAAGAACACACAGCAGCACAAACACTACTGCAGCTGCTCTGGAGTTTCTGATCATTACATCATCACTTCCTGACCATCAACAAACATGACTTTATTCTCTTTATTTATACATTTAACACAGCATACAGCAACTGAAATCATGAAAACTGAGCACATGTTTGTGCTTTTAGATGATTTATCAAATTTGTGCTATGTTTGTGTGATGAAATATTCTTAATTAACTCAGTACCTGTGAGTTCAGATGACTGGATTCTCGTTGTGTGACTGTCTGTGGTCCTTTTTCCAAATGTTCCTTTTGTAACAAAGTCATTTTCATAGATATCATTGACGCTTTTCCCATGTTCTCTGTTCATTTTCCCTTTTCTATATTTTTGTTCACTTTCTGGCAGTTTCAGTGTCAATAATCTAACACTAGTTTCTCTCCCGTAGTGGACTGTGTTGTGTTCCTCATCTGTGTTTGTGTAACCACTATTTATGCAGAAAGGAACCACAGAACGTTGTCAGAAATATCTGATTTAACAGTGTGGATTGTGTTCATTTAAATGAGGTTCAAATACATGTATTATCCCAGATTCACTCAGTGTCTGTATAAAGTCTTCAGAGGCTTGTTCATTTTGATGCTGGCTGGTGTTTGGGAACATTTATGGCTTTTGCAGTGTTAATGTTGATTTTTTAAAAGATCCTGTGTCTGTAAATTTTGGGCTAATTCTGTTGAAGTTCATTAAACTAAAATATATTTAGTCATCCCTAGTGCAGTTAGATTACCAGCAACAGAATTTTTGAATAAAACAGTTTTTGTTAATTTTTTGTTAAAATTGTTTGAGCAGCCTACTGTTGCTATGGTTAGTTGTCAGGACATCACATATAGGTTACAGTGTTTAAAAATTGCTTACATACTAAGGCCCTGTATAGCATACCCCACATAGAGCAAACATAATGTAATACACTGTAGCAGTGATGGAGTGTGTGTTCAGATCCTTTAATCTCACTCCCGCTGAATCTCTGACCATTGCCACTTGCTCCCGCAACGTGTTTTGCTCCTGCCATTTTCGTGTCCACTCCTTTAAACATTCTATTAGATATCATTTTGCCGCATCAGGGAGCCGCACTCAGTATGCAGAGTATTTAACTAATGTTAACAAATTAAACCTTATTTTAAAGTGTTACATAATAATAATAATAATAGCATGCTTTACAGTGCATATGTGGAGACTGCAAACTCATAGCCTTCTCCAATATGAAAGTGAAAGTGAAGTGACATTCAGCCAAGTATGGTGACCCATACTCAGAATTTGTGCTCTGCATTTAACCTATCCAAAGTGCACACACACAGCAGTGAACACACACACACACACACACACACACACACACACACACACACACACCCGGAGCAGTGGGCAGCCATTTATGCTGCGGCGCCCGGGGAGCAGTTGGGGGTTCGTTGACTTGCTCAAGGGCACCTCAGTCGTGGTATTGCCGGCCCGAGACTCGAACCCACAACCTTAGGGTTAGGAGTCAAACTCTCTAACCATTAGGCCACAACTTCCCCAATATGAAATGGTTTGTTCAGCCAAATCTGTCAGTCAAGTTGGAAATACATTTGTTGGAATACTGTTGGAGCATTTTTACATAAAGTATTTCAAATTTTTTAGTAACCAACTCAAAAAGATGTTAGATGAAATGTAAATCCATTTTTAGTTTAGTTAGCTGACAAATAGTACAAAACCAAATTGAAAACAGTTAAAAAATAAAAATCGGCCACCTACCATCTGAAGAAATTTCCATTTCAGACTGAAATCTTCAGTTTTTATCATGTGCCCTCTTTTTACCTGTGTCCTCTGTTTCAGTATTTGATGTCTCAGGAACAAGTTGACACTTCTGGGAGGCCTTAGGGTCAGTAAAATATTAAATGTTGAAAAATATTACTTTGGCAATAATCAGAAAAGGTATTAATAACATCTTCATGGGTCAGACAGTACACTTAAATCTTGAAATACTATCCCTATTGTCATGACCTGGCTTTAAGAGGAAACTTAACCAAACTGATTTCAATAAAGATAATGAATTTATTTAAAGTCAAACAAAACAAGTCTGGGGAAAACAATACAAGAACAAATCAATAAATGGTTGGAAACAGGATTTTCCAAAAAACTGTGGAGATGTAGAAGCAAGGTGGGAACAAAACAACCCCAGGTCTCACTCTTTAACCAAAGAAACAAAAATGAGAGAGAGACAAATTCCCAAATGTTCATGCAAAGAAAGAAGGCGTAACTTTTATTCTCGCTGTTGCCGCCGGCGCAATGTTGTGGAGAAGCTTTGTTTCATTGTGAAAGTGAAACTACTTTGTTTGGCCTGCTAAAAGAGGACACAACTAGAAATCAGTGGTTAAGTTGTATTTACAACACTGTTCCATAACAGTTCGACCCAAATTCAGATGTGTGGAGGACTGTTTCCTGATCCTGGGAGAGAAGACCACAATGCCAGCTGTTCTGACTCACAGCCTGTAAGTATGTTTTCATATTTAAAGGATTTGATACTGATGATTCTAACACAAGTTTTAAGGAGTGTAGAGTAGTGCTTGTTGTTTCTCCGATCACAAATGCAGACATGGTTTTAAGTTTATGTGGCATATTATGCAACGCAACGCGTAAAAAGACAGTATAAGTCATTATAATCAGTAATTATGTCCCCACTGGAAGCAACAAATGCCTCATTTGTAATGGGTTGTAATGTTTTTTTCTGGTTGTGCCGGGAGACGCAATCACAGTATGGTGAGGGGCGTAACATTTCCGTCACACACTTGAGGTATTCGGCCAATCACAACGCACTGGATAGCTGGCCAATCAGAGCCCACTTCACTTTTCAGAACGATGAGCCCTGTAAAAATCGATGCATTTCAGAAGCCAGGGCATAGAGGAGAATCAATAAGATACAGTATGTGGAAAATGTTTTTTTTTTTTTTTTTTTTTTTCTTAAACCATATGAACACATTTCATTACACCAAATAATGTTCATTTTAGCAAACAACATATGAACCCTTTAACCTTTTTTTTTTCAACAAGAACCTCCAAAAAACCAACAAAAAACTGGATTTTCACACTGCAAGTTAATGTTACTTTAAAGTTTAGTGAATAAAAGCATACTTCAGTGATTTCCTCCAACCAAGTGATTGGGATCATTTCTCCATAATTATCATCTGCAAACAACTGCAAAGGTCTTTGTTTCCATCTGTTGAGAAAAGAAAAAGAAACTAACAATGGTTTTATATCTCACACACACAGCCTAGCAAAATACACAGCACAATCTCTGGTCCTGAATTATAATTAATTTATAGGCACCCACTCTACAGAGTGCTTAATGAGTAACACTGAAGCGGCATTGCATTTAATTAGATAACTGAGTGATTAATAAAGTGATGATTGGCAATTAGTTAAAATACCTGCTGTTAACATGAAGAAACACTGAATTACAGATTAACAAGAACAACTGACTTCCAGTGACAGGCTTAGGTAGTGATGGCGAGATGAAGCCTCATGAAGCATTGAAGCTTTTCAGGCAAGTGGTTCACAAAAGGGTTCATTTCTAGAGGCTTCATTTGCTCACAGTACCACCTGGTGAATAAAGAGTGTAAAACAAGCAGATACATTACAGGTGAGCTGATGTGGTCTGTGATACACTGTATTTTGCACCAGTTAAGGCTTAGAAATAACAATGAAGAAAAAAAATCTATTTCCACATAGATTCATCTATTTATATGAATATAAAGTGTATTTTCTAGTGGTATATAATGATTGTATAACATAATATAACATAACTGTAATAAACGTATTGGCTTGAAATGAATGGGGCTATCAAAATGTGTAAATCAAGTCTTTGCTCATAATAGGCAGGAGGGGGAATATTATTAGTCTAAAACTGTAAAGAGGCTGAGTTTAACAGGGCAGAGGACTGTCAAGAGCATGTCATGCCAACAGGTGGTGATATAATCTCAACCGTAAAGCCATGTTGGCCAATCAGAAGCCTGAAAAAGTTTCCAGTAGGCGGAGATAGACACGCATGCTCTGAGGTCACAAGCCAAAAACACACGATAACACTGCAACCAGAGTTTTTTTTTTAAATCTTCTCCCTGGCAGGAGTTTTCAAAAATGTTGGGTTTCAGTGACCTGGTGCTGCTTTTGCGTGTGGACCAGGGGCGCAGATAGGATTTTTTAACTGGGGGGGGACCAAGCTGTCCAGCAGTCAAATTTTTTCAGTCCAGAAAAATCAGCAGCTCAGTCATAGATGATAGTACAGGTGCATCTCAAAAAATTAGAATATCATAGAAAAGGTCTTTATTTTTTGTAATTTAATTCAAAAAAGCAAACTTTCTTATATTCTACATTCATTGCACACAAACTGAAATATTTCAAGAGTTTTTTTGTTTTAATGCTGATGGTTACAACTTAAAGCTCAGGAAAATTAAAAATTCAGTATCTCAAAAAATTAGAATATTCCATTTTGAGCTTGAATAGTTTGATTAATTTTGAGTATAAATACTTGGTACCTCTTGGGCTAGTTTAGAACATGCAACAGTTGTCCAGAGACGATCATCAACACCCTCCACAAGGAGGGTAAGACACAGAAGGTCATTTATGAAAGGGCTGGCTGTTCACTGAGTGCTGTATCAAAATATATTCACAGAAAGTTGACTGGAAGGAAAAAGTGTGGTAGGACAAGGTGCTCAAGCAACAGGGATGACCACAGCCTTGGGAAGATTGTCAGGAAAAGCTGATTCAAGAACTTGGGAGAGCTTCACAAGGAGTGGACTGAAGCTGGAGTCAGCGCATTAAGAGTCACCATGCTCAGATGTCTTCAGGAAATGGGCTACAGCTGTCACATTCCTAGAACCAAGCTACTCCTGAACCAGAAAAAAACATCAGACAACAAAAACAGCATGTAGTGAGAAGGTGGGTACAAAGTAATGGTTAGATTATTATTGTGCTTCAGCCTGTGTCTGCCTTGACCCGATTCTTTAGCACCAAAACAAACACACCCATACCCCAACAGGACCTGCTACGGTGGCCGAGAGAGCTAAACGTGCTGCAAATTACAAAAACACCTGCAAATTATGAAAACATCTTCATCAGTTTGACAACACGTGCTGCAAATAGTCACAATACAAACAAATAAAGAAATGTGCTGCAAAAACACAGACCACATTGGAAATATTTAAGGGAACCGTAAAGTGACAAATATGGCTGGGACATAATTTATCAATGTTTGCTCTGAAAAGATCTTTATTTTAACATCCTGATCATATGATTCCTTAGCTTTTTTTGTTGTTGGTGGTGCTTTTTTTGTGTGGATCTTATTAGTCTAAATAAGCTGACTAAATACACAATTACTGTAACTGTGAACGGTTATATAAGCTGGCTAACTTACTTTTACAACTTACCTTACAAAAACTAACCATAGCCTATGGTTTTACTATTGAAATTAATTAATTAATAAATACATTTATTATATAAAAAAGGCAAACAAAAAATGGTTACTGTAATCATGCACAAATTAACCATGGATTTACTACTCTAACCGTAGTTTAACCATGGTATTCGTACAACTGTGGTTATACAAATGGTAATCAATACACCAAAAAAAAGGGTAAATTTTCATTAAAAAGAAGACTCCGTAGACAGCGAGTAGTGTTAATTTAACACCTGGGCTTTTGCTGTGTGTAAGCACAGCAGAGGGTATTGGACAAAGAGGAAGAATACAAGGAAGTGGTGAAATAGGCGCTTCTAAGGTTTCCTCGTGTATTCTTCTTTCTATACAGTAGGTAGACAACCAAAATGGGTAATACCGCCGCCACAGGGCCGCGGCGTTAATGGCAAGTCAGTCGAGTGTGAAAATCTTTCGCGAAACTACCGCCAGGTGGAGAAAAGGGACGGATTGCGAACTGAATGTAATTGTAAAATGAGATAAAAGGAGGAAGTAAAAAAACAATAATGTTAGGATATAACATTGTAACATCTTTAAAAACCATTAAAAAATGTTTAAAAAAAGAGTTAATTTCAAAATGCAGGATAGTCTTAGGCTACAGTCTACTCATCAAAAATTAAAAGACCTTTACACAAAGGATCTTATGCATGCTATTGTTATTAAACAGTCATTAAATATAAGGCCTATATATATATATATATATTTATATATACACAGATAAAAAGCTAAATGTTTTCATTTCGGTTCATTCTTGGTTTAAAAAAAATCCTTCAGGTTCCATTTGCAGATCGAAATGAGAACGGTCCAGCATTTAGCAATAATTATTATTAATTCTGTTATTATTCTTGATTTTTCAAACTGCTAACACTTTGCATTTTTGAATTATGCCTTTACTGTGTGACCAAAAATTGAGTATTTTCTGTTTCAGCTGTTTGATCGCGCTGGTGCCTCGCGCACATTCATTGGAAACAGTAACCGTTCACCGTGCCATTCGGCGCGAGCAGCGGTCCACTTTGGCATATTTTTGCTAATTATGAAGGTTTTTTTTTTTTCATCGATACTGAAACACGCGTGAACTACAACGCCTATTTTACCTAATGAATAATAGTTAAGCTTGAAATAGGCAACATCACGAATATGGAAACATTTGGATTTCTCCCGAATGAGAACCCAACCTTACCTTATGGTTTGCTTTAAATTATTATTTATTTATTTTTTTGTTTGTTTATAGCTAAGCCTATATTATTATATACTTAGGAACAGAGTCTGGACCTAATCTAGGCTATCCAGGTTTTTTTTTTTTTTATTTTTTATTATTTTCCATTGCATCTGAAAATGACTTTGTGCAGCACATTCACTTCGCACGCTCAACCTGCCTCGCGCGTTGCTCAGCTGTGGACGATTTCAAATTGTTTGATATAAAGGTTGATGTCTCATTTTATGCAGGAATTGTTCCTTTAAAAAAAAAAAATCGAATTATATTGTTAGTTCTAATTATATTGTTAACACAAGTTAATTTAGGCTATTTAACATGCACTGTGACATTTTACCCTTTTAAACTTATAAACTCCTTGAGATTTTAAAGTCAGTTTAATTGAAATTCAAGTTTAAAAAAAAAGGTTTTAATTGTTTAAATTATTTCTATGAATTAATAATATGTTATCAGGTTTTAATTGCTTACATTATTTCTATGAATTAATAATGTGTTATCATGTTTATTCTTGTAGAAAATAAGTGTTTATTCTTTAAGAAAATAAGGGAAAAAATAAGGGACGATCCAAATATTATTCATATTTGTTTTGCTTCACCTATTTATGTAGGCTACAATTATTCTAAAATAATAATAATAATAATAATGTCATTAAAAGTGCCATCGGCCTTAGTAAATTTGACCATTATAGAATTGTGACTTTAAAGGTTAGTGATTTAGGAGGTGAAAATACTGTGAAATTACAAATGTTATGGGATTTTAAAGCATAACAACTGAAGGTCTATGAAACGTTAGCCAATAAAGCATTTTTTTTAAACAATGGCACTTAAAGTTTTGAACTAAAATATTATTTCAACCATATAGCCTGTGAATAAACAAAAAACATACTTTTCAATGAAAGAACACTGAGAGAGTGTAGGTTGCTTCAGGTGTTTGGTTTGTACTTCAATATAATGAGCTCCAAGTTTAAGAATAGCCTACACTAGGGTTTTTTCTCTCTCTCTCTCTCTCTCTCTCTCTCTCTGTCTATTTAACTCTCTATTTAACAGCATTAACTTACAATGAAATACATCTTCCTGTGAAGCGGGAGCAGCTGACGGAGGATTCCGCTTGGTCTTAAAGCCTTCCTCAAACGCTACGTTCACAAATAACAATGATTTTCGTAAAATAATGATTAAGTATCAATTGATAATTTGTTATTAGTATGGTCTTGTGAAAACAATAATATGGGCTGCGGGAAAATAATGAATAAAAAGAGTAGGGCTCCTGTGAGTGCAGGCATGTTTCAACCCAGTAACATGACAACACACCGTTCCTCACGGCCCAAAAACAGACCGAATTCAGTTCAGCTGGAGGGGGTTGGGGGGTAGTTCTGTATAGCTTGTGGGGGTTGATATAAATGTGTGAATCTCTTGCTCTTTCATATGGACAGTGTCTTCTGAGGGTATCAAACTTGCAGAACAGGTTTAGATAGGACTCGTCATTTTGGTTTTAGGGCAACTTTGAAGAAAGGTTTTGATCCACTTCAAATGTTGACTACTAGCGCAATATAGTTTATTGGTTATTATAACTTAATTTCAGAGGTAGTTGCCTTAACTCAAAAATAAATAAATAAATAAAATAAATTCGCAAACTGTTGCGTTAATTTTTTTTTTGTTTCGTCTAAACAATATTTTTTAGACTATGAAATATAAATTCTCACAGCATGTAGTCTTTTCATAACCAATATATTGAACCATCTCTTTGTGTTTTTCTAAATCCCAAACAGAGTCCAGACATCAGTATGATCCGTCTATGATGTTTTATAGGCTTTTTTAGATTTGGGAATACGCATGCGTTACAGACATGACAAAAAACTGTTTTTGGAGACATTATTATTATTATTATTATTATTATTATTATTATTGTAGTCTATTTACAATGCACAAACCAGAAGCAACAATATCTGTAGAGAAGGGTTGGCCATTCTCAAAACATAAAATATCAATTTTATTTCAATTTTCGTTTTTGTGTTTCAGAGGAAAAATCAGTGTTAAGGCATCTCTCCATTACAGACCGTTCTGAAAGAAGAATTTATGCAAATGCGTATAAAATGCTTTAAAAACTTTAACAGAGATGTCTAGATGGTATTTAATAGATCTGCCTCCCACGTAAGATTTTTCAAGTTACTAGTCGTTCATTTGTCATTATTCAACTAATCAGAGGTTTATATGAAATTTACATCTATAATCCATTATGAGCCTTAATATATTCCGCGCTCAAGCACATGCATTAAGTTTGCCCCAAAGCACAGGCAGAAGTAGCCCAATAATTGTAAAAAAGGAGACATTTTAATTATTTATTAATAAACAAATGTTTTCTTGTCGGCTGCAAGATGAAATTCACAGTGCTGACTCTCTCCACATGAACGCGCTTTAAAGAGAAATACAACCTTCACAGATTACATAATGCTTTCGTTCTGAATTGATTCGTTTAAAAGACATTTCAAGCTTTCTGTAGATATATTTCTTATGTATGTGAGACACCACAATTTTAAGTTAATTCATTATCAGGAAAAAATTAAAGTGATCTAGAGGGCGCCTCCCTGTCCTGCATGCGCATTAATAATTTTCGCACAAACACTTGAATATGAATAATAATTCACATTTTGCATATGCATTACAACGTATTTTTTTTTTACATGCAATTATCCAAAATAAAACCAAACAAGATTTGTAAAGAAGATAAAACAAATAAGAATAAATGCTGTGCGTGCACTCAGCATTACTCGCGCCGCGCAAATCTTGCACGCAGACATTTTACACACCTGCATTTAAATGCGGCTGCAATTTTATTTTATTTTTTTACTTAAATTATATGAAAGCAAGTAAAGAAGGCTCCCTTTAAAATCACTGAAGTTGTCAATTAATGAAGCTCTTTTTTTTCTTTTTTTTTTTTTTTTTTACATCATTTGCACTTTGGTGATTATGAGAGAACTTGAGTTTAATCGTGAGGACGTTTTATTAATCAGTCCATTCTTTAGAATTTCAATGATTTAGCTAAATCGTGCAGGTTTAATTTATTCGTTTCTTGTTTTAATTAGGACTAAATAATGGGAACTAAATTATACAGTGCCTCACGTTTTACTAAAATAAAGAAAATAATTTATAAAACACGCAACAATTTCTTAATCAGTGTACAGACAAATATATTTTCCCAAGAAGTTGTCTGTCAAAATAAAGGACAGGTAATGAATTACAAAAATGCATGTTTTATTAAAGGAATTTTAAAATATAAATTAAAATAAAGGCCTAATATATGAGAATATTGACATTTTGCATATCACTCCATGTAGCCTAGCTCACTAAAATAGGCTACCACTTTTAATGCTCCGATGCAAAGCAAACCACAATTTCTTTTGAATAACATAACACATAATTCATATTATATAAATAATACTGCACACCTATTAAATGTGTCAGATCTAAAATATGGTGTAATACTGTGTAGCTTAGAGAAAATATAAGCACAGGCTCAGGCACAGGCTTGATATTTATCCTGCTTGAATTCCTTCTAAGAAATGCACATAACTTCATAAGTACCAAACTTTCATCTGTGAATATTAAATATTTTAACTACAGTGTTTTTCTTTAATTTTCCCTGACTGCAGCCGTCAAATGTAACACATCAGCGAGGCAAAACTGACGTCTATTTGCGAAAACGTGCTTTGATGCGCTTGTTTGATAACTTGTGATTAAAGCGCCACTCAGCGGTCAAAAGCTGCAAATGCACTTTGCAGACGCCGCGGCGGCGGTACAAGCGGCGGTAGAACCAACGTTTTGGATGGCCACCTACTGTAACATTGTGAATTATACACCTTAGCAACTGTTTTTCTTTTTACCCATAGGCTCAGCATTCAGAATTGATCCACCTGATCTTTCCCGTAAGAGAGGATGACTATTTGTACATTTAATGTGCCTGGCTTCTGAAATCATCTGCTCCCAGCTATTTTCAGCTGTACAAAACAACTCGTTTTGCTGCTTAAAATTGCAAACTGTTGTGTCTTACCATATGATTTTAATGTATTCTCTTAATTATGAACACTGTAAGTGTTTGTCTTGAAGATTCAGCTGCCACACTACTCTTTTCACTCTAATTACTTAAAAAAAACAAGCAAAAAACAAATCTTGATTCCTTTTCTGAAGAGTAAGTAACAGTGTATCTATTTTTATTTCAGGTGACACGATGAAGCCGAGGGCATGGTTGCTGTCATTAGAGGGTCAAGTGGTCATGGGACCTCACCTTGATGTCACAACTGGTCTGGATGCCATTTTTGCCAGCTACTACAATTTAAATTTGAAATATGCTGAAGATGCCTCTTGCACTCTGGAATTTATCCAAAGGTGACGTCTACATTAATATTGTACTTGAGGGCTAGTTTTTGATTTGTTGGGTTAAACAAGTAATGTTTGGATGTGTTGTGTTTTTGTGAGCCCTGCAGGAGCATAGCAGCTAAGGGGTGACATCCCTCTTCTCCCCTTCTAACTTCCGGAGACCGGAGAGGAAGCTGTTTTTAAGAGCATGGAGCTCTTGTCTGGTCAAATCACACACCTCTACTGTGTTGCAGGACTGTTCTGGTTAATATCACCTTGTTCTGTCATCTTCTCGATCTGTACTGCAACAGCAATGACTCACTAAAGGTAGTGACTGGGAACTAACACCTTTTTGTAAATTATTTATTCATGCGTTTACACAACAGGTTTTGAATACTTTGTATTCAACAAAGACGCCTGAAAAAGCAGATTCTCGCTCACCATAGACTGATGCTGATCAATTCGTCTTCACTTGCCTTGTTCCAGACAGCCATATCTTTTTTTAAATATTCACGAATCAGAATAAGAAATGCAAACAAATGAGAGGAGCATTCTGTGTATTCCCTCTTGGCTTTGTCATTTACTTGCTTCGTCTCTTCCGGGGTTTTTCTCATGCACTGGTTCGCGAGCTGAACAGCAAATCAGAATGATCAGATGGTTCGACTGAGCGATGAGCTACGACACCAATTCAACAAGTTGAATCGGCCAATAAAAGGCAGACAAGGACCAACTTCAGCCGACGGTACGGGACACACTGAGAAAACTTAGTTGGTCGACGAACAAAAACTGGCCGACGGTCGACCGTCAGCTTGGTGTGTTCCAGGCTTTTAAGATGTCAGTTTTACTTACATTCTAAATCAAACATCTTAAAGGGGTCATATGATGCTGCTAAAAAGAACATTATTTGGTGTATTTGGTGTAATGAAATGTGTTTATGTGGTTTAAGGTTCAAAAACACATTATTTTCCATAAACTGTACATTATTGTTTCTCCTCTATGCCCTGCCTTCTGAAACGCGTAGATTTTTACAAAGCTCAACGCTCTGAAAAGCGAGGTGTTCTCTGATTGGCCAGCTATCCAGTGCATTGTGATTGGCCAAATGCCTCAAGCGCGTAACGAAGATGTTACACCCCTTAACATAATGTGATGCCATCTCCCAGCAGGAGGTTTACAAACGAGGCATTATGTGACTGGTCACATGAGCAGTGCAGAACTTACTGCTCCTCTGTGAATATATCGCCATCTGAATCCATGAGTTTTATCACTGAGGTGATATGTAATTTATGTTTACAGACGTCCACATTAACTATTACCGAAACAATTACTGTCTGAATCAGGCAATACTCTCTCTCATGTTATTCCAAACCTTTATGATTTTCTTTCTTCCATGAAAAAAAAAAAGGAAATGTTTTGTCCATTGTAAGGCAATGGAAAACAAATCAAGCTCTATTTTGCTCACCGTTGACGTGCATTATATATGGACAATTTCTTTTGTAACATGGAAAGAAGAAAGTCATACAGGTTTGGAACAACATATGTGTCATGGATTCACCAGGCTCTCCCCTCACACACACACACACACACACACACACACACACACACACACACACACACACTCACTCACTCACTCACTCTCTCTCTCTCTCTCTCTCTCACACACACACACACACACACACACACACACACACACTCACTCACTCTCTCTCCCCTCACACTTACTCACTCTCTCTCTCTCTCGCTCTCTCTCTCACACACACACACACACACACACAGCACTCTCTCTCACCATCTTTCTGATGACCATCAACTGCTGCTCATCAGCTCATCAATCAGCCCTGCATTAAAACATTAATGTTGAGTTTTATTATTTTTGTGAGTTGTACTCTGTTCACACATTGGATTATTTTATTTATTACAGTTTTTTCTTCTGAAAAGTGAAAAGGTAATACAAATTGTATTTGACTGTTCTGATTTACAGCAGTGAATAAATGCCATAAAAGATAATAAGGCATTACTTTTTATTGTTGATTTTAAAGCTTACTGAACTTTAAATGATCTACAGTTCTACATATAAATACACAACATAAGATTGGCCCCTCTGAATTAATTGTGGCCCCTCGTGTGCCCCCCAGTTGAAAAAATACTAGAACTGCCCGTGTCCATATTATAATATAGTGTATTGATTTGCTTATCAGTCGATTGTGTTTTAATTGACTGCTTTAATGCTGTTTACTGACTGTATTGTGCAGTCAATATTTAGAGATACACTGTCATTTATTTCATTCATTTGTTTTACAGACCAGGACTAAACACTTGTCAGTGGATGCCATTGACTGCCTGGCAATCAAAATAAATGGAAGTTCAAAGAAGATAAACTTCCTGCAGTGCTTCATTCTCTAATTGACAAAACCAGTGAAGTTCAGTAAATGTTGGAGGTGCTTCCCCGCACTTATGTTTGCTGAGATGTTGATCTCTTCATTCTCTGTTATATGAAATAGAAACTAATTTCTTTCTTTGATCTGAGAAGAATCTAATAGATGTAAGAGTCTTATTCTGTGTCTGTTTCATTAGATGTACAGAAACAAGCTCTCAATAGCTTCTTGTTTTGAGTGTTTTCTCTGTGTGCTGGAAATTCTTGGAAGTGCTTGAATTAAATACACAACAGGTTCAAAGACTAGAAAGTGCACTTAAATCAGCGGCTGGTCCATCAAATAGCACACAGCTCTCACGCTGACATGAGATGGTACTTCAGACCAGTACAGGCCTTTGCTTTGCTTCTGTTTTCATTTGAAATGATCCTCGCAACAGAAGGATTTTTTATTGATATCCAAGCCAAACCAAGACAGGGTTCTAAATGAAAGTTTTTACGTCATTTTTGACATCTTTTCAACATCACATACAGACGTTCATACTTTCAACGTTTTTATGTTTAATTTGACTAATTTCAGACATCCCTGTTGCACTCAATTTAAACCAACCAAACTATTTTAATTGTTAATGAGGCCAGAGTTCAATCCTTTCTTACTATGAGCTTTATTGAATACCATGAACATGTCATCAGGCTGTTCCAAGGTTGGATGACCACATGGTATTCAATAAAACTAGTTTTAGTAAAGGCAGTGTGCAGAAGTACTGCTTTACAATAATACCTATCCCCTTAGTTGTACCTGTCCAAGACATATAGGTGTGCAAAGACATTTTAGTAGCCTTATTTGCAATTGGAAATACACGGTCTTCTCTATTAAAAAAAGAGAACAGAAAAAAAAATTCAAATGACAAGAGATTACTTTTTAACCATCTTTAATGAGTTTTTCAGCAATATTAACAAGCTGATAAAACAAAATTCTAAAAGTTAAATTTAACTCTCAAGTAAAAAAAAAAAAATATGAAAAAAATTAGAAAAAACAAACAAACAAAAAAATCCCCCAAGACTAATATATTTGATCTGAAATGAGTAGGGGAAGGGGGTATAAAGTCTTTTAAATGGGAAATAAACACAAATGCCAAAAGTCCTCAATTAGTTTCCACCCCTGTATGCCCTCCACCTCCCTTCCTCCCTGGTGCATGTTTAAGATGCTCTGCTGCATGATGTTTTATTGTAGCCTCTGTAGCATCTTTGTCCCATTTCATGACTGCAGCTGCAAGAGTTGAACAAAAACAAAAATTACAAATATGTAAAGAAAACCAGTGTACATTGCAATTGTACATTTAATTGCAGTGTGCATGTTCATTTAGTATTTGTATGTGAAAACATTAAGATTTGTTTATACTTTTTATAATTCCTCCTGTCATAAAATCAAAAAAAAAAAAAAAAAAAAAATCCCTATGCAGAGTGCAAATATTGCAAAACAGCAATAATCGGGGAGGCTGGCATAACATCCAATTTATCACAAAAATGTGGAAAGAAAACAAAGGCATGTACAGGCAACTTATTAATGTTTAAAGTGGGTAAAACTAGCAATATATGCATTATTTGCAGACAAAATGTTTTGTTACTTCTCAGAGATATTCATAAATGTAAATGTACAGTGTATTACTGATTAATTTGTTTTCCCTGAAGATCATACGGTAAATGTATAACAGGGTTTTAAATTAACATTAACATCCATCCAGCCGGAAAAAATCCAATGTGGCAGGTAAAGATTTCTAATCAGTATGATATGAAGAGGATAAACACTAAAAATAAAATGGTATATTAAAATGGAGTATTTACACTAAAACTTAAAACTGCTTACCTCAAACTATTTTGCAGAGTGTGATTTGTAATGACCTTATAAAATTGCAAGTCTGTAAAAGTCTTTAAGGCCGTGACACACCAAGCCAACTTCGGCAGTGTCTGGACAACAGCAGCTATCAACAGTATATTCGTCATTTAAAAGGAGAAACTGAAACAAGAATATACAAGATATACGCAGAGATATGAAACAAAAAACAAAGCAGCGCTTGCTTACCATTTTGACTATCACTTATGCTGATAACTTTCTTCTTTTTAAGCGGCTCATGTTGATGTGAAAATATTTGCATATTGGAATTCAGCATTCACGTAACATTAGAACAGTCCAATCAGAGTTTACTCTCTCACCGATTGTCCCGATGTCGATTCAACATGTTGAACCAGACAAACTACCACTGATGTGAGCACACCAAACAAACTAGCCCAACAAATGAACGCTGATGGCCTGATGGCCGAATGTCGGCTTGATGTGTCCCTTAATTTTTTTTTTAAGGGTTGGCGCTAAAGTCAAGTCAAGTCAAGTCAAGTCAAGTCATCTTTATTTATATAGTGCTTTAAACAAAAAAGATTGCGTCAAAGCAACTGAACAACATTAATTAGGAAAACAGTGTGTCAATAATGCAAAATGACAGTTAAAGGCAGTTCATCATTGAATTCAGTGATGTCATCATGCAGCTCAGTTCAGTTTAAATAGTATCTGTGCAATAATTTGCCATCAAGTCAACCATATCGCTGTAAATGAAGTGTCCCCAACTAAGCAAGCCAGAGGCGACAGCGGCAAGGAACCAAAACTCCATCAGTGACAGAATGGAGAAAAAAACCTTTTTACAGTATTATACTGTACCTTGAGCATTACGTGAATAAAGTCTGATCTTGACGGACATCCAATGAGGAGGATCATGAACATAGCAGCCTGAAGGCAAATTACAGGAATTCTAAACCACCGCATTGAGTAAGAAAGGTGATTAGTTTAGGTTAATTGATAAGAGGTAGAATTAGGGTTCTAGCAGACATAAGAGCATATACACAGATACAATTCTTTAGGCTAGACTCCTGCGCACTCTTGATAAAACTCCATCTAACTGCCAGAAACTGCAGAGCAACCTATCCCCCCCCCCCCAAAAAAATAGAAAATGAGCCAGATCAGCATGACCATAAAAGAGATACTCAATTTAAGCAAAGTCGTTGTGACATGTGAAGGCCACAATAGGCCAAACTTCATAACTGTAATGGACACCGTCCCTGATGACCATCATAGCAGAGTTATGCAAAGTGCCTCAACAGTCTGTGTAAGGTGAAGGCAGAAACAGCCGGGTAAGACCAAACAAGCCTCGATTATAACTTAAAGTCTGCATGAAATCAAAATTGACTTTACTAGCACACATGGCTAGTATTGATGTAAATGATCTGTGCAAGTTAATCCGCTGAAAAAGAAAGAAATAATCTTCTTTGTAATCCTTAATCAAAATCTGAACATTTACTTCCGCTGTGGAATGGCATTCCTTTTCTAATGACGTCAGTTTGACGGCATGGGCAGAATATCCTTAAGCACACCCCTCCAGCCATTAGTTTGCGATAAGTGAAAGACAGACTAGAAGTGCAAACAAAAACCATGCCCTCTATTCAATATTCAGTTTCAGCTGGAAATACGTCACCACACTGAAATAAAGTCAGCAGCGACCTCCAGTTCACGTGGACTTTAAAGATGAGCCGACTCTTACCTAGAACTCAATTGAAAGATGACCATATACATCAGCTTGATAGAGCCTGCTTCATAATAGCGCCAGTCCAGAGAGTGACCTGCGTCACATTTTTAAAGTGCTGTGTTACTTACCAGGAAACTCAATTAAAAATCATTTAAAAATCCCACACAGAACAGTTCAATTCTTTATAATAATATAATATATGAAAAAAATAAGCAGTTATTAAGGCCCATTATTTATGAGTCTAATAATATAAAATAATATTACAATATAATATAAAAATATTTTAGACAAATATTTTCAAAAGATGTAAATGAGAATTATTTTACAGTTATCTAAAAATCATTCCAGTCACCTGTGTTTAACTGTAAATGTCTCCGAGTTTTGTTACTGATCTGTGCCCATCATCCACTATTCCCATCACTTAATCAAGCCACTATTCATTCAAACATGATGACGTTTTATTTCATATATCATTTTGTTCGCTCTCCTGTTGAGCAATTTCATCCACAACTATTAAAATATTAGATTGTTGTAACGGTTATAACTCTATAGTGACGCCAACTCTATAGTGGTTTGTCCAAGCATTGCAGTTATTTCACATTTACTAGAATTCAATCAAATTGCTTTACAACTCATTTATGTGTCTGTCCTGTGCACTGTATATCATTTCTCCAGTGCAGCTTAAAGGAAACACTGCTCATCTCGGCTCAATTAGTAGACTCTGACTCAATGAAGGGGGACTAGAACACAAAACTAATAAAATTAATATCAAGTGGCCATGGCTGATTAATATTTCCTAATGCATCATATAGCTTTCTGCCTGACCCGCTGTTTCCAATATTCTTATTCAACAACCAAAAAAAAACAAACTTTCATTTAATAAAATTCTATCAATAGTCTAGCTGGTGTTAAACTTAAATGACGTGGGGAAAATGCTGAGTACCATTAATTGCTTCATAAGTTTTAGTCGTCTCCAGAGGCAGTTTCTGCTTCTTTCCCTTCCCCTTCATGTTGAATTTGGCCATCAACCGGTTGGTAAAGAGCCTAAAGAAACAAATGGACCAATTAAAAATTACATGTGTGTTATAATCTACAGCTGTAGCATGGGTGAGTGTGCAAAGAGTGGACTCAAAGGATGTGGTTTTGGACACTGTAGTTTTCTGAAATCAATTAAACAAACCTCTGGGCGGTGACCATTTGATAGCTCCAATGACATTCTTTCCCTTCATCTGTCCCTGCACCTGTCAAACCCCATCCTCTTTAACTTCCACATCAGGTTTCTATGCAGTGATTGCATTTCAGATAATTAAAGTCTGTGTGAACTGGAATTCGCTGCTGACTTCATTTCAGTATAGTGACATATTTCCAACTGAAACAGATTAAATAGCAGGGATGGTTTTATTGTAGTGCTCCTCCTCTCCATCTCACTCATAGCAAACTAACGGTTGGAGGGACGTGGTTAAGGATATTCTGCCAAATCAGACTTACATCATCATAGAAGAAATTTCATTCCAAAGCAGAAGCAAATGTTCAGATTTTGAATGAAGATTGCCAAGACAAACTATTTTTTTCTGAGGATTAACTTGCACGTGGGGTGGGCAATATGGCAAAAATATCATTTAAAATTGTTTTTCAGGAAAATCACAATTACGATTTTATCACGATTCTTTGTCATGTTAGTTTTACTATTTTGCAAGTTGTCTGAGCAGTACAGCCAAACTAATTTCCCTATTTTAAAAACAAAGCCTTACAAGGTAACCCAATATAAAATAAAAAACCTTAGTCAGACATTTAGGCCAAAATGGGCGAAGATAAAAACTTTGTCATTATGTTATCTTTGTTATTAAAAAATAAGAACAAAGATACACATTAAAAATACACATAATATACAAATAAAACAAGCAGTGCTTTGTTTTTAGGTACAGTAGGTGTATTTAGCAGTAGCATTCAAGAAATTGAATGAAGAAATATAAAGCATTATATACACTTCACTGTGTAACACTTGATTCTTATTAAAGCAACTGCATTAAAGTTCTTCAGTCAAGATGTTTTGTGTTTTGTTAACATTAAAGGGATAGTTCACCCAAAAAATTATCATCCTCTCATCATTTTCCCTCTCTCAAGTTGTTTTAAACCTTAAATGAATTTATTTCTTCTGTTGAACATGAAAGTTATTTTGAAGAATCTGGGTAACCAAACAGTTGCTGGTCCTTAGTGAAGTTACCCACATTCTCCAAAAAAACAAAAAAAACTTATTTTATGTTCAGCACAAGAAAGAAATAGATGCAGATTTTGAACAAAAAGAGAGTATAGTATAAGCAGAGATAGATATGTCACATCTCTGTCGACTGGCAAACTGTGACAATAAATGTAATATGTTTGACAAGTTCTATATGTAGGGAGACTGTTGAAAATACCTGTCAAGAGTTCTATGGACACAATCCCTTACATCTTTCCCTCCAATTCTTGCAAGTTGCAACACCTTTAAAAAGAGGGGGTAATATTCCTGTCATGTTAGAAAACATTAGACAATAACACGCTTCACTGATATATTACTGATAAATTACTTCATTTCCAGAGTGTGTCTTGCAAATCATACCAGGGACTCAAAGGCTTGCTTGTCCTTGAGGCGTTCCTCCTCTCTCACAAAGTCCTCCATCGTCTCCAGCTGCTGTATGTGGGTGGATGAAAGGGGAGGCTCGCTTCTTCCCAGCCTTCTGACCTCCATGTGGATTTCCACCAATTTAGACAAAAATTTTTCTGAAACTCTGAAATCAAAATTATGCTATTGTGCTGAAAATTATGCTATTGTTATCCTTAAACAGATGTGTAAGTTAAATCTGCTAATGCTATATGTCCTGTTTAATTCAATATTTGTGATTTTGATACCAGTTCCAACTTAAGTACTTACTTGCCATATCCATTGGAAATCTTAAGTGTGTTTCCCTACGAGGCCCTGTACGTCTTGATTCATGTGCAGAGGACCTGTTACTCTGCTCTGAGAAAGACCTCTCAGAGGATTTTGAGATTTGTGTCAAATATTACTCTGTTGTTCGTAATAGTGGATATAGCTCTTATAGCAAGTTTTGTGCCTATATTATTTATTAAGTCTGGATGACTCAAGCAACCCCAGTGCGCAATTCCTGCCTCTGCTGTACTCAGCAGTCAGTCAAGCTCAATCGGTGCAAAAACACTCCTGTTATAATCAGTAAAGCTATGTAAATTGTATGTTGAATAAATCTCTTAGCCCTTATTTACATTGCACACGTATGTGGCACATTACAGCTCTGACAAGGCCACGAGCTGATCGCAGCCAGTATAGTCAATGCTTGTATTTATACCAGCTGCTCCATGCTGCTTTACTTAAGATAGCCGCCTAGTGTGTTTTTGATGGATAATAATAATAATAATAATATTTGCTAATATTTTGCTATCGTCAAAGGCATCAGCAACAGGCGATATGACATGATACTATTATCTATCGGCACACCCTATTTTCAACCATGAGGCTCAGAATGTTAAACATAAACCCAGTTGTTGAAAATATGCTCGAAATATCTCATAACATTGCCACTACTTTAGAACATTTACTTTTTTGACTCTGTGAACCGCATAAAGGTTTGAAAGAATACTGTCCTTGGACAAATCGCTGTGCCTTGAGTGCTTGCCTTGTCCCATCTGGTTGCTGTCCCTGGACTGGTCGCTGTGCCTGGACTGCTTCCTGTGTCGGTAACGTTTGCTGTGCTGGGACCCACCACTCTGCTGGGATACATCACTCTGCTGGGATACATCACTGTGCTGGGATACATCACTCTGCTGGGATACATCACTGTGCTGGGATACACCACTGTGCTGGGATACATCACTCTGCTGGGATACATCACTGTGCTGGGATACATCACTGTGCTGGGATACACCACTCTGCTGGGATACACCACTGTGCTGGGATACATCACTCTGCTGGGATACATCACTCTGCTGGGATACACCACTCTGCTGGGATACATCACTGTGCTGGGATACATCACTGTGCTGGGATACATCACTGTGCTGGGATACACCACTCTGCTGGGATACATCACTCTGCTGGGATACATCACTCTGCTGGGATACACCACTGTGCTGGGATACATCACTCTGCTGGGATACATCACTCTGCTGGGATACATCACTGTGCTGGGATACATCACTGTGCTGGGATACATCACTGTGCTGGGATACATCACTCTGCTGGGATACATCACTCTGCTGGGATACATCACTCTGCTGGGATACATCACTGTGCTGGGATACATCACTCTGCTGGGATACACCACTCTGCTGGGATACACCACTCTGCTGGGATACACCACTGTGCTGGGATACATCACTCTGCTGGGATACATCACTCTGCTGGGATACATCACTCTGCTGGGATACATCACTGTGCTGGGATACACCACTGTGCTGGGATACATCACTCTGCTGGGATACATCACTCTGCTGGGATACATCACTCTGCTGGGATACACCACTCTGCTGGGATACATCACTGTGCTGGGATACATCACTGTGCTGGGATACATCACTGTGCTGGGATACACCACTCTGCTGGGATACATCACTCTGCTGGGATACATCACTGTGCTGGGATACATCACTGTGCTGGGATACATCACTCTGCTGGGATACATCACTGTGCTGGGATACATCACTGTGCTGGGATACATCACTCTGCTGGGATACATCACTGTGCTGGGATACATCACTGTGCTGGGATACACCACTCTGCTGGGATACATCACTCTGCTGGGATACATCACTGTGCTGGGATACACCACTGTGCTGGGATACATCACTCTGCTGGGATACATCACTCTGCTGGGATACATCACTCTGCTGGGATACATCACTGTGCTGGGATACATCACTGTGCTGGGATACATCACTGTGCTGGGATACACCACTCTGCTGGGATACACCACTCTGCTGGGATACACCACTCTGCTGGGATACATCACTGTGCTGGGATACATCACTGTGCTGGGATACATCACTGTGCTGGGATACATCACTGTGCTGGGATACATCACTGTGCTGGGATACATCACTGTGCTGGGATACATCACTCTGCTGGGATACATCACTCTGCTGGGATACATCACTCTGCTGGGATACATCACTCTGCTGGGATACATCACTCTGCTGGGATACACCACTCTGCTGGGATACACCACTCTGCTGGGATACATCACTCTGCTGGGATACATCACTGTGCTGGGATACATCACTCTGCTGGGATACATCACTCTGCTGGGATACATCACTCTGCTGGGATACATCACTCTGCTGGGATACATCACTGTGCTGGGATACACCACTGTGCTGGGATACATCACTCTGCTGGGATACATCACTCTGCTGGGATACATCACTCTGCTGGGATACATCACTGTGCTGGGATACATCACTCTGCTGGGATACATCACTCTGCTGGGATACATCACTGTGCTGGGATACATCACTGTGCTGGGATACACCACTCTGTTGGGATACATCACTCTGCTGGGATACATCACTCTGCTGGGATACATCACTGTGCTGGGATACATCACTGTGCTGGGATACACCACTGTGCTGGGATACATCACTCTGCTGGGATACATCACTGTGCTGGGATACATCACTCTGCTGGGATACATCACTCTGCTGGGATACATCACTGTGCTGGGATACATCACTCTGCTGGGATACATCACTGTGCCTGGACTGATGACTGGACCCAGCACCCCTCAACTGGCTGGCTCGGTTTATGTTTAAATGTCCAGGGTCTAAAAAATTAAACTGAGTTATTAAAAAAAAAAATGCTTCAACTGTATTCACACACAATGTCATTGATTAAATGTTTTTTGGTTGATAAAATGAGTTGGTATTTGAGGTGACTGGTTTAATATGACGATTACTAACTGCCACCATCATGTTATAATTATGCAAGAAAAAAAATCTGAAAGAACTTAGTATATTTAAGTATTGGATACTAAGTACCAGTGGACTTTTTGTTAAATCCAGCAGACTCCATCTGGATGGACTTTGTCACCTTTGTTGGTGGAATGGGAAAGGAGGGCACCTTGATAATGGCATCTAGACAGATGCAGTATATAAATTAAATGGAAGCATCAGTTGTAAAAATAATGAGCTTTGACTTTTTAATCTTATAACTTTGCAATTCTATAAGAACTACTTAGGAGAGCAATGTCAGCAGCTTAAAAAAAACGTTACCTGTCATGTTCTCTTCTTCCTCCTCCAAACTGTCAGATTCTGTAATTGTACACATTTGTATTTTTTATAACATGCACTAATTATCAGTTAAATAAGTGAGCTGAAACTTGAGGGCCCCATATTAATTTAGTGTATAGACTTTGATTCTCAATATCCAACAATTATCATAGAAGCATACCAAGAACATAGTCTTCAAAGTTGCGTTTAGTTTTTTTCCTCGGTCCTGCTTCCTCCTCTTCCTCCTCGACATGACTCGTCATGTCATAATCATCACATTCACGAATGCTAACTGTAAAGTTAAAATCATAGACAATACAATTACAATAAAAACAACTTTACTATCACTTTGACTACGGGTTTGACTAGATTGACCCAAGTTTGACTTGATTTTTCTCATTTGGCTGCCTTACAATTTTTATTTTGACAAAGAGCAAAGAATCTAATTAGATTAACAAAAACTTACCGGAGGTCATTTTACGCTTCACCAAGGTGAACGTCATCCAGTCATCCTGAGGGGAGTGATGATTGAGGAAAGCTGCCTTTTCCCCCTTTTTTGTCCATCTAATGATTTTTTTTTTCATCAATCCAGTTGTCTGGCGCAGTTCCCTCCACTTCTTTACCATGCTCCACCCACACAGCTCTGGCATACATGATCTGGGAAGTAAAACACATTCATTAAGTGTTAGCATGTTTTCACCCTACATTTTTTTTTTTTTTTTTTTTATGAAACTACTACAAATAAACAAACGAACACAAATGCCATCAGAAATAAATAATACATATTGGATTATCAATACTCATCATCAGTACGCTCACTTATACTGTGTACTTGTAGGTTTTTTGATTTCTGAGAAACGCTGTTGATATTTGAAATCACTAAAACAAACACACACATTACCCAGAAGGATCACACACAGCTCCGAACAAATGAAAAAACAAGCGAATATGACACGAGACACACTGTATATTCATCTTTCTAGTCTCTGTCTTTACTGAGCTGAGCTGTCTCTTCCCCCCACACACTGCATCATCATGAGTGTACTCCTTACTGCTGATTGGCTGTGTTTTGTGCATGTTCTGCTCCAATATTATACATTAAACACATCTACATCAGGGAACTACACTTACTTTTTCCACTGGTGGCACTTGTGCTACTAACTTTTTCAGTTACTGGCGCAAAACATGATTTGGTCGCACAAATTATTTATAATAATTACTGGATAATAATGAACAATAATGAAACTGTATTGCATACAGATGTGCTTTGTTTTACTTGCCATCTTTTAAACCACATGCCTTGTTCTATTTCTTACAGTACACACAGTGCATTGCTCCGTCTTGTAGCTGGGGTTAGAGGGGCCCTGGTGCAGGGTGTACAGTGGGCCCTGTTTAAAATGGTTTAATTTGTACTGTATGTTCATTCTATTTATTTATTTGTGCTATTTACACAATGTTTACATTTAAGTTTGTTTTTGTTAATTTCAAATAGCACTGCATAGTCTTCACTGTAAAATAAAATACACAATCAAACCAAAATGTATTCAGACACCTTCAACATTTCTCACATTATCACAGTTTATTTGCTATAGTTTAGAAATTGGTAATACAATATGACAATAACTCAGAGTTAAACTGTGTCAGAACAAATTCCTCTTGATAATGTCGGATAACTTTGATAAAAAGATATGTAATGGAATCAACCAAAACTTCAGGCAACTGTCAGTATGACAATATTTACACAACTATCAATACTTTGTTGAACAGTTACCAAGCAAGCAATGCTTAATTTGGCTCAGTCTGTGGTGTGAAAAGGTTGCATTAGCAATTAAAGAAAGAAACACTTAAGCAAAACATGGTCAGGTCCCTAATTTTTTTTTTTAATCAATTTCATTGGTAGTCTACAGTATGAAGAATTTTTGGGTATAATATTTCACAGATCACTGTATTTTGCCATACTCACTTACATAAATGAACTAGTGCCCTGCACCCACTAGTAAAACAATATAATCAATTCTATCTGATTTTTGGATTGACTTTGGATAAATTCTTGTTAAACCTAGTAATTCAGTCAAGAGCAGTGAGTGATTTACTTTCATTTTCATACATTAAAGACTCTGACAGCAGAGCTAGTAAATTAGGCGCGGTCACCTTAAGAGACAAACGCATCCATTATAATGATACACATCCGATTTTTTTGCAACTCTTTACTTTCACTTAAGACATAACCACAGACTTTTTCGAACACACTTTCCAAGACGGGTATTTCGACATATTTTGTATGTATTTGTTGTCGGTATATACAAGAAGACTTTGAGACGCGTCTCTGCTTGCTCACCAGAACACCGCGGTGCTGAATTGAGCTCTTTCGCTTTTCGCTCTTTTTTTTCTGTTTATTTAAACTGCGACTTGTATTTGTTCGTTCAGGTGCAGGAGGATGCGAACGTCCTGAAGGAGAGCTCGGTTCAGTGTTGCTGTTCGCGAGACGCGGCTCTCTCGTGCGCACCGAACACAGCGCGAGTAACCAGCTGCTCAGTTCAGCTTTCCCGCATCGCGGGGCTGAAGCCAACTTATGTTGAATGCTCGGAGCACGTTATAAAACGTATTCTTAATACACATTTCTGTTTTAATAAATGCTCATATTAAATCATAGCATAACACATAAGTAGGTACAAAAACAATCAGTGATAAATTTGCGAACCCATAAAAATTTGGGTCGCAATGGCATTTCAAAAGGTCGCATATGCGACCATTTTGGTCGCAGTGTAGTTCCCTGATCTACATAGAGCAGGGGTGGCCAACGTCAGTCTTGGAGAGCCACACACCTTGTCCAAATACCCACACTTGTGGTCTTTGCACCTGATCACTTGAATACTTATATGACGTATTTTCTGTATTTGGCCCAAGTGTTCAAGTGAGGATGAAAAAAACAAGTGTGTGTACAACTTTTCATTACCTGATGGGACACACTTTAATTTCTGGTGCTTCTAATTAAGTGATAAAAAAAGCAGTTGCAAATGATGTACAAAATAATTATAGGCTACTCACCTTTGCACCAACAAAACGTGTCACACTTTTTTTTTTTTAGTACCAAATTATTTGTAATATCGAAATATTATTAATATTTAACTTATTTTGGAAAGGTTTCCATGACCTCTCGCGATCTTAGCAAAAAGTATCGTGATTTATTTCCACAACATGATGCATGATGGGATACACTAAGCCTTAAATACCGCTCTGGAGTGGTATTAAAGATAGTGTGGATTTAGTATTGCGTTAAGGGCACTGCGCTTAGGCATTTTTAAGATCTGGAAAGTCTTGCGCACTTAATTCCTGTCGCGCGCACGTGCTCTCAAGTGGCCAAGACCGCAAGTGTGGGTATTTGGACAAGGCAACAGTCTTGCAGACTAAGCTCCAATCCTAATTAAACACACCTGAACAAACTAATCAAGGTCTAAATCCCTGTTCATACGCCAGCGACTTTTTCACTGCTTGTCGCTGGCAATCAAGGTCGCTACTGGCCGTTCCCAATACTGGTTGCCTAGTTACCCCATAACACTCCATTGCAGCAGATGAATCACATGCTCTCCACTGACTTCACTCCCATTGGTTGTCGCTCGCGAAATTCGCTGCTTATTTGCATAAAGTTGAAGAATTCTGAACTTTTGTCGCTTGACTCGCATCGCTTGACACGCCCACATTCCTTCGCCAATGGTCACTGTTGCTCGTGTCACTGGAAGTCCCCAGCTCACCATTAAAAAAAATGGGATTATGTCGCTCTGTCGCTGTGTGTCACTGGTGGTGTGAACGGGGCTTTAGAGTTACCTCAAAGCTATAGGCAGGTGAGTTTTATCAAGGTTGGAACAAAACTCTGCAGGACCGTGGCTCTCTGGGACCAAATTTGGCCATCCCTTTCATAGAGGTTAATTAAGATAAAACCTGCCAACCTTCAAATTCTGTGTTCTATACCATGGAGGAGAGGTATGAGGACAGAACCACTATCTTCATGAGGGAGGCAGGCCACCTTGCGGAACAGATCAGTTTCAAGCAGTTGCCGTCTTTTCATCCTGTCTTGCCCATTTTTTGTGTACACTATATTGAGAAGTCTGGAGTTGCATGGCTTCTCAAACAATGGTGATGTGTAACGCTGGTGCAGGATATCACATACCACAATGCCATCTCCTCTTCTTTCTCTGATGAAAGCAAATTTTTCATCCCGCAAGAGAAAACAATTGTCCTTTACCTTTGCAGAAAGAAACATTCGAGGTCGTGCTTCAGGCTGTGTTTTTGCATTTGCATATTCAATCTCTGACAATCGCCTGGTCACCTGTGCTAGGGGATTTTTCCCACTCCATACAAGTTTCTTGATTTGTTGGAGATGGTTTTCAAAAGGAAAACCAGAAATTTCATTCAATGAGCAATTAAAGTGACGCACATCCTCATGAAGGTGAATCAGTCCATGTACATTGTAAACTGAAAAATACTTTCCGTACAGGTCAGCACAGCGCATGACAAAGTGTGACATGAGTTCATGGGCATACTGAAGGTATGTATTGTGAGTGCTCTCATCTGACTCCAACATAATTGACATGGCTACCGTCAAGGACAGGAAATGGTAGTATCTTTCGGGAGATAACACAGACTTTAGCACAACTGGTCCAGTATACAACAAAAACTGCCGAAATTCTGTGGCCTTCCACCTGTCCAGCTCTTCCAAACCTCGGGGCTGCCGAGCAAATTCACTAGGCATCTTTCCTCTCAGTCTGTTTAGCTTTTGTGATATATCTTTCCTTTGCCTTACAGATAAGCGGCACACTGTTGGGCCCCGAGTCAAGAATATTAGCATCCGTCGAACAACTCCCAAGTTGACCATATGCAAATAGTCTAAGACAAAAGAGCTAACACAAGACAGTCCTGCAGGAATGAATGGGCTGACACCAGTTTGATGGTTCTTGTAAGCTACTGCACTGAAAGCTTCGTCCGTTCGCAAGGTGCATCCCTGTTCATTGAATACCATTCTTTTTGTGATGTAAGAACCTTTGTTGATGCACCTCTCACAACTGTGATAGGCATTATGATTCTTAATGCGCTTCAGATAAGCTCTTGCTGGTGCGTCGCAGATCAATGCTTTAACATGAACAGTGTAGGTCTTCTCTTCATGAATTAGCCCATTCTCTGTGAGATGTTTACACTCCATCAAAAAGTCATCAAGATATTCCTCAAGAGGATATGGTTTGTTGTCCCCACAAAAGAGAGCAACCATAAATTGCTCAAAGTTGTGAAACTTTGCCAATATTGGCCAGAACTGGACTTTGCTGCTTTTGAAGAGTGGGACACCATCAATATTGATGCTAAGGTTTACTGAATCGTGATCATGTCTGTAAGACGTTGTCTGACTTAGTAAACGACAAATTCCCTTTTCTAACCCATTATAAATGTATTGCCCACTACATTTTGGCTCAGATCCTACGGCTCGTGGTGTAGCAAGGAGTGTCCTGGCATCCTTCGGTAGCAGGTGTCCTTGCTTTCTTAATATTGCCAATAATTCATTTAAGGATCTTTGTGTGGTTTTGTTCTTTGTAGACCATTGTCTTAAGTTCTCTTCTAAATCGGGAAAATCTAATTCAGCATCATCGTTTAGAACTTCTTTTTCTGAGTCAGAAGACACATACTCCACATCAGTGTCAAAGTCTGATTCATCTGTTGTCAAACTGTCAGTTGCCGAATTAATATTTTCAATACTGCTTGTAGTGTCTGCCTGGTTGTGTAATCCACAGGCTGATCTATCAGTCACTGATCTCTGACATTCATGGTCATCATCAGTGTCAGAATGCAGAAACAGGTCCATTTCTGCCTTCCTTTTTCGCTATGCTTTTAGATAAGCCATCTGTAATACAGTTTGATCCTGAGTCAGATTCTGAACTGTGCTTCCTTAAATATTTTTTGGTATGCCAGTTCTCAAAGCTCTAACTTTATGTATGAATAGAATTTCATTCAAAGAGTCATGCACTAGTCAAGGTTTATGAGATGTAGACAGACTATACATTTAATTGATTTTATTTTTTTCAGCTTAAAACAAAAATGTTATCAATCCTTTTTGATGATGAATGATGAAGACGGGTACAGTATGTGCTCAAACCAAACTAGTTCCGATTACATTCAATTTGGTTACAGTTTATTAACACAGTGCACACAATTATTATTATTTATTTATTTTTGCAATTTAAGTTGCAATTAGATGTCATCCGATTACACCCATCTGGTGACACTTAACTGTCACATTCATGATATGTAGTGTCTAACTTGCTCAGTGTAACTTGCTTTATATATAACGTTATATGGTTTTCTGCTTGAACACAAACTTACCTTCTTAAGCCTTGTGCTTCAACCTGAAAGAGATGCAGAATATTTGTTATAACAAATCTATTATATAAAATTATATCTTCATTGAATAACATGAGAATTATTCCGATGTGTCGCTCTGAAATGAAATATACAGATCAGATTCATTTCAAGATTACTGACACTGCTAACGTTAGTGTTTTATATTTTAAATGTTGCACTCCACCACTGGCGCCAAAACCTGGAAGCGCCTTAAAATTTCTTAATAATATGCATAAAAATTCATTAAACGATCCAGACAGTATACAGTCGCAAAGTATCATGGAAGGTTAACCCCAAATGGTTATTACCATGTGTAGAGTAAAAATATTGTTTTAAAACATGCTGTCACCAAGACATCGGGTTGGGGTATTAGCTTGTGTTAATGTGATGGGCCTGGCATGCCCGTGCAAAATGCACTTTTTAAAAAGTATCTTCAGATATTGATCAGACATCTGATGTCATCTAAACTTAACTGGAAAACACATAAAATTGATTGTTTTTACTTACCTGTTTGCTTTTTATTTGAATTGTATTCAAATTCATGGCAATGTCAGCAATGCAACGTCTCAGTCGTTCTTCTGCAGGATAAATGTTCTGTTGACGTTACTTGTGACGTCACTGCCGTGGCGATTATGAATCAATTTCGATACAATGCTAAGCAGAAGCCAGAGACAGCTGTTCATTTATTTTGGCACTGCTATATATCTTTTTTTATTTTTTTGGGTGGGGGGGCGAAATGTATTTGATTTTATTGCTGATAATGTTGACAAAAATGTTACTTTACAATGGAAAGTTCTTTTAGGCACTCTAGCAAAAAACAGACCCACACTTTTTAAACATATTTTGTTTTATTTTATTTTAATGGCCAAATTTCGTATCCATAAATGTACATTTTCAGAAAAAAAAAATGTTTTATAGCATTTAAAAAATTAAATTAAGTGAAGCATTATATTGAGTCCATATTGCCCTCAAAGAAACAAAAGGCTGTTCGAGTTGTGCAAGCTGCTGAGAGTCCGACGAAATTAAATATTTGCCAATTCTGTGTAAAGTACTATATATACTTCACACAGAATTGTAAAGTAATATTTTTAAAGTACTATATATATATATATATATATATATATATATATATATATATATATATATATATATATATATATTTTATTATGATTAATATTATTATTATTTTGGGTACATTTTGAAAGCTTAACATGTGCAAATACAAATCTTGTGATTGATGGAATGTTAAAGTTAACACCCATTTTATGGGAAATAATTTATATATTTTTTGCTTTATGTGATGCATAAACAAGATTTCAAACAACCATTTTTTAAAAAATGAAAATATACTAAAATTTCTCATGACCTTCAAACATATTTAATGCTGGAATGATGAAACTTGCATTAAATTTGACTGTATTAAAACACCAAAATTTAATTATTTGCAATTTTGGGAAAATACTGGGTATATGTGGCCCAAAGTAGAAATTTTGGTCCAAATAGTATTCACAACATTTGGCCTACATCTTGCAGCATAACACATCTGCTTGGTTCATGCCTTCTTCTAATGCTGAATGAATGCCAGCCATGCCAGCTTTATGCCAAATCTGGGTTTTAATGAAATAAATAATTACATAGTAAATGTATAGGGTTGCACAATTTTGGGAATATTAAAGTGCACTCCATGGGAATTAATGAAGGGTACTGACGTTTATGTAGAACTGACAGAAGCAAATTTAACGACAATAATTTAGAAAGAGAGAAAGAGAAAGACCTTTATTGCCAGGTATGTTTACGCATACGATGAATTTGTTTTGGAGACAGAAGCTTCCACACTAAAAACAGAATGACAGTGGCAAGACAAGACAGATAATAAAAAGAATAAAAATAAGTAAATAGAAAATTGCAATATATACAAAAAAAATATTTAAAGAAAAAAGAAATAATACACAATATACAAACAATTAAGATATGTGTACAGGTAAGTACAAATGCAAGGAAATGTAAATAATGTGTGTTAAATAAATGTATAAATAGTGTTGTGTATTACACATTTATTGTAAAGTTAACAGATGGATTGCCTGAGAGAAGAAACTGTTCCTGTGTCTGGTTGTTCTGGTGCTCAGTGCTCTGTAGCGTCGACCAGATGGCAACAGTTCAAAGAGGGAGTGTGCTGGATGTGAGGGGTCCAGAGTGATTTTGCCAGCTCTTTTGCTCACTCTGGATGAATACAGTTCTTGAATAGAAGGGAGGGTTGTACCGATGATTCTCTCAGCAGTCCGGACTACCCTCTGTAGTCTTCTGAGGTCAGATTTGGTAGCTGAGCTCAACCAGACAGTTACTGAAGTGCAGAGGACGGATTCAATGAGGTCAGAGTAGAACTGTTTCAGCAGCTCCTGTGGCAGGTTAAACTTCCTCAGCTGGCGAAGGAAGTACAACCTCTGCTGGGCCTTTTTTTCTCAATGTGAATGTCCCACTTCAGGTTCTGAGAGATGGTGGTTCCCAGGAGTCTGAATGACTCCACTGCAGTCACAGTGCTGTTCATGATGGTGAGTGGGGGGAGAGCAGGGCGGTTTCTCCTGAAGTCCACAATCATGTCCACTGTTTTGAGTGTGTTCAGCTCCAGAATGTTGTGACTGCACCAGATAGCAAGCTTTTTGAGCTTCTGTTGGTAAGCAGACTTGTCACAGTCCCGAATGAGGCTGTGTGTGATGTCATCTGTCAAAATAGAGCTTGACCGAGAGGTCAGTAGAGGTGCAGTCATTGGAGTTCAGAGAGAAGAGCAGTGAGGGGAGAACACATATGGGTGCTGGATGAGAATTACTACTATATCGCACATCCACAGACATCCGTGAGGGTCCTAGTGAGACGTTCAGATATTGAACCATGCAGTTTTGCACGTCCACGGACATACAAATAGGGTCTCGGTCAGACGTTATACAGACATGATCTGAACGTCTCTCTGACGTCAAATGTTTGCTGGGCATATACGCCGTTCATACGGGACACGTCCATGCCAGGATTTTAATATTGCCTAAAATATCTAGATTTTGGCTGTTTGCACTGTGCTGGTCGATCGTGTGACATTCATGAGAGCTATAGAGAGCAGAGCAGACGGCTCTTTATGCTTTTGAATCGCTCTCGCACCTACTTTGATGTCTTTTTTGATCAGTGCGCAGTGACGCTTCAAGTCGAACGAACAAACACGTGTGCATTTGCATCGCTTTGATCGTTCCCTGTAGATCTCAAATAGGGTCTCGGTCAGACGTACAGATACTGGACCAGTTTTGCACGTCCTGAAGACTTCCAAAAGTGGTTCTGAACTAACCGACGTTATACAGACATGATCTGAACGTCTCTCTGACATCAAATGTTTGTTGGGCACTTTTACAGCGACACAGTACACACTCCTAATCAGTCCTGTCACATATCCTGTCTCTATATTAGAATATGTATACACTTTTCTTTATAATAGATATTTTATTTTCATTTTGCAGCACAGATCTACACTGCAACAGGTTACAATGTCGTTTTTGAACTAGCCAGCCATTAACACTATAACGGTAAAAATTCTAGCACACCCCAGTTAACAGAATTGTAGTGTGTGCATGTTTAAGATTTTAGGGAAGATAATCAGCGAAGATTCTCCTAATGTGTGTGCTGCAGCCAGATTTCATAATCGGTTAGGATTTTAAAAATCCTGTAGTGTGAGCCAGGCTTGAAGTCCAGTGTTAAGTTTCCACAGTCTATGATGATTTTGGGTGCAATGTCAACTGCTGGTGTTGGTCCACTGTGTTTTTTGAAAACCAAAGTCACTGCACACGTTCACCAAGAAATTTTGGAGCACTTCATGCTTCCTTCTGCTGACCAGCTTTCTGAAGATGCTGATTTCATTTTCCAGCAGGATTTGGCACCTGCCCACACTGCCAAAAGCACCAAAAGTTGGTTAAATGACCATGGTGTTGGTGTGCTTGACTGGCCATCAAACTCACCAGACCTGAACCCCAGAGAGAATCGATGGGGTATTATGAAGAGGAAAATGAGAAACAAGAGACCAAAAAATGCAGATGAGCTGAAGGCCACTGTCAAAGAAACCTGGGCTTCCATACCACCTCAGCAGTGCCACAAACTGATCACCTCCATGCCACGCCAAATTGAGGCAGTAATTAAAGAAAAAGGAGCCCCTACCAAGTATTGTACATGTACAGTAAATGAACATACTTTCCAGAAGGCCAACAATTCACTAAAAATGTTTTTTTATTGGTCTTATGAAGTATTCTAATTTGTTGAGATAGAGAATTGGTGGGTTTTTGTTAAATGTGAGCCAAAATCATCACAATTAAAATAACCAAAGACTTAAACTACTTCAGTCTGTGTGCACTGAATTTATTTAACACACGAGTTTCACAATTTGAGTTGAATTACTGAAATAAATGAACTTTTCCACGACATTCTAATTTATTGAGATGCACCTGTATATGTAAGTGTGTGAAAGCAAGAACATATGTATGTGAAAGGAGAATGTAAGTGTGTGAGAGTGCCAGAATGAATTATGGCTTGTATGGCCCCTCGTATGATCAAGTGACACGCATGCATTAATTGACGTCTTGTTCGAGTCAATCTTGTTCGGTTCATTTGGATTTTGAGACTTCATTTTGGCAGTTTACAGAATTTCACGTCCCCTACACACACAACTACCAACGAATAAAGGCCCAGTGCAATTCATTAACTAATTTAAAAAATTTGCAAATTTGCGTCACTACACTGAAACAAATGCTTTTCAACCGGTGACTGCAGAGTTAAGAATTACATTAATGTGCAGCATTTTGTTCAAATAGACATATTTGTGAATACAAATGTTATAGTTTGTATTAAAGTATCATAAAACGTGCATTTGTGGATCAACTGATACGTGTGCATTCATTCACGTCTCTTCTGAGTCAATTCTATTTGATTCATTTGAATTTTGAGACTTTCGTTCCACGCTTTAAGCCTTGCCCAATCCACACACACACAGCTTGCGATCCACAGCTCCATCTCTCTATTACTTATTTAATTCAATTAACAAACTAAACTATACTAAATGAGCATTTTATAGGCTATAGCGGATCGCATAAATAGCTAGAACATATTTTATTTAGGCTACTTATTACTAAACTGTTTTCTGAGTCAGTGTCTGCAAAGAGGATGCTGATGATGCTGACTTTAAATTATTTTTATTCTACATCTTTCTGGATATTAATATATTTAATCTCGCATCATAGTCTAATGACTCTCTCTTTTGGCATGAATCCAAATGTTTCCATATTCACAATGTTGGCTATTTGAATTTGTGTATTATTTATTAGGCCTATGTAAAACAGGCTTTGTACTTAACCTGCTTTCCAAAAAAAAAAAAATCATGGTCCTTTTCACATAGGTAAATATGTGCTTGGCCCGAGAACGGCACGTATTGTACTACGGGCTATTTTAAAGGGGTCATATGATGCTACATGCACTTTTACAAGTTGTTTGAACTGAAATGTGTGTTGGCAGTGTGTGTACACAACCACCCTATAATGATAAAAATCCACTCAATGTTTTTTTTTTTTATCTAATATCTTTACCCCTTTCTCAAATCGAGCCGATGCCTGTCTGTGTGATGTCACACAGACAGGCCCCTCCCACAATGGTTTGATTGACAGCAGTTTCAGCACAGACAGGACTGGTGTCTTACCTCAGAACCGCCCTAAATGACTGTCATCAGTCCACCATTGTTTCAACCCCAGAGCAGATGTAGAAAAGAAAGACTCCTAAGTGATTGAGGTGTTCTGTCTATGACAGGGAAAAAAATGGACTGGTAGCACTAGTACAGAGAAAATTATAAGAGGAAAATACAGATGCAGCAGTTGTTCTGCACTGCATTATTCACCAACAGGCACTGTGCAGCAAATGCTTGAAATATGAACATGTCATGTCTGTTGTCCTGAAATATATCAATTACATCAGGTCTAGGAGTTTACAGCACCGTCAGTTTCAGGCCTTTTTAGAAGAAATTGAGTCATTTACATTTATGCATTTAGCAGACCCTTTTATCCAAAGCGACTTACAGTGCATTCAGACTAACATTTTTTACCTAACATGTGTTTCCTGGGAATCGAACCCACAACCTTTTGCGCTGCTAACTCAATGCTCTACCACTGAGCCACAGGAACACATGGTGATGTACATATGTAGGAACATATGGTGATGTACTTTATTTTATTGAGGTGCGCTGGCTCAGCAGGGGGAATGTCCTGAAGAGATGCTTTGAGTTAAGTGCAGAGGTGAAGAGATTCATGGAAGATGGCAGAATGGATCTTCCTGAATTTGATGATCCTAAATGGATCATGGACCTTGCATTCTTAGTTGACATAACACAGGAGCTGAACGTCCTTAACCTGAAGCTCCAGGGCCCAGGTCAGCTCATCACAGCAGCCTATGAAAGTGTGAAAGCCTTCTCCACAAAACTCCCCTTTCTGCAAAAAATCTCAGTCATTTCCCAACATGCAGATCTCTTGTGGAGGAGGGCACAGCATTCAGTGGTGATGAATATGACTCTGCTATTGAAAACCTACTGCAGGAATTTGATCAGCGTTTTGCTGACTTCAAGGCACATCGTGACATTTTCCAGCTGTTTGCAGACCCCTTCTCAGCTGATGTGGAAAGTGTCCCAAGTTTGTTGCAAATGGAACTTATTGACTTGCAGTGCAACAGTGAGCTAAACACTAAATTCAGAGAGGCACAGGGACAAGCAGACAAGACTGGACAGTTGTTGAGAGAATTATCTCTACGATTCCGGGTAATGTGCCTTTTTGGAAGCACATATCTGTGTGAGAAACTTTTCTCAACTATGAACTTCAATAAATGCAAGTACAGGTCCAGGCTTAGTGATGCCCATCTTGAAGCTGTACTCAGAGTTTCAGCTGTGACCTCCATCAGGGCAAACGTGGATCAGTTGTGTGAGCAGAAGCGCTGCCAGGCGTCTGGCAAGAAATAGAATGGTGTCAATCACAGCAATGGCCCCCAGCCAATTTGAGTTTGAGACCCCTGACATAGCAGTTGTCATTTACTCCCGACATCTGAGCTGTTGAAGATGCAGTGGATTACATTTGTTTCTGAAGGGAATGAGTCCCAGATCTACCTAAATGTGTCTATGTTTGCCTGAATTTATCGTGATCCAGCTTCACCTACAGAAGAAGTGCGTGTAAGGTTCTTTAATGAATCTTTGCAAATCGCCTTTCCTAATAATGTGCTAATTAGCACGTTTCAAGATGAATGCGGCTAAAGTAAACCGTCTCTCAGAGAGCAGCTCGGAAGAGAGGGGTGGGGTCATCAGAGCTCATTAACATTTAAAGGAAAATGCTACAAAAACGTCTTGCTCTGAAAATAGCTGATTTTGGACAGGGTAAAAAAAAAAGTGTTTTTACACTACCATTGAGAAATTTCAACCAAACTATGTTACAAACTTTTCATTAAGACCCTAAAGAATCATATCAACTTGTGGAAAATGGGCATCTGATGACCCCTTTAATTAACCAGTGTATCTAGATTGTATAGTGTATCTATATGTTTGGTTGACTATATTGTATGCTGATAATGAACAGGCTGCAGAGTTTGCAATGCTGTAGGCCTATTTGAAAGGTGCATTTCTCTCATACTGCAGAGATGGCTAAATACCATAGTAAATTATTATTTACATAATAATAATAATAGCCTAGAAGGAAGGAATAAGTAGCAATGTGCTGTTGAATTACAGAAAGAAAAAAAAAAACAAGGTAGTGTCACAAAGTTCTTGTTTGGCAAAATTAATATAAGATATTCTATGTCTTAAGTCATGTTAAGTCAGAACAAGTTCAATAAAACATCTTTATTATATTTCTACGGTAGAGGAGAATAGCCAAACCAAAAAGAAACAAAGAAAACACATTGTAACATTCATAAAACCGTACTCTATGGAATGCACACATACGACTGGGGCTAGTGCCATTTAGTGGTCGCTGATTTTCTGAGGCTCAGCTGCGTGTGGATCGCGAGCTGTGTGTGTGTGGATTGGGCAAGGCTAAAAGGGCGGAACGAAAGTCTCAAAATTCAAATGAATCAAACAGAATCGACTCAGAAGAGACATGAATGAATGAACACGTGTCGCCTGATCCACAAATGCACATTTTAATCGCTACCTGCACAAATTATAATACTTTAATACAAACATGTCTATTTGAAGAAAATGCTGCACAATGTAATTCTTAACTCTGGAGACACCGGTTGAAACGCATTTGTTTCAGTGTAGTGACGCACATTTGTGAATCTTTCAAATCGTGTACACGTTAATGAATTAATTTGAGAATTAAGTCTCAAAATCCAAATTAACCGAACAAGATCAACTCCAACTAGACATCAATAAATGCACACGTGTCACCTGATCAACACATGCACATATTGTAATGATGTGGAGAGAAAGATGACCCAAGAGCGATATGCAGCAATACAGTCTTTAATTAACAGAGTCAGCAGTCCAGAGGTAAGAACAGAAATCCACAGAATGCAATAATTGACAACGAAAAATCCTCCGGTTAAACAGCAGCCGGGAGCTTAACGTAATTCCTCCGTCTAGGCAGCGGAGTGCCTCTGGTAGTCGAGGGTACCGTAAGAAGGCCAGCCAACTCCGAGGACTCCAGGTGATCAGAAGGCAACAAGTGCAGTGACAGGTACTCTGTAACAAGCAAAGCTTAGAAGCAATTCACAGTGGTTGATCAATTCCCCTTTCGTGCTCAGGACAGGACAGAACTAGACAGGACTAGACATGAGCGGGTACATCGCAGAGAAGTCGTAAGCATAGCTTCCGAAATACTCTGGCAAAGAGACGGGGAAAACAGGGCTAGAAGAAGTAGTGATAATTAGGGAAAGCGATAACAGGTGTGAAACTGATGATGAGGATAACAAGTAAAGAGTGGGAACACCTGGGAATGAGAGCGATGTGTGCGTAATGACCGATGAAGTAATCAGGGGTGTGTGTGTGTGTGTGTGTGTGTGTGTGTGTGTGTGTGTGTGTGTGAGTGACCAGAGGATGGAAACAGAGAAAAGGAGGAACCAGGATCATGACACATATTCCTTTTTGCATGAGAAATTTATGATATATTAATGCAAAACAGAACATTTTAATTCACAAACATGTCTGTATTTGTAAAATCGCAGCACAATAATTTAATCGTGAATTCAACAGACTCAAATTGAAAGCCATTTGTTTGTGGTAAGATACATGTATAAAATTTATGCAGTACATGTATAATTGTGTGTGCATCTATTAATCATTTTGAGTCTAATATCATCCCATAATAATGCGCTTCAGCAATCAAATACACAGACAATTATGTTAAAATGCCCCTTTTGGTTTTGAATATTATTTTGGTCATTTTTCCCACCCCTAGCTCGTGCCCAAAGCTAACTTACCAATGTTGCAAAGATGTTGCCTGCATCATAGTTACAGACTGGTAGTTGCTCACCACAGGCCTGTGTGGTGGCACTGGCATATGATTTTTTTTTTTTTTTTTTTTTTTTAAAGACAAGGCAAGTTTATTTATATAGCACATTTCATACACAATGGTAATTAAAAGTGCTTTACATAAAAGAAAGGGAGAGGAAATGCTCAAAATGCAGGGCAGGAACATTGGTCAAGTGAGAGATTTCTTTATTTTCTTTTATTTATTTATTTCTTAAATGGATTTTTAGTCAGGTATTGTATCAATGTCAAAATTTTGGTATTGTTACAACACTAGTATAAAGTGTAGATTGGTATATACAAAAATAAATATTTATAAGTATGTTAGCATAACGCAAACAATGTAAAAAACACAAAGGGGTCTGAATACTTTCTGAATGCAGTGTAGATTTATGCAGTTTATTAATTTCAAAGTATTATCCTGAATCAAATATCAGCAACAACTCCATACAACTGATATCATAGGAAATCTACCATAACTGCTTAATATTTTGAAACTATGGCAAAGATGGATAGATGTGCCCACATGCATTCATATGAACATGGCAACAGAAAATAAAAAGCTTCAAGTTAAAGTTTAAAGACGAGAAGGATGAAAATTAGCTGAACATGGCATGAGCATGAGCATTTAAAACTCTTTCCACGAAAAGAACAAGAATAGGGTCTTCCATATACATGAAATTCCATATATATCTGAAAAAAAAAAAAAAAAAAAAAACCTTTTAGTGACACTGATCAATTAAATCCGCTTTGTCCAGAATTAACATGCAGGTGATTTTTGAATCTTCTCCTTTTTGTAAACCTCTTTTCACACTTGGAACTTTGTCATTTCTGTCCAGAATGAGTTGCAGGTGACTTTGTCTCTATGATATGTGAAACTCCTTGCATACAAATGGTTTCTCTCCATTGTGAGCTCTCATGTGGACTTTAAGACTTTTTCAGCAAAACTCTTTCCACACTGTTAGCAGGTGTGAGGCTTCTCTCCCGTGTGAATTCTCATGTGATTTTTTTCCAGAGTGAATAAAGAGTGTTAAATCATCTAAACCAACAACATGTTTGTTAGACCCTATTCCATCTAAGCTCCTAAAAGAGGTGCTTCCAGAAGTCATAGATCCTCTTCTGACTATTATTAATTCCTCATTGTCATTAGGATATGTCCCCAAAACCTTCAAACTGGCTGTTATTAAGCCTCTCAACAAAAAAACACAACCCCAAAGAACTAGTTAATTACAGACCGATCTCGAATCTCCCTTTTCTGTCCAAGCTACTAGAAAAGGTAGTATCCTCACAATTATATTCCTTCTTAGAGAAAAATGGTATCTGTGAGGATTTCCAGTCAGGATTTAGACCGTATCAGTACTGAGACTGCTCTCCTTAGAATTACAAATGACCTGCTCTTATCATCTGATCGTGGTTGTATCTCTCTATTAGTGCTATTGGATCTTAGCATTACGTTCAACACTATTGACCACACCATTCTTTTGCATAGACTAGAACACTTTGTTGGCATTAGTAGAAGTGCATTAGCATGGTTCAAATCGTACTTATATGACCGACATCAATTCGTAGCAGTGAATGAAGAGGTATCATATCGATCACAAGTGCAGTATGGAGTACCTCAAGGCTCAGTACTAGGGACAATACTCTTCACGCTTTACATGTTACCCTTGAGAGATATCATCAGGAAACACGGTAGGGCTGTGCAATTAATCACATTCAATTGTCATGCGCATCTCGTCAGTAAAGCCGGTCCCATGATTAGCAGTAAATCACCATCACCTGCTTTCAAATTGAGCGGCATTCACTACACAGAGCCTTAGTTCACTGATAATTAGGCAATATCGCATTCATAATCGCAGATGAATCTCATTCGATTTTGAACGCGATATCGCCTAGCTTGTCAGTGAACTACGGCTCTGTGTAGTGAATGCCGCTCAATTTGAAAGCAGGTGATGGTGATTTACTGCTAATCATGGGACCGGCTTTACTGACGAGATGCGCATGACAATCAAATGCGATTAATTGCACAGCCCTAAAACACGGTGTTAGCTTTCACTGTTATGCTGATGATACTCAGCTCTATATTTCTTCACGGCCTGGCGAAACATACCAATCTGAAAAACTAGCGGAATGCATAGTCGATATAAAAAACTGGATGACCAGTAATTTCTTACTGCTAAATTCTAAAAAAACAGAGGTGTTAATTATAGGACCTAAAAACTCTGCATGTAATAACCTAGAAAGCTGTCTAAGACTTGATGGCTGCTCTGTCAATTCTTTGTCATCAGTTAGGAACCTAGGTTTGATAGCAATCTTTCCTTAGAAAGCCACGTTCCTAGCATTTGTAAAGCTGCATTTTTCCATCTCAAAAATATATCTAAATTACGACCTATGCTCTAAATGTCAAATGCAGAAATGTTAATCCATTCGTTTATGACCTCAAGGTTAGACTATTGTAATGCTTTATTGGGTGGTTGCTCTGCATGCTTAATAAACAAACTCCAGTTAGTCCAAAATGCAGCAGCTAGAGTTCTTACTAGAACCAGGAAGTATGATCATATTAGCCCGGTCCTGTCAACACTGCACTGGCTTCCTATCAAACATCGTATAGATTTTAAAATCTTGCTTATTAATTATAAAGCCCTGAATGGCTTAGCTCCCCGGTACTTGCGGGCGGCAGATCCTTTTCCTATTTAGTGATCAAACCCTGGAACAATCTACCTAACATTGTTCGGGAGGCAGACACACTCTGTCAGTTCACATGATTCTTACAGTGTTTCCTTTCTGTGAAACACCTTTCACACTGCTTACACAAAACCGTTCTCTCGAGTGAATCCGTGTGTGGTTGTTAAGGGATGTTTTGCATCTGAAACTATTTCCACACAGTTGGCAGATGAAACCCTTCTTTCTAGTGTGAATTCTCACGTGGACTTTGAGGTTTCCTTGTTGACAGAAACTCTTTCCACACTTAGGGCATACAAACAGCTTTTCTCCACTGTGAATTCTCATGTGGACTTCAAGGTTTCCCTTTTTAATGAAACTTTTTCCACATTGTTGGCAGTTGAAAAAGCTCTCTCCAGTGTGAACACTCATGTGGATTTTGAGGTTTCCTAGTTGACAGAAACTTTTTCCACACTGTTGGCAGGTGTAAGGCTTCTCTCCAGTGTGAATTCTCATGTGGATTTCTAAGCTTTCTTTTCGAATGAAACCATTTCCACACAGTTTGCAGGTGTATGGCTTTTCTCTTGTGTGAATTCTAATGTGCCGGTTAAGTGTTCCTTTTTGAGTGAAACTTAGTCCACATTGAGGGCAGGTATAAGGTTTCTCTCCAGTGTGAATTCTATTGTGTCTTTTAAGGGTTCCTTTTTTAATGAAACTTTTTCCACATTGTTGGCAGGTGTAAGGCTTCTCTCCAGTGTGAATTCTTACATGGATTTCAAGGCTTCCTTTTTTAGTGAAACTCTTTCCACACTGTTGGCAGATGAAATGACTTATTGCTCCTGTCTTTTGAGCTTTCTTTTGTGAAGTCTGTTTAGTTTGTGAGTAACTAAAGAAATTTTCTCCCATGAAATCATGTTTCTTATACTGATCTTTGTCCTTTATTTCATTTAGTTCCTCACTTTTCTCTTTCAGCAGGATCAGGTCTAAAACAGAAAGTGACCAATACAAGTTAATCACGTTTTAATGGCACAAAACAACATACATCAATACTTTACAATACCAGCAACCAGCAATACCAGCAACATGTATGCTTAATACTCACTAAGCTACTGAAAGAGGGGTTGCCTGTAAAGGCCCCGATATACTCAAAACTAAGTTTTTCGTTCTTCATTTAGGGGTAAAACAAAGTTTGAAATACGTGAGCAGCGGTATATCTAACATTCTGAAGCCGCCCAATCAGATGAAACCAATGTTTATATGAATATGTAAATATGTGCTGTGCACTTTCCTCTTAGTAACAAAAACACAACAAAAATGGAGAAAACAAGAATTTTTTTCATGAAAAGCATCTGAAGAGCTCTTTTCCAAAACGCGATAAACGCCAAATTTAAAAAAAAAATGAGTTCGTCATGCCATTGTGCCGTGTACTGAACTTATTCTCTGCTCCATCAATGTTTCATGCCAAATCGCTTTATTTCCTTGTTTAAAATGTACTGCAAGATGCAGTTTCTTTCCAAACCGCTATAAGCACCAAACCAGTTTTTAGCCTAAATGCGATATATCCTCTCGACCAATCAGAATTCGGCAAGCGTTCGACGCAATCTTGGCGGCGCTCTGAAACGGGATCTTGTTTGTGTTGCTGTCTTCAAAATGAGTGCTAATAACACTTTTGATGGCCTGGATGAGCCAGTGAGACCTACACCTGGCGGTAGAAAACGCAGACTGGACAAAGATAATCACAAAAAACAACAAAAAAAAAGAAGCTTCGCCACTCAGGTGGCACATTAATACCCACTGTGGGATGTCAACACAAGGCAGATGCGACCGGTTTCTGTCAGGCCGAGAAGCTGTCACCGGACGACCTGATGATGAATTTCAACAAGTTTTATGAAAGACCAAACAAGGTTGACCAGGACAGGACCATACTTAATCTCCTGGACATAACGTGAGTGAAAAGGCAGTGTCTGAAAGTCCTGGACGTAAACAAACGAAAAGACCGGAACATATCAGTCAAGTACAGTCTTTTGTGCAGCAGTCACCCGGAGAAGGTGCCCGTTTGCAAGGCGACCTTCATTAAAGTGTTCGGTGAGTACAATTTTCATTTCAGAATTGCCTAGTTTAATACCGTTTTGTAGGTTTCTCCCTTGCCACAAAGATTTTTTGCTGTAAACAAGCATGCTAACGTGACATGGAAAGTAGTGATAATAATACTAGCCTACTGATGCAAAAGAGGTTCCAGACCCCTGCCAGGGCTGTGCAAAATTCAGAATTTCAGAATTTAATTCAGTTCAATTAATGAATTTGAATGGACTTCACCTTACAGGATGTTGAACTGAATTTGAATTGGAATTACACTAAGTGGAACTGAATTCATAGCAATTCAGAGAAATTCATTATCACATATCAGTGAGAATGTGATACTTTTAACAAATTTTTCTTCCTAATGGAAGTACAGACACTAACATTAAGCATACATTCACTTAATGTAGAATAATTAGCAATATCTTAATTTCAAAGTAATCATATGAAACAATATTTTTGGTATTATAATTTTAATAATCAATTTTATAGAGTATGTTTTTAATGTTAATTTGTGGTTAAAAAAAGGCCTATTTACTATAATAAAGTATTGTGTGTGTAAAGTTCATACAATAATATCTGTATGAAATTCATGTTGTAATCATAAATCACTTCTCTTCTCTGTCTACATGGCATCATTAGGTTCTGTCATTCAGAAACATGGCTTTTTATACCATTGCTATGCTGATGACACTCAGCTCTACCTCTCATTCCATCCTGATGATCCATCGGTAGCTGCTCGCATCTCAGCTTGTCTAACAGACATTTCTTGCTGGATGAAGGACAATCACCTTCAACTCAACCTTGCCAAGACAGAACTGCTTGTGGTTCCAGCAAACCCATCGTTTCATCACAATTTCACCATCAAGTTAGGCACATCAACCATAACTCCTTCAAAAACAGCCAGAAACCTTGGAGTTATGATTGATGATCAGCTGACTTTCTCAGACCACATTGCCAAAACTGTCCGGTCCTGCAGATTTGCTTTATTCAACATTAAGAAGATCAGGCCCTTTCTTTCGGAACAGAACGCGGCAGCAAGATTAATTTTTAATGAGCCGAAAAGAATACACGTCACACCTCTATTTATCAATTTGCACTGGCTACCAATAGCTGCTCGCATAAAATTCAAGGCATTGATGTTTGCATACAAAACCACCACTGGCTCTGCACCCCTTTACCTAAATTCATTACTTCAGACTTATGTGCCCTCTAGAAGCTTGCGTTCTGCAAGTGAACGTCGCTTGATTGTGCCATCCCAAAGAAGCACAAAGTCACTTTTACGGACTTTTAAATTAAATGTTCCCTCCTGGTGGAATGACCTGCCCAACTCAATCCCAGCAGCTGAGTCCTTAGCCATCTTCAAGAATCACCTTAAAACACATCTCTTCCATCTTTATTTGACCCTCTAACTTTTGCACTCACTATTCTAATTCTATTCTTAAAAAAAAAAAAAAAAAAAAATCGAACTACCTTTCTAATCTTTTTGTATTCTATCTATTTTCTTTTCATTTATTATAAAGGAATACCATAGGAATACGAGAGTAGAGATCCAGAGTTTCTGGAAAGTTTGCCTTCGCAAGCCGCTTCAAACTCCCAAAACTAACAAAACTAACTTATTTTTGGCCAGATTTTGTTTGAAATGACGTCACATCAGTTTGTTCTTTGAAGTATATCGGGGCCTTAATCCTCTTCTCAAGATTGTTAACCCTTTATGAATGAATGAATGAATGAATGAATGAATGAATGAATGAATGATGCATTTATATTGCGCTTTATTGTATATTGCAGTACACCCAAAGCACTTTACCATAATGTGGGGGGGTCTCTCCTCAACCACCACCAGTGTGCAGCATCCACTTGGATGATGCGACGGCAGCCACAGGACGATGGCGTCAGTGCGCTCACCACACACCGGCTACAGGTGGAGAGGAGAGAGAGAGATAGAGCCAATCAAGTGGACAACAACTATTTAACGTGTACGATCACACCGGTGTGATTATTACGTTCAGTGCATCATGTGATCAACTACTGAATTCAAATCTGCTTTCGTGCTTTGGCTTGTGCGGAGCCAGAGATCGCGTGTCATATCACAACTGTTCTGTGTTTTCAACCATATAATGCTTTTTAGGTTTCAGACATTTAAATACACACCAGTAGTAGCAAAAAAATACATTTATAGTTTGTAAAATACACACCAACGTGTATAGAAGCAGCAATAATGATCCTTACAAATATAATCTGATGACATGTTTCATTGATATCATACTGATTGTGTAGGTAACTATTAATTTTACTCTATTCTTTCCCCAGTTCACTGGAAACTTACTTCGTCTTTCAGGAGGAGAGGATAAATTTACATGTTGTGAATCCCACAGCTCGGATTCAATGTGAATATATATATATATATATATATATATATACAGTGGGTACGGAAAGTATTCAGACCCCCTTAAATTTTTCACTCTTCGTTATATTGCAGCCATTTGCTAAAATCATTTAAGTTAATTTTTTATCCTCATTAATGTACACACAGCACCCCATATTGACAGAAAAACACAGAATTGTTGACATTTTTGCAGATTTATTAAAAAAGAAAAACTGAAATATCACATGGTCCTAAGTATTCAGACCCGTGATTCATGTCTCTGAATACTTTCCGTACCCACTGTATATATATATATATATATATATATACACATATATATATATTTATTCAGGGCCCCAATCTGGGCAAAAATAGCAATTTGGTGCAGTTATTATTCATGTGGCCAAAAATGTAAATGAATGTGATTTTTTTTTTTAGTACACCTGTAAATGATTGTGAGATGAACAAATAAATGTTCTTCAAAAGACTGTTGTATCATTATTTGATATATACATTTTACATGATTTTTGCTAATGCTAACTGCTCATTTATTATATCATTTTTAACAAAGTATTGATCATGTTGATAATCTAGAGTCCTTGTAAATGATGTTTTACATATGACACAGTAGGCTTTATAGTGTTAAGTGGACAATACTTAAGTTTTCCTCTTGCTTCTCTCAGTGTTATCTTTTTATAAACTACAGAGCTCAAAGGTTCTTGAGGTCAGAAAAGTAATAAAAATGGTGGAACAATGTTGTCTGTGGTATAATTTCACTGTAAAATAACACATGAAATGTGTCACGCGGATACTCTGTTTTCATTCAAATCAAAGTGTAAATAAACGTATAAACGTATCTGTGTTCGGTGACGGAGAATAGCAAACACTGTTTGTGTTCAGTGGATTCTCTCCAATACGTCACAAGAGTGACGCGGAGGAGACGAACTGTTGAATAAAGTCATATTTCTGTTTTCTTTGTGTACAAAAAGTATTCTTGTAGCTTCATAATATTACGGTTGAGCCCCTGATGTCACGTGGATTATTTTAACAATGTCTTTGATATGCTTCTGGATGTTGATCGTGTTTATAACATTGCTGTCTGAGGGAGGGTCAGAGAGCTCTCGGATTTCATCAAAAATATCTTAATTTGTGTTCTGAAGATGAACGGAGGTCTGACGGGTTTGAAACCACATGAGGGTGAGTCTTTAATGACAGAATCTTAATTTTTGGGTGAATTAACCCTTTAATGACCTGCAAAAGTGTGGGTTGAGAACCACTGCTTTAGAAATATTATTAGTTTCTGTAGAGCTGCACATTTTAATAAGAATCAAATGAGTTCAGCTTTGAGAATGAAAACTAACCTGTTTGTTTCTCAGTCTCTTCATGTTTGACTCTGAATGTTTCTTCAGTCTTCATCTCTTCACTCTCCTCTTTAATAAACTCCATCTTAATAACAGTGTGTGTCTCAGTATCTTCATGTTTGACTCTGAATGTTTCTTCAGTCTTCATCTCTTCACTCTCCTCTTTAATAATCTCCATCTTTATAAAAGTGTGATGTGGATCTCAGAGTTTTTGTTTTAATTCGTCCTGTTTAATAAATTAATAAAGGGACACAAATTAAATACAAGCTTCATATTTGTTTAGATTTATATGTGGTAAATACTAATTTGAAGGTAATATTTATTAAATTCCACTTTCATAAAAAACGTTTGAAGTTCATGTAAATGTAAGCAGCAGTGACGTCAGCGTGCGCTGGTTCGAATCACTGAATCATTTTGAGAAGCATTTGATTCAATTGACTCGAAATACTTTAGAAAAGCTCCGTTTATCGCACTACTTTCCCAGTGACTGAATTCGTGTTTATGATAAACTGACTCACGATAAACATAACAGTGTTGCATTCAGTAATGATTTAATTTCACAGTTTTATATGTAGTTCTCTAAAAGACTTGATTTAAACACTTTAAATGGTTAAAAGCACACACCTCTCTCTTCAGCCGAATCACAGACGCGGGAGCGCGCAGCCTTGTGACGTCACACCGCCAGACCAGAATAAAAGTCCTGTTCACTAAAATAATTTATTTTTACATTGAAAACTAATATAAATAATAAGATATAGGATGAATTGAAGAGATTTATTGCAGAGTTGTCAGGAGCCCAAAAGCGCTATGAATACTTTATAGCTTTATATCTAGTCTTTTATCTAAAAGTAAACAACTGTGAAGTTCTTTCAGTTCTTGATGAACTACAGAACATTTGTGATATTCTTCATCAAAGATAAACTCCAGTATCTGGGCTTCAGATTACACTGGAAAGAACAAACTCATTAAGAAATTGTAGATCAAAATTTAACTTGTGGTAGCAGGGAGATTTAACTATTTATTTATTAATTTATTAACTGATACGAAATCCCTGTGACAATGTATTCATCTTCCTCCATCTCACCTTCTCCCCATATATTAAAGACAATAAATCAGATCTCAGCTTTATTTGGTTAAAGTGGATTTCATTAAAGGTCCAGGATTACAACAATATTGATTTTAAAACAATTGACGCTTAAATTAAAATGGTTAAAATAAATTATTTTAAATGTTAATGAAATCTGTTTTATATTTCCCCAGATTAAAATTGCCAGTATATAATTTGTGCTAAAATGTGACTATAATATGAACAAATTTCATATTAAGCTCTCAGATTTCAATTATTGGAAATTTATTTGGAAACATAATTTTACTCAACTCTATATGGAATAACAAATACAAAATTTTTCTTGGATTTTATTGATTTCAGAAGTAATGCTCTTTTATATGACCAAGTACACAGTGGTACAAAAATGTTCATGTAAATGTTATCATTTTAGTGAAGTTAAAGTTTTAAGACAAAATAGCTACAGTTTCCAGTTAGGCCTGTAGTAAAGTCTCAGACGCAGGAGACTGAATCTTCAGCAGAGTGTTGATTGAGATCGTACTGATTTGATCATCAAGTCTGACTCAAGCAGTGAACGCTGTAGAGGTGATAGTTTCCATAGGATTGTGTGTCTTCATCTGTCTACAGTATTGTTTGAATATTTTGAGTGATTATTGATCTGTATTGTTTTGTGTATTTATTAATGTTTTCTCTCTCTCTCCTCGTGGGAGTGTCCCTTTATAGTGATTAATTGTGTCTAATTACAGTGATCACCTGTTACTTATAAAGAGTTGTACCAGGTCACATAATTTGTGCCTGATGAAGACGTTGCAGCATTAAATTATTCTTATGGAGCATTTACATCAGTGTGCGGACAATACGTTTGTATTTTTGCTTTTGTTAGAAAGTAAACATTTATTTATCTTGTATATTGGAGAAGTTATATGTGAAGTAAATTAATTTAATTCTTGCAAAATGTTAAATACATAAAGCCAAATCTATACCTCTTTATTTATACCTGGCCTCTTAAAAAAAAAAATTAAATCGACGGAGGATAAAAAAAAAAAGTTAAATGGAAAAAAAAAAAAGGTAAAGAAGTCATTGGAACATGTTTATTAAATGTATTATTTTAGATTGTTTTGGATTTGTAAAATGCCAACAATGATAAAACAATAATTTACATAAAAGCATCAGAGTCAGGAGATTTTGTAATTATATTTCTGCACTTTCAAATAATGTTTGTTGTTCTTTAGCCACTCTGTATTGTTTTGATTCTTCATACCAATAAAATAAATAAATAAAAAACTGGGACAAAATGTTTTAAAAGTTTAATATTCCACCTTTCACTTATTTAATATGTCAACACAGAGTTAAACTTCAAAAATGAAAACATGGTTTTAACTTTCACTGTTATGATCTCTGCTACTAAATTCTGAGGAGAAAATAAAAAGAAAAGAAAGAAAGAAAACTGATGTTTTTATTTTTGGACCAAAAGAGTCCTCACACAATAACCGAGCATACTCTCACATACTTGATGTCTGCTCCGTCAAGTCTTCGACCTCAGTTATGTCTGCTAATTGATAACAATCTTTCATTTGAAAGCCAGAGGTCTTAAGTCACTTATTTGTATGCCATTTTACCAAATTTTTGTTAAAACACAATTAAGCCTTTGGAAACTCTTAAAGAAAACTGAATTAGCTTGAGCTGTTACACATTCATATATGACCAGGGCCGGCTCTAGCCCTTTGGTTGCCCTAGGCGAGATTGAGTTCCCCCCCCCCCCCCCCCCCAAATCACTGAACTTTTAAATTGTGGTTGAATAAACGGTATTGGGGGGGGTTGAACGTTATATGCTGTCTATTATTTTTTTTTTTCTATTTTTTTTTTTTTTTTTTGTGTATTGTTATTGGATAATTTATTTCTTCCTATCTATCTATCTATCTATCTAAATGCTTTAACTGATTACAAATTCAACATATACAAATATGAAAGAGACAACATTTAGACATTTATTTTAAGATTTTTACATTCCACCTTAATGCATTTTAATTTTTTTTAAAGGGAAACACATCGGCTCTTGAACAACTGTCTATACGGTTTCCTGTTTTATTTTATTGATTGAATGGCATCTTCTTTACCTGATCACCTGCTCCTCCTCTCCCTCTGCTGACTTTTCTACCCTGCTGCTTTATTTACCTCGAATCTGTTATAAAAACATGTTAAAAGACTATACACCTCATAACGTTATGAAATTTGTGTATAATCATCATTCATAAAATTCTAACATAGTAGAGATTATCTAAAGAAATTAAGTATTGAAACCGCCAGTAGGCGGCAGCTTTTCACTGTTTTAATGAGTTAGCCACTCAAATCGTTCATTCATCCAATTCGTTCAAAAGTCAGATTAATTTAGGAAGGAAACAAACACCGATGTGAATACTTTTGTCATTGATAATTACAGACACTATTGAAAAATAAACTAGCAAAACAGACAGCTGCTTTGGTAACTTGTTATACTGATAGTTATAGCTAAATACATTGAAATGGATTAGCTAGCTAAAATATATGTGGTGTGTACTTAGCTATTACACAATATTCTCATACCTCATTCTCAGTACATGCTTTATTTATTTATTTTGCATCGCTCTCTGACCAGCAGTTAAATATAGTCCGCTGTGCTGCGCTTCTCTTCATTTTTGTCGCTAACGTTACCCGTGTGCTCTCCCATAAACACCACTCGCGTTGTTTTGGTGAAAGTGTGACTCATTGGTTGGGCGTTACCAATCAGTTCAATGGAGGGGGAGTATTTTTTGTCTGATTTATTATGACAAACTCATATTTGATTAGGAACAAAATTATTGTTACAAAATAAATGAATTCTATATATTTTTCATTTGATCTACTGTGATTTTCATGTTGAAATATTGGGGGGGTTGTAACTGATGGATTTGAATATTGGCGGGGTTACCTCCCCCCCATCCCCCCCCATAAACTACGCCCCTGCTTCAGGCTGAGTATCCCTGGTCTCAGTGGTCTGTGTTTCACTGGTGCCCTGCTTCATTTTCTTCATCAACTGCGCACTTGCCTAACGTAACGTAACGTAACGGCGACCCTAGAGGGTGCCCGCGCCCCCAACATATTTGTCGCCCTAGGCAACCGCCTAGTTCGCCTATAGCAATCGCCGGCCCTGTATATGACAAATGATAAAGTTGAGAAGCAAATACAGCCAAGACTAAAGAGCTCACACAAAATCTATAGAGAAGAAATTGTGTTATTACATTTGTGTTATTCACTTGATTCTGAGTGACAGTAAGTTGAACTTTATCTTGATTAATCCAGTGGGCTTGTTCATCAGCTGATGTGGCTCTGTTAACAGCAGTCTCAGAGAGTTGTTGAACTGGATCTTGGACTTGAACATACTGTTGTAGGACATCAGCAGATGAGCATTGTTCATCATTTGACAGAGCTTTGTTCTTAAACGAGACGGATGGTTGCACATCATGTTCAAGATCACAGCAGTTCAGGGAGACTTCAGTACGTACACAGCTTTCAGTCATCATGTTAATGAATGATACAGACAGCAGCTCAAACTCTTCCTGGTCTCTCAAATCAAAACAGCCTTGATACAATATTAAAAGCCTGTCCACGAGATCCTGTAATTGATGAAACGTCAGGAATACCGTTGTACCTGTGCCTTCATCAGCAGGTATTTCATATATTGAACCAAACCCTGGATCAAGAATCATAGATGATCACAGATCAAAAATCTTGGGATTTGGCCTTTTTTTTTTTTTTGTGTTTGCAAGCCAAGCTTAGGTGCATAAGGGGTTATTAGCAGATCTGAATGTGCATCTTACAGATTATATCGCAGCAGCATTTGATGTGCAGGCCGGTTATCAGTTTGGAAGAGAAAGGATGGAAGAAGCATTTGTTTAAATAAGTAAGACAGATAAAGTATTGAGTGAAGAATATAAAGGTATGGACAGGTGAAGACAGACACACACAGAAAGAAAAAAGTCAGTTATTCTATTAAATGCAAATTGGCAAGCAACATTTACATAAATTACTAAATAATTAATATAAGACACGTTATTAGTAAGAATAATAATAATAGTAGGGATGCACCGAAATTAAAATTCTGCGTTGAAACCAAAAATTCTGGATGCACCAAAACAGTTTTTTAATAATTATTTATTTTATTAAGTAATATAAAAATTATTTTTAAGACTTTTTAGTTTAACTCAATCATTTTAATGATACTGAATTTAAAAAATGCAAGCCAATAAAAAACCACACTTTTATTGAAGGCAATACATTAAAATTTGCCAAAAAAAGATATATTAATATGAAATATCAACATATTTTTATTCAGTTCTATGCAACAGAATCAGATTTTATTTTATTATAAATATCCAAATAATGTATAGTCCTACAAAGTTATTATGATCACAGCATCTGAGCAGAGCACAGCAGGAGCAGATCAGTGAACAAGAGGATAGCTTCATTTTACCAGTGTTCCCAGTACAGCTGATATAACACCATGCTACAGGACAGTAGCACTAGTGCAAACAGAAACAAGTGCACTACAGAGACATTTCCTGTCGGCACGTTATTTGAGCAGACTGTGCTGTTCAGTGAGTGTGAGTTTGAGCAGTACATGAGCGGAATGCACATTCATAGAGACGTTCTTCACTTTCGGCCAAAAACCGTGGCCGAAATTTCAGTGCATCCCTAAACAATAGTAACAATAAAGAACAGTCTATAAATATCTCTTGAACTAAAATTGTGTGTAAGAAAGTTACTTCCGTAATTGAAGGTGGAAAGAGTTCTTGTGTGGGGACAGTCACCACAGTTTTTTCAAACTGATAAATCATTATTTCTAGATGTGGATAACCCCTCAAAATTTGATAAATATGGCTTATTTTCTTACATTAAAAAAATATATATTCCATCTACTAGGCAGAAAACCTTTTAAAATACAATATAGCATTGTTCACAGCTCAGACTCTCTAGTGGTTTATTCAAGCTGTCCCATGATAGTACATTGTCATTTTCTAACACCAGTGTAATGTGTTTTTTTCTCCTAATGGAACCTTGTTAATAAAAATAAAATGCATGCAGACTGAGAGTACTAATATTATATATATAAAAAAGACTAATGGCTCTGATTAGCATGGTACAGTAAGTTTAAAGGAATGATTATATAGATACTCAAAGCAGCAATGTCACCTCTGGGGGAAAAAAAGAAAAGAAAAGAAATAAATAGTGAACAAAAAGAAAGCAAACCATGCAAGAGAGCTACTTCATAATTCCATCTTCATATTTCAGGTACTGATGGCCTCTTTCCACTCTCTGACAGAAAAATTAATTTTACGAGTTAAATCTTTACTTCACAAGATATATTTTTAATAATCCTCAGTAAATAAATCAATTACATGAAAATAAATTCTTGAAATATTTAGTAAAAAAGGACAAGAATAGAATCATAGAGTCATAGAAACCTGGAAAAAGTATCACAGGTTCCAAAAATGTTATAAAACATAAAAAATCATAAAAAGTATATTAAAATTGAAAACTATCACATTAAACTGTAATAATATTTTAAAATATTATTGTTTTTTTTCTGTATTTTTGATCAAATAAATTCAGCCTTTGAGCACAAGAGACTTATTTTAAAACATAGAAAAATCTGTTTTTATTTATATTTTGACAGTTTTCTCAAGAACCTTTCTCTGTATTTTCGAGGAGCGTCTCGCTGCAGCCTGCGGTGGACATCCAACCCGGCCCACATCCAAGTGTGACGTCACAGACCACGCCCATGTCAAAATACGTCACATTCTCATTCATTTTGAAACAGGAAGAAGCATCGATAAGAAGATAATTTGTATTGTTTGCCAACCGCTAAAAAAAGAAGCTGTTGTTTGCCGTGTCGGTAAGTAAAAAAAAATATCTTTGGTCTTTACCAACACTTAAAACGAATGTGTGCGTCGTTTGTGTGCATGTGCATGAACAACAGTAATTATTTTTAATTTCAACTTCACACAGGCACGTTATTGCTTAGCTAGCAACAAATATACTTATATATATATATGTGTGTGTGTGTGTGTGTGTGTGTGTGTGTGTGTGTGTGTGTTTGGGGGTGGGGGGTGAGATGAGTGATTTTATGTTGGGGGGTCTATCTATCCACACATGTATGTATATATGTATGTATGTATTCGTGGCATGCATGCGTACACACACACACACACACACACACACACAAATACATACATATATACATACATACATACATGTGTAGATAGATAGAGAGACAGATAGATAGATAGATAGAGAGACAGATAGAAGGCACAAGTCTTACAACATAAAATCAATTATGAATCAATGTGCAATATTTTTTATACCCCCCCCCCCCCACACCTAACACTCATCTCACCCACTCAGACACACACACTTCATCCCTCTCACACATATGTACTTACCTCCCCCCCCACCACCACCACCACCACAACCACACACACACACACACACACACACACACACACACATACATAGGACATCTTTAATGATATACTCTGATCACAGTACCCATGCACAGTAACTTGGTTGGGCAACCGCATCATTTCACAATGTCTTGCTGGATAACTCTGTGTATGTCACAAATTATCTTTGTATTCTTCTGTATTAACGAAAAGATCACATAATGTTTGTTTGTCATGTTTTACAGCATTCTACACATTTTCAGTCCAAGCCTGATGCAGAGCAGTTCTCCCGGGTTTAGGGGTCCCTGCTGCAGTTTCACCAGTAAAGAAAATTACTTGTTACAGTTCACTTGAAGGACCTCATAAGCCATGCAGTGGTGCATGGAGGTATGGTGAGAGCATTTCTTTAGATACTGATTGATTTTTGTGGTTTAAAATCATAAATATGTTTATGTAGAATGATGAGGTAAATAATTTTTAGTGGACACATATACCCCCAACACGTATGTATTCTCTATTTTTAACAGGAGCGCCAAGAGGACATAAAGTGGAAGTTTGTAAGGGACATTGGTCCAGCGTGGTACAGAGTCATCGTGGGTTATTCTGTGGGGAGGTGACAGGGCCTGCCTTTCTCCAGATGGACAGTAAAAATCAACAGAATGCCATCAAAGACTACCTGGAGGGAGAATCGGAGGATATATTGAAGCAAGGAATCTCTCTGTGTAGTCTGTGTATGTATGTGTGTGTGCTGCATGTCAAGAACTGTTTATCTGATCATTCAGCTGCTCAGACTTTATAATATTTGGAGCATATCTTTTGTTAAACACAACCAGTCAAAAGTTTTTGAACAGTTGGATTTTTTTATGTTTTTAAAGAAATTTCTTCTGCTCATCAAGCCTACATTTATTTAATCCGAAGTACAGCAAAAACAGTCCAATTTTAAAATATTTGTATAATATTTCGCTATTTAAAATAACAATTTTCTATATTTCTATTAAAATGAAATTTATTCCTGTGATTTCAAAGGTGACTTACTCCAGTCACATGATCCTTCATTCTAATATGCTGATTTGATGCTCAAAAAACATTTTATTATTGTTATTATGTTAATACACTGAAGACTGGAGTAATGATGAAGAAAATTCAGCTTTGATCACAGGAATAAACTGCATTTTAAAATACATTCAAATAGAAAGAAGTTCTTTTAAATTGTAAAAATATTTCACATTACTGTTTTTGCTGTGTTTTGGATCAAATAAATGCTGGCTTGGTGAGCAGAAGAGACTTTAAAAAATAATAAAAATCTTACTGTTCAAAAACTTTTGACTGGTGGTATATATATATATATATATATATATATATATATATATATACATTTTTTTTTTTTTGGTAAAATTGTACATGTAATTATTTTTGTAAAATAATAAATATAAAAATACCCAATGAAATAATGGATGCCTTTTTCATTCATCTTTAAGTATGTGGAGGACCTGGACATGTTTCATATCAAGTTGTGATGAACAAGGCCTGAAGGTCAATGTCATGTTACTTATATAATCTATCAATGCAATCTTTATTCAGCCTAAGTATGTGTAGCCTACTGCATATGGGGAACTGTTGATTCTATCATTCAAATGTTAACACTTTATGATAAGTGGAATAAATCTTTAGAAAATTAAATGACAATTATACAATACCAACTTTTACAATAATTTTGCATACTTTTACAATACCAGAATTTAATTGTCCCCTTAAAATTTGATGCATTTCAATTTTGCCTTGGGTAGGTCAAAATCGTTTTTTAAAAAATGTGAATTTATCTCATTACATAAATGAACAAGGTAAGGTTTAAAAGTTTTAATTGACAATTAGCCTACTTTAATCAACAGGGATGGGCGTGACTTCTGACGTCACACTAGGATGTGGGCGGGGTTGGATGTCCACCGCAGGCTGCAGCGAGCCCTACTTGGTATTTTCTTTTCCACAGAATGGCATCTTCAGCTTCTCCCCCGGCATTATTAAGGTGCAAGTGTGTGGACACCCATCTCAACCCCCGCGTACTGATCTACTGTACGAAAGTGAAAAAAAGAGAGGAAGCGAAAGTGAAAACAGAAATGATTAGTGATGGTACAACAGTGTACCTAAATAAAAAAGAAGGGCTCACCCCAGAATTTGAGGACGGGGTGAGTTACATCTTACAAATTCACACCCTGTCCAACACATGGACAAATGTATTGATTTGTTGGTCCTGGAACGATGAAGTTTAAGACCGTGCCGCAGGACATCAGCGTAGAGGCACAGAATGCTGCAGAAGAGGCCCTGTGTCCTCCTTCAGCCAGCTTGACCGGTGAAGAGGGCCACATATCTTCAAGAGAGGCTACCTCAGCCTCCAAGGACATATCACAGAAGTGAGGGAATCTGCTGTCTATTTTCTTTTGATCTAGTCAATTCTGCAGTGTTTAATTCATTCTTTTAAGAGTTTAACCTCAAGTAACTTACCAGTTTAACAGTGTTACCTCTCTATCATCCTAGAATAGAGAGTGATCTGACTGTAAGAAATCAAACATAAAAAACAAACAAAAAAACTAACAAAGGAATCAAACATAAAAACAAAAATATCATAATATATCATATTATTATTATTAGTAGTAGTAGTGGTAGTAGTAGTAGTGGTACTATTATTATTAGTACTAGTAGTATTTATTATCATTATTCATTTGCATCTACTCCTATGTAATTGTGTTATTGGGTTTGTAGAAAAGTGCAATTTACAAATAATAAGGTTTATTATTATGTATGCAGGTTATTATTCTATTCGAAATGTCAATCTCTACCAATTAATTCTGCAAGTTAATTTCACATCTCTAACAGATTAAGAAAACCTTTCACACATGTGCTATATACGAGACATTAATTTGATTATTTTTCCATTTATTATTTGTCTTTATTCTGTACAAAACAATTATTAAAATTATTAGAATAAAGAATGAACCTTGTGAATACAAAGGAACAATGAAAAAAATAAGTTCAAATATTTCAGGGTTAGCATATTAAAGGCACCAAAAGAACTATCAAATTTTGCTATAAATTTGATTGCATCATATAATAATTGCTGTTCATCGTCTGTTGATTATGTCTTTAATTGATTTCCCGTACATTACTGCCATATGCACATAAACTACCACCACTGATAAGCTACTACTCAATATTGTAGAAACGTAATTTTCTGTAAAGTTGCTTTGCAATGATTTCTTCCATAAAAGCGCTAAACAAATAAACTTGAATTGAATTGAATTGAAGTTTTGAAAATATCAAGGTTCAGAAAATAAGTGCTAAAGTAATCGTGAAAAACTAAAACGTAAAGACACCTTACATATTTTACATTTAACATAGTAAAGTTAATGATGCAGAAGGTAATTCTGACAATCTTCACCAACACCATTTATAAAGATTTAGAATTTAGAATCATTTTAAATAAATGTGGAGTAGCACTGCATGATTAACACCACACTTTTTCTATCTATCTATCTATCTATCTATGGTAAGACTATAGATTATGGAACACATTCAATATTAACCAGGATTTTCCCCCAAAGAAACTGCTTATTACTGATAGTATGGTAGTTGTAGTGGTTATGTTTGGGTGTGGGGATCCAGAATATGGTTATATCCAGAATAAAGCATTAATATGTGCTTTATAAGAACTAATAAACAGCAAATATGCTAGTAATATATATGCTACACTCAGCTGAATTGTAATTTTCCAGCAGCGTGGGGTGAGGATGACACGCACTCATGTTCCCATCTTGGATCTTCACCTGAAGTGTGGTGAAAGTTTTTGAGGTATCGTTGTGGAGGGATGAGGCGCTGAGGGACCTGTATGCAGGTGAAGATGTGGTCATTATCCACCTTCGTCCCTGCATCCTCAACTACTGTGCCATAAAACATGCATTTTGAAGCTGTAACTGTAAATGGCAGTTAATGAATATCCCATGAAGAAAAGCTTGCAATAAACAAATCAATCAAGCTATATTTACTTTGTTTGATTCTTAACAATAATGAATGAAATAATTGATGTAATTATTTTAAAAAGTAGCCTGCTTACATAATTTAATAAAAATGCACAAAATTAATTTGATATTTTCGTGATGCATCATTATATCAAACTGAATCAAATTGTTGACATGATAATCGAACTGAATCATGAAACCAGTGCCGGTTCACTCTCTTACTAAATAGTATTCAAAATTAGAATCAGTGTGTCCCAAACTGTAGTATGTTGATACAAGCAGGGATGCATCGTTCCGATACTCGGGATCGGTATCGGCTCAAATACTGGCATTTTCTGTGGATTGGGTATCGGTCAGACAAGACAAATCCAAATCTGATATTGTGCGTATACTATTCTGTGTTATTGTTGAGCCCAACGAAAGGCACAAAAACATTATAAATCACCAAAACGTTTCCGTGCACATATTTCAAGTGTTCTGAAGCTGTTCCATAGTTTAATGTGAGGTACAGATTAATATTGAAGTCATTAAATTCAAGTTCACATAAACTCTTCTTTCCGCTGCGGCTGTCTGTCATCCTCCATTCAGCAATCAAACTGTGTGTCACATTCACTTCAAGAGCACACAGTAACTGAGGTTTAAAACTGTTCAAAGAAAAGGCTCATTAAACTAACGCACAGATTTAATGCACTAACGCACCATTAGACCGCTGAGGCTTTGATCTGAAGTGCTTAGTATGTGCAGCAGTCGTGCGTGCATCTGTAGACTAGTGCAAGTTGATTCTCACACTTTAATAGTGTTTATAGCTCCTAACAGGCTGTGTGACTATGAGAAGTTAATACCTCAAAATGTACATCAGTATGCAGTTTTCCCTATTGCTCGCGTGCCAGCGATTATCCCTCTGCATGCCAATGTTGGCACGCGTGGCGTAGATTGCCGACCTCTGCACTAGACACATTCATTAAGTGACTTACCGCCACCTACTGGCAGGTTTAGTATGTTTAAAAGTATGTATTTCCCCCCCAACATTTCCATTTTGTGTATTCAAAATTGCATTTAAAACATTAATCTCATAACATTAATGCAGTTGTAATTGTGCAATGTAAATTAATTTGTTTGATAACTGCCTTAGTGTAAATTGAATCTATTGATCAGTTGACAGAATTTGACATGAAATACGATGCATACATTGAATAAGGTCTAAAAAATGACCTTTATAAAAGTAAATAACATCCTGAAGTTAATATAAAAAATATGCAGATAAATGTAAAAGCCGACAGAACACAGATAAAATATTGTTTCAGAATAAATAGTTTACACCACCAGAAATCTTTTGTGGTGCTTTTGGGGGGATATTTAGTATGGGATATTGTCTGCGGATATGACAAGTTTGCTGTATATCATAATAATAAATAGCATGTTTGACAGCTATATATATATATATTACATTTAACAAATTAAATATTACATTATACGTATGTAAAATAATGTGTGATTTCCATCAGAGGTTTGGTCTTAAAAAGTCTTAAATCTAACTTGTTCATATCTGTAGACACCCTGATTAAGTCCTTGAATTTGAGGGTATTGGACCTGGAAAGTCCTTGAAAGGTTCTTGAATTTGAAGTTAACCAATGTGTGGGAACCCTGATATTAGATTGTTTCGTCTTATAGTTAGTTGTTGGCTAGCTCCACCCAGGTTACGAGTAAAATATGTGACATATGCCAAAAGCAGGTCGCATACTTCTGCTGGCAGGGGATGGGCAGAGGTGTGTGTACCGACCCGAACACGAAACTTACAGAGTGTGGTTCTAGCAGCTAGGAGGCTGGTCAGGTAGCAGCGGCAGTAGAATTTGTCCGGTTAAGAAGTGTTCTACCACTGAAATAATTTTAGAGACATTATTTTAAGGTCGAAAAACTACAAAGTGTTTCTTTAATTATTTTTCTGACCATAACAATCAGACAAAAAGTGAGTGGATACCATTTTGCAACCAGTTTATTTTCAAAGTTCACTAATGCAATGTAAACGCAAGACATGTTTTTTATTCTTCAGTGGTATAAGTGAGACTTCAGTACTGTCCAAGCAAGAACCTGCTACTGGCTGAAACTTAGAGCAGAGCCTACTGCAGAGGTCAGGACAGGGGCCTAGTGCAGTCAGAAGTAGAGTCTATCAACATGGTGTCTTTTCTGTATGTGTCCAAGCAAAGACTACAGATAATACAAAGATTGAGAGAATAAGACATCCCTGTTGAAAAAACCAGCATATGGTCCTTTGCTGGTTTAAGCTGGTCCTTTGCTAATACAGAGAATCCCCTCCTTACACATTGGAATTGAAGGATGTTTAAGAAGATCCCAGCTCAGCATGAGAGGTGAAACAACAGAACGAGATGAAGAACCAAATCATCCCTGGGAAAAAATGGGAACAGTTCTGGAACTTGTTCCAGTTCAATGACCAGGTTTACATGATCTCAGTGGACTAACTGTCCAACTTATTCATTTGAAAAACAGTCATACGCAAATTAAAAGTATGGACTTCAAGACAGTGTTTTCAGACATTGCTCCATTATTCAGGAATTCAAGAAATTCAGCAAACCAGAGACTTTACATATAAAACGTCCTCATTGGGATATCTACACAGTGATGTAAAAGTGTAAAAAAAGCTAATGGCTTTTCTAATCACTACTTCTGATGTGTGAGGGTCACGGACTGATATCCAGCAAATCAGGCAACTACATGAACAGACAGTTTAGACAGGCTCAATATTATGACATTTCAATCAAGATCTCAATGACCTGCACTACAAAATGATAAAGTGAGAGTTCAGCTGCTGCCTGGACAGATAATGCTGGCCAAAGGCAATGGTGATAACACCAGTGCAAAACAGCTCATACAAAAACCAAATGGAAGGTGGACAGGTACTGGAAAATGGAAAACATATGTAATAACTTCCTGGCACTGGATGAGCCAGGAAAAGATGACCTCTGGGCCTGCTGACCCAGAAGAGTCTGAAAATGACTGATACAGGGCAAGTTGAGAGAAATTTGTAAAGAAAATGTAACAATATGTGTAATAAGTGTATTGTTAAGGATGCTGCATGAGACTTTTATTACACGTGTACGAGAGGCACTCAGGTTGTTGTGGGTGTGGTTGTAAGCAAATTGGGAATTAAAGGTGAGAGCCCATGAAAGTGTTTCTTTCACAATGATACAGAATATTGAAACAAAATATATGTTAACAGAGTCAGGAAAAAAATTATATAGTCTAATAAGGATACAAGCATTTACAAATAATGTGGAAAACATTTAGTCTGATCTGTGGAATTGCATGTGTTAAACCTGTAAGCATCCCACATCTGCTGGAAAGTCAGGTAATTATCAGTGGGCTTTCTGTCCCGAATTTAACACAATCTCCAAATGATCTGTAACACCCTGTTCACACCAGCGAACACATGAAATGACTGTGTATCTTTTCCATTATTAGTCAGAATCTGTTATTCATATTGAAGTTATCCGTGCCTTTCTGAATAAGCTTCCACTTCATCCCTTTTAGCTGCCATTACGCTTAAGAATCTGTGCAAGTACAGCACACTTCCCTGAGAATGAATCTTTCTGAATATGGAACAAAATCAGAGTCAGTTAGTGTGTTGACATCTGACCGTCATTCTTCTGATTTTCACGTCTCTTACTGAAAGAAAAGAAGGAAGCAGGTTTCCGTTGATTTAAAGAAGTGAAAGAAATTTCAGAGCTGCTGTTCAGCACAACAGTTTCAAAAGAGAAAATACAAAGACCTGCACACATTACTTGAGGTGAATGTTTCAACTTTGTTATGTTTGAGTGTCATATGTGTGTCACTGGTCACTTTGAGCTTCTGAGACTTTAATGGTGTGCTGAAGTCATTTTGATGATTTTATTTAAAGCTTTTGATGTCGTGATCAAATGTGCAGGACCGTAACCAGCTACGAAACCATCAAGGTCTGAACCTCGGTAAATTTTTCATGTTCAAAAATACAAAATGTTCTTTGAATGACTGATTTGCTGTTAAACTCCTCATATGAATGCCTGCATGACATATAATTCAGTTTAGACAGTTTGCAAGAATGTTTAGCGTCACCGTTATGAAAATGATCGCTGCGAGACGCTACCAACACTATATTGATCCTGCTGTAAGGGTAGGTTTAGGGTTGGGGTAGGTACACATGTTAATAAAGCCTCACACCTTATTAATATCATGCTGGAAACAAAATCTGATAGGTATCCTTTTATTGTGCCCGTATACATGCAGAGCACACATAGGCTACTGTATGAAATATTGTTATAATGATTATATTATAAATATCATAGGCTTCGGCTATGTAATAGCCTATGCAACACATACACACGCATTAGCATACAGGTGATAATTGACCATGCAGAGCATCAGGGAGAATTTGGAGCATTGGGAGTTACTAAAAGTTGCATTTTGGAAGAGTTTTGATTTGATTACCACGGCAAGCAGCGTGTAAAATGGTCATATGCGGTGCAAAAAACGCACACAATAGGCTAAAGCGTGCCGCAAAGCCCCAGCAAAAGTAAATACCATGAATGTGTTGGTGGGAAATAATAAAGAGATAAATGAATTATTTATTACTAGTTTTTTCTGAGTCCGTGTCACAAAGATGATGAAGATCCTGACCCGCAATCTCCTCAGTGGACGCGCCTTTATAGAGAATTGCACATTTTTTTAAAAATCTGTAAAAATAGTTTTTGTTTTTGATTTGAATTATTAAGTTTTAAAGTAGTAATTTAAAGTTATCTATAGATATATTTAGCAAGTCTGTGAAGCAAGTATTCGCTGAGATTCTGTCAATCATTGTGAAGCGCTCCTGGCCGAAATTGCAGAAAGCGCATCCTGTAGGCCTATGTATCCTTTATTTTATAAAAGCAGAATGTTTTGTTGATATTGTGAGTGCACACAAATAAAAGTAGACCCTTTACAGTTCCGAGTGATGTATACACTTACCTTTATGAGCAAAAATGACGGCGCCGGCACCTCCATGTCCTGTAAAGCACTTTAGCTCTCCACATAAATTAGATATGTGTCTAATAGCGCACATTTATTGGTTATAGGTTAAACATTTAAACTAACATTGTGATATGCTTGAACTATTTTATATCTATAGATTTTATTCTAGGCAAGTCGTGATGGTTTGAGAAGGCTAAATGGATCAAACATAGGCTATGATCAGCCCACTGTCTGCCGCTGGCCACTTGGTCATTACTTTGAATAAAACAAAAACTTACATTTAACAAACAAATAAATGCTCCAAACGTTTTTCTAAATGAACTTTTAAAAAAAGAAAGAAACGATATATAATCACTTTGACATTACATACAAAACTGAACCATTTTAGCTGAAACAGTAGTATAAGCTGGTGGGTGAAAAAAGACGGGCTCGAATCAGACTCGGGCCTGAGCGTCTCGGGCCAGGGCCAGGCTAGGGCCTATATTTGAAGCGTGTGCAGGGCTCTAATAGGTAGCACTTTTTGCTATCGAATTATGCTACCATCTGTTTTAATGAAAAATCTGACAGGGTAGCACAAATCGTCAGAACACCAGCACTTAAACTGAAAGCAATCAAAAAAGCCCATGGACAGGTTTTTGCTGACAGGATATTACATTCGGTAAGGGAAATGCAAAAAATTATCATGATATTATCTGTCATAAATGTTATCAATGCTTTCAAAAACAGTAGCATTTAGTGCTAGTACATACAGATCTGTAAAACAAGTAGGTTACAGAATGAAATGAAATGTGCAAAAATTAGCCATGAAGAAGTCATTGTCAATCATTCAGTATAGTTACATTTTCATGCTATAAACTTTCATAAGACCACTAGACAAAGTTATTGTAGTTATGTTTTGTTGCAATAAACTGATAAAATTATCCAACCTTAAATATAGTAACATATTAACAAATTTTGCTGCAATAAATAGGGAATGATTTTAAAATAATCATCCCTCCAAAACAGAGAAAACATATTTCACAAACATCTGCACTTCTGTCTCATAGTGTTTACAGTGTATATAATGAGTTGTATTTATAGGTGGTATTATAACACAACCCATTGACTATTAATGGTCAGGACATTGAAAATGTTCAACGTTTTAAGTTTCTCGGGACAACTATCTCTGCAACGTTAAAGTGGGATGACAACCTAAGAGGCATTATTAAAAAATCTCATCAAAGGCCTTTTTTCTTAAGACAGCTTAAAAAGTTTGGCGTATCAAAAGTTGGTATGTTCAATTTTTATAGAGCTGTCATTGAAAGCATGCTGACTTTCTCACTTATAGTGTGGTTTAGTAGCTTGACAGCCCCGCAGAGAAGTCAAATTAGTATCATAACTTTGGCTGCTTTAAAAATTATTGGTTGTGATCTTCCCACTATTGATGAGATCTGTTTCACGTTTGCAGAAAAAAAGTTTAACGATCCTGAAAAATCCCTTACATCAAGCCAGAAACCTCTTTACGCCTCTTCCCTCAGAGCCTTAGAGCAATTAAATCTAAGACTACACATTTTTGAACAGCATTTATTGTAGGATTGTGTATGCTCTTAATTCGTCTGGTGTCTATGCATCTGTATTTCACTCCTTATAATTGATAGGACATATACAGTATATCTAAAGATAAATTTTTTGTAAGTATATTTGCAATGTACTATTAAAGGGATACTCCACCCCAAAATGAAAATTTTGTCATTAATCACTTACCCCCATGTCGTTCCAAACCCATAAAAGCTTTGTTCGTCTTTGGAGCACAATTTAAGATATTTTGGATGAAAACAGGGAGGCTTGAGACTGTCCCATAGACTGCCAAGTAACATACACTGTCAAGGTCCAGGAAATTATGAAAAGCATCGTCAGAATAGTCCATCTGTCATCAGTGATTCAACTGTAACGTTATGAAGCGACGAGAATACTTTCAGTACACGAAGAAACCAAAAATAACGACTTTATTCAACAATTCCTCTCCTCTGTGTCTCTCCAAATCACCATAGCGCCATTTTGACAAATCTGAGCAGTACGCAGATGGTGCCTTTAAAACAGGGAATATATTACAAATACAATAATGTATACTTTTTTCCCACAAGGTAAGTCCTATTTCATTTGGCTGATTAATAGAAATGTTGAATTATTTTTATACACCGCATCATTCATGGAAACATTTTATAATGAGATTCCATTTATTGACTTTAGTTAATAGTTAAACTAACCATTGGCAAATGGATTACAGTGTTTTATTTATCTTTGTTGATGATATGGATATGCAGTTATTGGTTCATTTTCATTCATTCATAGTCAACTACTGTTAGTTATGTTAACTAATCTAAATTAAACGACAATGAACAGTTGTATTTGTACAAGCTAATATTAACAAGATTAATACACCATAAACAGATGTATTGTGTATCTATAGTAAGTTAATATTAATGAAACCTTACTGAAAAGTGATTCCAATGTGATAATGCATCTCAGATTGGAGATGTGCTGTATTATTGAATGATAAGAATTTGTTGGACCAGGTATAGTTTATTTGACATTTTGATCAGATTAAAAATGACCAGGTCTAAACAGCCTGACCTTTACTTTATAGTCTGTATGTATATAAATACTGTAAAAGATTTATGGAGTCAAGACTCAGTTTTATTTTGACTGTTGCAATGAAAATCTTCAGTTGCTTCAACTACAGTAATAGAGTAAAAAAAAAAAAAAAAAAAACATTCAGTTTATATTAGGAATGACCATATTTAACCGGTAAACTGTTAACCGACATTAAGTATTTTACCTACTAATACTTTAAGTAAACACTTACAATGTAATTCAAGTCATTTTATTGTGATTTTTTTTCAAGCAATTTTTACAGCATCTGCTCCATAGTTAGAAAAATATGCTACACACATCAAATAAAACTGTTTTTGACAGAAAAAAATTAGTTGTTTTGTTTCATTAAACTCAGAAATAATGTAAAATATGGGTAGTTAAATACTATAAACACAGCAGGCTATTTAAAGGGGTCATATGATGCTGCTAAAAAGAACATTATTTTGTGTATTTGGTGTAATCAAATGTATTTATGCAGTTTAAGGTTACAAAAAAAACACATTATTTTCCACATACTGTACATTATTGTTTCTCCTCTATGCCCTGCCTTCTGAAACGCCTCAATTTTCACAAGGCTCTTGCTCTGAAAAGCGAGGTGTGCTGTGATTGGCCAGCTATCCAGTGCATTGTGATTGGCCGAATGCCTCAAGCATGTGACGGAAATGTTATGCCTCTTAACATATTGTGATGCCTTGTCCGGCCAGAGCGATGAGATATAAACATAAAACCCATTATAAACGTGATATAAACATGATTTCTAGCTGTGTCTTCTTTTGAGCCGCGGTCTAGAGTGAGCCGCGGCCGGCATGAGTGAGCAGAGGCAGGTGGCTTGAGAACAGCACGGCAGGAGGATTCTACGAAGGAGCATACCTTGGTTTTGCAGCAACCACATGTGACGACCCCGGGCTGGGCTCCGCTTCATCCATGGTGAAAGCTGATTCAGTGATCCAAAGTCATTTTATTTAACAAATTCACTTTTCACTGTTAAAAGTATTGACCTGCAGTTGTTACCTTAAAGAGCTCTTTCTGCTTGTTGTAACCCATAAAATGAGTTTTGTTGGTTTAAACTGAAGTTTGTAAGTTTGGTTCAGTGATGTTAAATAATATTTTTCACTTAAACAAAATCAGTTCATTTAGATATTTCCGTGTTTAGGGCACGTTTTTGTTCACTATTGCATGGCCATTTCCACACAGGCTAAACTGTACATGCTAAATGTACACATTAACAGGTCTGTGCAAGTAGTAGTGATTTCACTAAACTAAAGGACACTGGTCCCCTGTTAGATGGTGAAGTGCGATAGTGGTTGACTATATTTAACAATATTTCACATTCTCACTATCTCTGAATGTAATGACAATGTTGATAATACAATTTTACAATATATGTTGATTGTAACATTAATTTAGTAATTTAGCCAACTGAACATTTTCAAAGTCAACATGAAATTGCCAAGAAATGTCAAAGCATCCAAAGAGACGTCACATTTTACCATTTAACAGGGGACCTAAGTGTTTTGATGAACATTAGCACTATTCCATCTGTCTGTCTGTCTATCTATCTATCTATCTATCTATCTATCTATCTGTCTGCCTGTCTGATAAAAGTATCATCTAGATAGGTGCTTCCCAGGAATGTGATTTGATTGCATTCATACATTAAGAAAGTGTATTGGGGTTAAGCCAAGACAATGTTAAATGTTAATTATAAGAGGCATTGCCTCTGCCCTTGAACTGTTGCCATCTGACTGACTCTAATTTTATTACTTTTTTTTTATTACCATTATTATTAAAATTATTTGTGAAATGAAGAAACTAAGTACTAACAAACTAACTATAATGACACTTCTCAATGCACAATACCCTTCTCAGTGTATCAGTATAATATGCCCTGCCCTGCATTTTTGGTTTGACTGTATATATACAGATGGTAGACAACCAAAATGAGTAATACCGCCGCGCGTACCGCCGCCGCAGGGCCGCGGCGTTAACTTCAAGTCAGTCAAGTGTTAAAATCCTTCGCGAAACTACCACCAGGTGGCGCAAAGGGACGGATTGCGAACTGAATGTAATTGTAAAATGAGATAAAAGGAGGAGGTAAAACAACAATAACATTATGATATAACATTGTACCATCTTTAAAAAAACGTTAAAAAATGTACAGTGAGTTAATTTCAAAATGTAGGATAGTCTTAGGCTACAGTCTACTCATCAAAAATTAAAAGAAGACCTTTACACAAAGGATATGCTTGCTATTGTTATTAAACAGTCATTAAATATAAGGCCTATATATACGGATAAAAAGCTAAATGTTTTCATTTCGGTTCATTCTTGGTTTAAAAAAAAAATCCTTCAGGTTCCATTTGCAGATAGAAATGAGAACGGTCCAGCATTTAGCAATAATTATGATTCATTCTGTTATTATTCTTGATTTTTCAAACTGCTAACACTTTGCATTTTTGAATTATGCCTTTACTGTGTGACCAAAAATTTTGTATTTTCTGTTTCAGCTGTTTGATCGCGCTGGTGCCTCGCGCACATTCATTGGAAACAGTAGCCGTTCACCGTGCCATTCGGCCCGAGCAGCGGTCCACTTTGGCATATTTTTGTTAATTATGATTTTTAATTTTTTCCCCGTCGATACTGAAACACGCGTGAACTACAAAGCCTATTTTTCCTAATGAATAATAGTTAAGCTTGAAATAGGCAACATCACGAATATGGAAACGTTTGGATTTCTCCCGAATGAGAGCCCAACCTTACCTTATGGTTCGCTTTATATTATTATTCATTTATTTATTTTTTTGTTTGTTTATAGCTAAGCCTATATTATTATATACTGCAATTTTATTTATCCATTAGAATTATATATTTGTAATTATTGTTCTGTTCTGATAAATTTGTTAAATTTAAAGGATTTGTTGTTAAGTGAAGAGAACTAAAAATATCCTGTTGGCACATTATAACATTATTAGGCCAGCCGTTATTATTTCTGAATGTAATAAAATGCAACTTATACATGACTTATATATTCTTATATATATACTTATATATTTTTTCCTCTCACAAACTTAATTTATTTTTTAGCCTGTTTTAAAAAATAAATAAATAAATAAATAAAATAACATGCAGCAAACGAAAATAGGTGATTAATCGGTTAAAATTTGTTACTGTGGGGTAATTATAATTATTATATACTTAGGAACAGAGTCTGGGCCTAATCTAGGCTATCCAGGGTTTTTTTTATTTTTTATTTTTTATTTTCATTGCATCTGAAAATGACTTTGTGCAGCACATTCACGCTCAACCTGCCTCGCGCGTTGCTCAGCTGTGGACGATTTAAAAATGTTTGAAATAAAGGTTGCTGTCCCATTTTATACAGGAATTGTTCATTTAAAAAAAAAATCGAATTATATTGTTAGTTCTAATTATATTGTTAACACAAGTTAATTTAGGCTATTTAACATGCACTGTGACATTTTACCCTTTTTAACTTATAAACTCCTTGAGATTTTAAAGTCAGTTTAATAGTATTGAAGTTCAAGTTTTTTAAAAAAAAGGTTTTAAATGCTTAAATTATTTCTATGAATTAATAATATGTTATCAAGTTTTAATTGCTTAAATTATTTCTATGAATTAATAATATGTTATCATGTTTATTCTTGTAGAAAATAAGTGTTTATTCTTTAAGAAAATAAGGGAAAAAATAAGGGACGATCCAAATATTATTCATATTTGTTTTGCTTCACCTATTTATGTAAGCTACAATTATTCTAAAAAAAAAAAAAAAAAAAAAAATGTAATTAAAAGTGCCATCGGCCTGAGTAAATTTGACCATTATAGAATTGTGACTATAAAGGTTAGTGATTTAGGAGGTGAAAATACTGTGAAATTACAAATGTTATGGGATTTTAAAGCATAACAACTGAAGGGCTATGAAACGTTAGCCCAGTGGTTCTCAACCTTTTGCAATGGTGCAAGTGCAAGTCTCGCGGCCGCACGCATATCATTTACATATTACGTTATCAATACAAACCAACCTGATTTATAATATTATAGCCTAAATATTATGATATTTAATCGATTACATTCATTGAAATAAATTAATAATTCTACTCCCCATAAATAAAACACCTGATGCTGTCGGGAGCTGACCAATTTTGTGAAATTCGGCTCGAAAGGAGTAACAGCACAATGAAGTTGCGATTGTAAGTTGCAGTCTGTAAGACGCGCACGGGAGCATGACTTGACGCGCGACATTGCAGAAAATGTGCGTTCACAAATGTAGCCTATGTTGATCCAAATATGGAAAGCACTTTCGAATTTAATAATATGAGGTTCTCTCCAGAGATGTTTTGCCACATTTCTGCAATTAAGGATGATTGCTGCGTAGTATGGGTGTTTCTATTTGCCTGAACTTCTTCAAGTGAGTTACGGCGCAAACCGAAAATCCAGCACTCTCCTTCACTGCTGATACTGTGACTATTCTTGTTTGTATGTGTTCATTTGCTGGCATTTCCACACTTCTTTTTACTCCCTTAAAAACAAATTTGTCAATTCTGATGCTCAATTTTACCGAACTAATGGCTGTTGATGACTATTTGAATTGAATTCTGTCAAAGTGCGCGCTTGTATGTGTTCATAAAATGCGGAATGTAGGTCTGCTCATGTCTGAAAATAATATATGAAAAACAAAATAATTTTACATATAAACATTAGGCTATAGCTTATATTTTTTTAGTACATTTTTAAATGAATGTAAAAACTAAAATGAATTGTAAAACTGAAAGTTATTTTTTTTAATTGTGTTCAGCATGGTGGGCCGCATTTGAATTCGTGACGGGCCGCGGGTTGAGAACCGCTGCGTTAGCCAATAAAGCATTTTTTTAAACAATGGCACTTAAAGTTTTGAACTAAAATATTATTTCAACCATATAGCCTGTGAATAAACAAAATGCATACTTTTCAATGAAAGAACACTGAGAGTTTGCTTCTGGTGTTTGGATTTGTACTTCAATAATGAGCTCCAAGTTTAGGAATAGCCAACACGGTTTTTTTTTTATTTTTCTTTCTCTCTCTCTCTCTCTCTCTCTCTCTCTCTTTAACTCTCTATTTAATTAACAGCATTAACTTACAATGAAATACATCTTCCTTCAGGTAGACTGAATGTTTTTCTGTCTTGCTAAATGTTGGGCTCATGATCAGTAAGTTGTATTCGCTCAAACTGATTTAGTTAAATCAAAATTTGCGGACTTTGAAGCTGGGCGCAGTTAGCGCGAGTCACGCGCGCTGTGAAGCGGGAGCAGCTGATGGAGGACTCCGCTTGGTCTTAAAGCCTTCCGCAAACGCTACGTTCACAAATAACAATGATTTTCGTAAAATAATGATTAATTATCAATTGGTAATTTGTTATTATTATGGTCTTGTGAAAACAATAATATGGGCTGCGGGAAAATAATGAATAAAAAGAGTAGGTCTGCTGTGAGTGCAGGCATGTTTCAACCCAGTAACATGACAACACACCGTTCCTCACAGCCAAAAAACAGACTGAATTCAGTTCAGCTGGAGGGGGTTGGGGTAGTTATGTATAGCTTGTGGGGGTCGAGATAAAGGTGTGAATCTCTTGGTCTTTCATATGGACAGTGTCTTATGAGGGTATCAAACTTGCAGAACAGGTTTAGATAGGACTCGTCATTTTGGTTTTAGGGCAACTTTGAAGAAAGGTTTTGATCCACTTCAAATGTTGACTAATGTATAGCAATATAGTTTATTAGTTATTATAACTTCAGAGGAAGTTGCCTTAACTCAATAAAATAAATAAATAAATTCGCAAACGACATCCAGACCAGTCCAGACATCAGTATGATCCGTCTATGATGTTTTATAGGCTTTTTTAGATTTGGGAATACACATGCGTTACAGACATGACAAAAAAACTTTTTGGAGACATTATTATTATTATTAATTAATTTTTTTTTTTTTTTTTTTAGCCTATTTACAATGCACAAACCAGAAGCAACAATATCTGCAGAGAAGGGTTGGCCATTCTCAAAAAAAAATATCAATTTTATTTCAATTTTCGTTTTTGTGTTTCAGAGGAAAAATCAGTGTTAAGGCATCTCTCCATTACAGACCGTTCTGAAAGAAGAATTTATGCAAACGCGTATAAAATGCTTTAAAAACTTTAACAGAGATGTCTAGAGGCTATTTAATAGGTCTGCCTCCCATGTAAGATTTTTCTAGTTACTAGTCGTTCATTTGTCATTATTCAACTAATCGCAGGATTATATTACATTTACATATATAATCCATAATGAGCCTTAATATATTTCGCGCTCAAGCACATGCATTAAGTTTGCCCCAAAGCACAGGAAGAAGTAGCCCAATAATTGTAAAAAAAGGAGACATTTTAATTATAGAGACATACAACCTTCACAGATTACACAATGCTTTCGTTCTGAATTGATTCGTTTAAAAGACATTTCAAGCTTTCTGTAGATATATTTCTCATGTATGTGAGACACCACAATTTTAAGTTAATTCATTATCAGGAAAAAATTCAAGTGATCTTGAGGGCGCCTCCCTGTCCTGCATGCACATTAATAATTTTCGCACAAACACTTAAATATGAATAGTTATTCACATTTTGCATATGCATTACAACGTAAATTATTTTTTACATGCAATTATCCAAAATAAAACCAAACAAGATTTGTAGTGAAGATAAAACAAATAAGAATAAATGTTGCGCATGCACTCAGCATCACTCGCGCCGCGCAAATCTTGCACGCAGACATTTTACACACCTGCATTTAAATGCGGCTGCAATTTTTTTTTTTTTTTTACTTAAATTCTATGTAAGCAAGTAACGGCGGCTCCCTTTAAAATCACTGAAGTTGTCTATTAATGAAGCTCTTTTTTTTTTTTACATCATTTGCAGTTTGGTGATTATAATGAGAGAACTTGAGTTTAATCGTGAGGACGTTTTATTAATCCGTCCATTCTTTAGAATTTCAATGATTTAGCTAAATCGTGCAGGTTTAATTTATTCGTTTCTTGTTTTAATCAGGCCTAAATAATGGGAACGAAATTATACAGTGCCTCACGTTTTACTAAAAGAAAATAATTTATAAAACAAGCAACAATTTCTTACAGACAAATATATTTTCCCAAGAAGTTGTCTGTCAAAATAAAGGACAGTTAACGAATAACAAAAATGCATGTTGTTTTATTAAAGGAATTTTAAAATATAAATTAAAATATAGGCCTAATATATGAGAATATTGACATTTTGCATATAAATCCATGTAGCCTAGCTCACTAAAATAGGCTACCACTTTTAATGCTCTGATGCAAAGTAAACCACAGTTTCTTTTAAATAATATAACACATAATTCATATTATATAAATAATACTGCACACCTATTAAATGTGTCAAATCTAAAATATGGTGTAATACTGTGTAGCTTAGAGAAAATATAAGCACAGGCTCAGGCACAGGCTTGACATTTATCCTGCTTGAATTCGTTCTAAGAAATGCACATAACTTCATAATTACCAAACTTTCATCTGTGAATATTAAATATTTTTAACTATAGTGTTTTTCTTTCATTTTCCATGACTGCAGCCGTCAAATGTAACACATCAGAGAGGCAAAACTGACGTCTATTTGCGAAAATGTGCTTTGATGCGCTTGTTTGAAAACTTGTGATTAAAGCGCCACTCAGCGGTCAAAAGCTGCAAATGCACGTTGCAGACGCCGCGGCGGCGGTACGAGCGGCGGTAGAAGTGACGTTTTGGATGTCTACCTACTGTATATATATATATATATATATATATATATATATATATATATATATATATATATATATATAATATATAATAATGTCAAGCCCAGAAAATATCTGCGGGTTGTACAAATTTATTAAGCATTTTGGATTTCTATTAGAATATTTATGCAATGGGGTTAATGTGTGAATGTTTCAAAGTTTAGAGTTGCATTTAAATAAAGTTAGATTGTGAAGAAAAACTTGGTACAATTGCCCTTGTGTTTGCACACACAGTTGCATTGCAGTCTATGGAGGTCCCCTGTTGGATAGGTAGATGTCGCTCAGAGCTTCAGGTCCCCACTTGGCATGTTTAAAAAAAAAAACAAAAAAAGGATTTTTTTTTTTTAAGTTACATTGTGAAAAAAGACCTTGAATGAAAATTTTGTGTCTTTTTTGTTTCTTCAAAATGACCAGAAACACTGGTCCCCTCTTGGTCAGTGTGGAGTGACAGTGCCCTCTTAGTAACACAGACCAGTTTCTGGTACCCATTGTGAGAACGCAGAGCACCCTTTTCTTGATTCTCAAACAATTCAAAACATAAGAGACTTTATGGAAGTCAAAGGGGACCAGAAACTGTTAGGTTACCCATCTTTTTTGTTTGTTTAACAGAAGAAAGAAACTCCTGCAAGTTTGGAACAACTTGAGGGTCAGTAAATGATAACATAATTTTCATTTTGAGGTGAACTACCCCTTTAATGAATGTGTCTGGACATATTCTGAAGCAAACAGTATATGAGTGTTTTGGATTCATTCTAGTGTTAAGTAAATCATATTGTGCAGTGTTTTGAATTACAGTGTTTTTAACAGACTGTTTGATAGTCATTTTAAATTATATGAGATAACCAAAGGTTCCGTAGTGTATGGCACACTTAAAGGGATAGTTCAGCCAAAAATGAAAATTATGTCATCCTTTATTTACCCTCAAGTTGTTCTAAACCTTGTAGGAGTTTCTTTGATCTGTAGCACACAAAAGACCTTTTAAAGATTGTAGTTAACCACACCGTTTCTGGTCCTCATTATGAGACTTTGTTTGGAACAACTTGTCGGTCAGTAAATGATGACATAATTTTCATTTTGAGGTGAACAATCCCTTTAATGAATTTGTCTGGACATATTCTAAAGCAACTTATTCATATTCTTCCTGGAAAGCCAGTGCTGTCAGTTCAGCTGTCAGTCAACAGAATACATGTTTATCAGTGATGCGCGGGTCAATGTATAAACAACCCGCACCCGACCACCGTTTTCAACTAACCCGCCCGCAACTCGGACCGCAAAAAAAGAAAAAGAAAATATTGTACCCGACCCGCTTCCTGACCCGCATTTTTTAAAATTAGTAAATGCTCATCGTACTGTCATTGGGCCATAGACGTAGGAAGTGCGGAGCTTCCACTCCCCAGTCTTCACCTTTTCTCTTGCCGCCTCCGGGCCCTATTGTAATGATCTAAATGCAAAGTGTAAAGCGCACGGCGCAGGATTTTGTAGGTTAGGTATCTCTCTCAGTAGTTTTTAAAATGCATGCTTATAAGTTATTGCTTCTTTGCCCATTTAATCCAAATTTTTGGACTGGCTTCCTTCATTTATTTAACTTTTGGCACAGTTACTGTGAATGGAAGATTACAATGCAAATGAAACAATATAAAACTCCATAATCACGGGAAGTAGGAGGCGGGAACCGGCGAACACTCAAATCAAACTTTAATTACAAAATAAACACAAAACAGCACGACAGCCCCTCACGGGCGACTGTCGTGCACAAACAAAAACCAAACACAAAATAAAACCCAGGCCTGGTCCTCTCTCGTCCTTCACTGTCGTCGCTCCTCTTTTGTATCCTCCCGATCTCCTCCGTGGGACTCGAGACCGGTGAGTGGAGCAGGTGTCGCTCATCTCCCAATCACTCCACCAGCCTCGCTCCGTTCCCAAGGCTCTCGGCCCCGCCCCACTCGTCACATACCCCCTTCGCCCCTCACAGGCCGGGGGGTACTCCCGAGACTGCGCTCTACCCACCCCCCCACCATTCCCTCCGGGGGGGACCGCTCACGGTGACCTGCGGGAACCTGGGGTAAGGACAGACAGACGAGGCGAGAGAAAAGGAGATGGAAGGATGAGGAGCGACAGAGACGAGAGAGGGGAGAGAGGAAAAAAAAAAATTCTGGTTCCCAGACACGCCGCCGCTCGGCCCTCCACCAGCTGTGTGAACTCTTCTGCGGTGCCTGGCGGCGGCACTGGACGGCCCTCGGTGGACGGCACAACACTCCTCCGCCGCCCGGTGGACGGCGACGGCTCCTCCGGTTTTGGGCAGCCGGCAGGAGTCCCCCGTTCCTTGCTCCTCCTCGTTCCACGGGATGGCAGCAGGCTCCGGCACCCTGGCGAATGGTGCCGACTCCTCCACTCCCTCACGGACGGCAGCCGCCCCTCCACATCGCGGGCGGCCAGCAGTGAGTTCGTCCATCCCCGGCAACTCACTCCAGCCCACCGCCTCAAGCGTCCATGGCGTTAGACTGCTACGCCCTGCTCGATGGCACCGCGGATTCACCCCAGCGGCGAGGGATCTTCAGCAGCGCATCCCTCCTTCCTCCCGGGTTTCGGCACCAGTGTAACAACATAAAACTCCATAATCACGGGAAGAAGGAGGCGGGAACCGACGAACACTCAAATCAAACTTTAATTACAAAATAAACACAAAACAGCCCCTCACGGGCGACTGCCGCGCACAAACAAAAACCAAACACAAAATAAAACCCCAGGCCTGGTCCTCTCTCGTCCTTCACTGTCATCGCTCCTCTTTTGTATCCTCCCAATCTCCTCCGTGGGACTCGAGACCGGTGAGTGGAGCAGGTGTCGCTCATCTCCCAATCACTCCACCGGCCTCGCTCCGTTCCCACGGCTCTCGGCCCCGCCCCACTCATCACAGCAAAATTGCAGAACCATAAAAAAAAAAAACATGACCCATCAGATGGTATGTTTGCCCCTGGTGTTAAAAACTCCAGTTGGTTAGCTAGGTCATGCTGTTGTCTGCAGGAATGAGTATAACGCCCTCTGATCAAATGGATAAGATGTCTTAAAGGGATAGTTCACCCAAAAATGAAAATTATGTCATTAATGACTCACCCTCATGTCGTTCCAAACCCGTGAGACCTCCGTTCATCTTCGGAACACAGTATAAGATATTTTAGATTTAGTCCGAGAGCTTTCTGTTCCTCCATTGAGAATGTATGTACGGTATACTGTCCACATCCAGAAAGGTAATAAAAACATCTTCAAAGTAGTCCATGTGACATCAGAGGGTCAGTTAGAATTTTTTGAAGCATCGAAAATACATTTTGGTCCAAAAATAGCAAAAACTACGACTTTATTCAGCATTGTCTTCTCTCCCGGGTCTGTTATGAGCGCGTTCACAGCACTGCAGTTTAGTGATATCCGGTTCGCGAACGAATCACTCGATGTAACCGGATCTTCTTGAACCAGTTCACCAAATTGAACTGAATCGTTTGAAACGGTTCGCGTCAACAATAAGCATTAATCCACAAATGACTTAAGCTGTTAACTTTTTTAACATGGCTGACACTCCCTCTGAGTTCAAATAAACCAATATCCCGGAGTAATTCATTTACTCAAACAGTACACTTACTGAACTGCTGTGAAGAGAGAAGTGAAGATGAACACCGAGCCGAGCCAGATAACGAACGAAACATTGACTCGTTCTCGAGTCAAGAACCGTTTCTGTCGGACGCGTCCGATTCGAGGACCGAGGAGCTGATGATACTGCGCATGCGTGATTCAGACTGACACACAGCGCGTCTGAACCGAACTGGTTCTTTTGGTGATTGATTCTGAACTGATTCTGTGCTAATGTTATGAGCGCGGGTAAACCGAAGGCTTGAATCAAGGGCAATCATCGCCAATAAAGTCATTACGTCGAGCGCAAAAGAACTGGTGAACCGTTTTCGGCAACCGGTTTATTGAATCAAACTGTCCGAAAGAACCGGTTCGCGGAAAAGAACAGAACTTCCCATCACTACCGGTGATCCGAAAACCGATGCAACCGGTTCTTGACTCGAGAACGAGTCAATGCTTCGTTCGTTATCTGGCTCGGTCATCAGTTCAGTCAGTGTACTGTTTGAGTAAATGAATTACTCCGGGATATTGGTTTATTTGAACTCAGAGGGAGTGTCAGCCATGTTAAAAAAGTTAACAGCTTAAGTCATTTGTGGATTAATGCTTATTGTTGACGCGAACCGTTTCAAACGATTCAGTTCGATTTGGTGAACTGGTTCAAGAAGATCCGGTTACATCGAGTGATTAGTTCGCGAACCGGATATCACTAAACTGCAGTGTTGTGAACGCGCACACAACAGACCCGGGAGAGAAGTCAATGCTGAATAAAGTCATAGTTTTTGATATTTTTGGACCAAAATTTATTTTCGATGCTTCAAAAAATTCTAACTGACCCTCTGATGTCACATGGACTACTTTGAAGATGTTTTTATTACCTTTCTGGACGTGGACAGTATACCGTACATACATTCTCAATGGAGGAACAGAAAGCTCTCGGACTAAATCTAAAATATCTTATACTGTGTTCCGAAGATGAACGGAGGTCTCACGGGTTTGTAACGACATGAGGGTGAGTCATTAATGACATAATTTTCATTTTTGGGTGAACTATCCCTTTAATGATCACCAATTTAATTCATGGGAAGATGGTAGAATGTATATAGCATCTTCTGCTTCAGGATTTATGTATTACATAACACAATGGTGTGTGAATTGATGGCAGCGTTGATAAAGCACTCATGCGTCCCTATAGAAGAACTTTACCACCAAAGGTTCACTGTGGGAAACAGGCACTTCTCACTATTCACTTGCTCTATATATGGCTTTTGCTGGCTCTGACACTTGCTTGGTATTTTTCCTGTCTTTTTCTAGCCAAAAACAAAACTTGTCACAAAATGAAGCTTTAGGTGAGGCCTTACTATTTCAGGGGGCTTGTCAGAAGTCCATTATTTTTGAGATTCTGTTACGTTTGTTGTGTGCGCACCTTTAAACAACTATTTGTCATTCCTATTATACCACTGACCTCTTTACTATATATTTTTCAAAGTGTCAAGATTGCATATTCATTCATTTTTCTTCTGTATGTATTGGTCCACTATTAATGCTCCGTTGATGCTGCAGTAATTTCTGAATTTGCAGTATTTTGAAAGCTCATACTAGATCTCTCCAGTTCATTGGCAGCTGCTGCTTGTTTGTCAGCTCCATTTGTCAACATCATCATGCACACTTAACTAGAGTACAGAAAAAAAAACTTTCTTCAGTGCAATAAACACAATTAAGATGCAATAAATCCAGTACATTTCTTTGTGTTGCTCTACATGCTACATTGTCTCCATGTTGTGCAGAAGCAGCCACATATTTTATAGTGTTTGCAGACCCTTTTATTTTTCAGAATCCAGGATTTAAATGGTTAAAGTTTTGCAATTTCCAAAATTTCTGAGAGGAGTCACATGAGTAATCTACTGGACTCTTTCATTGGTCAAAAGTGCAACATTATATTCAGGGGTTTGGCTCAGAGTGGGACAACAGCTTCTTTGGCCTTTAGCTTTTCCCCCTTAATACTCACTAATACTCACTAGCTCATGTGATCTTGATTGTTCTGGTGCAGATCCAAGTGTGATTGTTTACTTATGCCTAAATGAACTGAACTAAAGCAGAAAATGTGACAGGCTCCAAACCTTAAAATTTAAAACCTACTGTTCCTAAAGATGGATTACTCATATCAAAAATACTGTCTATCATTTTTTTTTAAAGTTCTTAGTAAAACATGTTAGACCTTGCAAACCACTTTGCGTGTTTGTGTGTTTTATAAAAACAGTCCCTGTAAACCTGCATGTCCCAACAAACGATAAATCATTGGACCCTGCAAGCCTGTGAAAAATCAGTTGATAAATTTCCATGATTGTATGGTAAAAACAACACTTTTAAGTGAGATGTATCCTAAAGAGGCCATATAACATTGTTTAATATACTGGTTTCACTTGTAGGATGTTAGGAAAGGGGTGTCCCTCTAAACCATGATGGTTACATGCTGTCCTCATAAACACTATATACCAGTGTGTGTGTGTGTGTGTGTGTGTGTGTGTGTGTGTTGTCTGACTGTCATTCTTCTGATTCTCATGTCTCTTCCTGAAAGAAAACAGGAAGCAGATTTCAGTTGTTTTACAGAAGTGAAATAAATTTCAGAGCTGCTGTTCAACACAACAGTTCAGAGGAGGAAATAGAAATATCTAGAAATAATGTTTGAGGTGAGTGTTTGATCTTTCTTTGGTTATTTTCATGTATGAATGTTGTCTTATGATGTGTCATTGGTCACTCTGAGCTTCTGAGGCTTTAATGCTGTGTTGAAGTCATTTTGATGATTTTATTTAAAGCTCTTGATCAAGTGTGTGTTTGTCAGTGAATCATGGAGACCTGCTCATTCTGATATTGTTGTCACACCGTGTGAAATTGCTGTGTGTTAAATTACAAAGTATTAGAATGATCCCATTCTATCTCGTCACCACCAAAGTTTTCTCAGTCCTCCAGAAGTGTTCACGGCTGTGGGAAGAAAAGGCACAACAGACACAAAATCTGAGTATACCTTCACTTCTAATCTTTTTTGTCTTACACTGGGTATATATAAGGATACAGTAAGGGTGGTACAGCCCTTTCAACCAATAAGATATAGATTACATATGTGTTGAGTATGAGCCAAAACAACAAGTTATATAAGACATACATATGATCAGGAAATACTGGACATATAAGAAATAATACTGGCAGTGGGACTCTTCAACTTTCAGTAAAGGACAAACTAAACCCCCAGCATTCTTCACCGATTGAACTCTAAGTATTATCTGCACATGCGTGTATACATTGAGGTAAAGAGATACAGGAATAGAGAATATAGAGAGAGAGAACAAAGATGGGAGGAGGGAGAAAACCAAGGGGAAAGAAAGGGAGGGCAGGAGTAAGACAGAAGATGAGATCACTCACACTCAAACAATCAGAGGAAACATCTGGAAGGGAGTGTACTTTTTCTAACACTGTGTTTCTCAATTTACTGTTTATTAGTGACTCTGTGATTTCAGTATTTCTCATCATGCATTCCTCACTCTGAGACAGAAACTCACTCAACATCTTCATGCGTCTGCAGACAGTTCTATACAACGAGCTCTATAACACACTCATTTAATACGACCAGCATTTCTAAATTAATAAAACTGTTTTACTTCAGTTGACTGTAGGTGTTGAACAACAGAATTATAGAAATATAAAGAACTTTCAATATTGAAACTCCCATTGCAAAAATACAGTGCCCATAAATGTATAAAGTTTGTTTGCTTTTAAATGTAGATCCATGAAGTGTGAAGTTGGAAGAGTAGGACTGACTGCCTTCTTTCTGTTCAGACTCAAGCTGCACAAACTCACAGACTTCTAAAAATGATCTCAAACACAGGAACTCACAGCAGAACTTCACTGTTTAAGGCAAGAGTGTGGGGTCCACATTAAAATAAATCCTCACCATGCAGTCTACATCCTACAGTCATGGCCAGAAGTTTTTGCAGTGACATAAATTTTGTTTATTGTGTAGATTATTGTGTAGAGTGATGCATTTTAAATAATTGTTAAAAGCTTCATTGGCCAAAAAATAACTTTTCACAAAAAAACAACAAAACAAATTTCACTGTTTTTGATCCTGACAAAAATGAGCAGCTTACATTAATTGACTAATCATATCAGCAGCACATGTGAAAGTGTGAATGAGTACTAGTCAGGTCAAATCACTATCATACTAATTAGACTGTAAGAGCAGACTGATTGCTATAAAAGGAGGGAAGAAGCGCTTCCAATCTTTGTGTTCTTGTTATCAATGGTAACCTCCAAAGAAACAGGTGCAGCCATCATTGCTTTGCATCAAAATGGCCTCACATGCAAGGAAATTGCTACAAAGAATATTGCACCTGAAAGAGCCATTTACCTGATCATCAAGAACTTCAAGGAGAGAGGTTTGACTGCAGTGAAGAAGTCTTCAGGACGTCCCAGAGTGTCCAGTAAGCGCCAGGACGTCTCCTCCTGAGGAGTCAGCTACAGAATCGAGTCTCCAGCAGTGCAGAGCTTGCTCAGGAATGGCAGCAGGCTGGTGTGAGAGCATCTGCACACAGTGAGGCCAAGACTTTTGGACAACGGCCTGGTGTCAAGAAGGGCAGCAAAGAAGCCACTTCTTTCCAAGAAAAACGTCAAGGACAGACTGAAATTCAGCAGGAAGTACAAGGATTGGACAGCAGAAGACTGGTGCAAAGTTATTTTTTCTGATGAAGCTCCCTTCTGACTGTTTGGGACATCTGGAAAATAGTTTGCTTGGAGAAGAAAAGGTGAACGCCACCGTGAGTCCTGTGACGTGCCAACAGTGAAGCATCCTGAGACCATCCATGTGTGGGGTTGCTATCCAACCAAGGGAGTTGGTTGGATAGCACTGCCATGAATAAAGAATGACTTTTTCTTTTTCCAGAGCACAGTGTGTGACGTTGTTGAGAGCTCTTCTAAAGCTTTGTAATGTATGGTAATTGTGTTATTACTTGATGGCGCTCTCTGTCTATAGATGTGTTGTGGATATAACCTGTTGGACAAAAGAATAAGAAGATTCAGTAAAACAGATAGTCATGTTAATCTGTGGTCACTGTGAATTAAAATACATGTTCAACAAACATCACAGCCTTTAAAAGAGACAAATGTGAGACCACCGGAGTCTCTAGCTAAGGAGAAAAATCTGAGCACAGTGTGTGATGCTGAGATCTCTTCTAAAGCTTTAACTCAAGTCTCTCTAAAACAGGCACATAATGCCCATAAAAAGGAACTCTGCTCTAATACGTTCATAAGAAAACCTCTCTTTGAATTAGGGCTGCACGATTAATCGTATTTTTATTGTGATAACGATATTTGTGCCTCACAATCAATTAATAAAAATCGTTGCGATATTGATGTGTAAAGACCAAGCACAAAACAAACGGTTTAAAATCAAACAAACTGTTTGATATTCTTATGGGCGGAGCGTACGGAATGAATGATAGACAGTGTCACAAGTCTGACGTGATAATGTCTAGATTGCAAGCGCGCTCTCTCTTACGGTAGAAGTTGACATCACAAGATTTACAGTCATTCGGCTTGAACAAACAATGGCAGAACAGCAACAGGAAGGTGCAGAAGTACGTTCGTTAGTTCCCAAAAAGGGGTCATACTCCATTGTTTGGAACTATTTCGGTTTCGATGAATGTGATGTTGATCAGGTACGAGTCTTGTGCAAACTGTGCTCCTGTTCCGTCCAAACATCCCACGGTAACACAACAAACCTCATTAACCACCTTAAAAGCCACCACAAAGTACAATATCAGGAATTTCAAAGTCTGAAGACACAAGCCACAACCACAACTTATGGTCAAGTACAACAGCGGAACCATATCTGAGCTTGACTGTTCATTTTATTGACAGCGAGTTTGAGATGAAAAGCAAGCTTTTGCAAACTTTGTTTTTCCCACAAGACCATACGGCAGGGTGTATTGCAGCGGGCCTCAAAGAAGCGATCTCTGCATGGAGTTTGCAGGAGGAACGACTCGTATGCATTACAACGGACAACACAGCTAATATGATTAGGACAGCGTCTGTGAATAACTGGACGAGGCTACACTGCTTTGGTCACAGACTGCATTTATCCATCGGTAAGTTGTGTTAACATTTTTTTCCTGATATAGTGAAACTATTTGGCAATTTTAAAAATGCCTTTAGTAATTTTTCTGATATTACAGTGACACCTAGAGTCATAAAGTATAACCATCTTATTTATTTTGACAAATAATCAAATTACAGAAGCTAAATACCAAATACCAAATACCATTAAATGTGAATGTATGTACATGCATGTGTGTATGAGCAATTTAAAATAAGTCAGTGTTTACTAATAAATAGTTAATAATAGTCTTATGTATGTGTACTACATAATTATGAAAAAAAACAAAGATTTATTTCTGATTAAAAATTCCACAATAAACAAAAATCTTCTTATGCCTTGGCTTGATAATTTTATTCTGATAGTTTTTCCTGTAGAGAATGCCATGAAGGATCCAAGAATTGACCGGGCTGTGGCACTTTGCAAGAGGTTGGTGAGCACCTTCTCCTACAGCTGGAAGCGTAAGGGAGTTTTTAGCAGCACAAAAGGAGCTGAAGCTTCCCGAGCACTCACTGAAAACAGAGTGTCCAACCAGGTGGGGATCACGTCAGGCCATGATAGAGAGAGTCATCGAGCAGCAAAAGGCCACTGCACATATCCTGTCTTCTGACAAGAAGTCTCGGCATCTTATCCCAACATGGCAGGACATGGATGTGCTAGAGGCGATCAACAAATCCCTGCACCCTCTAGTTAAGTTTACAGATGCACTGTCTGGTGAAAGGTACGTCAGTGTGTCATTTGTAAAGCCAGTTCTTCATCTTTTCAACTCGTCAATCTTGAAAGTTAAGGATGATGATACTGACCTGTCAAGAGCAATAAAGTCTAAAATCCTGGAGTACCTAAATGAAAAATACAGCGACCCACATATCCAGGCTCTGTTGGACATGGCATCTACTGTGGATCCACGTTTTAAGATGATATACACCACTGAAGACAATAAAATATCAGTACAAGCTAGACTGAAAGCTGAGATGCAGACTGTGGCAATGATGGTAATTAAAAAAGAGGTGCACTGAGATTTATATAGTGATTTGTGACTCCTTAAAATTAGTTCTAATTGTCTTTTTTTGTGTTTAGGTGCCACCCCCAGAACCAGCACAAGAAAACACAGAGGATGCTGAAGCTGGATGCGCTCCAAAGAAAAAGATGAGTTTAGGAAGCTACTTTAAAACTACTGAACAAGCCTTGCCAACTAACAACCAGGAGCCCAGTGTAGCCTGTGTGCTGCAGTCTTTCTTACAGTCATGCAACCTGGATAGTGAGGGGGACCCACTAAAACAGTGGAAGGAAAATGAAAAGGTCTATCCAAGGCTTTCAAAAAGTGGCAAAGAAATACTTGTGCACACCAGCCACAAGATCTCCTTCAGAGAGGGCTTTTAGTACTGCCGGAAATTTAGTTACTTGCTTGCGATCTTCCCTTAAGCCAGATCAAGTTGACAGGCTTGTGTTTTTAGCCAAAAATCTGTAAGATGTATGCATAAATACGTTTTTGTTGGTATATCATAGGGCAGTAAAAAAATTAATAGTTTCCGTTTTTTCATATTTGCAGTTTTATTATCATTTGATTTTGTTATTACCATTTGAAATGTATTACAATTTCTAATTAGATTTTGTTATTACCATTTAAAAGAGGCAGTTTTATTTTTAGAGTTAAAAAAAACTTTGTCAGAAGCCTCAATACAGTACTTTATAGTATTTATCTTCTGTTTATGTATGGCTGTAAAGTGCAATAAAAACAAAAGTTATAAACTAAAAGAATAATCGTGATTATTAATCGTGATTAAAACTGTGCAAAATAATTGTGATTATCACTTTTTCTGTTATCGTGCAGCCCTACTTTGAATGAACATGCATATCCTTCAGGTCATTATGTATATTATTGCTGTTCTTGTATATTGTCTGTTGAATTTGACTGTTTTATGCATGCTTATGATAGAACCACTCGTTTATGTAATCTTACTTAATGTAATCTTACCATTTTTAGTATCTATGAATTTGTCTTCTGATGATCTAAATGAGTGTATATATGTTGATACCTATGCAACATATTAGTGTGAACCTTTAGTAATTTTTGCATTACCCCCCCACTCGAGTTCCATTTGCAAACTTCCATGCTCTCAGACAAAGGGTCATAAAACTCTCCAGTATTTCCAACCTTCCGCTTGGCATTTCAGCCTTTCTCACTGGACAAGCCCATCCTGAGAGGCGTGAACTATCTCAGACTTTAAAAAGGCTCACACACAGTTCCGCACAGTTCTTCTACTTCTGCTAAGTCTTCTGTGTCCGTGTGGAGAGCCTGAGCTGGTGCAGGCGTGCCCGGTGGACCCCAACACATAGCTCAGGCAGTCTGCGGTACTGTTAGATCTCGTGGATAAGAATAAAAAGTCATGAGGATGTGAGCTAGAAACTCTTCTGCAACCCTTAAGTCTGTGCCAGGCCTTTGGCCTTGACTTTCCATTCATCAAGATCCTCTGACTTGAACTGGTCTTTCTCATCAACTCACTTCAGCAGAGACTAACTGGAGCCCCAAAGTGCATCAGGACTCTTTTTCAAACAGGCGAGACGTGCAAGTATCAAACTTATTAATTGATACATTAAGTATCATATGCACCTTTTACAAAGGTGTGTTTGAACTAAGAAACTGATGTTTCCTTCAGGCTGCAGATCTGCTGAATAGATCCCTGCATTTCAGCCCAAACCCGACGGGCCCCGACTTTTTTACGCCCCCTCAGGCCGGGCTTCGGGCCAATTTCCACATCATAGTTTAGACGCGGGCCGGGCCTCAGGCCTGTTTTAGGCTTCTCCTTATTTTTATATTTTAGACATCCATCAATTAGTGTTGAAAAAAACATAGCTTTGCTGTTGGAAGCAACACGAGACCGTGCTACCTGTGTCCGGGGAAATTGAAAAGAGATATTTGAATTATTTAGCCTACTAATAAACTAGTGTTTTCTGAGTCTGTGTTGCAAGAATGAAGTTGCCGATCCTGACTCACCATCTCCTCATTAGACGCGCCTTTAGAGAAAAGTGCATCTTTACGGATTATGATTATAACCAAAGAGTTTTTGTTTTCGATTTGTTTTATTTCATTAAGTGATCATTTCAATCTTTCTATATAGATATTTATCATGTCTGTGAGGCATGTTTTCACTGAGTTTTGGTTCACTTTTGTACTCCTGTTAAAGACGAGATGGCAGCAAGCGCATTGTGTTTGTTTTCTTATTTATAAAAGCACAATGTTTCTGTCATGATCCTGGTTCTTCCTTTTCTCTGTTTCCCTCCTCTGGTCACACTCTCTCACACACACACACACACACACCCCTGATTACTTCATCGGTCTTTACGCACACACATCTCTCTCATCCACAGGTGTTCCCACTCTTTACTTGTTATCCTCATCATCAGTTCCACACCTGTTATCGCTTTCCCTAATTATCACTACTTCTTCTAGCCCTGTTTTCCCCCTGTCTCTTTGCCAGATTATTTCAGAAGCTATGCTTACGAATTCTCTGCGATGTACCCTCTCCTGTCTTGTTTAGTGCTGTCCTGTCCTGTCCTGAGCACGAAAGGGGAATTGATCTACCACTGTGAATTGCTTCTAAGCTTTGCTTGTTACAGAGTACCTGTGACTGCACTCGTTGCCTTCTGATCACCTGGAGTCCTCGGAGTTGGCTGGCCTTCTTACGGTACCCTCGACTACCAGAGGCACTCCGCTGCCTAGACGGAGGAATTACGTTAAGCTCCCGGCAGCTGTTTAACCAGAGGATTTTCGTTGTCAATTATTGCATTCTGTGGATTTCTGTTCTTACCTCTGGACTTCTGATTCAGTTAATTAAAGACTCTATTGCTGCATATCGCTCTTGGGTCATCTTTCTCTCCACGCATTACAGTTTCATATATATTGTGAGTGCACACAAATAACAGTAGACCCTTTGCAGTTACGAATGATTACTCTTACCTTTATGAGCAAAAATGTATCTAGGTTTAACATTTAAACATTGTTATATGCTTTAACTGTTTTATATCTATAGATTTTATTTTAGGCAAGTCGTGATGATTTGAGAAGGCTAAATTGATCAAACATAGGTTCACTGTCTGCCGCTGGCCGCTTAGTCGTTACTTTTAAAACAACTAAAACTTATATTTACCGCACAAAAAATGCTCCAAACGTTTTTTTCTAAATTAACTTAATAAAAAACAAAATGAAATATAATCACTTTGCTATTACATACAAAACTGAACGATTTTAATAGCTGAAACAGTAGTATAAGCTGTTTAGGAAGAAGGGGGAAAAAGATGGGCTCGGGCTGGTAATTCTGATGAGCTGTCAGACACGGCTAGGGATGTGTGTGTGTATGTGTGTTAGACTAGTTAAGGTGTTTATGTAGTTAATAAAGTCTTACTCGTATCACACTTGAGGTTGTAAATTGTTTGCACATAACTGGATTTTTGCTACATGCTCTGAGTAGTATTGTACAGTAAGAAAGTTGTTTTCCTTAAATATGAGAGTAACATTTTTAAAATCTACAGACAGTTGACACTGACATGTCAAGTAAATACTTTCAGCGGATCTTCTAAATATTTAGAATTAATTATAACTAGTTATGATTAATTATTCATATTCCCCATTTGACTTGATTCGCTACATAATACTTATAATAAATGAAACAGCAGACAGAACTAAAGGAATAATGATTTCTGTGTGTTTATCAGAATCTTCAGGAGGAAGAGGAAGAGGTCCTTACCTGCAGATCCCAACTGTGTGTCTCTGAAGAGTGACGCGTCTATGAATCTTCCTCCTGAATTGAGTGAAGTAGTGACCTCTGACCCCAGGTGAGGATAAACATGTAGTGATAATTGAACTGATTTACGGGATTTAAAAACACACTCAGTTCACACAGACAGGACTTGACACAATTAGCACATCTGCTCCTACATGTCCATATATTATATTATATATATAATACATATTACTTCACTGGCCAATGGAGCGAACCAACCCCATGACGTCACACGCTGTGGTATTGAAAGATTGTGGCATCCTTGCTCCAAAAGCTATAACAAAACATCCTTTTTCTTTAAAATGGTTACATTAACCGTGTTTGTTATATATTTTTAATTAGTGAAAATCAGTTTCCAAATTACGTAATCTTGAATGACTGCTTCACTTCCACTTTAAGACATTTAAGACTCTGTAAGGGACTTGTTTTATTGGCATTTGTGCTCCTGAAAAGACAAGACTGACATCTTTATTGATTTAGATGTTAATTAACACATCCTTTATTTTTAGATATTTTTTATCTGTTCTTGTGATATTTCAGCAGAGCAGATCGAGAGCGAAGCATGTCTCGAGAAGTCACCTCTGTCTTCTGTCTGAACAACACGAGCGTTACGGTGTCTTTGAATAAACATGATCATGCAGTGAATGATGAACTACAGAGAGTCAAAGACCAGCTCAAAACCAGCATGAGGAACAAGTATGAGAGATTATTTGAGGGGATGAAACTCCAGGAGAATAAAAGCCTCCTGAGGAGGATATACACACAGCTATACATCATAGAGGGAGAAAGAGAAGCAATGAATGAAGAACATGAGGTTTTACAGATGGAGAAAACAGCCAGAACACAATACTCACAAGACACTCCAGTCTACTGCAATGACATCTTTAAAGCTTCACCTAAACCAGGATATGAGGAGAAAGAGCAGATCAAGACTGTTCTTACTAAAGGTATTGCTGGAATCGGAAAAACCGTCTCTGTGCAGAAGTTAATTCTGGACTGGGCCGAGGGAAAAGCCAATCAGGATGTAGATTTCATGTTTGTGCTTCCATTTCGAGAGATGAACTTGATCCGAGATCACCAGTACAGTCTTCACAGACTTCTGCTGGACTTTCATCCTGAACTTCAAGATCTGGACTCACAGATTTATGAGAAGTGTAAAGTTGTGTTCATCTTTGATGGTCTGGATGAAAGCAGAGTCACACTGATGTTTTCAGAAGCTCAGAAAGTTTGTGATGTGACTGAGACTTCATCAGTGGGAGTGTTGATGTCAAAGCTCATGAAAGGAGAGCTGCTTCCCTCTGCTCTCATCTGGATCACCTCCAGACCAGCAGCAGCCAATCAGATCCCCTCAAAATACATCAACCGTCTGACAGAAATACAGGGATTCAATGAGCCTCAGAAGGAGGAATATTTCAGGAAGAGAATCAGTGATGAGCATCAAGCCAGCAGAATCATCTCACACATCAGAAGATCAAGAAGCCTCCACATCATGTGCCACATCCCCGTCTTCTGCTGGATCTCATCCACTGTGCTTCAGAAGCTCCTGGAAGAAGATCTAAGTGCAGAAATCCCTCAAACTCTGACTGAAATGTACATCCACTTCCTGCTGATTCAGATCAACATGAGGAACCAGAAGTATGAAGAGAGAGATCCAGAGAAACTCCTGCAGTCCAACAGAGAAGTGATTGTGAAACTTGCTGAAGTGGCTTTCAAACAGCTGATGAAGGGCAATGTGATGTTCTATGAGGAGGACCTGACTGAGAGCGGCATAGACCTCACTGACGCCTCAGTGTATTCTGGGATTTGCACTGAGATCTTTAAGGAGGAATCTGTGATTAATCAGAGGAAAGTCTACTGCTTCATTCATCTGAGCGTTCAGGAGTTTCTGGCTGCTTTCTATGTATTTTACTATTATATCATAAAAAATGACAACACATTGCAGTATTTAGATCAAGTACATAATCTCCATAGGGACACAGTAAATAAAGCCCTTGAGAGTGAGAATGGACACCTGGATCTGTTCCTGCGGTTTCTCCTGGGTATCTCACTGGAGTCCAATCAGAAACTCTTAAAGGATCTACTCACACACACAGTGAACAGTTCAGAGAGCATCAAGAAAACCTCACGGTACATTAAAGAGAGAATAAAGACTGACAAAAATCTCCCCACTGAAAGATCCATCAATTTGTTCCTCTGTCTGCTGGAGATGAAAGATCAGACACTGTACAAAGAGATTCAGGTTTTTCTGAAATCAGACAAACAGAGAAAATCAGAGAAACTCACTCCTGCTCAGTGTTCATCAATCACCTGCATGCTTCAGATGTCAGAGGAGGTGCTGGATGAGCTGGACCTCAAGAAATACAACACATCAGAGGAGGGCAGAAGACGACTGATACCAGCTGTGAGCAACTGCAGAAAAGTTCTGTAAGTAACTTTATTTTTATCAAGGTCAAGGTCAAGGTAGTGTTTATGGTCTCCCTTGAGAGAAATTTGTTTTGGATTAGAGAGAACTGCTGCACATCAACACATAAAAAAACATACAGCATAAATAAATTATCCTTCCATTCCTATAATCCCTCATCACAAAAACAATGCCATTGAAATAATATATTACTTAAAAAGAGACAACCACACAACACCACGATCTCATACCAACTGATGCAATTTTCCTTCTTTCCCTTTTAAACGTCCTGTCACAATTGTTCATTAGTTAATTTAACAGACAGTGGAACAAATGAGTGTTTATACCGATTTTGCCTGCATAATGGAACCCTGTATCTTCTTCCAGAATTCATCAGCAACACATGCAAAGAGTCCAATAAAATCTTATTGGCCTGCTGGATCATACACAACTCAGAAATGTTTTGTAACAAACTGAGTGTCTGTATCGGCATAATTTTCGCTGCCACTCTCAACAAATAATTTAATTGGGCTCTCATTTTTACTGTTAAGTTCAAAACCATACGATTATTCAATTTGTTAAAACGGACTCTATCGTTGCTTTATAAAACGTTAGCATTACATTGCTGCTCACACCGAATAACCATAATCTTCGTAAAAATGTAAGCACTGATGAATTCTTGTACAAACACTTGACGTGTGTGCCATTTAAGTTCAATGTCAATGTGGAAATATTTGTAGGAATCAACCTGTTTAATATCTTGACCATGAACCACAACAGAGCTTCTATCCCCCACTAATCTGGGGTCTATAATGACTTCTTCTGTCTTCTTAACATTAATCTGCAGAAGGTGGTCATCACACCAGGCTACAAACCCTCCTACAGTGGCTTTGTAGTCATTAATTCTGCAGTGTCTTGTCGACAGATGCAGCAGTATTGTATCATCCGAGAATTTCAGAATGAATTGATTTGACTGCTGACTGACGCAGTCGTTAGTATAAAGAGTAAACAGAAATGGGGAACTTACACACCCTTGCGGGGCACCTGTGCTACTTACTGCAACATCAGACAGAACTGAATTAATTTTCACCTGTTGTATCCTATTTGTTAAAAAAGAATAATACCAATTAATAATAAAAGGCTTGACTTGTACTTATTATGTTGTCGCTGGAATTAAGCATTTAATTAAACTTTTCACCCAAGCGATGCTTCAAAAACCAAAAAACAGAAATGTGATACAAATGCATTACAATTAAAATTGCATTGCACATCAGGTCATTGGAGTTTTTCCATATTCATTCCTCTTTGCTAAAACATTCAAGCTCAGATAGGTTAGATCAGTATGAGTAGAAAACCTGTGTGCAGCCCTGGCAAACCTCAGACATATCCTAATGTGTTGTAAGACCAGCCTGACACAGGGAAGGTAATCAAATACTAAAGTGCTTGACAGCAGCAGTAGAGACCAAGAGAGTGAATTAACGCCATTCCCAAAAATGCCAAGAATACCTTACCAAAAGGGCAGTCCTTTGTTAGGGAAGGGAAGAAAAAGCACGCTAAGTGCCTGTCCCCTGATGCATGCCAGCTGAATAAAGCCAGGGACTGGAAACACCATACAAAGTTCACTGGAAACATCACCTCAACAAAAGGCATCTTTCACCCAGGCTAAAGTTCTCACAGAAACTGGGATCTGATGGACATCAGATAAGTTGTCTCGCTGGCAACATCCATGAAAGATAAGCATACATCATGCACAGCATTACATATTATCAAAACATTTAGGATCCCCACCCAATGACTAAAGCGAAGAATTGTACCATCTTCATATATCCATCTTACCATACTATTCCTTTTTCTTATTGTTTCCCAGTCACACATAAAGCAATTGTAAATTCACGACTTACTATTGGATATTGAGGCAAGAACCATGGACATGGATTAGGCCATGATCCTGGATTCTTGCTGAACTAAAATCAGAGTGTAACAATTGCTGTCTCGCTGTGTTCTGCTCATGGCGAAGGATAAAATGTTCTATGGTGCAGCTAAATGGTGCTGAATATTTGGGATTATAACATATTTCTTATCATGTAATCTTCAGGTACACCTCTAAATTCTCAATTGGACTGACTGCATTATTATTGATTATTTGTGTCATTTTATATATATATATATATATATATATATATATATATATATATATATATATATATATATATATATATATATACACACACACACACAGGTGCATCCCAATAAATTAGAATGTCGTGAAAAAGTTCATTTATTTCAGTAATTCAACTCAGATTGTGAAACTTGTATATTAAATAAATTCAATGCACACAGACTGAAGTAGTTTAAGTCTTTTGTTATTTTAATTGTGATGATTGTGGCTCACATTTAACAAAAACCCACCAATTCACTATCTCAACAAATTCGAATACTTCATAAGACCAATAAAAAAAAACATTTTAGTGAATTGTTGGCCTTCTGGAAAGTATGTTCATTTACTGTACATATACTCAATACTGGGTAGGGGCTCCTTTTGCTTTAATTACTGCCTCAATTCGGCGTGGCATGGAGGTGATCAGTTTGTGGCACTGCTGAGGGGGTATGGAAGCCCAGGTTTCTTTGACAGTGGCCTTCAGCTCATCTGCATTGTTTGGTCTCTTGTTTCTCATTTTCCTCGAGAATACCCCATAGATTCTCTCTGGGGTTCAGGTCTGGTGAGTTTGCTGGCCAGTCAAGCACACCAACACCATGGTCATTTAACCAACTTTTGGTGCTTTTGGCAGTGTGAACAGGTGCCAAATCCTGCAGGAAAATGAAATCAGCATCTTCAAAGAGCTGGTCAGCAGAAGGAAGCATGAAGTGCTCCAAAATTTCTTGGTAAACGGGTGCAGTGACTTTGGTTTTCAAAAAACACAATGGACCAACACCAGCAGATGACATTGCACCCCAAATCATCACAGACTGTGGAAACTTAACACTGGACTTCAAGCAACTTGGGCTATGAGTTTCTCCACCCTTCCTCCAGACTGTAGGACCTTGGTTTCTAAGTGAAACTTGCTTTCATCTCAAAAGAGGACTTTGGACCACTGGGCAACAGTCCAGTTCTTCTTCTCTTTAGCCCAGGTAAGACGTCTCTGACATTGTCTGTGGTTCAGCAAATTCCTTGACACGTCTGTGTGTGGAGGCTCTTGATGCCTTGACCCCAGCCTCAGTCCATTCCTTGTGAAGTTCACTCAAATTATTGAATCGATTTTGCTTGACAGTCCTCATAAGGCTGTGGTTCTCTCGGTTAGTTGTGCATCTTTTTCTTCCACACTTTTTCCTTCCACTCAACTTTCTGTTTATATGGATACAGCACTCTGTGAACAGCCAGCTTCTTTGGCAATGGATGTTTGTGGCTTACCCTCCTTGTGAAGGGTGTCAATGATTGTCTTCTGGACAACTGTCAGATCAGCAGTCATCCCCATGATTGTGTAGCCTAGTGAACCAAACTGAGAGACCATTTTGAAGGCTCAGGAAACCTTTGCAGGTGTTTTGAGTTGATTAGCTGCTTGGCATGTCACCATATTGTAATTGGTTGAGATAGTGAATTGGTGGGTTTATGTTAAATGTGAGCCAAAATCATCACAATTAAAAGAAAAAAAAAAGACTTAAACTACTTCAGTCTGTGTGCACTGAATTTATTTAATACACGAGTTTCACAATTTGAGTTGAATTACTGAAATAAATTAACTTTTTCACATATATGTGTGTGTTTGTGTGGGTGGGTGTATATATACAGTGGATATAAAAAGTCTGCACACCCCTGTTAAAATGCCAGGTTTCTGTGACAAAAAAAAAAAGATTTAGATTTATGCATTTAGCAGACACTTTTATCCAAAGCAACTTACAGTGCATTCAGGCTATCAATTTTTACCTATCATGTGTTTCCGGGGATCGAACCCCCAACCTTGCGCTTGGTAACGCAATGCTCTACCACTTGAGCTACAGAAACACTATAGACTACACTATAAAAGAGATTTCAGAACTTTTTCCACCTTTAATGTAAACTATAACCTGTACAACTCAATTAAAAAAACAAACTGAAATCTTTTAGGGAAGGGGGAAGTAAAAATAAAAAACTAAAATAATGTGGTTGCATAAGTGTGCACACCCTTAACCCTCTGAGGTCTAGGGGGTTTTGGGGGCCTGGAGAAGTTTTGACATCCCTTGACTCTTGTGGTTTTTTCAGTTGCTTATAAATAGATACATGGCTAAAGTCTGAAAACACTGTAATCAGTACAAACTGGGCTACAATAATATGTAAATAGCATATATGTACATGATTGTGTTTTTGAGAAAATGCGTGGTTAGTGAAAAACTAAAATTTTGAAGTCACTGAAATAAGGTCATAAAACACATACAGAGCATGTGTTCACAAGTCCGTCAAACATGGACCTTGTAGCCTAGAATTTTTTCTTCAAAATGATGTGAAAATTATCTTGTTTATTCGTTCACAGAAAACAATAGATTGATTGAAATTTTCTAAGACACTTTTTGTTTGGAAAGGGCATATGCGAGTAGGCGTGATTGACCATGAATATTAGTGTGATTCACACCTGAGAAGACAAAGGCCTGCATATGAGCCGTTCAGTCAGGTATGTGACCAAAAGGGAAGAGTTACAAGAAAGAATGTGAGGACAAAATAAATGTATATATTTTTATGTTTGTAGTTTATTTAGAATATATTTAATTATTCCACAAAATAACTTGAGATTCACTTGCGAGTGCAGTTAAACAGTTTATTAGGAACAATCAAAGCTGATTTTCAAAGCTGAATTTTTAGCATCATTACTCCAGTCACACGATCCTCAGAAATCCTTCTAATATTCTGATTTGCTACTCAAAAAACATTTATTATTATATATATATATATATATATATATATATATATATATATATATATATAATTTAATGAATTGAAAGAACAGCATCTTTTGTATCATGATAAATGTCTTTATCATCACCCATACAGAAGTCACATAGATCGAAATATATTTAAAATAAATACATTTTTATATATTGAAATATCTTAAATTTAAATAGAAGAAAATATATTTTTGTAATATATTTTAAAATATATTTACATATATTTTATAAAACATATTTAAATATTTGATTTTGGCCGCTTTTTAATATTTTCCACATATATTTAACATATGTAAATATATTTTTATTGGAAATATTTACATATATTTATTTCCCATATATGTAAATACATTTAGATATCAGACTATGTAAATATATTCATTTGGAATATATGTCTATATATTAATTTCTAATATTTGTTAACATATTACATTTCAGTACATGTAAATATATATATGAATTTAAACATTCAAATACTGAACAGAAATTGGAGACTGAAAAATTTACAAATCCCCAGACAATGCAACTTAAAAACTGTGACAGTATAAATTCACTTGCAAAAATGAGCAGTATATTCAGATGACATAACACCTACTATAGAAAAATAAGAATTTTATTGACATTGACAAAAGAACCGAATGCACATAAACTGCACAATTAAAACAAATCAAACCAGCAACTTTACTGAAATTGCTATTATGAATACTAAAGGATGATGCTAAAACCTGAAAAGTAATTCTTGAAGAGAAGTTTTTTTTTTTTTTTTAATTAATTAAATAAAGTCTGTGTTAAAGAAAAAAAAACAATTTTAGAGTTGTCTAATAGAGAGGGTGAAAGAAGAACATCCAAACCCTGCCCCTGATTTCTTCAAGATTTTATGGATTTATATAATAGTGTTTTTTCGTAAAGTAAAGGCAGTGGCAAAATTAACATGACAATACTTTGATTTTTTTTTTTTCTTGCAAATGCAAATTGTATCAAAATTGGTGTTTTTGGAGTGTGTGTGTGGTTTAATTTGTAGAACAAAACATCAAAGTAGTGTCATGTTAATTTTGCCACTGTCTTTACTTTACGAAAAAACACCATTATATAAATCCATAAAAAATCTTGAAGGAAGCAGGGGCAGGGTTTGGATGTTCTTCCTTCACCCTCTCTATTAGACAACTCTAAACTCTAACAGGTCTCCTTTTTCTTCAGTTGAAACCTCAGTTCCGCCAACTTGGAATTGATGGCCTGTCCCAGGTGTCCAGCAGTTGCCTTTTCATGACAGCATCTGCACAACAAAACAAAACAAGAAAGAAGATAAAAAAACATTTGGATTAGTCAGTTGTTACTTGACATGATTCTGGTCAAGTGTTTGTACCCTTAACCCTTAAGGTCACTGCACACTATAGTCAGATATTTTCACACATTAAAAAATAAATATGACCTCACGTTGTGTCAATCACGTTTACACAATGCCTCCGAAACTTGTGTCCGTCATAAAAATATATTGGATCTTAACCACTGAAAGAAGACTAGGACAACTTTACCCAGGAACTAGGGACTTTGTGCTGGTACTCGGTGTGTTTCCACCGCAGGAACCAGGATCTAAATAAAGTTCCGGGTAGAAAAATGCCCCTCAGAAAGTCCCTGCTGGCGAGGTAGTACTTTTTCAAAGGTCCGGAACTTTCGGGGGCGGGACTTGAGCACTAAACATGCTGATTGGTTGAGTTCACGCAGCATTGTGATTTCAACCACCATTTATTCAGATAATTTTCAAAATATTACGGTTATTGTATCATGAAATGTAGTTTTAAAAGTATTTCAGGCAAGAATGTAGTTGTTTAAAACTCAAATCTGTGGTTTATTTATAAAGACAGCGCCTATTTAAAAATCTGTTTCGCCGATTTCGGAGACGGTCAGCTCCACGCGATCAGCGGAAGCTCAGAGCTTATGTATCCGCCTAGAGCAGTCTCAACTCGGCTAGTCCTTCTGATATGTGGCGCTGGCTCTGATGTCTCTTTAGTGGTTAAAAATAAAATATAATTCATTTTGGGTAAACAGGTAATCTTTGGTCTTCATTCAATTGTGCGACTGACTGCTGTGACAGTTGACGTACGATGCTGCTGACGTGTTTTCTTTGTTATTGGGCGCACCAGAAAACACATCAGCAGCATCGTATGTCAACAGTCACAGCAGTCACGTTCACAACAGACCCAGAAGAGAAGACAATGCTAAATAAAGTCATATTTTTTGTTATTTTTGGACCAAAATGTATTTTCAATGCTTCAATAAATTCTAACGGACCCTCTGATGTCACATGGACTACTTTGAAGATGTTTTTATTACCTTTCTGGACGTGGACAGTATACCATACATACATTCTCAATGGAGGAACAGAAAGCTCTCGGACTAAATCTAAAATATCTTATACTGTGTTCCAAAGATGAATGGAGGTCTTACGGGTTTGGAACGACATGAGGGTGAGTCATTAATGACATAATTTTCATTTTTGGCTGAACTAACCCTTTAAAATGAAAATAAAAAGGAAATTGATATAATATTTCATTTCATTGTATTGTAGGCTGTATATATACACATTTCCCTGAACGAAGTACATTTCTGCGGCTATTATTATGTTTAAATGAAAACGAAAGGAGGCAGTGGTATTTGATATCATAGCCCTTTTCGTCTTATTGTAAATATACAGTGAGGAAAATTGCAGTAGCCAAGGTGAGCTGACTGATGTTAATTACGCTGTTGTTTGCAGAATTACCAGACTTGCGTTGTTTCATCCGCGGGAGATCACACTCCCGAGTCGAACTTGCAAGGTCTGAACTACCGAGGATGCAAGTCCAAAATTTGCATACTCTGTATTGAGAAACACGCGCAGGCTTACGTCACCAGACTATTTGTCTAATCTTCACGGTACTTTAGACCGCGGTGGAAACGCAGAAAGCAACAGGTCTGTGGGGGAAAATAGTTCCTGGGCAAAAAAGTTCCTGGTACAATTGTTCCGGGTAATTTCGGTGGAAACGTGGCAATAGATTTGACTTTATGGATATACAGCAAATGTGGGGGAAATTATGATTCACACTGGTGCACTTCTGAATAGATGTATTATAGCAAACCAAGTTTAATGAATCTCACACCTAACAAACAGCATTATGGTCATTTCACACTGCCACCAATTTTGTTTTGTTTGGTCAGTGCGTTCACCCTGTTGGATTATGGCAAGTGTGAAAAGTTCATTTGCAAAAACTGATAAATGCCATTTAAAAAAAAAAAAAAAAGTGCATTATTCTCCACGTATAGCGCGATCTGAACCCTAAATATGTTTGGTCAAAAAATCCGGTATTGTCCACTTTCAAGGCATAATATAATTCAATATAATTCAAATATTAACAATGGTTGTTATAAATGTAATGTGAAGCTTTTACATTCACAATGCTCATTTTGATCTTGGTGTGTGAAGTGTGCAGAAAATTCTGCTGGACTGAAATTTAGTCTTTGGTGAACAGTTTTCAAGAGTGCAAATAAGATTTTAAGTTTAAAGCACCTTTCAGGCTTGTGTGAGGTTTCCACAAGCAACAAAGTCTACTTGAACAAACACTTTACTACATTTAAAGTTTAGAAAATCGTACTTATAATTCCCACCTTCACCATCAATCTGGCACGGCAGATGACCATTACAGACTGTTTCACTTTGAAGTGAGGCACAGTCACAGTACTCGGTTCTGTCTTACCAGTATTAATTTTCATTTCAAAGCACTTTTTTTTATTATCATCTGTGTCTCATTTTGAATTATGTTGTACCTCTCTGGTTGTAGTGTCCTCAGTGCAGTGTTAAACAGGATGGCCTTGTAAGACATACAGGACTCAAAAAATATTTGATATTTATTTGACATATATTTTTAATATCTGATAAACTTCTGAATGTTTGAGGTTTTTCTTACTAGTCAGATGGTTCATAGTGCCTGGAGAAGTTCTTCAACAAGAGGTCCACTCCAACTCTGCTGCACGGTCATCAGCATGGAAGAATATAGGAAAATAAACAATGTGTCACAGAGCCAACAATACGTAGTATACAATGTCAGATTTATTAGAAATAAACTACAGCAGAGGTGAAATGCAAAAAAAGAGAAAGAATAATGTACAGAACATACAAAAAATCTTAAGAAAAGAGAATTTAAGTTTTTAGGTTTTAAAGATGCTTGATGATATAGGTGAAATATATTGTGTATATATATATATATAAAAACGGGTATATATTGTTTAGATTTGTAATGTTTTTTAATGGAGTCTCTTATGCTCATTAAGGTTATATTTAGTTGATCAAAAATACACAAAAATAGTAATAGTGTGAAATATTATTGCAATTTCTAATATTGGTTTCCTTTCTTATTATACTTTTAAATATCATTTTTATTAATTTACTTCTGTGACGCAGCACTGTATTTTCAGCATCATTACTCAGAACATCATTCTAATATGCTGAGTTATTATCAGTGTTGATAATATTATCAACTGTTGTGCTGCTTAATATTTTTGGAACCTGTGTTCCATAAATAAAATAAAAAGTTAAAAACAACAGAAGTTATTCAAAATAGAAATTTTGACAATATTCTAACAGTATCACTTTTTATCCATTTAACACCTTAATCCTTGCTGAATAAAAGTTTTCTAAAAGTTTCTTTAAAAAAAAAAACAGTAGTGTATATTTAACACACACACACACACACAAATATATTTTGAATAAATACTGTTATTTATACTTTTTTATTTATCAAAGAATCCTTAAATAATATCACAGGTCCCGAAAAATATTAGGCAGCACAACTGTTTCCAACACTGATAATAAATCAGCATAATTTAATGATTTCTGAAGGATCATAATGATGCTGAAAATTTAGCATGGCTTTACAGGAATCAATTATATTTTAAAGTATATTAAAATATAAAACTGTTATGTTAAATTGCAATGATAGGCTATTTCACAAAATTACAGTTTTTTTCTTTATTTTATCAAATTTTTAATTTATCTGTTCACATCTTATTTTTTATTATCTGTGTGTTGTTGTTGTCTCTGTGTTCTGGAAGCTTGTGACACTAAAACAAATTCCTTCTATGTGCAAACACACTTGACAATAAAGCTCTTTCTGACTGATTTGCGTGTGTGTAATAGCTATACAGTAGGCCTACTACAGTACAAATGGAAATGCTTATTTTTCAATTAAGGATAACTTTAGAATTAATGGACTGCTTTGGGTGCTTGACACTTCATTGGTCGTTTTGTTGTTTAAGAATGATATTCAAGGTTAAGAGTACGCTGTAAGTTATTTAAATATAAATTGTTTAATCTAGGTATTTAACAACATTACCTACATTAAAGAAAGATGACTTTCCTTATTGATTCTGTCTTCCCTCAGGTAAAATGCACGTTTTCTTGCATGGCTGGATGTTGGAATCACGTTGTTTGCATTCTCCCAGACTGATTAACGTTAGCTGAAGTCGAAACGCGGACGTTAAAACACCTAACTCGGTTAGCGCGAGACGCGCTCGCTTGAGCAGCCGGCAGAGGATTCCGCTTGGTCTTAAAGCCTCCCTCGAGCGGCTATGCTCACAAATCAAACACTTGTCAAAAAAAGAAAAATAGATTCTCAGCTTAGAGTTTGGTATTCGTATGGTCTAGGTGGTCATATGGCATATGCCTTAAATACGGGACAACTGCGTTCCATACAGCTCTCATAATGCTTCTTTAAAGCCTTAAATAACGTTACAGGATGATACCATATTATACAGAACGGTTAAATTAATTAGCTTTTTTTAATTCTTCCATTAACAAATTGCCAGCAAAACATTTACAAAGCTATAAAAAAACTCATATACACATAATATGTGATTAAAATCCCAAACTTTCATAAATAAGAGCTCAAATCTGTAGCTAGCTTACCTCTTATAGTTAGCCTCTGTTAGCTCACGGTTGTGGACTTATTCCCATGACACTGAACCATTTCTGTAAAGTAAATATTCAACAGAAGCGTGTCAGTTACATGTAAGAAAGTGTCAGGAAAAGTTGTATGTATTATTTGTGTAATTTTAGGGACTAAACTTACCTGAAAGCAGTAAAAACAACAGTGAGAGACGGAGAGATTTGCTACTTGTCAGCTGAGTTGCCGTCCCGTTTCCATGGTAACTCCCTCCACTCCAGTTTAAATGCGCGTCGAATGTTCAACGCGCGCGCCCATCAAACTCATTACACAGCGTTTATAGTACATAAAATTATAAACTTGTCCTGACACTTGATAACATTGAGTTGATAGTAGGCCTAAACTGAATTAGAATATAGGATCTATATAATATAATATAATATAATATAATATAATATAATATAATATAATAATAGCTTTAAAAATGGTAAACAGTGTAGAAACAAAATGCATTGCTGCACTGCAAAAACACATTGATTAAAAGTTATTTGAGGCATGAATATAATGTAACACACACACGCAACATATGTATTTTTAAAATATATTTTCAAAATATATTTCAATATATTTAACAGTGCTTCACATATATGTGAATATATTACCTTTCCGTATGGGAGGTGATAAGACTGAGGTGGGGAAGGGGGCTGCGGTGTAAGCTCCATCAATGTTTGTGTGAACATGATCCAAAGTTTTGTCTCCTCTAGTGTGGCAGGAAACATGTTGATGGAATTTGGGGTGCACTGTCTTTAATTTGCAGTGATTAAAATCACCCGCAACAATAAAAGCAGCCTCCGGGTGAGCTGTCTGTTGTTTACTAATGGCTGCGTGAAGTTCATTCAAAGCAAACTTGGCATTAGCATCTGGTTGAATATATACTGCAGGTATAATGGTGGAAGTGAACTCCTGCTGCAGATAAAAAGGTCTACATTTAACCATGAGAAACTCTAGGTTAGCTGAGCAGTGTCTCCCAACAATGACAGTGTTCGTACACCAAGCTTTGTTAACATAAATGCACAATCCACCACCTCTTGTCTTGCTGGAGTCATCTGCCGTTCTATCTGCCCGGAGCGTGTAGCGTCCGGCTAGCTCAATAGCATTATCGGGTATGTCGCTGTGTAGCCATGTTTCTGTGAAAACCATGACATTGCAGTCCAAAAGTCTCTTACTGTGGATGATGCGAAGTTGTTACTTGTCCATTTTGTTCACCAGTGACTGCACATTAGCGAGGAAAATGCTGGGCAAAGAGAGCCGGAGAGGTGTTAGCTTTAGCTTAGCTCTTAGACCTCTGCGCTTCCCCTGCCTTTGTTTATGATCTTGACGCCGCCTGCAAGCACTACCGCCCGGCCGGGTAGAGTGCGTAGCCTCGGGTGTTCAGGAGATATCAGGGATGAGTCGAAGATTGGTGATAAAACTGTTGGAAAAGTACTCACCAATATCCAAAAGCTCCTGTCGGGTGTATGATGTTAAAGCAAAGCTGTTCAGTATGAACAGACCCGAGATGAGCAGGAAAAATACTGCAAAATTGCACAAACTGGGGAGACACCGAGCCTCACAATGTGTACACGCCGCCATCTTGGTCTTTGTCAATGTTCACTATATCACAAATGTTCACTAAATCTCTGCACCATAGGTCTTACTAGATCACTCTATATCTGTTGAAATTAATTTGTCCATTACTCAGAGATAGTGAACTCTGTTTTGAGTTAACACTTTTACTCAATTAGGAAATTAGTTTTTCTCTTGACATTATTAAAACCTTGAGATGGAGACCACTGAAGAACTATAACTACTTATGATGACAACACAGAACCAACATAAGATTAAACAGCAATAGTAATATAAAATAAATCAGTAAATACATAGATGGATAAGAAAATAAAGAAATACAACACAAATGTATGTTTGTACTCTTGAGTTGGAGTTTCAGTCATCTCTCAGATAATACACCTTGCTTTAACTCAGATCCTGTGAGATCCTTCTGGAGAAACCGGCCTCAACAGGAAGAACAGTTCTCCTGTGCCACAGTAACATACAGTAACTACACTGAGCATGAATACTCAACTTACTGTTCCTCTGAACACTTCATATTATATCTATAACAACTCAGAAGGGCAAGTTCTGGATAAAGATTTATCTACATTAAAGACTCAGTGCATTAACACTCAGTGCTTGGTGTTTTTTTTTTTTTTTTTTTTTCCCTTTTTGGGGAGTGCATGTTTGGAAAAGTATGTTGTACATATTTGTTGTAATATATTTTAATAACATTATATGGACATGGATATTGGGACACCCTCTTCTAATGAACAGGTTTGACTACTTAAATCATTTTCTTGTAATAAATCACTTCTACCACAGGGTGTCACTAAATCACATTTCTGATTAATACTGACAAGATTTAATGTTATACTTTTTTAGCATAACACAAAACCTTTATTCATTACTCTCTGAATAAGTTGAAACAGCTTCATTTAAATAATTAAAAAAAAACATAGCATAGTGAGGATGTAATGGATTTTGTAGTCATTTTGTTTGTATATGTGTCTGTTCTGAACTGAACTGAACAGATCCAACTGAGGTATATGTGCAGAGCAGACTTCTTTAAATCCTGTGAAATAGATGTGTGTGTCCCAGAAATGTTTAATTATTCATTCCATTTTGCTTGTTATTCGCCCATCCTGTATTGTTGTGATTAAGAGTTGACTGATATATCTTGAAGCAGTGAAGGCAGGATGGAAAGACTCTTGTGTAAGATGTAGATGTAGCAGGCCTTCTCAAGCTGCTGCATCTGTGGCCTCAAGCAGTTTGAGTTGAGTGTTTGTCCTTTCCATACACAGAAGAAAACATAAAAACATAGGATCTAACAGTATGGAGTTTTAATGTGATTCTGTTTCTAGCAAAAATACAGACATAACCAGTTAGAAAGCAAATATACACACACCAATAGAGTTAAATCTGTTAAATGTTTATTGACGTTAACAAACAACACAGTTTGAATAACAAAGCCAAGTATCATTGCCTAAGTATCATTGTATTTATTATATTATTTATGATTTCCTTTATGATTTATTGACTATATTAAGCTCCTCCAGAGTTTGGGGGCTGAATTCCTTCGGTCATGAACTGGCAGAAGTCTTCATACTCCAGATCTACTGGGAGCTTCAATGTTATGCTGCAGGTGTTTCTGGGAACATCCGCCTGTTTCATTCAGGTTTTCATGCAGAAACTCAGTTGTTGGAGTTTCTCTAAAACCAAAGGCAAGTGCCCCAGAAGCAAACACCAGCACATCCTCTAAATTGAGCTGAACTATGCAATTACAGTAGTTCTTGTCATCTGTTACTAGTATATATTTAACTTTTTTATTAGCATTTTCAATTGATTTTTAAAGACAAACAGCAATTTAATTTTCACTTACAAAATGCTTGATTTAAATATGTAAAAATGTATTATCTGTTGATAAATATCTCATACTCAAAGCCACATTTATTAAAGCAATAAGAATTCTGCTCTCCTGTCCCAAACCTAGGGCTGGGTATCATTCAGAAATTTTGATACGGATAACGATACCTTGACTTCGATACCGGTTCCTGAATGATATTTTTTTTAATACCAATTTTATGAAATCCGTTTTAACAAGATTACATTACACATTATCTCAGAGAAACTTTGGTTTTATTTTTTTCAGCTTGTTGACTTTTAGTTTTTACAGACTGTCCTGAGCCACTGCACAAAGGAACAAAATGTAACCAACACAATATACAGATGGTAGACAACCAAAATGGGTAATACCGCCGCGCGTACCGCCGCCGCAGGGCCGTGGCGTTAACTCCAAGTCAGTCGCGTGTTAAAATCATTCGCGAAACTACCGCCAGGTGGCGCAAAGGGACGGATTGCGAACTGAATGTAATTGTAAAATGAGATAAAAGGAGGAGGTAAAACAACAATAACATTATGATATAACATTGTACCATCTTTAAAAACCATTAAAAATGTACAGTTAGTTAATTTCAAAATGTAGGATAGTCTTAGGCTACAGTCTACTCATCAAAAATTAAAAGAAGACCTTTACACAAAGGATCTTATGCTTGCTATTGTTATTAAACAGTCATTAAATATAAGGCCTATATATACGGATAAAAAGCTAAATGTTTTCATTTCGGTTCATTCTTGGTTTTAAAAAAAAATCCTTCAGGTTCCATTTGCAGATAGAAATGAGAACGGTCCAGCATTTAGCAATAATTATTATTAATTATTTTATTATTCTTGATTTTTCAAACTGCTAACACTTTGCATTTTTGAATTATGCCTTTACTGTGTGACCAAAATAGAGTATTTTCTGTTTCAGCTGTTTGATCGCGCTGGTGCCTCGCGCACATTCGGCGCGAGCAGTGGTCCACTTTGGCATATTTTTGCTAATTATGATTTTTTTTTTTTTTTCGTTGATACTGAAACATGCGTGAACTACAAAGCCTATTTTACCTCATGAATAATAGTTAAGCTTGAAATAGGCAACATCACGAATATGGAAACGTTTGGATTTCTCCCAAATGAGAGCCCAACCTTACCTTATGGTTCGCTTTAAATTATTATTCATTTTTTTGTTTGTTTATAGCTAAGCCTATATTATTATATACTGCAATTTTATTTATCCATTAGAATTCAATATTTTTAATTATATATTTGTAATTATTGTTCTGTTCTGATAAATTTGTTAAATTTAAAGGATTTGTTGTAAAGTGAAGGGAACTAAAAATATCCTGTTGGCACATTATAACATTATTAGGCCAGCCGTTATTATTTCTGAATGTAATAAAATGCAACTTATACATTACTTATATATATATATTTTTTTCCTCTCACAAACTTAATTTATTTTTTAGCCTGTTTAAAAATAAATAAATAAAAAATAAAAAATGCAGCAAACGAAATATAGGCAATTAATCGGTTAAAATTTGTTACTGTGGGTTAACAGTAATTATAATTATTATATACTTAGGAACAGAGTCTGGGCCTAATCTAGGCTATCCAGGGTTTTTTATTTTAATTTATTTATCAACCTGCCTCGCGCGTTGCTCAGCTGTGGACGATTTCAAAATGTTTAATATAAAGGTTGATGTCCCATTTTTGATGTCCCATGCATTTTTGTTATTCTTTACCTGTCCTTTATTTTGACAGACAACTTCTTGGGAAAATATATTTGTCTGTACACTGATTAAGAAATTGTTGCGTGTTTTATAAATTATTTTCTTTATTTTAGTAAAACGTGAGGCACTGTATAATTTCGTTCCCATTATTTAGGCCTAATTAAAACAAGAAACGAATAAATTAAACCTAAATGAACGGCTAGTAACTAGAAAAATCTTACGTGGGGGGCAGACCTATTAAATACCCTCTAGACATCTCTGTTAAAGCTTGTAAAGCATTTTATACGCGTTTGAATAAATTCTTCCTTCAGAACGGTCTGTAATGGAGAGATGCTTTAACACTGTTTTTTCCTCTGAAACACAAAAACGAAAATTGAAATAAAATTGATATTTTATGTTTTGAGAATGGCCAACCCTTCTCTGCAGATATTGTTGCTTCTGGTTTGTGCATTGTAAATAGGCTACAAAAAAATTAATAAATTAATAATAACAATAATAATAATAATAATAATAATAATGTCTCCAAAAACTCCAAAAATGTTTTTGTCATGTCTGTAACGCATGTGTATTCCCAAATCTAAAAAAGCCTATAAAACATCATAGACGGATCATACTGATGTCTGGACTCTGTTTGGGATTTAGAAAAACATAAAGAGATGGTTCAATATATTGGTTATGAAAAGGCTACATTCTGTGAGAATTTATATTTCATAGTCTAAAAAATATTGTTTAGACGAAACAAAATAAAGTTAACGCAACAGTTTGCGAATTTATTTATTTTATTTATTTATTTATTTATTTATTTATTTATTTTAGTTAAGGCAACTACCTCTGAAATTAAGTTATAATAACCAATAAACTATATTGCGCTATACAGTAGTCAACATTTGAAGTGGATCAAAACCTTTCTTCAAAGTTGCCCTAAAACCAAAATGACGAGGCAATCGTCCTATCTAAACCTGTTCTGCAAGTTTGATACCCTCATAAGACACTGTGCATATGAAAGACCAAGAGATTCACACCTTCACGACCCCCACAAGCTATACATAACTACCCCAACCCCCTCCAGCTGAACTGAACTCAGTCTGTTTTTTGGCTGTGAGGAACGGTGTGTTGTTACTGGGTTGAAACATGCCTGCACTCACAGCAGACCTACTCTTTTTATTCATTATTTTCCCGCAGCCCATATTATTATTATCACTAGACCAAAATAATAACAAATTATCAATTGATAATTAATCATTATTTTACGAAAATCATTGTTATTTGTGAACGTAGCGTTTGCGGAAGGCTTTAAGACCAAGCGGAGTCCTCCATCAGCTGCTCCCGCTTCACAGCGCGCGGGACTCGCGCAAACTGACCCAGCTTCAAAGTCCGCAAGTTTTGATTTAACTAAATCACTTTGAGCGAATACAACTTACTGATCATGAGCCCAACATTTAGCAAGACAGAAAAACATTCAGTCTACCTGAAGGAAGATGTATTTCATTGTAAGTTAATGCTGTTAAATAGAGAGTTAAAATGGAGAGAGAGAGAGATAGAGAGAGAAATAAAAAAAAATAAAAAACCGTGTTGGCTATTCCTAAACTCGGAGCTCATTATATTGAAGTACAAATCCAAACACCAGAAGCAACCTACACTCTCTCGGTGTTCTTTCATTGAAAAGTATGTTTTTTGTTTATTCACAGGCTATATGGTTGAAATAATATTTTAGTTCAAAACTTTAAGTGCCATTGTTTAAAAAAAATGCTTTATTGGCTAACGTTTCACAGACCTTCAGTTGTTATGCTTTAAAATCCCATACCATTTGTAATTTCACAGTATTTTCACCTCCTAAATCACTAACCTTTAAAGTCACAATTCTATAATGGTCAAATTTACTCAGGCCGATGGCACTTTTAATGACATTATTTTTTTATTTTATTTTTTTATTTTTTATTTTGAATAATTGTAGCCTACATAAATAGGTGAAGCAAAACAAATATGAATAATTCCCTTATTTTCTTAAAGAATAAACACTTATTATCTACAAGAATAAACATGATAACATATTATTAATTCATAGAAATAATTTAAGCAATTAAAACCTGATAACATATTATTAATTCATAGAAATAATTTAAGCAATTAAAACCTGATAACATATTATTAATTAATAGAAATAATTTAAGCAATTAGAACCTGATAACATATTATCAATTCATAGAAATAATTTAAGCAATTAAAACCTTTTTTTTAAAAACTTGAACTTCAATACTATTAAACTGACTTTAAAATCTCAATGAGTTTATAAGTAAAAAAAAGGGTAAAATGTCACAGTGCATGTTAAATCGTTCTAATTATATTGTTAACAAGTTCATTTAGACTGACAATATAAATCGATTTTTTTTTTTAAATGAACAATTCCTGTATAAAATGGGACATCAACCTTTATATCAAACATTTTGAAATCGTCCACAGCTGAGCAACGCGCGAGGCAGGTTGAGCGTGCGAAGTGAATGTGCTGCACAAAGTCATTTTCAGATGCAATGAAAATAAATTAAAATAAAAAACCCTGGATAGCCTAGATTAGGCCCAGACTCTGTTCCTAAGTATATAATAATTATAATTACTGTTAACCCACAGTAACAAATTTTAATGTATAAAATGCTTTAAAAGCTTTAACAGAGATGTCTAGAGGGTATTTAATAGGTCTGCCCCCCACGTAAGATTTTTCTAGTTACTAGTCGTTCATTTGTCATTATTCAACTAATCAGAGGTTTATATTAAATTTACATCTATAATCCATAAAGAACCTTAATATATTCTGCGCTCAAGCACATGCATTAAGTTTGCCACAAAGCACAGGCAGAAGTAGCCCAATAATTGTAAAAAAGGAGACATTTTAATTATTTATTTATAAACAAATGTTTTCTTGTCGGCTGCAAGATGAAATTCACATGCTGACTCTCTCCACATGGACTCGCCTTTAAAGAGAAATACAACCTTCACAGATTACATAATGCTTTCGTTCTGAATTGATTCGTTTAAAAGACATTTCAAGCTTTCTGTAGATATATTTCTCATGTATGTGAGACACCACAATTTTAAGTTAATTAATTATCAGGAAAAATTTCAAGTGATCTAGAGGGCGCCTCCCTGTCCTGCATGCGCATTAATAATTTTCGCACAAACACTTGAATATGAATAATAATTCACATTTTGCATATGCATTACAACGTAAATTATTTTTTACATGCAATTATCCAAAATAAAACCAAACAAGATTTGTAATGAAGATAAAACAAATAAGAATAAATGCTGCGCGTGCACTCAGCATCACTCGCGCCGCGCAAATCTTGCACGCAGACAAATTTACACACCTGCATTTAAATGCGGCTGCAATTTTATTTTTTTACTTAAATTATATGAAAGCAAGTAAAGAAGGCTGCCTTTAAAATCACTGAAGTTGTCAATTAATGAAGCTCTTATTTACATTGTGTGTATTTTGTTGATTATAATGAGAGAACTTGAGTTTAAAAATGAGAACGTTTTATTAATCCGTCCATTCTTTAGACTTTCAATGATTTAGTTAAATCGTGCAGGTTTAATTTATTCGTTTCTTGTTTTAATTAGGCCTAAATAATGGGAACGAAATTATACAGTGCCTCACGTTTTACTAAAATAAAGAAAATAATTTATAAAACACGCAACAATTTCTTAATCAGTGTACAGACAAATATATTTTCCCAAGAAGTTGTCTGTCAAAATAAAGGACAGGTAACGAATAACAAAAATGCATGTTGTTTTATTAAAGAAATTTTAAAATATAAATTAAAATATAGACCTAATATATGAGAATATTGACGTTTTGCATATAAATCCATGTAGCCTAGCTCACTAAAATTGGCTACCACTTTTAATGCTCTGATGCAAAGTAAACCACAATTTATTTTGAATAATATAACACATAATTCATATTATATAAATAATACTGCACACCTATTAAATGTGTCAAATCTAAAATATGGTGTAATACTTTGTAGCTTAGAGAAAATATCAGCACAGGCACAGGCTTGACATTTATCCTGCTTGAATTCATTCTAAGAAATGCACATAACTTCATAATTACCAAACTTTCATCTGTGAATATTAAATATTTTAACTATAGTGTTTTTCTCTCATTTTCCCTGACTGCAGCCGTCAAATGTAACACATTAGCGAGGCAAAGCTGTCATCTATTTGCGAAAATGTGTTTTGATGCGCTTGTTTGAAAACTTGTGATTAAAGCGCCACTCAGCGGTCAAAAGCTGCAAATGCACTTTGCAGACGCCGCGGCGGCGGTACGAGCGGCGGTAGAAGCAACGTTTTGGATGTCCACCTACTGTATCAATGCAAATATTTTAATAAAGTACAAGCAGTTTTAAGTCAATATGTGATGCTCACTGCTGCTTAAGATCTTTAAATCACGCAGGAGTTGGTTACTGGACTCTGAGGACAGTGTAGATGAAGTAATCAGTAGTGCTTTATCTCTGTCTGAATCTTCTCTTTGGTGCTGCTGACAGTGATCTGTCTTCTTGCTTCAGCTGCCATGTCCTCCACAGCAAACAGCTTCTCAAGGGCAGACAGCTTTGGCCTCTTCTGTGAGCTAAGTAAAGAAATACAGAAAAATTTAAAACACTATCAAGGCAAATGTGAACAAGTTAATTCTCCTCTGAAAATGAAATGTAAAAAATAGAAAGTCTTTATATTTTCTCACCAGTGTTGTTACTGTCTTCATCAGATGAGCTGTCATCATGGTCACCTGCTCTCTATCTGCTCACCCTGAGTCTGTGTTCAATAGAATATGAGGGTCATATATATTAAACTACAATTCAAGAGAAGTAGAAGATTTCCAATAACAATTAACACCAGTACTGAGGTCCTTTTCATCAGCTCCTCCTCCAGTCTGGTCCACATTTTATCTGCATCTTCTGATTTGAATCTGGGATTCAGGGCTGCGTCCTCCTCCAAGAACTGCCTGATGTTGCCATCCTAACAATGAGTGCCTTAATAATCCTAATGAAAACAAGTGAGAATACAATAGGTTTACACTACAGACTTGGTATCTTCTTGAGAGGTCATTCAAGACAGTGTCCTTGATGGTGTTTGTGAAGGAGGAGTCCTCATCATTAACTGTGAAGTGGTGCTGGAGTTTATTCAAGATCAGAATCTGACCCAAGGTTGGGCTCCTTTCAGCAGAGACACAGATGGTTTAAGTGTAAAGTATCTTTGTATCCATGACAAACTGTTCTGCTTTTCTGAAGTCCTCATCAGAATCTCTCTGCAGTCTGAAAAATATCATCAGTTTCTTTAGCTGGGCTATAGTTTTATGAGGACAATGGTTCAGACTGAAAATGCAGAAAATTATATAAGCTAGTCACAAAATTATTTATCTGTTTTTGTCCATTGATTTCTGAAGCCAAGGGTCCACAGAGGCGGCCTGGATGGCAGGGAGCTACTCCAGGAATCGCTCCACCAAGAGGAACAGGTTATTTCACCTCGTTCTCACATCCAGGATGACAGCATGTTCTGGAAGGCCAAGAGTGAGAAAGAGGAAATTGGTGTGTGTGTGTGTGTGTGTGTGTGTGTGGTTATGAAAGTGGATGTTCATTTGCAGAGATGTTTTACTACATGATTTAGCAAAGGATTTTTTCTAAACAATTTCGCCGAGGAGTTTTGCTCTGAGGTTGATCTATTTTGATTTCTATCTACTGAGAAGACGCTGCTTCTCTTTAAGGACAGGTTAACCATCCAAACAATATCTATTGTTACGTAGTCACAGCGCACAGAAAGAAACGTTAACTTAAATAGAACACAAGCATGTACCACTACAAGTTAGCAGATTTTGTTTATTTGTTTGCTAAACATTAACCTTACCTGCCGGAGTCCCAATCATAGCGCTGCTATCTTCATCAGTAGTTTTGGAGGAGGATTCGTGTGGTGGGTATGTTGAAGGAGGCTCTGAGAGGATGACTGCATCGGCTCGTTCTTCTTTAGTCGAAGATGGAGGAACTTTCTACTCTTATGTTTATTCCGCGCACGGTCAAGTGCTTCATCATATTTGACATGTTGCCGGTATTGGCAGTAATTATTTTGCACGCTGTTTTCGTCGAGCTTGGTAAAATGTAGCCAGGCTTTCGATCTTTTCCACATCTTTTAAATATGTGTACTTAACGTACACACTACAGCCCTGTCTCTGGGCGTCACCGGTGTACAATAGTGTTTTTCCTTGGTGCCTTGCTACAGCCAATCACCAGCATTTGATTTGAGCATGTCAAGCATGCTACATGCTTATCGGCTCACTGACGTTGACAAGATTTAACCCTTAGGTATCGAAATTTGGTACTGAATGAAAAGACATTTTTCGATACTCGATAGTATCAAGGCAATTTGGTCGGTGCCTAAAAAGTATCGAACTTGATACCCAGCCCAACCCAAACCTATCTTCAATAACAAAAGGTCCATTTGGAATTCCTAAAGGCACAGAAGTGCTGAGTAGCCACTTTTCCACTGTTGGGCCAGTGTGTGCCAGGGCTAACAACGAGCCTTGCTGGGCCAATAGCCTCGCACCTCAAGCCACGAGCCCAAAATCAAGCCGTATTTCCACTGTCGGGCCAGCCCTACTTTTAACACTCCTTAACACTTAACACTCCTCTTTGAAGCAAACGTCACACAACCCCAGCATGTCACTAGTGAGGAGAAAATGAATGAAAACTATACTCACCTAAAGTATTATTAGGAACACCATACTAATACTGCGTTTGACCCCCTTTCGCCTTCAGAACTGCCTTAATTCTACGTGGCATTGATTCAGCAAGGTGCTGAAAGCATTCTTTAGAAATGTTGGCCCCTATTGATAGGATAGCATCTTGCAGTTGATGGAGATTTGTGGGATGCACATCCAGGGCACGAAGCTCCCGTTCCACCACATCCCAAAGATGCTCTATTGGGTTGAGATCTGGTGATTGTGGGGGCCATTTTAGTACAGTGAACTCATTGTCATGTTCAAGAAACCAATTTGAAATGATTCGAGCTTTGTGACATGGTGCATTATCCTGCTGGAAGTAGCCATCAGAGGATGGGTACATGGTGGTCATAAAGGGATGGACATGGTCAGAAACAATGCTCAGGTATGCCATGGCATTTAAACGATGCCCAATTGGCACTAAGTGGCCTAAAGTGTGCCAAGAAAACATCCCCCACACCATTACACCACCACCACAAGCCTGCACAGTGGTAACAAGGCATGATGGATCCATGTTCTCATTCTGTTTACGCCAAATTCTGACTCTACCATCTGAATGTCTCAACAGAAATCGAGACTCATCAGACCAGGCAACATTTTTCCAGTCTTCGACTGTCCAATTTTGGTGAGCTCGTGCAAATTGTAGCCTCTTTTTCCTATTTGTAGTGGAGATGAGTGGTATCCGGTGGGGTCTTCTGCTGTTGTAGCCCATCCGCCTCAAGGTTGTGCGTGTTGTGGCTTCACAAATGCTTTGCTGCATACCTCGGTTGTAACGAGTGGTTATTTCAGTCAAAGTTGCTCTTCTATCAGCTTGACTCAGTCGGCCCATTCTCCTCTGACCTCTAGCATCAAGGCATTTTCGCCCGCAGGACTGGAGATTGTCTTGACCAGGACCACACCCCTAAATGCATTGAAGCAACTGCCATGTGATTGGTTGATTAGATAATTGCATTAATGAGAAATTGAACAGGTGTTCCTAATATTTCTTTAGGCGAGTGTATATCGTAAAACAAACTTAACAGAAACAGAGGTTTTTTCCTTACATAAAGACTTAAGACTTCATCATAGATATTTAATATGAAAAATTCATGTAATTTGTGTGAGCATGCTATAATTTCACATTAAAAGAGAACACATACTTGTTCAGTCACAGCTGCTCGGTTTATTTGTGACTACAGGAATGCACAGACCAACTTCATTAGGGCTTTTAAGTCAAAATGCATACACATAACACTACAGAAAAATACAGACAAACCCTTGTATGTTTCTGTCAAATTTATTTAGAAAGAATGAGCATAAATTTTTCTTGATGCATGTACTCTGAGGAGGTTTGACCGCTATCCTGTCTCAATGTACTGTTATCCTTTCAGCCTAAGCAACAGAGGCTCACAGACAGACAGGTATACGAGTTACACAGAGTTTATGAAATTAATGACTTGCGGATGCAGAAGTCCGGCATAAACAATGGAGGAGGCAGAAATATTATACCAAATAAATACATGATTATAACCATATATGAGTTGTTTAACTTCTTCAAGCGGTCTCTGGTATTTTCATAATCATAACGTGTTTTTATAATAGCGATTGTTAGCATATGCAGCCTTTTGCATCATGTATAATACATTTCTGCCTCATACGGTGTTTATAATTCCCATCGGGTCGCAATTGTAAGTTAATTCAGACACTAACTGGTGTCTGCAAGTGAGTTCTGCCATTAAAATTGTTTTAAATGTCTTAAATGTTGATGCTAGCTGGTAGCTTCATATGAAAATATGGAAAATGAACAGTGGTGCTGACCGTCTCTAACTCAGATAAACACCTTTGTTCATGACCACTCCTCTAGACCCACTTGGCCCATTTGGGCCCAAGGTATTCAGCGGGCCGAAAATCCCTGTCCGCTGGCCCAGAGGAAGCCTAGATGAAGCACGATCAAGCCCCAGAAGTGACAGCGGAAACGCGACTGGCCCTGGCATGCACTAGCACGCCGCCTTTGGCCCGACAGTGGAAACACAACTATTGTGATCAAGGCCTGTAGGCCAACATGTGTATACCTTGGGGGTCTGCTAATTGTCACACCTTTTGCACGGTGGGGAAAGCTGTAATTTGATTGGTCAGTTTGAATGTCTCACATTTGGTTTTTAGTCACATGGTCAAGGAAGGGATAAAAAAATTGTAACTCTCTTTTTTTGCTTTTTGGGGCTCTGCTCCTTCTCTCAATCTTTCTCTCTATCTTTCTCAGGTAACACTTTACATACATGCTGCATACATTTAACTGTTTATGTTTTACCATCCTTCATCTACAAACCCGATTCCAAAAAAGTTGGGACACTGTACAAATTGTGAGTAAAAAAGGAATGGAATAATTTACAAATCTCATAAACTTATATTTTATTCACAATAGAATATAGATAACATCTCAAATGTTGAAAGTGAGACGTTTTGAAATGTCATGCCAAATATTGGCTCATTTTGGATTTCATGAGAGGTACACATTCCAAAAAAGTTGGGACAGGTAGCAATAAGAGGCCGGAAAAGTTAAATGTACATATAAGGAACAGCTGGAGGACCAATTTGCAACTTATTAGGTCAATTGGCAACATGATTGGGTATAAAAAGAGCCTCTCAGAGTGGCAGTGTCTCTCAGAAGTCAAGATGGGCAGAGGATCACCAATTCCCCCAATGCTGCAGCGAAAAATAGTGGAGCAATATCAGAAAGGAGTTTCTCAGAGAAAAATTGCAAAGAGTTTGAAGTTATCATCATCTACAGTGCATAATATCATCCAAAGATTCAGAGAATCTGGAACAATCTCTGTGCGTAAGGGTCAAGGCCGGAAAACCATACTGGATGCCCATGATCTTCGGGCCCTTAGACGGCACTGCATCACATACAGGACTGCTACTGTAATGAATATCACAACATGGGCTCAGGAATACTTCCAGAAAACATTGTCGGTGAACACAATCCACCGTGCCATTCGCCGTTGCCGGCTAAAACTCTATAGGTCAAAAAAGCAGCCATATCTAACATGATCCAGAAGCGCAGGCGTTTTCTCTGGGTCAAGGCTCATTTAAAATGGACTGTGGCAAAGTGGAAAACTGTCCTGTGGTCAGACGAATCAAAATTTGAAGTTCTTTTTTGAAAACTGGGATGCCATGTCATCCGGACTAAAGAGGACAAGGACAACCCAAGTTGTTATCAGCGCTCAGTTCAGAAACCTGCATCTCTGATGGTATGGGGTTTCATGAGTGCGTGTGGCATGGGCAGCTTACACATCTGGAAAGGCACCATCAATGCTGAAAGGTATATCCAAGTTCAAGAACAACATATGCTCCCATCCAGACATCGTCTCTTTCAGGGAAGACCTTGCATTTTCCAACATGACAATGCCAGACCACATACTGCATCAATTACAACATCATGGCTGCGTAGAAGAAGGATTCGGATACTGAAATGGCCAGCCTGCAGTCCAGATCTTTCACCCATAGAAAACATTTGGCACATCATAAAGAGGAAGATGCGACAAAGAAGACCCAAGACAGTTGAGCAACTAGAAGCCTGTATTAGACAAGAATGGGACAACATTCCTATTCCTAAACTTGAGCAACTTGTCTCCTCAGTCCCCAGAAGTTTGCAGACTGTTATAAAAAGAAAAGGGGATGCCACACAGTAGTAAACATGGCCTTGTCCCAACTTTTTTAAGATGTGTTGATGCCATGAAATTTAAAATCAACTTATTTTTCCCTTAAAATTATACATTTTCTCAGTTTAAATATGATATGTCATCTATGTTGTATTCTGAATAAAATATTGAAATTTGAAACTTCATTGCATTCTGTTTTCATTCACAATTTGTAGAGTGTCCCAACTTTTTTGGAATCGGGTTTGTATTTTGTAACCAATTAAAGTGTAACCATAATGAAATACTGTCAATAAACTATTCCAATTATAGAGTATTATACCACTGTGCTAACGTTTCTTTAGTCCTTCGGCAATCCTACAGCCTGAACCACTGTAGAGAGACCAGGTGAGCATGATTTGATCCTGGAAAACATTCCAATCAACCAATCAGAATTGAGATACAACTTTTCAGGAAATATATGTTTTAGGCTTACAATCAGGGTTAGGTGCTTCTACACCCTTGTTAATCTGCTATCAATTTACACTGATTTTAGGAATAAATTATGGGTAGGGTTAGGTTTAGGAGTAGGGATTGGGTTAATTCTATATTTTTGGACATTAATGTTTATCCAGGATCATCAAAAGATGTTGATCCAGGAACATGTCTTAATTGGCAAAATCACAGCGACCAGGGAAGCCACCCTTACATTGTGACTTGTTACCGTAACATGTTTTTTTTCCCCATTTACTATTGTTTTTATACAGCCAAGTTAACTTATTGAAGACCCTGTCTGTGCACAAACAAAAAGAAATTGCAAAAAGATATTTAAGAAATTATTTTAAATACATTTTAATAAATGTTGCAACAGTCCCCTCTTATGGGTGTATAAGTGAAGTGACAAAACAGTGCTTTGTGATTCTGTAAGCAGAAAAGTGTGTGTGAGTCTCTGGAGCTCTGCACTAGACCTCTCACATGCTGCTGTGTGTCTCTCTGCTGTCAGGTGTGCATCTCTCACACTTAGATTCATCTTTGAGCAATCTGTGTTATGTATGTATCTAAATTGGAACTGAATTTATTTTTTAATTTGGATTCTCATTGTTTGATTATGTTAATTGGCATGATTCATTCTTACCTGACAAATGAAATGTTGCAGACAAATATGCAGACATACTATTTCTTGAATTGAAGAGTTTATTTACATCTGCCTGCCTGACAAGGGGCTAAACTGAGAAAAAGGTAAAAAAAAAAAGTCATTCCTGTTTATGTGATGAATGACAAAACTCTTGTAAAAACAGCACTTTCACTTTCAGAACTTGTGTATGCTACAAACTTTGACCAAAACTGTCTTATGTTGAACATTTTGTGCTATTATGGTTCAGTTTGTTTATAAAAGTATGCAGTTATAGAGATGCATCTTTTATACAGATGTATTGAATGTAACACGTTCATGATCTAATCTTACAAAATGTTTAATAAATAGAAGAGTTCACATCTTGGCTACACAATGGGTTCAGTTGCCATTCATCTTTTTTTTTTCTTCCTGTTTTGGTAACACTTCACCATGAACAATGACAACTAGTTCACAGTGACTTGTAGAGTGCTACCCAGTCATACTGCTGTCAATGAGATGTCATTTAAACTACACTCTTAAAAAAGTATATGTTAAAAACAACACAACCTGTGTTATATCTTAACACACCTGTGTGTCTAGTTAAGGACAACACATTTTGTGTTACTTTTAACTCAACCAGTGTGTTATTCTTCTTAACACAGGGAGTGTGTTAAAATATTTAACACACTAATGTGTCATAAATCACACAATTTGTGTTATAGATGTGCTATTTTTGACCAGTTATAATGAACGCAAAACAAAGAAGCTTTTTTTTTTTTTTTAAATATATATTTATTAAAACTTAACTGCTACATTTTCACAAAGTCAACATTCACATGTCATTTGAATTTCATGAAGACATTTTTTAAACAATTTTATATCTTGGATTTACAAAAAGGTTTTCAGCAGCACTGCTCAAATTAATCATTTTGTATTCATTTGTTCTTTGGACTGCATAAGCATACAAGTGTGGGTGAAAGTACATTTCTGATAGAACTCTAAGAAAAAATCAAACAATTTCTTTTTCACATTGTGGAACTATGTGTAAAACTTCACCAAAGAAACGCTCTTCTCTTAAGTCACAGTTTAAAGCAAGTACACAACCAGTTTGAAAAGTCTGACCGAACACACCAACAGAGTGAGAAACATGAACAGTGGCTCTAGGCTCTAGAGTGCGACCTAATTTCTCAATGGTACATGGCATTCCTGATCGACGGAGACACAGATATTGCCACAAAGGAATGCGTCATTGTGTATGGACGTATCTTGCAGAGAGGAAGACCAGTGAATATACTGATTGGACACATTGAGGTCGAGCATGCCCATGCCCAAGGTAAGCCATGTCATGTCATGTAGCCATGTCAATAATATGCATACAGTCTCGTTACTGCATTAACCACATGTAATTTTCTTATCATTGAAATTTAAAAATAACACATAATAAAATAGATTGCATTATAAACTCTTGATCTGGGAAGTAAATGGTATTATCGTTTTTGTTCAATTAGGAATTTATGCTGCCTCAAAGAAAGCATTTGCTGCTCTTGGGGACCAGTGCAGTAACTGGCTGGAGAAAATCATTGCTCTGGGTGCTGATGGTGCTGCTGTTAATTTGGCCAGCAAAGGGAGTGTCAAAGCCCTTCTGCAGCAAGAGGCAGGTGACCACATTGTGCCTTTCCACTGTATGCCTCACTAGAAGATAAGGTATGACAGACACCCTAAAGTCACTGTGGGTTATTTTATTTCATAGAGCAGATGTATCTACATTTAAAATTTGACTATCTTTTCAGATTGGAATTGGCAATGTCGTCAGTGCAGAGGGACAATCCAATGATAGGGTAATTGTACAGCCGTCTACATTTAATTTGGAAGACGTACCATTTTAGCTCAAAATTAATGAGAGAGCTCAGGGTCATTGGGGCTGACTCGGGGGTAAATGTGCTGATGCCCAGTGGGGTGAAGGGGACAAGGTGGCTCCCACATGTTTCAAGGGCCCTGGAGACCTTTCTTAAACCAGGACAGTTCACTGCGGTATACTACCGTATGGACCATTTGGCAGGCTCCTCTGCCAATGCAGACATTGCAGGTCGAGCTACAAAGGCCAGTGCATTTTTTCCGAATATTCCTTTAATTAGAGACATTAAGCCATTAGTATTGATTTTTTATTTTTATTTAGTTCATCAGTGTTCTATATGACAAATTTTTACTGTTGTATGATACAGGTTAAGAAATCAATGGAAGATGCCACTTTTGTGGCCTTTTGCCATTTTACTGCAGACGTGTTCAGTGGCATTAGTAAGTTAAGCCTCCTACTTCAGAGGAATGAGATCATCCTACCACAGGTAAGGGAGATGAAGTGGGATTTGTGAATTTGAATTGTGTTTCTGGTCATATTCAGGTGTGTTAATAATACTGCACTGTTATATCTAAACAGGCAGTTTGCGGCCTTGAAAAACTGCTGGTGACCACAGAGGCAATGGTTGCGAGACCCAAGCCTAGTGGAAGACTGTCAGAGTTCCTGGCTGACATGAGGCTGCAGAGAAGGCAGCAGCAGGAAGAGGGTGAAATGGCAATCTACAAATTCCAGGTATATGTATGGTTCTGTCTCCCATTTAAATAGAGAACAGTCTATTTTTACAAATATTTCTAATATCTAACTCACAATATCTATTTATGGTTTATGCAACACACAGAAAATAACACTCAAAGGAGAGGTATCAAAGCTGGCAGGAGATGGTGTTGCTGCCACTAAACTTAAAAAAGTAATGGATGCAACAATCATATCCACTGTAAAACATCTGAAAGCAAGATTCAGTAGCCTCCTAGGCAAGTGTAGTCACCTGTCTTATAAACACATGTAGATGAGAAATATTGTTACTCATTTACTAAAATGTATTTGTTGTTACATCTGAGGAGAGTGCTTCTGAGTCTGACACAACCAAGGCTGTCAAATGCTTCAACATTTTCAATCATGATAGCTGGCCAGAGAACCAAGAAGACTTAGTGGACCATGGTGCTGATGACCTTGCATTTCTCTTGGATCACTTCTCCACAGTCCTGAGAAGGTAGATGGTGGATTACTACAATATTATGTGTACCGGTGGTAGATATTTTGTTCATGTGAACACTGATTATCTGTGTAATCCACATCATTTTCAGAAATGGTGTAAACACTCAGCTTGCAAAAGAAGAGTTTGTAGGCTTGAAGCTGTTAATTGCCAGGATGTTCAAAGACAAGACCTACCTCAGCCTTTTGGAGTTCATGTTGACCAGAGAGCCCTACTGCTCAGAGTACAAGGTCAGTTTTTGTTAATGTTCTTTCTTAAGATTGTGTCAGTTTGCTATCTAACACACATTGCTTAAATAAATCTCTTGAATGTATTTTTTCCCCAGAACATCCTGCAGCTTGTACACATTATGTTGGTCCTCCCTGTCTCAGCTACAGTTTGTGAGAGAGGGTTCTCTGCAGAGAAGAGGATCAGATCAGACACTACAGCATCCCTTCATTCAGACACAGTGAAGATCTGATCAGAATCACTGTAGAGGGGCCAAGTCTGGAAGATTTTGATTCTAGAGAGAGTGTGGCCAGCTGGTTTAGCCAAGGCCAAAGATCAAGAAGACCAAACTACAGGAGATGGCCATGTGAGGGGGATGTGACTGCAGTGGAGTATAGTCCATAAGACATTGAGCCATGAGATGTTCAGTTTGAAGCCCTTAAAACACTTAATTTAGATTTTATTTTTATTTCATTTATCGTGAGATGTTTTAAGTTTAAATTTCAGCTTAGTGAAGCACTTTAAGCACCCACACTTTTTAAGTTATTTTTCTTGTAGAATTGTGCCTCAAATAAAGAAGTTTATGTTGACCAGATTGTTAGTTAATCATTTACAAGTCAATATTGCCTATATGGGCAGCGATGTAAAAAAAAAATAAAAAAAAAAAATAGAAGTGACCTTGTAAAACTGCAGTGTTAAATCCAATGCGGTCGAAAATTTGGTTGCACCTAAGAAAAAAAGTTAGGTGCACCAGTACAACCAGTGCAAAAAGTTAGTCTAGAGCCCTGATTTACAAAATTACATACAACTTGTGCTTGTCTTTTTAGAGGACCATGCTTTTCCTCAAATCTCATGCACCAAAATTTAGACAGTGGTCCAAATTTTATCATTCGCCAGTAATGAGTCATAAAATGATGCTTTGGTATTAGTGATTTGTTTTGATATAGAGACTTAACTGGTACAAAAATGATACTACAAATTTCTCTAAGGAGAAGGAACAATCTCCAGTGACTATCATCTTCACTTATAAAATTTCCAATCAGGAAAGGCAAAAAAAAGGATGAGACACCACAATTGACTGGCATTTTGCTTAATGGGGTTCTCTGATGTTCTTAAATTATGAATGGCATTAGGCTTGTTTTTCTCGTTTGTCATACCATAGTCAAAGCTAATCATTTGGTCATTCAACTGGTCTAAAGTGAAACGTTTTTGCTCACAGATGAAATGTTGTAACATTAGTTTGATCTTGAGTGGAGCCACACCCTCTAAAATGTTATGCATAATGTCAACGCATACATTATTGGTAATATGAAAGTACTCTAGAGAGTTTAGGCAAGAGTCTGCTTTTATGCCTGTTCAACTAGGATTTTTTAGCATGACATGATCATTGTAATTAACTTCATTGCACAACTCCAAACAATCAACATCAAATATACCCTGCATCTCATGTTTGTCAATCAGACAGAAATGACACGATTTGTTGGCTGCAAAACTCTCCAAATATCCTCCAAGTGAATGGCAGGCCAGATTATCAGCAGTAAATAAGCATAGTGTGCCAAATAACACTGAACTTTGCCCATTTATCTGAACTTCTATCCCTCTGGTTTCAAGCAATTTAATATCATCCAACAATGGCTCAAATATTTTGTTGAAACCATAAACTGCTCCCATTTTGTGAACTTTGGTTTTAGAGCCTAAAGGATTTGTTATTTCAAAATCATCAAAATAAAGTTGAATTTGTAAAGCTTGAGGAAATCTACTGTACAATTTGTGATTTTTAAAATGTGAGCCATTACAGTAGTCAAGCAATTTACCATCACTTTCGTTTGAATCCACAAAGAGCTTTTGCACTTGTTAATTTTCAAAAAGAAACTTCAGGGTATCAATAACAGATATGTATTGACATGTATCTGCTATTAACACTTGAGTTCATTTACCTTGCTTTCTTGCAGTGTCACCTCTGTTTCCAAGGAAGATTTCTGTTGGCTTGATAAAAGAGTGGTTTTCAGCAAAATACTTGTAGGGGGTGATTTTGTAGGGGGTATCAACTTCCTCAAACATATTTCAGCCCCTTTCAAAATCTTTCATCAAAGTCTGCAATTCATCATTGGGTATAGAGTAACGATTAAGCAGAAATGTGGTTCTCTCTTGCAAACAGTCCAGGGTTTCACAGAGCAGTTATTTGTGCATGTGATGCTTCTTTGCACATTGGTCAGGGTACAATTTGAAGAGGAGTACATTTTTGCAACAAATGCTGCTGCACAGCTTTGGTAGTCAGAAGTGCTGCAATTACTGGAGTCTTGTTCTAAATGTACTGGGTTTGCAGCTTGAGCATGCTCTCTAATGAGATGTTTTGCATAAGAATTGAAGTTATGGTATGTTCGTTGACAGTTGTTTTGACTACAAACAGTTGTATAATCCTGTCCATCAGAAAGTGCATGGACATGCCTAAGATGACTTAAAAGTTTCCGTATATCTTTTGCACTTCAGACATGTACAGAGCAGTACAATTTAGAAAAGTGCTTGAAGCTTTGAAATAAGCTCCACAGCTTTAGATCTCCTCCCACCAGAGAAAAGAATGTCATACACATTTTCAAAGAAATTAAAGACAGATGTGAGTTGGACAGGATATTCTACATTGCAAACCCAATACATTTTAAACAGCTTGTCGATGGCACACGTCAGACTGTTATCCTCAAGTGGAATGGTGACTTTGTCATTCTCGGCCACAGTGATGTATTGCGCTGTAGAACTTGGGGCTCCTAAACAGACAATGTGGGGTTGATGGCTTTCCACCATTGTCTGGTAATTATCCAGGAGGCTGGAGATGCTGGTTCCAGGCTGTAAAAATAAAAGTACATTTTATAAAATCCATTATCAACACAGTACAAGTGACTGAAGTTTCTCTTTTAAAGGGATAGTTCACCCAAAAATGAAAATTCTGTCATTAATTACTCACCCTTATGTCGTTCCAAACCCGTAAGACCTTCATTCATCTTAGGAACACAATTTAGGTACGACATGAGGGAGAGTAATTGATGACAGAATTTAAATTTTTGGGTGAACTATCGCTTTAATTCATCTGCATTAATTGAACTATAGGCCAGGGATATTTTCTTATTTTTCAATTAAGTTGCTTACCGGCTTAATGGCCAAGAGATAAGCAAGGGCCGACTTTGTACTGCATTTGGCCCACCCTTTGCTCCTTCCTGACGCAGTGGGGGGCCGCAATGTAAAAAGAATTCGAAGAGCTCTGTAACATGAATCTGTAGTATGATAGAAAAACACAAAATATTTCATTTTTCATGGCTGGTATAATGGCTGAATTTAAACTCCAACCTTGCCTTCAGAGAACTACTAAAACTAATGGTGTCCACTGAAAGAAAAACAACATTTTGACAGAACGAGCAAAGTAGCCTACCTTCACTCTCATTATCAGTTGGCATGACCAGAGGATTTTTCACTGTGGGCATCTTTTGCAATTTTGGAACAATATTTCCTTCCCATTTTCGAAGAAAGAGGTCAGCCTTCCCAGGAAACATTTTTCCAAACTCAGTGTCAAGCTACAACACAGGATAGAATACACAATTACACAATTCAAGTTTATGCAATTTTAACTTCAGTGAGGCATTGTGGGCCATTCCAGGTTATGAATAACAGTAAAAAAAAAAAAAAAACACTATACAGCAGTATTAAGTATTATGATTTGAATTAAACTGAATGGAGAAAAATAAGTGGTGGGGCTTGATTTTAGTGCACCTTTATCTCTAGCTTGCAGCAGACTGATGGTTGGAGGAGAGTAGTTAAAAGATGTTTAAAGGATAATGTAAGAGAAGGAACAGCATTTCAGAGGGAAAGCAAAATTCCAGATTATGACTAAAGATTACAAAAGACAAACATTATATAAATATATATATATATATATATATATATATATATATATATATATATATATATATATATATATATATAGAAATTGCATAGATGAATTTTTCACCATAAGACTAGTATTGTGCACTTACAAAGTTTAAAAAAAAACATTTTGAATTCATGTGGACTTAATATCTACCAGCCTTGTCCCTTTGCTGACAAGTCTATTCATACCTAGCTACTGTATAAGGAAAAGCCATGCAAAACACAAGTCCTTACCAAGTATGGCATGTCTACAAATCAAGGATATTGTTCAAAAATCTCTTTCACTGTTGGGGACTTGTTTGCGACCCATTACCTGCGATTACTGTATGTTTTCTCCATGCCCAATTTGATGGTATTGAGGTTTTCTGGAGATGGTTTCATCCTTTTGATCACAGTCGTCCACTCCAGAGGGGACTCCTCCTCCCCTTCAGCAGTTATTTCCAAAGTGATAGACACTCCAGAGGAATCACTGATTCGACTACGTTTGCGCTGGTAGCGACGCTGATCATCATGAAGCTTCCTCCGTAGATTTTGAAGTCTCATCTCAATAAATCCACTGTGGGAGACTGGGTCATAGAAATGTTCCTGGATGAAAGGCGGAGGATAACAATTGTAACTTTTACAAGAACCCATGATGTGTGACGAGCAAACCAGCAGAGTGGATGTACTTTTGGTGTTATTGTAACTGTAATATTGGTCATTTAAAAATAAAAAAATGAATTACAGTCACTAAATTTTCAACTGATTTGTAACCTGCTAACTAATTAACATACCACACGTACTATTTCAATTTGCATTTATTTAAAGTGGGCTTTGTGTGTTTTAATAAGTGCAACTTACAAATCCTTCATTCTCTTCTCCCATCTTGATCTTCAGAATTACCCAATTCAACTCGTACATAATACGTTAAAATAAAATACAGGAACCAAATTCAGTCAGTTTTCTCTGCTGCTGATCAGCAGTTTGTTTTACAAGTTTTTCCCCAATTATGTTCAAATTATTAAAAGTAATCAGTGTGTTTTCAAAGTATTCAACCTCTTTATACGTTATCCCTCCTACCTGTGGGTGTCGCTGTTGGACAGTGTTATTCCTGCTTCCTGCTTGCCGTGCTGCTGTTTTGTGATCGTAGCTCCGTGTAGCTTTGTTTTTCTGTAGAATCTTTATATTACTATCACTCTCTGTTGTTTAAAGTGATAAAATATAACTTAATTCCCACCATATTTCTGATATTATCTATCAATCTAATCTGATTAATTTGATCGTTCACTTTTATTTTAAATCCGCGAGTGCAGTGCACCTGCATCGCGTTAGCACTCGTTAGCTTGTCATTAGCGTTTCCATTTGTGCCTATCGCTGTTTTCTTTCCTCCTCTCCTCTCTCTCGTTACTCTCTCTCTCCGGTTTTCACAAGTTCATCAAACAACTGTGGTAAGAATCTTTCATCAAGCACGGTGAGTAATGGCTTCTCCTGCTATTGTTATTTGCACTGCTTGCCACATGTATAGTTTATCTATCTCTGTCGTTGATGAGGGATTCACGTGTGATAAATGCAGGGAAATAGTTAGGCTGACAGAGAAGATTTCAGAATTAGAGACACGCATCCAAACTTTAATTGAGGACAGTAAGAATGTGAGGGCTCTAGATACGGCTTTGGATGCGTCTAGCTCAGGGAGTCCTGTACATTGTTCGGTTTCGGTAACAGGGCCTTTGCAGCAGGGCAACTGGGTGACTGTGAGGCGGCATAATCGTGGGTCTAAACACCACTATTCTGTTCCGATCAAAACATTAAACAGGTTCTCCCCACTCAGTGATGCACCCACTGAGAAACCTGATGAAAGTGCTCTAGTTATTGGCGATTCTATTGTACGGAATGTGAAAATAGAGACACCAGCCACCATAGTCCAATGTTTACCGGGAGCCAGAGCGCCTGACATCTTAGCAAATTTAAAAGTGCTGGCTAATGCTAAACGTAAATACAGTAAGATTGTTATTCACGCCGGTGCTAATGATGTTCGACTTCGCCAGTCGGAGATCACTAAAAATAACATTAAAGAGGTGTGTGAACTTGCAAGCATGATGTCAGACACTGTAATATGCTCTGGTCCCCTCCCTGCTTACCGTGGTGACGAGATACATAGCAGATTGTCATCACTCAATGGCTGGATGTCTAAGTGGTGCCCGCAGAATAACATAGGTTTCATAGACAATTGGACAAGGTTTTGGGGCAGACCTGACCTGTTGAAAAGAGATGGTCTTCATCCCTCCTGGGGTGGTGCCGCTCTTCTTTCTAGAAATATGGCACATAGTCTTATAGTTTGTACCTGACTAACTGGGGCCCAGGTCAGGAAGCAGACAGACTGGCTAAACCGACCGTCTGCTAGCCGCCTCCAGTCACAGAAGTCAGTTAATTCTCAGCACATAGAGACTCTTTCACCTAGATATCACACTATAGAGACTGTGTCTGTTCCCCGGGCTAGAAAATACAAAAAACGTCCAAACCAATTTAAGAGCAACAATTTAATTGAGGTTCAACAAATAAAAAACAGATGCAATACGGATAAACAAATGATAAAGCTTGGCTTATTGAATATCAGGTCCCTTTCTACGAAAGCACTTTTTGTAAATAATATGATCACTGATCATAATCTAGATGCACTCTGTTTGACAGAAACCTGGCTAAAACCTGATGATTACATTATTTTAAATGAGTCTACACCCCAAGATTACTGTTATAAACATGAGCCACGTCCAAAAGGTAAAGGGGGAGGTGTTGCTTCAATTTATAACAATGTTTTCAGGATTTCTCAGAGGACAGGCTTCAAGTATAACTCGTTTGAAGTATTGGTGCTTAATATAACATTATCCAGAGAAACAAATGTTAATGATAAATCCCCTGTGATGTTTGTACTAGCTACTGTATACAGGCCACCAGGGCACCATACAGACTTTATTAAAGAGTTTGCTGATTTTACATCCGAGTTAGTGCTGGCTGCAGATAAAGTTTTAATTGTTGGTGATTTTAATATCCATGTTGATAATGAAAAAGATGCATTGGGATCAGCATTTATAGACATTCTGAACTCTATTGGGGTTAGACAACACGTCTCAGGACCTACTCATTGTCGAAATCATACTCTAGATTTAATACTGTCACATGGAATTGATGTTGATGGTGTTGAAATTATGCAGCCAAGCGATGATATCTCAGATCATTATTTAGTTTTGTGCAAACTTCATATAGCTAAAACTGTAAATTCCACTTCTTGTTACAAGTATGGTAGAACCATCACTTCTACCACAAAAGACTGCTTTGTAAGTAATCTTCCTGATGTATCCCAATTCCTTAGCATATCCAAAACCTCAGAACAACTTGATGATGTAACAGAAACTATGGACTCTCTCTTTTCTAGCATTTTAAATACAGTTGCTCCTTTACGCTTAAGGAAGGTTAAGGAAAACAGTCTGACACCGTGGTGTAATGAGCACACTCGCACCCTAAAGAGAGCAGCCCGGAAAATGGAGCACAGCTGGAGGAAAACAAAACTAGAAGTATTTTGTATTGCTTGGAGGGAAAGTAACCTATCTTACAGAAAAGCATTAAAAACTGCTAAATCTGATTACTTTTCGTCTCTTTTAGAAGAAAACAAACATAACCCCAGGTATTTATTCAATACAGTGGCTAAATTAACGAAAAATAAAGCATCAACAAGTGTTGACATTTCTCAACATCACAGCAGTAATGACTTTATGAACTACTTTACTTCTAAAGTCGATACTATTAGAGATAAAATTGTAACCATGCAGCCATCAGCTACAGTATCACATCAGACAGTGCACTATAGATCCCCTGAGGAACAGTTCCACTCATTCTCTACTATAGGAGAGGAAGAATTGTATAAACTTGTTAAATCATCTAAACCAACAACATGTATGTTAGACCCTATTCCATCTAAGCTCCTAAAAGAGGTGCTTCCAGAAGTCATAGATCCTCTTCTGACTATTATTAATTCCTCATTGTTATTAGGGTATGTCCCAAAATCCTTCAAACTGGCTGTTATTAAGCCTCTCATCAAAAAAACACAACTTGACCCCAAAGAACTAGTTAATTATAGACCGATCTCGAATCTCCCTTTTCTTTCAAAGATACTAGAAAAGGTAGTATCCTCACAATTATATTCCTTCTTAGAGAAAAATGGCATCTGTGAGGATTTCCAGTCAGGATTTAGACCGTATCATAGTACTGAGACTGCTCTCCTTAGAGTTACAAATGACCTGCTCTTATCATCTGATCGTGGTTGTATCTCTCTATTAGTGCTATTGGATCTTAGTGCTGCGTTCGACACTATTGACCACACTATTCTTTTGCATAGACTAGAACACTTTGTTGGCATTAATGGAAGTGCATTAGCATGGTTTAAATCGTACTTATATGACCGCCATCAATTTGTAGCAGTGAATGAAGAGGTATCATATCATTCACAAGTGCAGTATGGAGTACCGCAAGGCTCAGTACTAGGGCCGTTACTCTTCACGCTTTACATGTTACCCTTGGGAGATATCATCAGGAAACACAGTGTTAGCTTTCACTGTTATGCTGATGATACTCAGCTCTATATTTCATTGCGGCCTGGCGAAACATACCAATTTGAAAAACTAACGGAATGCATAGTCGATATAAAAAACTGGATGACGAGTAATTTCTTACTGCTAAATTCTGAAAAAACAGAGGTGTTAATTATAGGGCCTAAAAGCTCTGCATGTAATGACCTAGAACGCTGTCTAAGCCTTGATGGCTGCTCTGTCAATTCTTCGTCATCAGTTAGGAACCTAGGTGTGCTATTTGATAGCAACCTTTCCTTAGAAAGCCACGTTTCTAGCATTTGTAAAACTGCATTTTTCCATCTCAAAAATATATCTAAATTACGGCCTATGCTCTCAATGTCAAATGCAGAAATGTTAATCCATGCGTTTATGACCTCAAGGTTAGACTATTGTAATGCTCTATTGGGTGGTTGTTCTGCACGCTTAGTAAACAAACTCCAGTTAGTCCAAAATGCAGCAGCTAGAGTTCTTACTAGAACCAGGAAGTATGATCATATTAGCCCGGTCCTGTCAACACTGCACTGGCTCCCTATCAAACATCGTATAGATTTTAAAATCTTGCTTATTACTTATAAAGCCCTGAATGGTATAGCACCTCAGTATTTGAATGAGCTCTTGTTACATTATAGTCCTCCACGTCCGCTCCGTTCTCAAAACTCTGGCAATTTGATAATACCTAGAATATCAAAGTCAACTGCGGGCGGCAGATCCTTCTCCTATTTAGCGCCCAAACTCTGGAATAACCTACCTAACATTGTTCGGGAGGCAGACACACTCTTGCAGTTTAAATCTAGATTAAAGACCCATCTCTTTAACCTGGCTTACACATAACATACTAATACACTTCTAATATCCAAATCCGTTAAAGGATTTTTTAGGCTGCATTAATTAGGTAAACCGGAACCGGGAACACTTCCCATAACACCCGATGTACTTGCTACATCGTTAGAAGAATGGCATCTACGCTCATATTAGTCTGTTTCTCTCTTATTCCGAGGTCACCGTAGCCACCAGATCCAGTCTGTATCCAGGTCAGATGGTCACTGCAGTCGCCCGGATCCAGTACGTATCCAGCCCAGATGGTGGATCAGCACCTAGAAAGGACCTCTACAGCCCTGAAAGACAGCGGAGACCAGGACTAGAGCCCCAGAGACAGATCCCCTGTAAAGACCTTGTCTCAGACGACCACCGGGACAAGACCACAGGAAACAGATGATTCTTCTGCACAACCTGACTTTGCTGCAGCCTGGAATTGAACTGCTGGTTTCGTCTGGTCAGAGGAGAACTGGCCCCCCAACTGAGCCTGGTTTCTCCCAAGGTTTTTTTTCTCCATTCTCTCACTGATGGATTTTTGGTTCCTTACCGCTGTCGCCTCTGGCTTGCTTAGTTGGGGACACTTCATTTACAGCGATATCGTTGACTTGATCGCAAATTATTGCACAGATACCATTTAAACTGAACTGAGCTGCATGAAGACATCACTGAATTCAATGATGAACTGCCTTTAACTGTCATTTTGCATTATTGACACACTGTTTTCCTTATTAATGTTTTTCAGTTGCTTTGACGCAATCTTTTTTGTTTAAAGCGCTATATAAATAAAGATGACTTGACTTGACATTCACAGTTGTTTTAGTTAATTTCTCAACTGTAAACTTACAATCCACTTTGTTCCACCAACTCCACCACTCCTATCTTCACAAGGAGCTTTCTTGATGTCTCTGAAAGCATTCCTGAAGCTTCATAATCCTTATATATACTCTGACCTTTGCTTTCAATTAGTGCTCGCATTGTGCTTTTTATATTTCCAGCATCAACGTAATATAATTGTAGACACAAAGTAGTTCTTATTAGATGAGTTAGTGATTCAGTTACTCAAAGTCACTCACTTATATTGCTCCAGAATGAATCAGCAGTTTTGAAAGAACTGATGAATGATTCACTCACTCACTCATAAAGACTGTCAACATCTACTGGCAAAATGTACTGTACAAGTGTACAGACTATTAGTTTCTGTGGAATGGGCAAACAAATTCAAACAGTGATACAAATATTGAAAAGAGTGCTGTTCTTTCAGCTCTCAGTTATATATACAAACCTTCTGTTGACTTCTCTTATGTTATGCACAAAAAGGTTAAAGTAATCTTTTATCAGTGGATAAGTTTAATTTATAAAGTTGTCTATTTCTGGTCTGAATAGTGCTCCTTGCAAAAAACAGTGTCAATGGGCCAGATGGCATGGTGATTTATTTTATTTATTTTTTTTTAATTGTGTTTATATGAAATCAGGATTACAATGTACGTGACAATAGTTTGACGTGTAATACTGTAGGCAAATGCTGAAGCATTCAATGCTGGATGATCATATAATATATACAAAGTTAAAACAATCCCAAACTACTGTTTACTATTGACAAGTTAATATGAGTTTTCATTAGCTACCATTATGTACCATGCAAATGAAAAAAGAAAGTGTAGATAAATACTGTACTACTTTACATTATCATTTGTAATCATCATCCCACACCATGTTTGAATGGAAATGCCATTGAACGGTTTCTTACCATGCTCAAAATTGAAAAGCAATATTAATATTTAATGCTTAAGAAAAGTACAATAATACTGGAATCTGTATGCATGACACACAGGTCATTTATTATTAGTTATGTTACTGAAAAGGGAAATTACATACCAATGCATGTGATCCACTTCTCTTAATCGACTTAAAATTTGAAACTTGTCCAAGGTTTCCACTTTCTCAGTTAGGTCGGTGTCAATAAATTCATTAACATCAGTGTTAAATTTTAAAATTCGGTGGTACTCTGCAGCACAGGGGAGGAGACATTTGGAAGCATCAATTATTTCTGCTGCACTCTTGAGATGCTGCAATTTTTTGCATATCTCCTTTTCATCAAGTAGTACAGCCACTAGTGTTTTTGGAGTGTCCTCCATTAGAAGCTGCAAAAGGGCAAACAAAAACACCAATCTTATATATAATGTTACATATACTGATTAAGCATAGTATTCACATTCATAATGTAAAATAGTAAACAAGCAGTGTTAGAATGAACAATATCTATTTATGAAAACATCAAGCTAGCATAATAAACTTCCGAGATAAACCTAAAGCAATCTTTTGATCTCCAAAAACCTGTCATCCATTTTCAATGAAGAGTCTTCCTGAATTTGGTACTTCATACTACTTTTACTTTTTCTGCCATATATTATGGTAAAAAATATTAAAAGTAGTGTGCTAGTACGCGGTTCCGAATTCCAAATCTTTTTCTCATATTACAATGCACTCTCAAATTTTTTTTTTCTTTTTAATCTTTTAAGAGAAGTGCCAATCCCGGGGGGTGCGCGAGACCCTGAGCACCCCTGGGATCAGCGCTTCTCTTAAAATGATGTTGAAAACAACACAACCTGTATTGAGGACAACGCGTGTTACTTTTAACTCAACAATGTGTTATTCCTGCTAATTTTCTACACACCAATGTGTTATTACACAATTTGTGTCAATACGTACACAAAATTAACATCCTTTTTCAAATGAGATGTACTCAAATGTCGAAGTCAATCAAATTTTTACCATTACCTTGATAAATCATGTTATTATTTAATGGCATTTAACTAAACATCAATACATTCTGTTGTTTAATGAGAGGCGACAGATAGCAATGAAAGTGGTAACGTTACCACTTTGTCAAACTGCAGCGTTTTATCAGACATCATGCCATTTGCAACAAGATAAACAAAGAAAAACAAAACTAGTTAAAAATGAGATCTCTCCAGAGAGTGAGGGACAAACTTACCAAAGTGTATGAGGAGAAATAAAAACATTTGTTCAACACTGCCTCTCGCGTCTACGGAAAATACCCACACACAGTAGAGGTCGCTAACTAAATGCACATTTGACCATCAAAAAAAAAATAACAATAATAAAATACATTTGACAATTTATAATAAAAAATTAATCGAAATACCTGACGTGTGCATCCAAGTCATCCATCGATGGAAAAAGAGGTGCGAACTTGTTTCTTGAGGCGTGGAGTGACATTGCAGCAATGTGATTGGATGATAGTTAACACATATTGTGTTGGACACACTGTGTTGTTTCTCTCGCTCTTTCTTTTTCTTTTTACACATGATCAACTTAAAATTACACAAAATGTGTTAAAATAGCCATAACACAAAAAAATGTGTTATTAATTAACACATTGTGACGAGCGTCCTAGGAGGAATCAGCGTCGCCCTGGCAACCAACGAGGCACACCTGCACGTCCTCACCGCCGGCTGATCGGTCACCGCTGCATCTCGTTAGAAGACGGCTCTTAACCAGCACCGGTTGAGCAGACAAGACAGACACTGGTCTCGAGCCGATGAGACACTGGACTAACGCTCTCTCTTATTTTCCCCTCTCCAGAAAGCAGCGAGTGACCGACAGCCCACCACGTTTGGAGCACGTTTGGACACCCACTTTCCCTCGGATTGAGCACTGAAGAGCACCGTTGAGCACCAGCCTACCCACACCGGCTTGCCACCCTGCACTTCCTTTGTAATAAAAATCCACCCTCCGGGGCCTTTGTTGTTCACGAAACCAAAACTTGTCGAGTGATTCTTCCCCACGTCACAGTGGTGGAGAATGCGGGCAGATCGGTGAAAAATCACCAGCAAGTTCACCGCCCCAGCCCTTAATTCTTCCTTTTTTTTTTTCTCTCTTCCATGTTTGCACGCCCCAGCACCGTGGAAAGAGGCACGCTCGGCCCCACGATGGAAGAGGTTCTGCAGCGTCTCGCGGAGGTGAGCATCCACCAGCAACAGATTGTGGAACACCTCGCCACTCGCCAGGGCCGGACGGAGGAAGAACTCGCCGCCGTCCGTACCGCCGCCGCCCAGCGCGTTCCGCTACCTGATCCTCGCGCCCAAGCCACCCCCCTGTTACCAAAAATGACCGCGGATGACGATGTGGAAGCCTTCCTCCAGGTATTCGAGAACACCGCTCAGCGCGAGGCGTGGCCCGAGGACGAGTGGGCCCGTGTGCTGGCACCCCTCCTCACCGGAGAAGCCCAACGGACTTACTTCTCCCTTCCCTTTGCGGCCGCAGAAGACTATCAGGAGGTCAAGCGAGAGATCCTAGCGAGGCTCGGCCTCTCACCCGTCTGCGCGGCCCAACAGTTCCATGAATGGGAATTCAAGCCCCAGGTGCCAGCCCGTGCCCAAGCCGCCGAACTCAGCCGCATCGCTCAACACTGGCTGCTGGAAGGAAGCCCCACTGCAGCACAGGTAGCGGAGCGAGTGGTGGTCGATCGCCTCCTCCGTGCATTACCCCGCACCCATCGGCAAGCGGTAGGAATGAGGAACCCGACCAACACCCAGGACCTCGTGGAGGCGATCGAGCTGGCGGATGCCATCCATCACCGCGAGGCCGGGGACCGAGCGCCGCCTTTTCCCCGGAGGGTGGTCCAGGCGCGACGCCCGCTCGAAGGCGCACCCCGACCAGTCAGCAGGCCGATGGTTTCCCCACCGCAGGATGAGCCCATGCCCAGCGCTGAACCGCTGTCACCCCCGCGAGCATGGCTGGCAGGCTGCATCATCCACCAGCGCATACCATCGGGAGCCCCCGAAGCAGATGTGACGGTGGAAGGGAAACGTTTCCGGGCCCTGCTGGACTCAGGCAGTGCAGTCACCCTCATCCAGTCGCGGTTGTGCCCCCCTCGAAGCGGCCAGAAAAGCTTCCTCCCGATTACCTGTGTACATGGAGACACTCGCCAAGTACCGGCCCGGAGAATCACCATTTCATCCCCCCAAGGCGCCTGGCCGGTGGAGGTTGGCCTGGTGAAGGACCTACCGGTGGCCGTACTGCTGGGAAGGGATTGGCCCGGCTTCGACAGACTGCTCACCGCCGCTACTCAGCCTGCCAGCCCCGAGGGGAACCGTCGGAGACAGAGACGGCCTCGAGCACCCCGCCGCCATTCGGCGCTGCTCGCCTCCGACAGTGGGAGAGAAGGTGAGTCCCCCTCCCAGCCTACTAACTTGTTTTATGAGGTGTACCAACAGGCGGCGGGAGGGGGCTCGTTCGCCAGGGAACAGCGGGAGGACGACCGACTCAAGCACTGTTGGGCCCAAGTGCGAATAGTGGATGGAGAAGACGTCCTCCCCCGGCCCCACCCTCTCCCACATTTTGTCGTAGAGAACGGCCTGCTGTACTGTGTCGCCCAGCGAAGGGGGGAGGAGAAAAGGTTGCTAGTCGTGCCTCGAGCCAAGACCGAGACCATCCTGGAGCTGGCACATTCCCACCCCACGGCAGGTCACCTCGCGGCAGCCAACACCACCCAACGCATCCGCGACCGCTTCCACTGGCCAGGCCTGGAGGCCGAAGTGAAGCGGTTCTGCCAAGCCTGCCCGACCTGTCAGGCCACGTCGCCCAGGACCCCTCCCCCCAGCCCGCTCATCCCGCTGCCTATCTTCGAGGTGCCCTTCGAGTGGATTGGAATGGATATAGTGGGGCCCTTGCCGAAGTCTGCCCGGGGGCATGAGCACATCCTGGTCATCGTCAACTACGCCACCCGGTACCCAGAAGCAGTCCCCCTGCGGAAGGCCACCGCGAAGTCCATCGCCCAGGAGCTGTTTCTGCTGGCCAGCCGAGTCGGCCTCCCCTCGGAGATCCTGACTGACCAGGGGACCCCATTCATGTCCCGGCTAATGGCGGACCTCTGCAGGCTGCTGCGGGTGAAGCAGTTGAGGACCACCGTATATCACCCTCAGACGGATGGGCTCGTGGAGAGATTTAACCAAACCCTCAAGCAAATGCTTAGACGCGTGGCAGCAGAGGACAAGCGGGATTGGGACCTCATGATCCCCTACGTGCTCTTTGGGATCTGCGAGGTTCCTCAGGCCTCAACTGGCTTCACCCCCTTCGAGCTCCTGTTCGGCCGTCAACCACGGGGGCTCTTGGACGTGGCCCGGGAAGCGTGGGAGCAGCAGCCTGCCCCTCATCGCACCATCGTCGAACACGTCCGACACATGAGGGAACGGATCGACCGAGTGATGCCGTTAGTCCGGGAACACCTCACCAGGGCCCAACAAGCGCAGCAACGTCACTACAACCGGGCAGCCCAACCACGGGAATTCCAACCCGGAGACCGGGTCATGGTCCTGGTCCCCAGCTCTGCCTGCAAGTTCCTGGCCTCCTGGAAAGGGCCCTACTCGGTGGTGGAAAGAGTGGGACCGGTCACATACCGGCTGAGACAGCCGGGACGGCGGCAGGCGGAGCAACTCTATCACATCAACCTCCTGAAGAAATGGGTGGGGATCCGGGACCAAGTAGCTGCCCTGAGCCTCACCGAACCCGTGGTTGTGGATGTCGACCCCCATCTCTCGGCGGCCCAGAAGACAGAGCTGCAGCACCTGGTCAGTCAGTTCCAGGATGTGTTCTCCTCCCAACCCGGGCAGACCAACGTGCTACAGCACGACATTCGGACACCCCCAGGAGTCGTCGTCAGGCAACGCCCCTACCGTGTCCCGGAAGCTCGTCGGCAGGCTATTGAGGAAGAGGTCCAACAAATGCTGAAGTTGGGGGTAATAGAACCATCCCGGAGTCCGTGGTCCAGCCCCATTGTGATGGTCCCAAAGCCGGATGGCACTCTCCGCTTTTGCAACGACTTCCGCCGCCTGAACGAAGTCTCCGAATTCGACGGGTACCCCATGCCTCGGGTCGACGAGCTGCTGGACCGCCTGGGAAGGGCCCGGTACATCAGTACCCTGGACCTCACCAAGGGCTATTGGCAGGTACCGCTCTCCGAGGCCGCCAAGCCGAAGACTGCTTTCTCCACCCCCAGTGGCCATTGGCAGTACCGGACCCTTCCCTTCAGCCTACACGGGGCCCCCGCGACATTCCAGCGGATGATGGACATCCTCCTGCGGCCCCACCAGGCGTATGCGGCTGCCTACCTGGATGATGTCGTGATCCACTCCGAGGCATGGGAGGAACATCTGGATCGTCTGCGGAGGGTGCTCTCGGAGCTCCGGCGGGCTGGACTCACCGCCAACCCCCGAAAATGCCTCCTAGCCCTCTCTGAGGCCAAGAACCTGGGCTTCCAAGTCGGCCGAGGTCTCATCCGGCCACAGGAAAAGAAGGTGGAGGCCATCCTATCCGCCCCGAGGCCCCGGACAAAGACCCAGGTACGAGCCTTCTTGGGGTTGGCGGGTTATTACCGATGTTTTATCCCCAACTTCTCCTCTTTAGCCGCCCCCCTGACAGACCTGACCAGGAAGGGGCAGCCGGAGAAAGTGTGCTGGACCCCATCGGCAGAAGAGGCCTTCGGCCAGGTCAAGACAGCGCTCACGTCCGCACCTGTCCTTCGCGCTCCGGACTTCAGCTGCCCCTTCCTGTTGCAGACGGATGCCTCCGAAGCGGGACTGGGAGCAGTCCTGTCCCAAGTCCAGGAAGGCGAGGAGCATCCGGTCATCTACATCAGCAGGAAGCTGTCCCCGGCCGAGAGGAACTACGCCGTCGTGGAGAAGGAGGCCCTGGCCATCAAGTGGGCAGTCCTGGAGCTGCGGTACTACCTTCTGGGACGCAAGTTCACCCTGGTAACTGACCATGCGCCCCTACAATGGATGGCCCGCTCCAAGGACACCAATGCCAGGGTGACTCACTGGTTCTTAGCGCTCCAGGACTTCCACTTTGAGGTGCGCCAACGAGCCGGGGCCGCCAACGCGAATGCGGATGGCCTCTCACGAATCTGGACAGCTTATGCAGGTCTGTCGGGGGTCATTTCCCGCCCTCCCCTAACTTCACCCCTACTTTCACCGTTTATCCGCAGGACCAGAACGACGCTTGGGGGGGGGGGATGTGACAAGCGTCCTAGGAGGAATCAGCGTCGCCCTGGCAACCAACGAGGCACACCTGCACGTCCTCACCGCCGGCTGATCGGTCACCGCTGCATCTCGTTAGAAGACGGCTCTTAACCAGCACCAGTTGAGCAGACAAGACAGACACTGGTCTAGAGCCGATGAGACGCTGGACTAACGCTCTCTCTTATTTTCCCCTCTCCAGAAAGCAGCGAGTGAACGACAGCCCACCACGTTTGGAGCACGTTTGGACACCCACTTTCCCTCGGATTGAGCACTGAAGAGCACCGTTGAGCACCAGCCTACCCACACCGGCTTGCCACCCTGCACTTCCTTTGTAATAAAAATCCACCCTCCGGGGCCTTTGTTGTTCACGAAACCAAAACTTGTCGAGTGATTCTTCCCCACGTCACAACATCCTTTTTGAGAGTGTACGTTTTATAAAGCTTGATGTTTATATTTAAGCTAAGAATATAATAGAGAACATGTTTAAAGTAAGCTTTAAGTATAAAATCTGATCTTCTGAAATGTACCTTTTTTTTTGAATGCTGAACTAAAAGTTTTGATGTTTTTTGATGTTACTTGATTAAATGAACTCTGATTTAAACTATTTATTTCAAGCAAATGACGTTTTTTAAACAAAACATGAAACAAAACCATTACAATTCAACAAATGACGTAAAGATAAATGTATTAGTTTGCATAGAAATAACATGATTTAAATTTATAAAATAAACATGACTGAACTATGTTAGGATAACTTTAATAAAGCACGTACATATTGAATATGATTAACACTAAATTATGTTGAAACAATGTGTAAAAATAGGATACTGTGAACCTAAACAAATGATGTGGAACCAGTGTCCATTATTATTATTTTATTAAGTTTTTTGATTGAGTAAATTGACATATGTCCCCCTTTTCTCTGAGACTACACACAGCAACTGAAAACTGAGGAAATGCTTGTGCTTTTAAGTCATTAATGATCAAATCTGTGCTATAACGTTTGTGTGACTGATTGTATTCATGATTAATCAATAAATGTCTGGTTTGGTTCAGCTACAAAATCAGACATCAGAAGACTACAGAGAATGGTTCGGACTGCTGTAAGTATTATTGGTGCTTCCCTGGCCACCCTTCAAGAACTGTATACATCCAGAATGAGGAAAAGGGCTCAGAAAATCACTCTGGATCCCTCTCATCCAAGTTACCCCCTTTTTGAATCTGGCCGGCGCTTCAGAGCCGCAAATACCAGGACAGTCAGGCACAAGAACAGTTTCTTCCCCCAGGCAATCTACCTCATGAACAGTTAAATGTTCCCCACTTATGCAATAAAAATGTGCAATATTCTTATATTTATTTGTTACCCCTCCATCCAAGTACATCTCTGCATCTTACTCTATTCTATTCCATTATCATCTATAGCACAATTGTTCATACACTTTATTTATTTGATTTTTTTTTTCTCTGTGTGTTGTTGTCTCTGTGTAATGGAAGCTTATGTCACTAAAACAAATTCCTTGTATGCGTAAGCATACTTGGCAATAAAGCTCTTTCTGATTCTGATTCTGATTAATCTCAGTTTCTGTGGGTTCAGACTGAATTCTCAGTGTGTTATGGTCTGTGATCTCGTTTCCAGATTGACCAGAGATAACATCAGTATTTTCACACACATCATCTCTCTTATAGCGGACTGAGTTGTGCTTCTTCATCTTCAACAATACTTGACGTGATAAAGGAAGTTTGAATGCATATATTATCACACAGTAACTCCTTCACTTCCCTCAGGTATAAACTTATAATACATTTCCTCAAAAACACAAAGACTATTAATAAACATGTGAAAAAACACAATCATTAGCACAGTTTGTCTGTTTATGTGTAAAGTCATCAGGGGCTTGTTCATCTGGTGTTAAAACCCTTCAGTGTTTGATGAGCTTCAGGTTGTTACATCAGAAGTTCAGACGGCTGAACAGTTGATGGTTTTAGCAGCGACTGCATCTGATGCTCTTCCTTCAGTCGATTATTCACTGACTTTAACAAGGCTGGACTTTAAAGGAACTGTCAGTCATCTGGGTGTAAAATCTGGGATTGTTTTGTGTGAGCAAATTTTGTTATCCTTAGCATATAGCTGATAATCAACAGTCATAAAAACATTTTAAATAAAACAATTTATACTTGAGGTATGTAATTGTTTCATATAGTCTTTAATGAATGACTCTTCTTATATTTACTTATCCTAGAATGTTCTTGAGTAACATGTTGTTGTTTTTATAAATACATCCCCAAAATGGTAACTCATACATAATTTATATCCTGATTCCCACAAACAGAATATTGTTCATATTCTGAGTGAAACATTAAGAGCTTTTTATGTGATTTGCTTATACAACTTTCCATTTATAAACCTTTGCAGGTGTTTTGAGGTGACTAGCAGACTGGCATGTCACCATATTTTAATTTGTTGAGATAGTGAATTGGTGGGTTTTTGTTAAATGTGAGCCAAAATCATCACAATTAACAGAACCAAAGACTCCAACTACTTCAGTCTGTGTGCATTGAATCTATTTAATACACGAGTTTCACAATTTGAGTTTAATTACTGAAATAAATGAACTTTTCCACAACATTCTAATTTATTGACATGCACCTGTAGATATTCATAATCAGGAAAGCACATAAGTGGTCCGCAGGTCCGAATGCGCGACCAAAATAAACATGACAGCGCATTTGCGTACCCACATGGTTGACAGCTGTTAATACACAATTACCATTTTAGATCGACAAACTGTACTGTATAAGATTTCTTTTCAAACTGAAAGCATAAATCTAGGCTATCCCATGCCGCACAAAGCAAAACTGTGACATTTATTCACTGACGCTCTTTAATCAGCAGCGGCGCTAAATCCGGAAGCGCGTATACTTACTTGCCTGCAACCCGCCAAAATAAAAGCCTGCTGATTTTAAGTTTAAAAATTATGAAAACGCTTTTATTTATTTATTTTTAGACGCTTTTATCCAAAGCGACTTACAATTGAGGAATACATAAAGCAATTCTTCTTAAAGAACAAACAAAGAAAGTAGTAGTAAATATTAGCATTTTATTTTAAAGTTTAATATAACAATTGTATTTGTATTTAATACTAGGCCTACCTTTTATTTTTAATAATATTATCACATTATTATTTAGTTTATTATTTTATTTAAAAAAAACTAAATAAATAAAGTGCAATAATATTATAACTATTATTAATAAATTTTTTATAGTTATATTTAATGGGTCACGGTATATGCAGTGTGAGGACCAACCCAAATCTCCAGGTTCTCTTATTAGAACCAAGCTGAAAACATTATGTGCACCCCGGTTCATAATACTCTGTCTCTATATATACTGTATAATGTATCATTTAAAAACACTCTTTTCACAGATCCATTTAGACATATAATCACATGGATAATCAGCCCATCCTGGTAAATGATTTAGAGCACAGTCTTCCTCATTGGCTCTGCCGTTTGGCTCTGTGGACCCCCAGAACCTGCATCAACAGATCAGCGTTAGATCAGAGCTGCTTTCTGTGTGATATGATACTGACTGAGACAATCATTTATTACATAATAATCAGATCAGTTCAGTGATTTCTCACCCAGAGGTCAGTGTGCTGCCATCAACCCATTTCCATCTGCCCTCCACTTCAATATCAGTCAGACCAATCCAGAAACTATCAGAAGTACCAGAAATGATCTTCACAAAATCCTGAGAAGTGAAACAATAACATGATTTATAAAATGAGCACAGACACATTTCAGCACAGTATGTTTCATTACAAAACTAAACCACAATTATACTCACTCACACACACACACACACACACACACACACACACACACACACACACACACACACACACACTTGTTCCTCTGTGTTGTTGATTATGATCAGATCTGCTGCTCTCTCTCTACAGTATCTTCTGCTCTCAGTCCAGCTCTTCATCTCAGAGGAAATGAAGTAAAGACTGGATTGATAGTACTTCCATCCATCTATAAACACAACCAGATAAGACATGAACTAAACTTTGATCCACACCAAGTTAAAAGATTATGATAGTTATGGTAGTTATAGTGCATATATTATTGTAGCTGTTTATAATATGCTGTTTATATCTTTATTAATCATTTGTCTTGTTGTTGATTGCTAATCTTTTTTCTTTTGTCACTGGATCAGATACTGTAATTATTATAGGACTATCACTTTATTCATAATGCCATGCAGAAACTAAATGCATTTATTCATGCTCCCCGTCCCAAATACAAATTCTATAATAAGAGATTTTTTGCACCATTGGAGTAATTCAAGTCTGAAAGTTTGCAGTTTTCTTGTTTGCTAACACACTGTAACTGATTCATTTGGCCCAATTTTCCACAACATCACAATATAAACTCAGATAGCACACATTTATTTAAAATAACACATTTAATGGAAAATAAACTTTTCTTAATGCTTATTGCTGAACTGTATCTGCACTCCTCGATTTGTGTTGTTTACTGTCATACATTGACCTCATTCCCAGAAGGAGGTTTCTGTAACAGTGTTTTGAACTGATCTCACTAGTGTGCTCTTGGCAGTGAAGTACTCTGTGTATTTGACAGGTTTGTGTTTCATCTGAGGCCAAACTTTGATTAATAGAGAATGTTTTTGACTAAAATAACGTCTTAAATTAACTATTAATATTTATACTCAGTTGACATCCCTAAATTATTTTAAAAAAAATTGTAATTTATTATGTCTTTCAGTTCAAGCACATTTACAGTTTTTTTTTTTCATTTACTTTCTAAAATTAAAACTTTCCCACAATTAGCAAAACCTGACATTCAAGGAGCAAAACACTGGCCTAGATTTGCACAACTGTAAGCACATTGTCAGCTTCACACTTTTTGCAGAACATTACACACAGTGATTTGCAAAACACTTAACACACTTGTGTGCATCTGACACAGAAATTTACCATGATGTCATTTCCTTGCAATTTCAAACCAAAGGCTTTCAAATGAACACACCCATGAACCAATTGGTTAAACACAGCCACCAGGTGTGCACACACACTGGTGCTTAATTGTAGACACACCAATCAGGTTTAAGCACTATAAGAAGGCAACAGGTAAGTTCACCTGTCTTCAACAAAAATATACGGTGTCAGAGGAAGAGGGAGAGTGCGGATGAGAGGGGGAATCCGGAGAGAACAAGGTGGAGGAAGAGGCCAAGGAAGAGGGAGAGGAAGAGGAAGACCTGACTGTAGTATTGTGTACTGCACACATAACCTTTTTACTGTACGTGTAATTTTACTGTATAGCAGACCTATAGTATATTGAGCTACACAATGTGATATTTTGCTGTATTTCAGAGAGTTTTGCACAGCAGCAAACCAAAGGGACCATTGTCTGGGACAATGTAGCTTTCCATCGTTCTGCTCTGGTCCAAAACATGTTTCATCAATACCCACAATTTCCAGTCCAATACCCTTCCTAAACCCCATCGAGGAGTTCTTCTCAGCATGGCAGTGGAAGATTTATGATCTTTGCAAATGAAAATATAGCCTGTGATGTTGATGAGGCCTTGTGGCCAGATCCAGCTAGACGGAGAGATGTTTAGGTTTTTATTTTTATTCGGTACTGAACTGGATATGTCATTTGTTACAGTATTACTGTAAGCTTACAGTACAATGGTACATTCAGTAATACTGTATGAAAACTGGAAAATGTTTTGTTATGAATGTTGTTGAAATGTTCAGTATTGACTGACTTGAGTGCATGAAAAGAAATAAATATTTTCATTAGTCTGCACAATTGTGTCACATGGTGTTGGTGAATTTATTTTTACACTTTTCTCTGTGTAAATGCTAAAAGTGTTTTGGGTTGAGCACAGGAGTGTTTAACTGATTCGAACAGAATCAGACCATATGATGGTTGTGTTTATGTAGTGACAACAAAATAAGGTTTTTATAAGATATGGTATAGTCTTGACAAAAGTGTTCCATTTTGCAAATTATCTGAGGTGTTGTGTTACTTTGGTGTAGTGTTGTGCTAATTGTGTGAAAGGGTTTGAAAAACCGGGCCCTGTTATCAATATTGTGCTTAAGCAATTGAAAAAAACTGTAATACAGTTATACAAATGAACATTTCCTTTAAAGACATTTTTTTATTATTATTATTTTTTAGTTATTCCTAATTTTTCTTTCTACTTTCTCTTCCTTCACTTTATTTTCTTTTGTAATAATAGCCATCACCAATGCATAAAGAAAAAAAAATAATAATAATAGTTATAATTAGAACAATAACCAATATGTACATAAACACTTTTTCATATGAAAAATAGAGAGAGAAAAAAAACAACCACATATTCATATTAAAAACCTAATTCCTAATAAGTAATTGAAATAATATTATTGAATTAAATAAATAGAAATAATGAATGAATTATATAAAGAGGTAAATAGTATATGTATTCCTTAATTTCATAATATATACTTTGATTTTAAAGGTGCCCTTATCTTTTCAAAATATATACTTTTGCTCTTAATTTCATGTTATCCTCTCCATAGAGTATACTTTAGAAAGTAAAACTAACCAATCATTTAAAACTGGGGATTCTTGCCTTCTCCAAAATGTTGTTATTGTTTTAAAAGTTGTAATTCTTAGTATTCTAAATAAATATAACTCATCTTTAATAAGTAGCGTAGGTCCTATACCCAAAACTATATTTTGTATCTTTATTATATTGGATTTCTTAAAAATTTCTTCTATTACCTGAATTACTTCTGTCCAAATTTTTATTATTATTTTACAAGTATAAAATATATGAGTAAAATGCTGCCGTGCAAAGGCAAAAGACCGTAACTTTTATTTTTTTCGAAAATGAGTTATTGATATTCTTGGGATTTTCAAGACATCCTTTATCACGTGTATAAGTATCTTGAGTCAATTTTGTTGTTTTTCAGAGAAAATAATGGGTTATGGCATTCTGCCTTTGTTTAGCCACATGTCAATATAAAGTTGCAGTGCCGGTGTGGATTTATACGGGGTTCTGCCTTTGTTTTACTGTCCATTAAAGTCTAGCGCAAATAAATTACAGTGTAGACAGACGAAATAGATTGCGATCTACCAAACAACTCCACATAACAAAGCACTGTAAAGACAAGATACCTTGGCAGCAATACGTAATCGTGAATAACCTCTTTTTTATAATTGTGGGATAACAAATTTATAAAATGTTAAATTTAGGTTCCAATATAATAGTAGACATTTTGAGGTAATAAAGCTGACATATCCAAGAAGACCAAATCAGGAAAATCAAGTGTTTAAGATAATGACCTTTTGTTTTTATGCTCTTCCTGACCATAAACTCAAGGCACAGCTGTGCCTTTGTTTCTATGATAATGTGAAGGTATGGGCGATACTGTCAGGCACCTCTGTATTTAAATGACACTGTTATACTGATGAGACCAAGGCTGGGAAAATGCCAGTGTCTGGCATTTTCCTGATTCCATTTGCTTGCTTTGTTTAAATTGTCTCCGCCTCTACTGTATGTATCCCTCCCACTTGAATGTATAAAAACTCAAAAAGTATCACTGCTTTGGAGAGACTTTTGATGACTGCAGCGACATCCAGCGCATTCTCAATAAAGAATTCTGCTGAAGATTACCCAAGAGTCTCCTGGTCTTCGCTTCTGAGTTTCCAACAGTTTTGGTGCCGTGACCCGGATAGAGCTCCTCACCTGAATCCAGATTGACACTGGAATCTCAACAAAGATCTGACTTCATTCCAGACTGAATCTTTCTGTACAACAGAATAGTGTAACTCTAGCCAAAAGAACCTTTAAGACCAGTATCCTCTGCGCCGCCAGAGAAGAGTTAACAGACAGCTGCAGGGTTTGGTTAACTAAGTTACCCTCTAAAAAAATTATTTTAGAGAAGAAAATATCCTCTGTTTAGGCAGGGAAGGTTAGCATCACGTGCTAATATTGTGTTACCCTCTGTCTCGGCAGGGAAGTTTAGCGTAAAGTGCTAGAAGTTTGTGTTATCCTCTGTGTCGGCAGGGAAGAATTGTTTATTCTCAAGTGCTAATATTTGGTACCCACTGTTGAGAGAGAAGTTTTACTGTTTTGATTGTGTGGTAACAAAGAAACTCACAAAATGTTTAGAAAGAATGCTAGATTGATCCCCACAACTGAAAAAGGTGGACTAGCTACTCCTTCATGGACAGACAGTGAGTTCAAATAATTGTTAGGAGAGCACATGGACTCAATAGTGACAGAGTCAGTCAGATTGGATTTGATAAAATAAATTTTTTATTGATCCAGAAAACGTATGGGCAATTGAAGAATGTAAGAAGGTACTAAGATCATGTATTCGCAAAAACAATGTGAAAGGCATTATCTGCTGCCACAGAGAATTTGGTTTAGCTTTAGCTACGCAACATTCTCAGCGTAACTCAGAGCTAGAGAAACAGAACAAAGAGCTCAGAGCTAGAGTTTCGTCTTTGACTAAGAAACTGAACCGCAACAAAGCTGCAGCAAAAACTGATGTGATAACATTTATCCTGACTTACAAGCTTTCTTTGAAACAGATGTAGCCATCCAATCAGTAACTGATGTGTCTGTAAATTCAGTGAAGGTATGTGGCGCTAGGAGAAGATCTCAGAGAATTGAGGGAACTGAAAGTGTTCCTCCCAACTCTTCTGTTGTCCAAGTACAAACTGTTGCCAAAGTTCTAGGACCTAAAGATATAGAGAGACTATCCCAGAGCTTACCCTCAGCACGCACAAATTTTACTGAATTTAGAAGAGCACTGATCAGCAAAATGCGTCTCTATGACATGTCGTTAGCAGAAGTCACACAGCTGATTTCACAAATTCTAATTGAATCGGAATTCAACAATTTTGAGTCTGCTGTTACTTCTAAACTACAACATGCCAGTAAAGATGAATTGAAAGAGGGAGTTCTGAGAGAGTTAAAGAACATTGTTGGACCAAAAGTGAATTGGTCAAAGGTCACTAGTTGTGTACAGAAGAAGGATGAAACTGTAAGTGAATACACTGAAAGGTTTTGTCAGTCAGCTGCAGCTTACAATGGAATAGCTGACACTCCAGAGAAGGTAGTGAATCATAAAGGACCACTAGTTCGAACATGGTTTGATGGCCTTTTAGCCGAGTACAGATCTGCTTTACCATTCTTAGATCTTACATGGTCCACTGGAAGCTTGCAAAACAACTTGGACAGGTTAGCTACTTGGGAAAGAGACTCTGATGTCAAAGCCAGAGTAAAGATTGCAGCAGCATCTTTTCAGGTCAACACAGAGAACCGACAGAAACGTAAAAGTCCTAAGAAGGAGGGCAGTTGTAATTACTGTGGCAAATCTGGACACTGGATGAAAGAGTGTAGGAAAAGCAAGAAGACATTAAGAGAAATAAACAGCTTTACTCAGCTCCTACTCAGTCCACTTACCACTCTGAAGCAGCCCCTCCCCACTTCACCTAACTGTTGGAGCAGCTTGCTCAGGTGTTAACTGTTAGGGCTGTGAGTGCTTAATTTAACGCTAGTTATGTACACTCACAGCCTTCAAAACTATATTACAGCACACTCTAGTCACTCCTATTCTCTTTGGGTTATGATGTTTAGTTATGACTGATGTTCCATTGGAAGATGGAGATGTCACACAGTAAAGTTTGCACACCAACTACAGGGACAGACTAGGACACACACAGACCAGTGGGGAGCCCAGGGAAGAACCGATGTGCAACAGGCCTCGGGGGCCAACCCTGTGGTGAAGACTTCCCCATAGGTTTCCCCTATCAGTAGTTTTATTCCCACCTCACTGGTCTATAGGTGTCAAATTACTTAAAACTAGGTTGAGAAAAACACTATACGATCACCAGACTTAAAAACCACTATACGATCAACAGAAGTCTAAAAATGTCTATGCATGAATACCGCTGGTCTGCTGTTTCTTTGCTTTCTTATGTTGCAGGTATGTGTATATGAGAAGTCATCTCCTTAAGCAGCACCCTGGTGTAAAGCATCACCTTAGACATCCATGAACAAGCTTCATGAGGACCAAGAGTCCTCTGAGTGAATCTACGTGGGAAATGGACTACAGAAAACAGACTTCACAGCTATTCGGGCGCCATGGACTTCAAGACTTCCACTCTTATGCTACATGGTTTTCTGTGTCATTATGTAGTTTCCACGACATGTTACCATCCATGTCATATGTGTCCACAGTTATGGTTCTAAAAATAACTATTACACCTAAGTAAATCTAGGACAAGACACAGAATAAGTTATATGTGCCTGTAACCTTTTCAGGTTCCATGACTGCAAGATGGGGCTTATGTTAACAAACATAGGCCATAGAATGGACTTATGAAGGTTTAAATTTGTATTATGTGAGAGTTATTACACTGTAAAATATTTCCAGACTTTCACAATATTTAACTGTTTTTTTACAGTAAAATACTGTTTTTATTGTTTTACTGTAATATCACAGTAATGCGGATTCGCTCACCGACTATTAACTATCTGCTGTGATATGACAGCAAATTACTGTAAAAATAGGCGCCATCTTCAGTCTGGCTACTTTACATGTAAGTATGCTCTTTCTTCAAAAAAAGAAAATATTCTTTCAACAAAATAGTAATGTAATTGTTTAACCTATTTGAAATTATTTCATAACGTTCCAACAGCGAAAATTCCGTACTTTAATAAGTCTGACATAATATGCTCTCTTTGATCCAGCTCACGACGACACGACACGACACGAAGCAGGAATATTCTCTTGGCACTGACGATGCTATCTGATGTATAAAGGTAAGTTACGAGGTAAATAAAAAGTGCATATAGTTAAAACAAAAATGGATCTAAGCAGTTATTTATGCGATGTTAGAGATCTGGCTAGCTAGCAAGTTAGCGTTTCATAGTGGTGATTGAAAATCCCTGACATTGGCATGAAAGCAGCCGAAAAATGACCTTAAAAACTTAGAAAAGTGCTTTACAGCAGTTGTTTATGATGAATTATGTTTTTGTTACCAAGTTTTGTTAAAGGACGGCTTGCATTTTTTTTTAATGATCCTATGTTTTGTGCAATTATTTTAAGTGAACGTAATCGAAATTTATTAAGTCTTTGGAGAGAAGTGAATAATCTTGAACAATTTTTTTTTGGTGAAAGAAAAAATAGGCTAGTCTCTAGTGCATGGCTAACTTTACAAAGTTTGAACTTGAAGAATGGGCGGGATGTCCCAGGGTAGCTCGACACGGTCATCCATTTTGCATTATCACTGTGAACTTAGAAGACGACGCACACGAGAAGTTCTGCTGAGATATTATTTACCGTGTTGACTTTATCTTTACTTCAGTTATTGCTTCAGAGGTAAAATGTACTATTTCTGTCGTTGTACTTTTATTATTTGCATTTTAAAATTGAATTCTTTCGTGTAGACTTTCGTATCTGAGTGAAAAAAAAGTGCGTCATCATCCATTTTGAATAGCTATAGCTAATTCCTGTGAATTTCAATTCAAAGACAACGCACATGCCACGAAAAGATCATTTTTGAGAGATTCTTGACTGTAACTTTACTTCGGTTGCACTTCATAGGTAAAATAGACTAATCCGTCTTTGTACTTTTATTATTTGTGTTTTAAGAATGTGTTTATTCTCCCCGTCGATCTTCGTGTAGGATATCTGGAAAAAATGCAGTGTCATCATCAATTTTGAATAAGTCCTGTGAACTTTAATTCAAAGACGACGCGCATCGAACATATCATTTTTGAGAGATTCTGTCACTTTAATGTTAACGTTCGGTTGCACTTCATAGGTAAAATGGACTAATTCCGTCTTTGTACTTATATTATTTGTGTTTTAAGAATGTGTTAATTCTCCCCGTCGATCTTCGTATATCTAGGATATCTGGAAAAACTGTAATCAATTTTGAATAATTCCTGTGAACTTCAATTCAAGTTCAAAGGCGGCGCACGTGCAACGAAAATATATTTCTGAGAGATTATTTGCTTCATTCAATTCATCAACAGCATATTATAAACAATGTAAACAGTACTTATTAAAGGAACAGTTCACCCAAAAAAATTATATAGTTTATTTCTTCATCAGAACAGAATTTAAGATTTTTAGGGTTTCATTTCAGGCTAAAGTGAATGGAGCGTCCAATGATGGAATGACAATCCAAAATACAAAAATAAATAACAGCAAATTTTAATTTTTAAGTTAACCATTTCTTTGAGTACTGCACATTATTACAAACTGCTCTGAAACCATGAGTCATGAATGAACTCAAACCTGGTGGATGTGCAACAGTTTTCACTTTCAAACGTGCAATTGCATGTCTTTAAACTGTCACTTTTTGAAGTTTAAAAATCCCATTTCACTGTATATCGTGACTCCTGTCTTTCCGTCCATAAAATTAAGACTGTTTTTTAAAACACCTTGGGTAAGAGGTGCTCATTCCTGTTTCTGGATATCTACCTTCCTGCAGAGTTCAGTCTGATCCAACAAAAGGTAGATATCCAGCTACAAGAATGAGCACCTCTTACCCTAAGGTGTTTTGCATGTGCTGTTGTGGTCAGCAAATAGCAAATTAGAAAAACTAAATGGATTATTGAAAAATAATCAGTGTAAAATATATTCTAATGTTAGACTGTATTTTCAAATATATAACAAAAATAGGGAATCTCTCAGACTTTGAAATGTTTTTTTTTTTTGTGGTCTTAGGTGCTTCCTGGGCATCAACCCTGATACAGGATCTAAATCCAAGAAGAAGCAGGGAGGCATCAATCAGCAAGTTTGTTCTCTGCTGCGCAAACTTGTGGATTTTGAATGGATGGCAACATAATCAGATTTTGTGTAAAAGGAGAACTCCCGTCAATTTTAACATTGAGCTCATTTTTTTGTAAATTTGGAGTCCTGTCAATACTGAGAACAACAACAAAAATCGGTGTTGCCTACACTTGTTATCCTCTTTTTAAAATTTGCACGCTGTTGACTTCAATGGGGCAATGTTTAAACCTGCTTTTAGCCTCTTAACATCCTTGATGTGTCATTACAAGTGCACAGCCAATGTGAGTGATTCCTTTCAGAGTGAACACGGTGAATCTGACTGCAGTAGATGTGAAAAATATGAATAAAAATGAAGTTTTTGTTTAGTATATGTTTAGTTACCTATGATCACGTGCGTGAACTCGACAATGGACTACTTTGGACTTCAACCGAAAACAGGATGTAAATACAGGTATGAGCGCTGGCCGAATTAACTTCATTTTTATTCATATTTTTCACATCTACTGCAGTCAGATTCACCCGTGTTAATTCTAAAGGAATCACTCACATTGGCTGTGCACTTGTAATGACACATCAAGGATGTTAAGAGGGTAAAAGCAGGTTTAAAATATTGCCCCATTGAAGTCAACAGGGTGCAAATTTTAAAAAGAGGATAACAAGTGTAGGCAACACTGATTTTTGTCGTTGTTCTCTGTACTGACAGCACTCCAAATTTACAAAAAAATGAGCTCAATGTTAAAATTGACCGGAGTTCTCCTTTAAGTATGTACTCGCATGAAACCTGTGTGTTGGGGCTTGGGTTGCCATGTTATTTGTTTTGATGGTATTACTTTTTTCATTTGCTCTGGTCATTGTTGGCTCTCTCCGTTTTTACTTGCCATATCGCCACTGAATATGTTGGACTGCCCTTCTGGTCAAGACCTTCACTTCTACCTATTGTTTTGGTATTTACCTCTAGCTGCGTTTTTTGGACTGCCATCTCGTTGCCGACTCTTGCCCGTTGCCGACTCCTGCCCGCTGTTATGCAATGACTCATGCAACGTTTGTTATGATATTGTTGTATCAATTTTATTGAAAATAAAATCAATTGTGGAAACTATTGTTTATTCTTTTTTTTTTACTACTTTTATGTCATCATATTGCATTACTGTATTAAATTGTAAGTTTACAGTTAATTACTGGCTACTAATTGCATTACTTTTACAGCTGAAACACAATAAATTACTGTTCAAGTTACAGCTGATAACTATATTTATACAGTTATGCACTGTGAAATTACAGTAATGATGTGATATCAATAACTGTGAAATGACTGTACACAACTGTCATTTTACTGTAATTTACATTAAATTTCTTACTGTAAATTACTGTGAAAGTAATGCAATTAGTAGCCAGTAATTTACTGTAAAATCACAGCAGAAATTTTTACAGTGTAGAACTCTCAACGGGAGGACTGTGGGATTACAAATTTATAAAATGTTAAATTTAGGTTCCAATATAATAGTAGACATTTTGAGGTAATAAAGCTGTCATATCCAAGAAGATCAAATCAGGAAAATCAAGTGTTTAAGATAATGACCTTTTGTTTTTATGCTCTTCCTGACCATAAACTCAAGGCACAGCTGTGCCTTTGTTTCTATGATAATGTGAAGGTATGGGCGATACTGTCAGGCACCTCTGTATTTAAATGACACTGTTATACTGATGAGACCAAGGCTGGGAAAATGCCAGTGTCTGGCATTTTCCTGATTCCATTTGCTTGCTTTGTTTAAATTGTCTCCACCTCTACTGTATGTATCCCTCCCACTTGAATGCATAAAAACTCAAAAAGTATCACTGCTTTGGTGAGACTTTTGATGACTGCAGTGCTAAGCAGAGTGTTCTCAATAAAGAATTCTGCTAAAGATTACCCAAGAGTCTCCTGGTCTTCGATTCTGAGTTTCCAACATAATGCAGATTATCCATCAATCAGGCTGTCACTTCTAGTTGGACGTGTGTGGACTCGAATGCTGTAGCTAACATGATCAGTCATAAAATCAGTAGCCTACTAACAGTTCGCAATTAAATCAATATCCTACCTTTTCTTGTAACCCGATAAAATCAATCCATGGCGATGTATGTCATTGGAGATGTTTAATCCACAAGCATTCTGAGCATTATTCCTGCTTGCTGGTGTAATCCACAAATCTTTCTTTTAGGTTAGGTTCATACAAATCAATATAACAGCAATTATGCTATGAATAGCATTCTTTTACGTTACTGAGCATAGTAAATAAATTGGTATCCACGGTATCCACTCATGTTTATCTTTCAGTCTGCTTGTTATGATCAAAAAAAAAGTAAAAAATAAATAAAAATTTAATGCAGTCAGATTACTATGCAATAACATATGAGACAGCCCATGATCACTAGATTTTATACATGTTACTATAACAATTTTGTAAATGGTGATCAGCAACCAAATATTGATAATGTGGAAGTTACTGCCTTGGTGTGACGTCTCACGTTTTGCAGACAATGCAAAGGCAGTGTACATTAACTTCAAAATAGGGGTAAAAATCAAGTTTGAGCTTACAATTTTTTAATGTAGATAATTTTCATTACTAAACCATCTAATTGTTAAATTTCCAGTGTCCTACCTTTAATTAATTTGACTGGACAAGTAAACAACTTCAAAGTAGTTTTTCTCAATTTCACACTCTAGCGAGTAAGGTATTTTTCCTTTGTAAGGCAGACTGGGCTTTAAGTAGGGGTGCTCCGATCAGGATTTTTGAGGCCGATCACAGAAAGCAGTATCTGCCGATATGCCGATATATTAATTTGCTCAAGCAAGTGGCAAAACATTCAAACAACTTTTCTTACATTATCACAAACTTACCATTGACAGAAATAGTCAGCTCTACTGCCTGTCCTTTTTTTAAATATTTATTACAAGCAATCCTGCCGTTCATGAAGGACTTTGTTTTTCTTCCTATTGCCTTGTTTATCTTATCAGTCTAATGCTTGCAGCGCAGCATTAGACTGTGGAAACGATCTCAACACTGCTGCAGACGCGCTGCCGGACCGCAACCGTGTGTGCAATGTGAACGCTTTCTGTTAACAATCCGTTAACATGAGTGCGGGAAAAAAAATACGCACCACATACGCACTGCAAATGGAGTAATGTGAACCTGGCATAAGCGCTGCGAGTGTGCATGAGCGCACAGTCTCCAGGAGAGTGCTGAATGGTTAAACATGGGCAAGAATTAAAAAAGTAATGCAATTTATAAACTTTAGTGAAGATGTGACACTGCCTCGATTGTGCAAGTGACAATTCCTGTGTCACCTGTGCAGCTCGCTTATAGACAGACGCAATGTGTGGTGATTTGAAGCCATTTGCGTATTTTGAGAGAGAAAGAAAGAGCGCGCGGTGATTCACTCCCACTGTTTGTGAAGTTACTTTTCACACAAGTTTTTCAAATTACTTTGTAAGTTATTTAATGAAGAAATATAGGATTATAATTTTTTCTCCCGCGCCAGACAGAGACTGAGACGGTGCCACTCCTCTCACTGCAGGCGCGTCATCAGCTTGAGATCAGTGTTTTGAGATGGAGATTGCATGCTTCTTACATTTTCTTTTAAACTTTGTCTGTTATTTTATTATCTAATTCAATTTCCCATTTTGTTTTAATATTATATAAATCTGTATCCTTCATTTCTTTAAATAAATGCTAACCCAAACCTTGACATCATCAAAAGTATTTGGTTTAAAATCTGGATCTCTTGCTATTTCTCTTAAACAAACCATCTCGCGATCACTAATATTCATTACTTTGCAAATTCTTCTCCAACATTTAAAAGTTTCACCTATACAATTATAACTAGTATTTACCTTTTTCTTTCTTCCACAAAATATTAATGTACTGATTGCCTCAAGTGACCCAGTTTCCATACATTTCCACTTTGATCTGTTATCCTCTTGCGTCAGCTCAATATTGGCTTAATCTGGTCTGCGTAATAATAGTACTCCAAACCTGGCAACGAAAAACACCCCCGTTCTTTATTATTTGTAAAACCTCCAGTTTTACTCTTGGTTTCCCCTCATCCCAGATAAATTTTCAAAAAATACTATGCCATTTTGTGAAATTGCTAAGGTGTATATAAATGGGAGATTTTGAAACAGAAATAAAAATCTTGGGAGTATACTCATTTTAATAGTACTTATTTTTTCAAACAAAGATAATGATAATATTTTCCACCTTTTAAAATCCTTTCTTATAGTAGTTTCTAAAGTATCATAATTGCACTTACATAAATATTCTACATTATTTGGAATTATCACTTCTAAGTACCTTATCTCTGTTTGATTCTATTTAATATCATACTTAATATCATATGCTAAAGCAAGGTCAATACAAGCATTAGCGACATAATCCCAACACAACAGATCAAGTACAGTCCACTTAAAAATCTGAGTCTGCTTTAGAGCAAGTCACCAGTTAAACTGAAGAAACTTACCTGCAACACCCTTCTGAAGTTCATTGCTTTCTGATTTGAACTGGTCTCTCTCTTCTTTGAGGCTGGTGATCTTAGTTAGTAGCTGTTGTCTCTCTTGAGTGAAGGTGGCACACAGTATTATGCGTGCAGTCAGCAGAAGAACACACAGCAGCACAAACACTACTGCAGCTGCTCTGGAGTTTCTGATCATCACATCATCACTTCCTGACCATCAACACAAACATGACTTTATTCTCTTTATTTATACATTTAACACAACACACAGCAACTGAAAACATGAAAACTGAGCAAATGTTTGGGCTTTTAGATGATTTATCAAATTTGTGCTATGTTTGTGTGATGAAATATTCTTAATCAATCTCAGTACCTGTGAGTTCAGATGACTGGATTCTCGTTGTGTGACCTTGTTGTGTCTCGTCTGTGGTCCTTTTTCCAAATGTTCCTTTTGTAACAAAGTCATTTTCATAGATATCATTGACGCTTTTCCCATTTTCTCTGTTCATTTTCCCTTTTCTATATTTTTGTTCACTTTTTGACAGTTTCAGTGTCAATAATCTAACACTAGTTTCTCTCCCGTGGTGGACTGTGTTGTGTTCCTCATCTGTGTTTGTGTAGCCACTATTTATGTAGAAAGGAACTCAACTCACCGCAGAATGTTGCCAGAAATATTTCAATTCAATTCAAGTTTATTTGTATAGCGCTTTTCAAAATACAAATCATTGCAAAGCAGCTTTACAGAAAATAAAGTTTCTACCATATTTAGTAGTAGCTTATCAGTGGTGACTGTCAGTTAATGTACAGTCGTGGCCAAAAGTTTTGAGAATTACATAAATATTAGTTTTCAAAAAGTTTGCTGCTAAACTGCTTTTAGATCTTTGTTTCAGTTGTTTCTGTGATGTACTGAAATATAATTACAAGCACTTCATACGTTTCAAAGGCTTTTATTGACAATTACATGACATTTATGCAAAGAGTCAGCATTTGCAGTGTTGGCCCTTCTTTTTCAGGACCTCTGCAATTCGACTGGGCATGCTCTCAATCAACTTCTGGGCCAAATCCTGACTGATAGCAACCCATTCTTTCATAATAACTTCTTGGAGTTTGTCAGTATTAGTGGGTTTTTGTCCACCCGCCTCTTGAGGATTGACCACAAGTTCTCAATGGGATTAAGATCTGGGGAGTTTCCAGGCCATGGACCCAAAATTTCAACATTCTGGTCCCCGAGCCACTTAGTTATCACTTTTGCCTTATGGCACGGTGCTCCATCGTGCTGGAAAATGCATTGTTCTTCACCAAACTGTTGTTGGGTTGTTGGAAGAAGTTGCTGTTGGAGGGTGTTTTGGTACCATTCTTTATTCATGGCTGTGTTTTTGGGCAGAATTGTGAGTGAGCCCACTCCCTTGGATGAGAAGCAACCCCACACATGAATGGTGTCAGGATGCTTTACTGTTGGCATGACACAGGACTGATGGTAGCGCTCACCTTTTCTTCTCCGGACAAACCTTTTTCCAGATGCCCCAAACAATCGGAAAGGGGCTTCATCGGAGAATATGACTTTGCCCCAGTCCTCAGCAGTCCATTCACTATACGTTCTGCAGAAGATCAATCTGTCCCTGATGTTTTTTTTTTTGGAGAGAAGTGGCTTCTTTGCTGCCCTTCTTGACACCAGGCCATCTTCCAAAAGTCTTCGCCTCACTGTGCGTGCAGATGCGCTCACACCTGCCTGCTGCCATTCCTGAGCAAGCTCTGCACTGGTGGCACTCCGATCCCGCAGCTGAATCCTCTTTAGGAGACGATCCTGGCGCTTGCTGGACTTTCTTGGACTCCCTGAAGCCTTCTTTACAAGAATTGAACCTCTTTCCTTGAAGTTCTTGATGAACCTATAAATTGTTGATTTAGGTGCAATCTTAGTAGCCACAATATCCTTGCCTGTGAAGCCATTTTTATGCAACGCAATGATGGCTGCACGCGTTTCTTTGCAGGTCACCATGGTTAACAATGGAAGAACAATGATTTCAAGCATCACCCTCCTTTTAACATGTCAAGTCTACCATTCTAACCCAATCAGCCTGACATAATGATCTCCAGCCTTGTGCTCGTCAACATTCTCACCTGAGTTAACAAGATGATTACTGAAATGATCTCAGCAGGTCCTTTAATGACAGCAATGAAATGCAGTGGAAAGGTTTTTTTGGGATTAAGTTAATTTTCATGGCAAAGAAGGACTATGCAATTCATCTGATCACTCTTCATAACATTCTGGAGTATATGCAAATTGCTATTATAAAAACTTAAGCAGCAACTTTTCCAATTTCCAATATTTATGTAATTCTCAAAACTTTTGGCCACGACTGTACATTTTTTTGCATTTTGTGTTTTTTAGTTGAATAAAAGACAAATTTTCCCTTTATATTTCATTGAGGATTTCTTTTAAAAAAAAGTTAAAAAATCTTGTCTCCTCTCGTTCTTTTGAACCCAGTCTCGTGTCTCGTCTCGTCTCGAGGGATAAGGGTCTCGTCACACCCCTAGTAGCCAGAGCAAGAGATACAATAGATTTCTTTTGCATATCTGACAGTGTAACATTAAGCAAAAGTATTTTGAATGATTTAAACCTGTATCCTGTTTTCTGGGTAACATTGAGAATATCACTATATATTGTTGCAACACCTCCACCACGACCAGTCTGACGGGGCTCATGTTTATAACAGTAGTTTGATGGAGTAGACTCATTTAGACCAATATAATCATTTGGTTTTAGCCAGGTTTCAGTCAAGCAGAGTACATCAAAACTATTATCTGTGATCATTTCATTTACAATAACTGCTTTGGGTGTGAGTGATCTAATGTTTATGAGCCCAAACTTTAATTATTTTTTTTGTTTATTAATTTAGCATTTTTCTGGTTTAATCACAATCAGATTTTTTTCTAGAGCATGCATTAAATTTATATTTTGACCTCACTATTCGGGGGAACAGACCAGTGTGATTTTTTTCAACGAAGACGAAAAATATTTGTTAACGAACATTTTTTCTGTAACTAAGATGAGACGTTGACGAGCTAAAACTAATATCTGATGATTAAAAACTATGACAAAATCTATGATGCGTCTTCGTTAATAAGATGAGACTGGACTATAATGTTATTTGAGGTCTACCGGATATTCAAAGTACAGTCGGACTCGTAACACAAAAAGGTTGCAGGTTGGAGTCTCATACCGGCAGGGATTGTAGGTGGGGGGAGTGAATGTACAGTGCTTTCTCCAACCTTCAATACCATGACTGAGGTGCTCTTGAGCAAGGCACCGAACCCCCAACTGCAAAAATGGCTGCTCACATCTCTCTGTGTGTGTTTCACTGCTGTGTGTGTGTACTTTGAATGGGTTAAATGCAGAGCACAAATTCCGAGTATAAATAAATGTTGGTAACTGCAGTTTGACTAAAAGTAATTACTATAAGTAATGAGTAAAAGTTGAAAAAAATGCAATGACTTTTCATCGACTAAAACTAGACTAAAACTATGAAAGACTCAAAAGACTAAAATGTGACTAAGACTATTGAGCATTTTCATCTCAAGATAAAGTCTAATGCTAAATCAAAAATGCCTGTCAAAATTAACACTGGAACATTGATTGGACAGCACAAGTACTTCTATTTAAGTGGGTAGAACAAGAGCCATCATAGCAGTTATTTGAGAATTGGCTTACTAGTCATATGGAGCGTCGCGTCCTGGAGATGTTGTCCGACAGGAGTTCTGCTTCGACTCTGCTGGGGTGCAGGCCATCAGCGTGAAAAAGCCTAGGACTCTCCCAGAAAAGATTTCAATTATTAACAAAGAACAGTTTCTGTTCTTTACACCATGACAATAACCATTCAAAGCAAAAAGTCTACTGAACCTTTTGTGTCTTCATCTATACATGGGAAGAGGTCCTGACATGATGATCATCGTGCAGGCGATATGCTGCACACCGTCTCGATCAGGCTCCTGAAGTCCCTCTTTAGTGTCTGCATCTGCCGCAGCTTGGTATCGTTAACCCCGGCGTGAAGCACGACCGCTCCGATGCTCTCTTCACCCTTCAGGATCGCGGGTATCTGTGCAGAAATATCAAGAACACGAGTTCCAGGGAAACAGTGAGTGTGCACATTACCTTCAGCTAACATAGCACGAACGTGCCGGACGACTGAGTCTCCGATGATCACAGCGTTGTGTTCTGTCTCGCGAAGTGGAGCAAATAGGACTCCGGTGGAGATCCCGAAGCCTGGAGGCAACGGAGGGAGAGAAGTTGTCACCCAGGGCCTGGCTCATGTCTTACGCTGTAGCACGGGGTGAAGGACATCTGGGAAGATCACGTCCTGGGTACACCGGGCCTGTGCAGAGAACCACACAGAATAGAGGGGGTGGGAGAGTTAGCAGCGTGCTGTTTACTTACCCCGGACTTATGAGCGTCAACCCCTGAATGTTTCCAGCACGGCTCTCCGCTCTCTCAGCTGAGCCTGCTTCTCCACGAGGTCACAGATCTGCTTCTCCACGAGGTCACGGATCTGCTTCTCCACGAGGTCACGGATCTGCTTCTCCACGAGGTCACGGATCTGCTTCTCCACGGCCTCCAACTCCTTATTAGAAAGAAACAAACTAGAGAATAGGGGAAATGCAGAAAAGAACAATAGTAATATGGAAAACATACAAACAAATCTTAAGATACCAGAATTCACATTTTTAGATCTTACAGATGCATGATGATATATTGTAAAACATAAATATGTAGTTATTTAATAAGCTTTCTCGGATCACCTGTGTTTTCCATATCTCTGTCAGCAGCTCCCATTAGAATTTTTTTTGGAACGTCCCCTCTGTTTTAGAGGATTTTTTAGACACTCCTTAAATCAGTACAATTTTTATCAATATTTGTTTACAATGAACAATCAAAACGTGTTTGAAACAGTGGTTTGAAATAGTTTCAGCCCATTTTAGACTGTGTGCAAGTGACGTCACTGACAGACTCTACAGTGCAGACTTTCAGGTTAAATTAATTAGTTTACTTCCATTTATCTATTGACAAATTATCAGCAAAAACATTTACAAAGCTATCAAAAGCGCTCCTTTGCGCATAAGATGTGATTAAAAGCCCAAACTTTCATTAATAAGAGCTCAAATCTAGTATGCTATAATTATGTTTCTACCGAGCGGCAACCTCCCGCTCTCTCTCGTGAAGCCAATAAGGAAGTGACTAAAACTGCAATTCATCGACTGGCCGCTTGAGGCTGGCTGCAAAAGGGAGTCAGTCCCATAGACTCCCCATGTTAAAATGCCCAACTTTACAGCAGAAAAAAACATGTTTACAGCCTGGTTCAAAAAATGATTTTGGTCTATATTGCTAATTTTGCCCTTTATGACAATTGTGAGGGGGGTGAATTTTTTTATAACTCATCCGTTTAAATTATATTAAGCCTTAAAGTTCTGCATAATTAAGGGCGTGGCCACTTGAGTGACAGGTGGATTGCCGCTGCTGACAATGCCGTCGCGCTAGGTGGGCGTGGCTTCAGCAACCAGCTCCCGCCTTTTTGCCCATTTTCGATTTTCCGGGAGAGTCGCGCGGTGACGCGCTGCCAAGATGGCGACGGCCCGCTCTGCACACTTTGAGCTTCAAAACCGCTATTGAGGAGTCTATGGGTGACGTCACGGACACTACGTCCATATTTTTTTACAGTCTATGGTTTCTACGCTAGCGTAATATTTGCTAGCAGACATTTCAGATAATTAAGGAAAGATACCATAATCACAGAGGTATAAATATTAACCAAAGTACTTAAAGTAGACTGTGGATGATATTAACATATGTTACTTAACCAATCTGTCGCAGTTGTTGAACTTTTCTTTGGTATAACTGATGAGAAACAGAAAGTGTCAGACGCAACCTCTCCTCTCCAGCAGCTGATGACGTGTCCGCGGTTGCCATGGTAACTCTATAAAAACAATAATATTAAAAAACTCCGTCTTTACGGAGTTCAATACTTTTGTTTTTACTTTGTTTTATACATTTTATCAACCTATTTATTTATTATAAATTATAAGACTCACCTCAGAAAAGCTAATTCTCCTGTCAGACACAGTTCCCTTGTCAAAAAATCCTATTGGAATTTCAGTTTATCCTTTTGGATCTTACTGGATTCTTAGAATCCTATTGGACATTCTGATTTATTTTAATGGGATTTTACTGTGTCCTGTAGGATTTTATTTCATGCTTAGAATCTCGTTGGACATTGTGTTTTATTTAATGCGATTTAAATTTTTCATGTAGGATCTTTTATTGATTTGTATCATATTGGACATTGTGATTTTTAAATGGAAATTCACTTTGTCCTGCAGGATCTTATTTGATTCTGTTAATTACTTACTTTTTAAGAGTAACTTTACTTTTTTAGAGTAACACTGTGTGTGTGTGTGTGTGTGTGTGTGTGTGTGCTTGTAACCTATAAAAATGCAGCCTACATGAATATACACAAATATAAAAACTGAAATTCCTAATACAGTAAGGCAAATATAATAAATAAGTGTACTACATGTGACTAAAAATTCATAGAAACACAAACATCTATAATGGTACTCTTCCCCTTTAAGAAATCCGAATGTAGTGCGCGTGCAACTGTAGCGCGCATACTTTGAACAGTAACGGTCAAAGAGGAGAGGAAGCTGAGAAATCGAGTGATTAACGTTGTTTAACTTCTTAAAAGTTTATTTAAAGACGCTAAAAAGGAAGAAATAACGATACTTATATGAGATGCATCCTAAACAAACAATTTTGAGTGAATTAACTATATCTGTTGGTGAGTTGTTGATCTCGTTACTGTATCTGCTGATTAGTATAGGAGTCTGCATTACATAGCAAAATTGTTTAACAACTGATATTAATGAAATATTAATGTATGCTGTTTATAATAAAATTTAATTGTATAAAACACTGGAGTAGTGAATACAGAATGCCTGTTCTGACACCATTTTGAGCTGTTTTGAATTGTGGTTTACGTTTTTGTGTAACTTAGCGCTATACTTTAATTATTTGTATTGATGGAGTAATATGTTCTGTTGTCCAGGTCAGGTTTTATGTTCCAGTTAAAAAGTTTGACATGGGACAACAATTCTCCCGTGTTATGTGTGTGTGTACATGGAGAAGACGCGCATGACAAGAGAATAATATGGCGAGCCTTGGTCAGCGAGGGGACCTGCTGCGTTGCCTGGTAACCAGTTGACCATATGCACGGAGCGCTCTTTATAACTTCTGCATAAAGATAAGCCAGCTCATAAACTTCCCGTAAAGCTGATTTAATGTTGTGGTTTATAGGTACAGAAACCTCTCCTGCCTAGTTCTTGTCAGAAATTGAAAAAAAAAACATTGCTACATGATAAATAATGATAGCATAACAGTAATGATAAATGATGGCATTATGTTTTAGGTTATTTAACAATAAATATTTTTATATGCCGAGCCTGGTAAACCCAGGTGATTACCTAGACATGTAACGACATTAAAACGCTCACAAATAAGCACTATAGTAACTGTTTAGGCCAGTGGTGCTCAAACTTAACCAGCATTAAGATTCAGTAGCATAGTAGGCCTAACTATTCAACTACAGCTCTGCACAGTAAAAAAAAAAATTCAAACAAAAAAACAGACAGTTTTATTCCTAATAAGATTATTTACTGTTGTCAGCCACTTCAACATTGTAAATATACAGTTTGAACATTAACACTGCACTGTGCTTACATACAGGTAAATAAAAAAAAAACGTAAATAATGATTAAATTAAAATGTGTTGTACCTAAAAGTTAAATAAAAACTGTATTGTGCTTAATCTTTATTTGAATAAAGCTGTTTTTACATTTAAGATAAAATGTATTGTGTTTTAACATTAATTTATAATTAACTTAGTGATTCCTCTGTGTACCACTAGAGGGACTCGTACCACACTTTGAGAACCACTGGTTTAGGCTAACATTAGAGATGCTATCTCCCAAATGACATCATAATGGTATGATTGATAACCAATTACTTACCTTCATAGTCATGAACACATTTTAAACACTTATAATATTTGCCCTCTCAACTCTATAGCTGTGCAGTACAATTCACTAAGATTTTAACTCCAAATTTGTGTACTTTTATTGTACAGAAGTATAAAGTATAGCAAGTGCAGGAATCACAAAGTCTCATGTCATTTAATAAAAAAATATGCCTGACACCAACAGCGTATAAGGAAGAACTAGTTAACTACAAATGAAATAAGTTAAATATTAATGGTATAACAATTAAATAATGCATTAAATATTTTGAAATATTTTTAGATTAAATTTAGTAACTACATTTTTAAAGTTTTATCTTTAACTGTAAAAGCTGCTAAATAAATTCAGTCAACACAGACTTGTTACTGTTGTAGTTTTGCAACTCTGAATTTAGTCTGAATCACTTAATGGACCGCTCTATTTTGACATTGGCTTGTCTTCCCTTATTACTGTCAATCACAGCAATGAGTCCAGAACAATTTAGCAGATTTACCTGCGTAATATTTAACACCCGCGTTTGTCATTCCTGAAATGGTAAATGTGGAAGTTTGGTCCTCTTAGATAAACAAAAATTTTCTTCAAATTGTGAATGGATTTTGTAGAGAAACTGAGCAAAGGGCACTCCCCTTAAAGCACAGTACAATTGACCAGAAATGACTGAGCTGGCTTATCTAAAACCAGGAAGTAATCGTGCATGTGTTCAATTGACAGAGCATTAGTGATTGCTTTGGAATATATTTGATACAATATTTTTACATTACACACAAACTGAACTTTATTACATTTATTGCATGAAATGAACAGTATTATACACCTCAAAGGGAATTTGTTCTGTGTTGTGATGTGATTGTATTTGCTATTATTATTATTGTTACAGTAAAGTCTTATTTTTATATTCAATTTCTGGTCTCCTGTATACGCTTTATATGTTCCTCCTCACTCCTTTAGAGTGTAGAACTGGTCCAGGGGATATTTACATTGGAGGACACAAGTGCTACATACTGTGTGTGTGTGTGTGTGTGTGTGTGTGTGTGTGTGTGTGTGTGTGGTCAATCCATTATCAGTGCTTTAGAAATTTTTGCACTAATGCTGTGTGCTGCACAAATCACCTCTCATGTTGTTTACAATGTTACTGAAGGTTGTGCAACATACAATGAACAATGTCTACATCAGGGTGAGTTTAAACAAACTGCAAGTACTATTTGTTCATAAAACAAATACAATGGAAAAGTGTACCTTTGGAATAAAATAAAAAAAACAGAAATCCCATATAAACAGTCACCCAACTGGATCCCATTAAAATCCTATAGGAATGATCCTACAGGATATTTATGTCTTGTCCTATAAGACTATTCCTATCGGAATCCTATAGGAACGGTTCCAAAATATGATAGAAATTCCAATTAGAATCCTGTACAATTTTCTTATTGGAATCCTTTAGGATGTCATTATTTCACATTCATAACTCCTTACGAAATAGAAAGTTTCACAACTCCGAAAAATTTATTTCTTTTCTTGTCTGTCCGCGCGGTGTGTCAGCTGTGGAAGCGCGCTATATGCTGTATGTCACGTCACTATATATTAAAAGCATGTCCATATTCTGACTTGGTGAAAAGAAACACATTTTATCTTAAAGGAACGTTTAATCTTGTGTCTGAAGTTTAATTACACTTTTTAAATATCACTATACTCAGAGAGCATATAAAGAACGTACAAAAGTTATGGTAATGAAATTACGTGCATACGACGTTGTAGTTACGTTGCCAGTAAGTCATGAAGTTACCAATATATTACGAATAGAGAACCTATCTGGGACGTTCTTGGTTATCTAGTCACGTTGGAAGGACGTACTGACGACGTTATAAGTTGGTAATGGAGAAGAGGGTATTTCTGCACAACCGGAGGCTGCAGTTCTAGGACCGCCCCTTGTCAAAAAATCCTAAAGGATTCCAATAAGAAAATTGTACAGGATTCTAATTGGAATTTCTATCATATTTTGGAACCGTTCCTATTGGATTCCGATAGGAATAGTCTTATAAGACAAGACATAAATATCCTGTAGGATCATTCCTATAGGATTTTAATGGGATCCAGTTGGGCGACTGTTTATATGGGATTTCTATTTTTTTTATTTTATTCTAAATGTACACTTTTCCATTGTATTTGTTTTATGAACAAATAGTACTTGCAGTTTGTTTAAACTCACCCTGATGTAGACATTGTTCATTGTATGTTGCACAACCTTCAGTAACATTGTAAACAACATGAGAGGTGATTTGTGCAGCACACAGCATTAGTGCAAAAATTTCTAAAGCACTGATAATAGATTGATCTCACACACACACACACACACACACACACACACACACACACACACACAGTATGTAGCACTTGTGTCCTCCAATGTAAATATCCCCTGGACCAGTTCTAGACTCTAAAGGAGTGAGGAGGAACATATATAACACTTTACTGTAACAATAATAATAATAGCAAATACAATCACATCACAACACAGAACAATAAAACATCTTTTAATGCATTCATTTCATGCAATAAATGTAATAAAGTTCCATTTGTGTGTAATGTAAAAAGAGAAAAAAACTGAAAAATATTGTATCAAATATATTCCAAAGCAATCACTAATGCTCTGTCAATTGAACACATGCACGATTACTTCCTGGTTTTAGATAAGCCAGCTCAGTCATTTCTGGTCAATTGTACTGTGCTTTAAGGGGAGTGCCCTTTGCTCAGTTTCTCTACAAAATACATTCACAATTTGAAGAAAATTTTTGTTTATCTAAGAGGACCACACTTCCACATTTACCATTTCAGGAATGACAAACGCGGGTGTTAAATATTACGCAGGTAAATCTGCTAAATTGTTCTGGACTCATTGCTGTGATTGACAGTAATAAGGGAAGACAAGCCAATGTCAAAATAGAGCGGTCCATTAAGTGATTCAGACTAAATTCAGAGTTGCAAAACTACAACAGTAACAAGTATGTGTTGACTGAATTTATTTTACAGTTAAAGACAAAACTTTAAAAATGCAGTTACTAAATTGAATCTAAAAATATTTCAAAATATTTAATGCATTATTTAATTGTTATACCATTAATATTTAACTTATTTTATTTGTAGTTAACTGGTTCTTCCTTATACGCTGTTGGTGTCGGGGCATATTTTTTTAATTAAATGACATGAGACTTTGTGATTCCTGCACTTGCTATACTTTAAACTTCAGTACAATAAAAGTACACAAATTTGGAGTTAAAATCTTAGTGAATTGTACTGCACAGCTATAGAGTTGAGAGGGCAAATATTATAAGTGTTTAAAATGTGTTCATGACTATGAAGGTAAGTAATTGATTATCAATCATACCATTATGATGTCATTTGGGAGATAGCATCTCTAATGTTAGCCTAAACCAGTGGTTCTCAAAGTGTGGTACGAGTCCCTCTAGTGGTACACAGATGAATCACTAAGTTAATTATAAATTAATGTTAAAACACAATACATTTTATCTTAAATGTAAAAACAACTTTATTCAAATAAAGATTAAGCACAATACAGTTTTTATTTAACTTTTAGGTACAACACATTTTAATTTAATCATTATTTACTTTTTTTTTTATTTACCTGTATGTAAGCACAGTGCAGTGTTAATGTTCAAACTGTATATTTACAATGTTGAAGTGGCTGACAACAGTAAATAATCTTATTAGGAATAAAACTGTCTGTTTTTTTTGTTTGAATTTTTTTTTTTACTGTGCAGAGCTGTAGTTGAATAGTTAGGCCTACTATGCTACTGAATCTTAATGCTGGTTAAGTTTGAGCACCACTGGCCTGAACAGTTACTATAGTGCTTAGTTGTGAGCGTTTTAATGTCGTTACATGTCTACCAGGCTCGGCATATAAAAATATTTGTTGTTAAATAACATAAAACATAATGCCATTATCTATCATTATTGTTATGCTATCATTATTTATCATGTTCCAATGTTTTTAGGAATTTTTTTTCTTTTTTATTCAATTTCTGACAAGAACTAGGCAGGAGAGGTTTCTGTACCTATAAACCACAACATTAAATCAGCTTTACCGGAAGTTTACGAGCTGGCCTATCTTCATGCGGAAGTTATAAAGAGCGCTCCGTGCATATGGTCAATTGGTTACCAGGCAACGCAACAGGTCCTCTGGCTGACCAAGGCTCGCCATATTATTCTCTTGTCAGCGTCTTCTCCATGTACACACACACATATCACGGGAGAATTGTTGTCCCATGTCAAACTCTTTAACTGGAACATAAAACCTGACCTGGTCAACAGAACATATTACTCCATCAATACAAATAATTAAAGTATAGCGCTACACAAAAACGTAAACCACAATTCAAAACAGCTCAAAATGGTGTCAGAACAGGCATTCTGTATTCACTACTCCAGTGTTTTATACAATTAAATTTTATTATAAACAGTATACATTAATATTTCATTAATATCAGTTGTTAAACAATTTTGCTATGTAATGCAGACTCCTATACTAATCAGCAGATACAGTAACGAGATCAACAACTCACCAACAGATATAGTTAATTCACTCAAAATTGTTTGTTTAGGATGCAGCTCAGATAAGTATCGTTATTTCTTCCTTTTTAGCATCTTTAAATAATCTTTTAAGAAGTTAAACAACGTTAATCACTCGATTTCTCAGCTTCCTCTCCTCTTTGACCGTTACTGTTCAAAGTATGCGCGCTACAGTTGCACGCGCACTACATTCGGATTTCTTAAAGGGGAAGAGTACCATTATAGATGTTTGTGTTTCTATGAATTTTTAGTCACATGTAATACTTATTCAGACATTATGAAATATCATATTTATTATATTTGCCTTACTGTATTAGGAATTTCAGTTTTTATATTTGTGTAAATTCATGTAGGCTGCATTTTTTTATAGGTTACAAGCACACACACACACACACACACACACACACAGTGTTACTCTAAAAAACAGTTTAATATGAAAGGTGAAGTATTACAATTTTTGTTTTTTGTTTTTACAGAATAATATAATAAAAGTGCCATTCATATAAAACCTGGCAAAATGACTAAACACATGTAGCATCTGCTTAGGATCATGTATGATCGTTTGGCCTTTATGTCTTAGAAATTCCTTTTAGCCTTTTGACATTTGCATATAAATCGTAGACATGGCCTCACATCCTACATGTATATGGATGCTAAATTGCCAAGGGTTTTCCCCCCACTATCAAGATGATGTTAAACAGCAACTCTCTGCTCCTCTCCATCGGACTTCAAACACATTTCAAAGATATGTTAATGACCCTCAGGGCCAGAAAGCAAAGCCTAGCTGACCAGTGGACCTCCTCCATGCTTCCAAATACACATAACACACACACGTAAAGACCTTTTCTTTATTTAGGCCCCATTTACACTGCATGGTTCAAGTGACCCAATTCCGATTTTTTCCTCTCATGTGGCACAGATCGGATATGACCGGTGACCGTGTAAGCAGGAAAAAACCGCATGGATTCCGATTTTCTCAGATCGGATTCACGCCTCATTCATATGTGGTAATAAATCGGATATGAATCGGATACGTGCATTTGCGTGTGCCATGTAAGCAGACAAATCGGATATTCCCAAGTAAATGTGAGTCGTACGTCATTAAAAAAGTGACGTCAACTTATTATAGGTGCGATGGAGGACGAAGGATACACACAGTGGAGCAATGCCAAGGTTTCATGTCTTTTAAGTCTTTGGGGCGAAGAGACAGTGCAGGCAAAAATGCAGGGTTGTCACAGAAATAAATCCGTGTTTGAAGACATTTCACGAGATATGGGGAGGCACAGTTTAAGCACTTTTTTCTCCACCGTAAGAGACCAATGTTTTGTTGATTTTTTTTGTTGACATTTTTTAAAATATTGTGGAAAGCAAAACACTGTATAATTTGATTTGTATCTGCATCCATTGTACTTCCTGCTGTTTTACTTCCTTTTCCGGGTCAGAACGTCTACGTTTGGTAGTTTCAGCAGTGTATAGTGTAAATGCAAAAATCGGATACGGGTCACTTTTAAAAGATGATGTAAGCAGGTCGTCAAAAAAATCGGATATAGTCAGAAAATCGGATTTGGGCATCAAGACCTGCAGTGTAAATGCAGCCTTAGACTACAATCAATCAGTTACAAATGTATCTGGTATATGCATGTGTTGTCTGTATGTTTCCCTATTACATTAGTCTAGTTACCACTGTTTATTTGTATTAGTTAAGCTCTAAATGCTAATATTCAGGTGTATGAATGTATCTCTGGTTTAATATATTCTAGATGTTTTGTTCTTGGTATCAAAATGATCTGCTCTCTATTCCTGAAACCATGATGTTCTCTATGTGATTGTGAAATGCATCATACTATTTGGACCATATTTTGGGTAAAACTACACCAATTATTTAAGACAGCCACAAAGCATGCAAATGAGGTGTCACTGGGACAAAGAAACACTTTCCCGCTGAAACAATACGCCTTGTTACTGGACAATCTAACCAAAATGGGTGTTACAGGGAAACCAGATAAAACCTCTCCAACACCCAAAAACTGGGCTTCTCTTCACTTGAGGTTCCCTGGAGACACCCATCACCTGGGAAACCCCACAACTCCCCTTCTGGGGGGAGTCCGATCTTCAGGCAGTTTTCAGCAACTTTGTTGATTCACTTCGGATCAGTCAACCCATGGATGAAACGACAAAGCTTTTATTCCTAACAGATTTCAACAGGAATCTACGCATTATACATACACCAGGACACTTTACTCAGGAACTACAGAACCAATGCAAGTAACCACTTGTTAACTATTTAGATGTGCTTCTAGGCTTTGACCCCGTTTAATTAAGATGATGTGATTCTTTGATGGTTCTTAACAGGTTGTGATTAGCTGAAATACTGTAAATACTACTATTACTCTCTACTCTCTTGCATGCGAGCGCTACCTCTCTCTACAGTGCTCTCTCTCTCTCTCTCACTACAGTGCACGTGCTCTCTCTCTCTCTCTCTCTCACTACAGTGCACATGCTCTCTCTCTCTCTATCCATGCCTTCCTTGCGTTCTCATTTATATTTAATGTGTGTATGTTTGTGTCTAGTCAGATGTTGCATGTTCCCCAGTAGTGTAGTTTAATAAACATCCATATGTATTCACACTTGGTTGTCTGTGTTTGCTGCTCACGGGACGAGGTCACTTTAACATTCCGGTTTTGTTACATGCTCTGGGAGCAATGTATTAGTAAAAAGATTATTTCTTGTGGCCAGAGAAATAATTTTACTTAGAGTCAATAGACGATTAACACTGTCCGTCTTGCGGACGAACAAATCATTTTATTTTACTATTAATGTTACATTAGGTGGACAACCAGAATGGGTAATACCGCCGCCGCAGGGTCGCAGCGTTAACTGCAAGTCAGCCGCGTGTTAAAATCATTTGCGAAACTACCGCCAGGTGGCGCAAAGGCACGGATTGCAAACTGACTGTAACTGTAAAATGTTGGTTTGTAAACGGAGATGAAAGGACAAAGTAAAACAACAATAACATTATAATATAACATTGTAACATCCTTACAAACTTTAGAAAATTTACACTGAGTTCATTTTAAAACGTGGAATAGTCTTAGGTTACAGTCTACGCGTCAAAAATTAAAAGAAGGACCTTTACACACAAAGGCTCTTATGCATGCTATTGTTATTAAACAGTCATTACATATATAGGCCTATATATATATATATATTTAAATACACGGATTAAAAGCTAAATGTCTTCATTTCGGTTCATTCTTAGTAAAAAGAAAAAAATCCTTCAGGCTCCATTTGCAGAGCGAAATGAGAAAAGTCCAGCATTTAGATTAACTCTGCTATTATTCTTGATTTTTCAAACTGCTAACACTTTGCATTTTCGAATCATGCCTTTACTGTGTGACCAAAAATGGAGTATTTTCTGTTTCAGCTGTTTGATCGAGCTGGTGCCTCATGCACATTCATCAGAAACAGTAGCCGTTCACTGTGCCATCCAGCGTGAGCAGCGGTCCACTGGCATATTTTTGCTCATTATGATTTTTTTCCATCGATACTGAAACACGCATGAACTACAAAGCCTATTTTACCTCATGAATAATAGTTAAGCTTCAAATGGGCAACATCACGAATAAGGAAATGTTTGGACTTGTCCCGAATGAGAGCCCAACCTTACCTTATGTTTCAATTTAAATTATTATTATTTTTATAGCTAAGTCTATATTATTATATACTGCAATTATATTTATCCATTAGAATTATAGATTTTTAATTCTTGTTCTGTTCTGATAGTTTTTTTTTATAGTAATTTAAAGTAGGCTATTTGTTGTAAAGTGAAGGGAACTAAAAATATCCTATAGTGTTTATAACGTTGGTACATTATAACATAATTAGGCCTGCCGTTATTATTTCTGAATGTAATAAAATGCGACTTATACATGACTTATTTTTTTTCCTCTCAAAAATTAATTTTTTTACATTTATTTTTAGCGTGTTTTTAAAAAGCATGCAGCAAAAAAAAAAAAAAAAACAGGTGATTAATCGGTTAAAATTTGTTACTGTGGGTTAACATATTTACATTATAGTATACTTAGCAGCAAAGTCTGTTGCTATGTTGTTAACTATTTACAAGTTGCGTGCATGTTTTTTATCCATTTTTTTTTTTTTTTCACTGCATCTGAAAATTACTTTAAGAAACAAAAAAAGCCTTTGGCGCAGAACCTGCCTCGCGCGTTGCTCAGTTGTAGACGATTTAAAAATGTTTGATATAAAGGTTGCTGTCCCATTTTATACAGGAATTGTTCATTTAAAAATAAATTGAATTATATTGTTAGTTCTAATTATATTGTTAACACAAGTTCATTTAGGCTATTTAACATGCACTGTGACATTTTACCCTTTTTAACTTAGAAACTCCTTGAGATTTTAAAGTCAGTTTAATAGTATTGAAGTTCAAGTTTTTAAAAAAAGGTTTTAAATGCTTAAATTATTTCTATGAATTAATAATATGTTATCAGGTTTTAATTGCTTAAATTATTTCTATAAATTAATAATATGTTATCATGTTTATTCTTGTAGAAAATAAGTGTTTATTCTTTAAGAAAATAAGGGAAAAAATAAGGGACGATCCAAATATTATTCATATTTGTTTTGCTTCACCTATTTATGTAAGCTACAATTATTCTAAAAAAAAAAAAAAAAAAAAACATGTAATTAAAAGTGCCATCGGCCTGAGTAAATTTGACCATTATAGAATTGTGACTTTAAAGGTTAGTGATTTAGGAGGTGAAAATACTGTGAAATTACAAATGTTATGGGATTTTAAAGCATAACAACTGAAGGTCTATGAAACGTTAGCCAATAAAGCTTTTTCTTTTAAACAATGGCACTTAAAGTTTTGAACTAAAATATTATTTCAACCATATAGCCTGTGAATAAACAAAATGCATACTTTTCAATGAAAGAACACTGAGAGTTTGCTTCTGGTGTTTGGATTTGTACTTCAATATAATGAGCTCCAAGTTTAGTAATAGCCAACACTGTTTTTTTTATTTCTCTCTCTCTCTCTCTCTCTATATATTTAACTCTCTATTTAACAGCATTAAATTACAATGAAATACATCTTCCTTCAGGTAGACTGAATGTTTTTCTGTCTTGCTAAATGTTGGGCTCATGATAAGTAAGTTGTATTCGCTCAAACTGATTTAGTTAAATCAAAACTAGCCAAAAACAGACCGAATTCAGTTCAGCTGGAGGGGGTTTTGGGGTAGTTATGTATAGCTTGTGGGGGTTGATATAAATGTGTGAATCTCTTGGTCTTTCATATGGACAGTGTCTTATGAGGGTATCAAACTTGCAGAACAGGTTTAGATAGGACTCGTCATTTTGGTTTTAGGGCAACTTTGAAGAAAGGTTTTGATCCACTTCAAATGTTGACTAATGTATAGCGCAATATAGTTTATTAGTTATTATAACTTCAGAGGAAGTTGCCTTAACTCAAAAAAATAAATAAATTCACAAACTGTTGCGTTAATTTTATTTTGTTTCGTCTAAACAATATTTTTTTTTAGATTATGAAATATAAATTCTCACAGAATGTAGCCTTTTCATAACCAATATATTGAACCATCTCTTTATGTTTTTCTAAATCCCAAACAGAGTCCAGACATCAGTATGATCCGTCTATGATATTTTATAGGCTTTTTTAGATTTGGGAATACACATGCGTTACAGACATGACAAAAAAAACATTTAGGAGTTTTTGGAGACATTATTATTATTATTATTATTATTATTTTTTTTTTTTTTTTGTGTAGCCTATTTACAATGCACAAACCAGAAGCAACAATATCTGTAGAGAAGGGTTGGCCATTCTAAAAAAAAAAAAAAAAAATCAATTTTATTTCAATTTTTCGTTTTTGTGTTTCAGAGGAAAAATCAGTGTTAAAGCATCTCTCCATTACAGACCGTTCTGAAAGAAGAATTTATGCAAACGCCTATAAAATGCTTTAAAAACTTTAACAGAGATGTCTAGAGGCTATTTAATAGGTCTGCCTCCCACGTAAGATTTTTCTAGTTACTAGTCGTTCATTTGTCATTATTCAACTAATCGCAGGTTTATATTACATTTACAGTAGGTAGACATCCAAAACGTCGTTTCTACCGCCGCTCGTACCGCCGCCGCGGCGTCTGCAAAGTGCATTTGCAGCTTTTGACCGCTGAGTGGCGCTTTAATCACAGGTTTTCAAACAAGCGCATCAAAGCACATTTTCGCAAATAGACGTCAGCTTTGCCTCACCGAAGTGTTATATTTGATTGCAGTCGGGGAAAATGAAAGAAAAAATATTTAATATTCACAGATGAAAGTTTAGTCCTTATGAAGATATGTGCGTTTCTTAGAATGAATTCAAGCAGGATAAATGTCAAGCCTATGAGCCTGTGCTTATATTTTCTCTACACCATATTTTAGATTAGACACATTTAAATAGTGTGCAGTATTATTAATATAATATGAATTATGTGTTATATTATTAAAAAGAAAATGTGGTTTACTTTGCATCGGAGCATTAAAAGTGGTAGCCTATATTGTGAGCTAGGCTTGCGTGTTTTATAAATTAGTTTCTTTATTTTAGTAAAACGTAAGGCACTGTATAATTTCGCTCCCATTATTTAGGCCTAATTAAAACAAGAAAGAATAAATTAAACCTGCACGATTTAACTAAATCATTGCAACTCTAAAGAATGGATGGATTAATAAAACGTCCTCACTTATCAACAAAGTGCACACGATGTAAAAAAAATAAAATAAAAAGAGCTTCATTAATTGACAACTTCAGTGATTTTAAATGGAGTCTTCTTTGCTTGCTTTCATATAATTTAAGTAAAGTAAAAGATAAATAAATAAAATAAATAAATAAATTGCAGCCGCATTTAAATGCAGGTTTGTATAATATTCCGTAAAATATCAGTGCAAGATTTGCTCTGCATGATGCTGAGTGCACGCAGCATTTATTCTTATTTGTCTACATATTTTATCTTCATTACAAATCTTGTTTGGTTTTATTTTGGATAATTGCATGTAAAAAAATATTTACTTTGTAATGCATATGCAAAATGTGAATTATTATTTATATTCAAGTGTTTGTGCAAAAATTATTAATGCGCATGCATGACAGGGAGGCGCCCTCTCGATCACGTAATTTTTTTCCTAATAATGAAATAACTGAAAATTGTGGCGTCTCACATACATGAGAAATATATCTACAGAAAGCGTGAAACGTCTTTTAAACGAATCAATTCAAAACGAAAGCATTATGTAATCTGTGAAGGTTGTATTTCTGTTTAAAGGCGCGTCCATGTGGAGAGAGTCAGCACTGTGAATTTCATCTTGCAGCCGACAAGAAAACATTTGTTTATTAATAAATAATTAAAATGTCTCCTTTTTCATAATTATTAGGCTACTTCTGCCTGTGCTTTGTGACAAACTTAATGCATGTTCTTGAGCGTGGAATATATTAAGGCTGGATTATAGTTGTAAATTTAATATAAACTTGCGATTAGTTGAATAATGACAAATGAACGACTAGTAACTAGAAAAATCTTACGTGGGAAGCAGACCTATTAAATACCATCTAGACATCTCTGTTAAAGTTTTTAAAGAATTTTATACGCGTTTGCATAAATTCTTCCTTCAGAACGGTCTGTAATGGATAGATGCCTTACTGATTTTTTCTCTGAAACACAAAAACGAAAATTGAAATAAAATAAATATTTAATGTTTTGAGAATGATTGGGCTCAACCCTCCCCGCGGGTTTGAGACACGCTGCCGAGCAGAGTATGAGCGGAGCGGAGCGGTGTTATTCTGACTGAAGAGGAGCGGATTTTTTAAAAGTCAGGAGCGTCGTGGTTTTCACTCGCTCCAGCACCGCTCCATCACGAATACAATTCATGCCAACATCCCGTAATATAACTGCATATTTAGCAAGAATTCACATGATAAACATATTTAGCTATAGCTTGATACACATAATCTCTCCGATCAGAAGACTATAATGACGGCAATAGTCGAGCGGGATGTTACAGGCTAGTTCTCAAGGAATTTGTCTTCCTTTTACTGATTATTTTCGGGTTAAAGCATGATTTAAACAGATACAGCACATTCACACGTAATCGCTGTCGCAATAATGCATTCAAACAAATGTAATCTTACAGCAGGCTACTTCATCTGTATCTGATTTTGAATGAGCAGAAATCTGTAACAAATGCATCGATCTGTAGATAAAATAACTGATGTAAACTGTTATTTTCATCACAAACAAAATTTGCACAGCAGAAAGCAGCAATTATACCTTTTAATGCTGACAATTTTATTAGTTTGGCGTTTGGTAGGACAAAAAGTTTGCACACAATAGCCTAATCCCCTTTGAAACTCTCCTGTAATTTTATTTATTTATTTATTTATTTTTTATTTTTATAAGCTATTATGAACATAACATTTCAACTTTAGCCACGGAGTGAAGGCGGAGCAGTGTTTCTGGTATCAATGAACCGCGGAGTTTAGTGATTATTAAATGCTAGGAGCGCGGAGGGAAATTGTTGCCGCTCCACTCTCACATACTCTGCTGCCGAGTGAGAGAGATGTTTCGCCCTATATGAACAAGGCCGTCCGGTGTAGACACAGTTAGACAGTGTCTGCTATATTTACAAATAATTGATATAAGAAATAAAACTAAATACATAACCTAAACCAGCGGCATAACGAGATGAAAATATAGACTAGAAAACTGATTTAGGCCTACACTTGGTCTGTCCTCCGTCCATGACACTGACTCACTGCGGAGCTGGCAGTTTTAATCTGAACAGCTCTTAACGCAGAGTGGATGGCATGATGGGCTAGTATTAAAAAATAATATATTTTTATATTAAAACTTGTTTTGAACAATTTCTTTGTCATTTGAATATTGATTTTAAGTAGGGAGGCAAAAAAAAAAAAAATCGATTTAAATTGTAAATCGGATTTTTTTGTGAAAAAAATCGGGGATTTTTTTTAGGCCATAGGCCTATCGCCCCGCCCTAATGCAACAGTTTTTTTTTATTTTTTTTTTTAAGTTAAGGCAACTTCCTCTGAAATTAAGTTATAATAACTAATAAACTTTATTGCGCTATACAGTAGTCAACATTTGAAGTGATCAAACCTTTCTTTAAAGTTGTCCTAAAACCTGTTCTGCAAGTTTGAAACCCTCATAAGACTGTCCATATGAAAGAGCAAGAGATTCACACCTTTATCTCGACCCCCACAAGCTATATAGAACTACCCCAGCCCCCTCCAGCTGAACTGAACTCGGTCTGTTTTTTAGCTGTGAGGAACGGTGTGTTGTTACTGGGTTGAAACATGCCTGCACTCACAGCAGCCCTTCTCTTTTTATTCATTATTTTCCCACAGCCCATATTATTATTTTCACTAGACCAAAATAATAACAAATTATCAATTGATAATTAATCATTATTTTTGCCAAAATCATTGTTATTTGTGAACGTAGGCGTTTGAGGAAGGCTTTAAGACCAAGAGGAATCCTCCGTCAGCTGCTCCCGCTTCACAGCGCGCGGGACTCGCGCAAACTGACCCAACATTTAGCAAGGCAGGAAAACATTCAGTCTGCCTGAAGGAAGACGTATTTAACAGTTAATGCTGTTAAATAGAGAGTAAAAAAAAGAAAAGAAAAAAAATACAACTAGTGTAGGCTATCCTTAAACTTGGAGCTCATTATATTGAAGTACAAATCCAAACACCAGAAGCCTACACTCTCAACTTTTTAACTGCAGGCAGATATAGGCCTATATTATTGTACATTACAAATATTTGGATTCCTTATTTAATTAAAGAATAAATACTTATTTTCTTCAAGAATAAACATTATAAATAAATAATTAAAGAAATAACCTCGATTAATAGCCCTTATTTGTATGTTGTAGGAGATATGTGAGCGATTCATAGATTTAAAAAAGAAAAAAGTGGGTGCTTGGTTTCAGAAAACGAATACAGCTCGTAAAAAATGCTATGATGCAAAAGTCATGCTAACTTATTAATTCATAGAAATAATTTAATTAAAAAAAATTTTTTTTCGAGATTCAACTTGAATTTCAATACTATTAAACTGACTTTAAAATCTCAAGGAGTTTATAAGTTGAAACGGTAAAATGTCACAGTGCATGCTAGCCTAAATGAACTTGTATCTTGTATAGTATCCGAAGACTTGAGTGCATGTTAGCATAAAACTAACAATATAATTTGATTTGATTTGATTTTTTTTTTTTAAATGAACAATTCCTGTATAAAATGTGACAGCAACCTTTATATCAAACATTTTGAAATCGTCCACAGCTGAGCACCGCAGGAGGCAGATCTGAAGTTATATTTGTTTGTTCACGAAGTGAATGTGATGCACAAAGTCATTTTTAGATGCAATGGAAAAATAAAGCTGGATAAAAACATACACGAAAACACGCTAAAAAATAAATTACATTTGTGAGAGTTGCATTTTATTACATTCAGAAATAATAACGGCAGGCCTAATAATGCTATAGGCTAATGTACCAACAGGACATTTTTAGTTCCCTTCACTTTACAACAAATCCTTTAAATTTTAAAAAAAAATTATCAGAACAGAACAAGAATTACAAATATATAATTCTAATGGATAAATATAATTGCAGCAGGCTATTATATATAATAATATAGGCTTATAAACAACAACAAAAATAATAATAATTAAAAATAATTTAAAGCGATAGGCTACATTATGTTGGGCTTATCTCTCTCATTCGGGACAAATCCAAACATGTTGCCCATTTGAAGCTAAACTCTTATTCATTAGGTAAAATAGGCTTTGGATTTCACACGTGTTTCAGTATCGACGAAAAAAAAAAAAAAATCATAATTAGCAAAATTATGCCAAAGTGGCCCGCTGCCCCCGCTGCATGGCTCGGTGAACGACTGCTGTTTCCTATGAATATGTGTGCATGAGGCACCAGCGCGATCAAAGTCACAATTCACAATTATTGGTCACACAGTAAAGGCATAATTCAAAAATGCAAAGTGTTAGCAGTTTGAAAAATCAAGAATAATAACAGAGTTAATAAGAATTATTTGTAAATGCTGGACCGTTCTCATTTCGCTCTGCAAATGGAACCTGAAGATTATTATTATTATTATTATTATTATTATTATTTTTAAACCAAGAATGAACAGAAATGAAAACATTTTAATCCGTATATATATATATAATTACTGTTTAAAAACAATAGCATGCATAAGAGCCTTTGTGTAAAGGTTTATTTTTTATTTTTTGATGAGTAGACTGTAGCCTAAGACTATCCTATTTTTAGTGGCTTTTAAGGATGTTATAATGTATATTATAATGTTATTGTTGTTTTACGTCTTCCTTTCATTCTACAATTACATTCAGTTCGCAATCCGTCCCTTTGCGCCACCTGGCGGTAGTTTCGCGAATGATTTTAACACGCGACTGATTTGCAGTTAACGCCGCGGCCCTGCGGCGGCGGTACGCGCGGCGGCATTACTCATTTTGGTTGTCTACCATCTGTACATCTATAATCCATAATGAGCCTTAATATATTCCGCGCTCAAGCACATGCATTAAGTTTGCCCCAAAGCACAGGCAGAAGTAGCCTAATAATTGTAAAAAAGGAGACATTTTAATTATTTATTAATAAACAAATGTTTTGTTGTCGGCTGCAAGATGAAATTCACAGTGCTGACTCTCTCCACATGAACGCGCCTTTAGAGAGAAATACAACCTTCACAGATTACATAATGCTTTCGTTCTGAATTTATTTGTTTAAAAGACATTTCAAGCTTTCTGTATATATATTTATCATGTATGTGAGACACCACAATTTTAAGTTAATTCATTATCAGGAAAAAATTCAAGTGATCTAGAGGGCGCCTCCCTGTCCTGCATGCGCATTAATAATTTTCACACAAACACTTAAATATGAATAATTCACATTTTGCATTACAACGTAAATTATTTTTTTACATGCAATTATCCAAAATAAAACCAAACAAGATTTGTAATGAAGATAAAACAAATAAGAATAAATGCTGCGCGCAGACATTTTACACACCTGCATTTAAATGCGGCTGCAATTTTATTTTTTTTTACTTAAATTTTTTCTGAATTGGCTGGAAAAGGACACCCTCAATTTATATTTTTTAAACTTTTAACAAGACAATCGTTTACTTATATGATGTTAAACAAATACAATTTAACCACAAAAAAACAAAAATTGTTTTATAAAGAACTTACACTTGAATAGAGCCGCGTCTCCGCTTTCCGCCATTTTCAAATATAACGACGACAAATCCTCCCCCGAGGCATCATGGGATAGTAAAGTGTCCATCATATGCACACTTCGGAATCTCGGCGGAAGTAGTAGGTCATCCGGGTACTTTTCGCCTACTGTTTTTCGAATTCTATGATTTCGGACATACTACTCTGCTCGCGTACTGTTTTTCGCATACTATATAGTAGGGAAGTATTCGATTTCGGACGCAGCCAGAGAGAGAGAGCGCCCCTCCTCCGGCCGCGCGCTCACACTCTCACAGTCTTCAAACTGTCTTGCTCTCCCTCCCTCACGCTTATTAATTAAAATTGATATTACCATCAAAATCAATTGAGAATTGACACGATGGTAATAGGTCGGAAGACCTTGCACATGTGGGTGCGCAGATCAAAATGTATAAAACATAGCCCAACCAAATTACACACATCTATTGACGTTTGAATGGAGTCTGTAGCTAAAAGTATGCAGGAATAATGTATATATTTTGAAAAGCTGGAAAAATTGTATAATAATAAAAAAACCCCGATACAATAACAATAGGGTCCTCTAGGCAAGGGCTGGAGTCCTCGCCCTCTTGCCTTTCGGCTCGGTCCCTAACTAACACTCTTTTTTTTTTTTTTTAAATTGTCATGATTTGGGTTACACTTGCATCTGATTTTTATTGAACACCTGATCTATTTTTTCCATGAATCAGGACAACACAGTTGAAAGGCGGAGAGAAATTGCCATTCGCTGCCTCAAAGTCTATTTTGGAGAGGAGGAGGAGGACCTTTTCAAACAGTACCGCATAAGTAATTGAGTATAGTTTTAATTTTTACTTTTGTTTGAACTGCATGTCTCTGTAGACTTCCCATGTGGAGATATGGCCGTTTCAATCCCGTGCACCAGCCTCCTGTGGGCTAGGCTTTGAAGTATTCCCTTATGCACGTCACCCTGAAGAGCTTGAGCCATGTATTTTATACATCCTAACATCTTTTAATTTCTTCTGCAAGGATGTGGAGGAGCTCGACGCAGACCTTGTGATGCAAGTGATGAAGATTTCCATCATCAGTGATGGGCGTGCAACCATCGTAGTAGAGGAAACCAAGATCCTGCAGGGGATTGATGTCACCAGATCCTGTGCTTTGCTGATGGGGGTAATCTATGCTCTTAACCTTAGCTATCCCAAGCAGTTGAAATTTACCTTTGAGGCATTCCAGAAGCTCTGCCTTGAGCTCAATGGACAAAAAGCCAGCTCTAAAGTAATGAATCTCAAGTATGGTATGTTCTAGAGCTTGATTGACCTTGCATGAGGGAGAAGCTCACATCACACACACACACACACACACACACGTGTTCTTTTGTTTCTATGATAGTATCAATACCTACTGAGTGAAGTCCAAATCAGTGAAAGTTATCAGTATAGAAAAGGATGATCTTTGTTCTCTGAGGGTGTGAGAGTGTATTTTGAACTTTTTATGCAGCTTCTTCTTTTGTTGGATATTTCTCCTGGAGTTAGTCAGGAGTATGAGCAGTCTGATATTGATGAGAGAAGAGATTATGATGTAAGTGCTGCCAAAGTTGATTGAAAGAAGCTTTGCTCATTTGAAATTAGTACCTTGAATGTACAGCCACCTGTAATTGTTTTTGATCATTTTCATGTGTACAAGTCAAAGGATGGTGATTCATGCACAGGGTTTTACTTAATTTTATTACACTGTTCCTCCTCATAAAGCTTCTGGGTACATGTTTTGTGTCCTAGGAGAATGTAGCCTACAAATGCTGCTGTTTGCACTTTTAAGGGTTTAGTGCTACTGTTAATGTTAAAAAAATTGTTCTAATTAATATGAATATTACTGTCTGAATTTTTGTTCTTTTTGAGCACCCTTAGCTGCTGTCCGGTTGCCAGGTTTTGACACCCCCCTCATGCCTCTAAATAAATCTATCAACCTTTCAGAATGTGTTTGTCATCTTCTTGCTGTTTTCCCTCAGGCACCCTCAAACAAACAAACAAACACACACACACACACACACACACACACACACACACACACACCATCCTTATCTTCCTCAGATTGTGTTGTAATCATTTGATTTGAACTGCTTCTTGCTTCTCAAAGACAGCAAGGCTCTGTAGCTACACCTAATTTCTGGGGGATTCCTGCTGAGCTTGGCTAAATAATTTTTCTCACGGTCATGACAGAAGAGCAGCACATGGTAAGCCTGAATATCATTTGGAAAAAAACTGATCATTAATGGTGTCTGTTTATATTTTAAAAATTGCCTCCTGGAAAACAAAGGAAAATGTCTTTATTATAGGACAGGGCTCAACTTAATTATTAAGTTCATGTTACTTAGAAATGTGTTTTATTGTGGCCAAAAAAGTTCTTCCCCTAACTTAAAACATTATGTTGGATCAACTTAATTACTTGCAGTCATGTTGAAAATTATTAAGTTCATGTTACTTAGAAATGCCTTTTATTGTGGCCTAAAAGGTAATTCACCATACTCAAAACATCGCTTTGAATTAATGTAATTCTGCCAGTACTCTTAACATAAAAATTCTAATGGAAAACGTTAACATATTTTTTTTTTTGACCCAATGTTTTATTTTTTAGAGTGCAGCTGGACACCTACAAACTTGAGAAACTTAAACATTGTGTAAACATCACAAATAAATAAACATAACGAACATTCAAATTAAACCATTTCAAACAGGGCCCGCTGGTACAACCTGCACCGGGACCCGCTAACCCTAGCTACGGCCCTGTAAATATGAAACTATGGTAAAGGATCATACATTTAATGTCTTAAGACAGTGAAGACTTACTGCTGCACAATGCACTTTAATTAATCTAAACTCAAAAAATGTCAAGCTGTCGGTCAGTTAGTCACAAAATGTAATTACAAAGCCAAAGATGATGTGAAATATGGCTCTGAAAAGAGACTTTGGGCTGGTGTTCAGACACAAGCAGAGGGGAGAAAAAATAAACACTGCAGAACTTGTGAGAGAGATTGCACATATAAAAAATGTATACAGGTTTTTTTTTTTTTATTGATCATTATTGACTAACTAAAACACGGCAAAGAGATGCAGGATGCTAGACTGTGTGGTAAAGTAGCTATTCCTTTAATGTTTTTCCTAAGACAGTAAAGACTGGCTGCTGCACGAACTCAAATAATATGGTACTGTCTCAGTCAGTTAGTCACAGAATATACTTAAAGCCAAAGATAATGTGACTCTGAAAAGAGCCCTTGGGGTGGTATTCAGCAGCTGATACAAAAAACAAAAAAAACCTGATTGTGAAATATTGCAAATGTCTTTATGAATTAAAAATGCTATTCAGTTTTTATTGATCATTAAGAGGTGCTAGACTGATCACTTACAAAAAGATAGCAGACAACACTGAAAAAAAGAAGAGTTATTTTCATGGTATAAATTAAAAAGGCTCTGATTAATGAATATGTAGCCTACTACAACATCTAAAGCACAGATGAGATAAGAATGCACAGAGAATAGATTTTATTACATTAAACCCCTACAGAAACATGTGACTTTATTATTCAAAGTTGAGATTATTATTATTATTATTATTATTATTATTATTATTATTATTATTATCATCATTAACATTCTTTTAAAATGACTAGTCTTTCGGTCTCAAAGTGCAAGTCAATGGAAAAGGGCACCTCGCGCTAAAAACCAAGCCAGCGAGACTGGTGCCCTTCTCTAGCATGCTATAATAATAAATAATAGTAATAATAATATTTAGAATTGTGTCTTTATTTATTTTATTGTAATGTTAACATGATCATAATCCTGAAACGAATGAGCTTCTCTGCTCATTCCGTTAGCGTGTATGACGTCACAGTCACCTAACGGCATTTTATGGTTAACGAACGGTACAGACTAAAGGAACAAAAAGGGCGGAAAACCATTCTGTGTGAGAATTAAAAATGTAAAATTTACTGGTAAAGATAGTCTGTCAATTTTAGGACAGTTTATTAAGTTTCATTCGTGCATTGATGTGACCCTGAGAGGGAAAAAAACGTGTTAATGTATTAATATTTTACGTGACATTGTGGTTATATGTTTAAATATTTGTTTAAATAAGATGTTTGAGTAAAAAGACATTTACTTCAGTGCTGCAGGTGTCAGAAATTATAAAATCACATTACATTTTGTCTAAGCAACATTTTTTCATTTTGCTATTTTTTTTTTTAATTATGGAAAGGAACACAAATTATGCAAATGGTCCCAATGAGTCATATATCTGTTTTATGGATGTTATGTTATGTCTGCTCATAAAATAAATAATTTATTTATTAAATGTATGAGATTAGAAATCTCTTTCCTGTCTCCCCATGTTCTTTTCTAGTGGGTTGTGAAGAAAAAGATGAGTCAAGTACTCCGATGGCAACAAAATGAAGACAGTGTTCAGTCTTGTGGTTTGAGCTTTGTACAATGAGTTTTTTAAATGAGAATTTGAAATCCACTTCGAGTCGCTGACCTTATGAGTTTTGCAAGATCTCAAGTTTTCAATTTCTCAAATGGGAATGGATTGCAAGCATCAAGATTGCAAAAATCCCCTGCCTCTTGTGGATGCAGCATATAGGATGATGTTCTGCATCATGAAGTGAACGCCATAAAGTTATGTTAAAACCCTAATCTGTTCCTTGGGGTCACACTGACCCCATTTGAAATTTCCTTAGTTAAAAAACATGGCTCCCTTTGTTTCAGTGACCTAGGATTTTGTGACTGTCTACAGTATCTTTTTCTTCACACACACAAAAAGTTTGATTCAGTTGTTCTGTAGGTGTTTTTTGTTGGGGTTTTTTTTTCTCGCCACATTTATGGTCTTTGGGGTCAAAAATGACCCCAGTTGAAAATTAATGGGAAACATGAAAACAGTTTTTTCCCTAGTATTTGTCAAATAACAATCAATTTATCTTTAATAAATCTGTTAATTTCTATCCAGAAATGAAGGCCTGGTACTAGAGGACGAATGCAGTATGGAATTGAACTGCTCACTCACACACATACATATCCTCCTGAATACCAGGAAAAACAGTTTTGTGAATTTAGTGTTTTTCATGTCATTACATTGTTTAGAGCCCCCTTCCTCAAATCTTGCCCTGGAGGTCCAATGCGCTGCAGAGATTAGCTCCAACCCTGATCAAAGTCACCTGCCTGTGATTTTCTAATGATCCCAAAGACATTGATTGGCATTGATTAGCATGCTCAGGTGTGTTTGATAAAGGTTAGAGCCAAACTCTGCAGGAAAGTGGATCTCGAGGTCCAGATTTGAGGATCCCTGGTTTAGAGTATAATCTTTTTTTTTTTTGTAAAGTAACATTTTTGAAAAATGATATTTTATTAATAAGTTGTAGAGGACATCGGGACTTTAAAAATTAAAAGACATGAATAGACATGAAAAGGTAAAAACTGTGGGATTTTTGTTTTAATCACAAATTTTTTTTATTTTTTATAGCAAACTTTATATAAAGATGATTCTCAACTATGTTATGAAAGATATTATAAAAAAACATTTTTCTTTATGCGAAATGTGTGTAAAATGGCCAAAAACTAGTTTTTCCATTATATACGATGTATCTATAAACTGAATCTAATTTGCATATTAATGTGTTTTTGGGGCAACATACTGTAGAATAAACAAATAAGTCCAACAATGGGAGTAATAATTGGCAATATTTTCGTAATAATATCTAATATTTAATAGGAATATTGATATATAATTTTTTTCTCTATTCATTTGTTGTGTCTCCCATAATGTGTAATAAACATGCTTCAAGTCCTGGTGTCCTCTACAGTGGACATGTATGAAATTGTAGGGTCAAAAATTATCAAAGACTTCTGTTTTCCTGTCCCAAACTATCTTGAGTAACAAAAGGGCCATTTGGCATTCCTGAAGGCACAGAATTGCTGATATCGATCAAGGCCTGTAGGCCAACATGTTTATACATCGGGGGTCTGCTAATTGTCACACCTTTTGCACAGTGGGTGAAGCTGTAGTCTGCTGATTGGTCAGTTTGAATGTCTCACATTTGGGTTTCAGTCACATGGTCAAGGAAGGGATAAAAGAAGACTGTAAATGTTGCTCTGTCTCTTTCTCTCTGCTGGCTTTTCTTTGCTGGAGCTCTCTTCTCAGGGCTCTGCCCTCTGCCCTCTCTCCCTCTTTTTTCTCCCTCGCTCCATCTTCCCCTCTCTCTTTCTCTCTCAGGTAATATTTTACATACATGTTAGGTACATTTAACTATATGTTTTACTACCCTTCATCTATTTTGTAACCAATTCAAGTGTAAGCATAACAAAATATTGTTATTAAACCATTTCAATTATTAATTATGTGCTAACTAATCTTGATTCAATATTAACTTTGAAGTGCTACCTATTGCAATACAATATAGTCACTTAATAGCAACGCTCTCCCACATATTTAGCTATTGTAACTGCGCTTATTTCCGTCGTTGGTATAAGTGGCAGTGGGTGGTAACAGACTAGAAATGTATAGTTTTATACCATCGTGCTGATAACGTTTCTTTAGTCCTTCGGCAATCCTACAGCCTGAACCACTGTAGGGAAACCACCCTTACACCCTAAAGATATATATTTCTTGTAGCAATTCCCTCTGTCACACACAGCTGACTGAAAGGCTCATTATGCAGCTCATTATGTGGGCCTTTGTTTTCTCAGGTGTGAATCACAGCATTATGCATGAACATTCACGCCTCCTCCCATATACCTTTTCTACACAAAAAGTGTCTTAGAAAATTTAAATCAGTATATTGTTTTCTGTGAATGAGTAAGATGATTTTCACATCATTTTGAAGCAAAAACTCTAGACTTCAAGATCCAGTTCTCAAAAGTCTTGTGAACAAATGTTCTGTATGTGTTTTATGGGCTTATTTCAGTGGCTGTAAAATTTTAGTTTTTCACCAAGCAGTTTTCTCAAAAACTAAGCACTTAGTTGTTTTATCAAAAACACAATCATGTACATACATACTACTCACATATTATTCTACCCCAGTTTGTGCTGATTACAGTGTTATTAAACTTTAGCCATTAAAATGTTTATAAGCCACTGAAAAAAAGCACAAATGTCAGGGCATGTCAAAACTTCTCAAGGGCCCCAAAACACCCTCGGACTACTGTATGTGTACTGTATGTTGCATTTTACTTCAGAATATGTTCAAGGTTGTTACATTTAAAATACTTTATATAGGCCTACTGTTGGGCAGTTTAATGTACAACAGTGCATGATATTATAAAGGACCATGTTTTTGTATTGTAGCTGTCCTGTGAGAAAAAAAAAAAAACCTCAGTACTTCTCGTTTGTATGTAAATACTTAAGGAATGTATTTCATTACACTCCACCACTTTGTTATTTTGCAGATGAAACGAACAAAGTTTATTGCTAGAATATTAACAAACATTTAAATATGTTCACCATGGTCCATTTATGTACAAAATAATCAATAATAGAATAAACAACATAAAATCACATTTTGGTAAGATATAATTTGACATTTAATCGCTTTATATTTTGTATTTTTTCATGTCATTACAATATTCAAGTAAGTCAAAACCCAATACTTACATTTAATGTGTAATTCGGTAATTAAAAGTCATAAACTAACAATTCAGACTTCAGTTATTTTCATTTTCATTAACTAATAACATCTATAGACCAATTTGGTGTTTGCAAACAGTGATGACTTTTTTTGTGGGCTTAGCCGATCTGGTGGCAGAAAATTACAGTTTTCAAGTGGCGGTCTATGGAAACCATGGAATAAAAGAATAAAAAGGTAAATTTGAGTTTATATTTCAAAATTCTGACTTTATTCTTGCAATTCCGAGATTATATCTCACAATTCTGATAAGAAAAATCAACTCGTCATTCTCTCTTTTGAGTTTATATTCCACACTTCTGGCTTTTTTTCCCTCCAAATGGACAAACTTGCTATTGTTGAGTTAAATTGAGTTATAAAGTCTGAAATACGAGATATAAAGTTACATTTGCAAGAAAGAAAAGTCAGAATTGTGAGACAAAATAGGTAAATGTAAAATGTTATAGGTTTAAATAGTATTTCATGCTGTAACTGTAGGACTAATATAAAACATTCCCTATGAACTGTATATGTAAATATTATGTAGACCAACTGTTTAAATCAAATTTATGCTTTAAAAGTAGAGTAATCATAGCAGGTTTCATTCATTTGTCTGTCCATTTAAATGTCTGCGTTTAGATTCAAATGGTGTTTTTGACGACAGAATTACATAAAAAATGTGAAAAAAAGTGAACTGAGATCGGCATTGTGACAACACCAGTCCAGAAAATAGTTTAAATTGGGTCCATCCATGCTCTGTTTAACCTTTTTTTAACAGACTTAGCACCACTATATCATCTGCCTGCCTGAATACTGACTTCTGCATCTGTCAGCGTATAGAACAAATGATATAGGTGAAAGAATACATCCTTGAGGGCAACATACTGAGGGGTGAAGCATTTTGGACTTAGCACTGCAAACATATTTCTTAACATCTCAAAGTTCAATATTGAGCTAGAATGAGAAGAAAAAAAAAAAAAAACTTTACAACAAAGGTTTCACTTAAATGATATCACATGAGTAAAGTTTCTTTCTGAGCCAAGATCAGAAAACACTTTTGTGTCGTTTTTTTTTCTTCTCATTTTCTGCTCAATATTGAACTTTGAGATGTTAAGAAATATGTTTGCAGTGCTAAGTCCAAAGTGTTTCACTCCTCAGTATGTTGCCCATACATCAAGGATGTATTATTTCACCTATATCATTTGTTCTATACGCTGACAGATGCAGAAGTCAGTATTAAGGCAGGCAGATGATATAGTGGTGCTAAGTCTGTTAAAAAAAGGTTAAACAGAGCATGGATGGACCCAATTGAAACTATTTTCTGGATTGGTGTTGTCACAATGACGATCTCAGTTCACTATGCCTGATCTGGCACTCGCGTCGGTCCCATAGTGTTCCCGAGGCCTACGTCGACTGGGTGAGGATGCTCTACCACCGCACCACCAGTGTCGTCCGATGCACGGCCGGCACGTTGCCACCATTCAATATCTGCATCGGCGTCCACCAAGGATCCGCCCTCTTGCCCCTGCTCTTCATCACATGCATGGGCACGATGATGGCGGGCCTGATCCAATGACCACACCCTTGGACATTGCTGTTCGCTGACGTTGTCTGCCTTGCGGACGAGGTCCGCCAGCAGCTCCAACATCAAACGCAGCAATGGACGGACCGACTCGACGCAAACGACATGCGGCTCAGCATCACCAAGACCGAATACCTGGAAGCTGGAGTGCAGACAAATGGATCCATTGCTATCAACGGCCACGCCCTGAAGAAAAGTGCTGAATTGGATGGATCCGAGTGCTGGTCCCCTACAGCCAAGCACAAAAACACCATGCACGCCATTGAAGATGTGCATACTCCGGTGGGCACTCCGGTTGACGCTGCTCGACCACGTGCAGAACGAGGACATCAATGGTACGGCCACGTCAGGCGGAGCAACAACGACTCGGTGGTCAAGACTGCCTTCCGACTCATCCCGCCCGGCAAGCGACCGCATGGAAGGCCCAAAAAGAAATGGATGGAGTGCATCCGGGATGACATGCGGACCCGCATTATAGACTGTAATCGGGCCTTAAAAGTTAGGCCCGACAGGACCCGAGCCTGACAGATTTTGGCCCGAGCCCGACAAGTACATTTTGATTGACAGCTTTTTAAAAGCCCGAACCCGTTTACAGCCCGGCATTATTCAAATGTGCGCACACACACATTTATACATTTTAACAATTTATTCATGACTAACGTAGGCTATAGGCCACTTGGAAGTTGGAGTAAAGAAATAAAATAAGTCCTCTGTAACATCATAACATCTCAGCACTCTAAATAGGCATAGGCATAGCCTACAACGCACCAATAAAAACAAGTCTTTCTTAACAAATTAAATTAAGATAAATTCTAAATTAAGATGGGTATTTGGCAGTAACGAAATTACGATAAAGGCTCCGCCGGATTTGCTTCGCCACTAGCAGCTGAAATTTAATAAAAGATTAATGCCAACATTAGCCTATATATAGCCTACTCTGTCTACATTATGCATTTAAGACTCAATTAATATTTAGTTAACATTTAAAAAACCTTTAATCACCAAGATTAGGCTAGGCCTACATGTTTTTGTGGAGGAAAATTATTGAATCCACTGTAGATGGCTTCAGCGCGTTCCTGCGCTCACTGATGGTGCGTCCAGCAATATAACCCACTGGCTCATTTTTCTCATTATAAACATGGTCAAAACTCAGACTTTGCTTTAGTTGCTGGTGCAACCAAAACGTAATCGCCAGAGGCAAGCCTCCGTTTCACCTACTCAGCATACATTTTCACATCTTTCTTGCGCTAATCGAAACACATCACATGACCGCTCATTTACCTCGCAAACCGGAGCGCAAGCCCGAGCCCGTGTGAAATGATATAAATTAAGCCCGAACCCAACCGAACCCGTCGGGTCCCATCGGGCAAAGATCTTCAGCTCTACCGCAGTATCGTCCCCGACGATGCCCACGACCGAACCAAGTGGTGAATGTTGTGCCAATCAGCGGACCCCGCACTGCGGGACTAACACCCAGAAGAAGAAGACATAAGTATATGTTTGAATAAGATATGCATGTCTTCAAAGACTGAATCAGGGTACAATTTCCAGAAAATAACATTAATAAATTATCTGTACCTTATGCAAAATTACTGAACACTGACAGAAAGCATTTCATGTCAAAGGAGCAGTGACTGAGAACACATAGCCACCTCCCCTCTACCCTTTGCACATCCCTGTTTTTAAGGGAATGTGAAATACTGATAAAGGTTTTTTTTTTTTTTTTTTTTTTGAGAATGCACTTACGAGGCATTTCTTCAGTAGTAGGACTATAAATGTCACTTCAGGTTTCCAATCTGCTTCAGACTTCATCTCTTACCATGCCAAGAGCAGAGACACCAGGTAGGATATGATTTTAAAACCAAGTGAACAGGTAATATCATTGTGAATGTGTTGAAGAAAAGGCTGAGCAGATGTTAATACAATGGGCAGCAAATCAGTCTACATGTTCACTGAAAGGAACATTTAATACAAACTTTTTGCAGGATAAACATAAAAAATGTGAAATAAGAGAGACTAAAAAGTGTAAATTTACACATATGCAATCAATATTGTACATACAAGGGCGGGAAAAATATTCACTTTTTACACAGTTTTACCACTTTCAAGAAATGGTTCAGTCCTACCTGACACAATTTCTAAGACTTCATTCCTCTTATTTTCATTGTAAATTGATTGTTTAAATTCTCTTTTTTACATTAAATTTTTTTAAATTCATTGAATTAAAAAATGAATTTGTTATGCCAAGCATTGCACCCAGGCAGTTAATTTATTGTATGACAGACTGTATCCACACTAAAGCACACTGAGGTATCTTCTCCTTTGGCTTTTATTCAAACAGGTGTCATTGTTGACCATTCCAAGATGATGGGACTTTTGGTGTCTCTGAAGCAGCTGAACTTTATGTACTGTGCATATCTATGGTTTGCAGCCCTAACTGTGGTAAATGCACAGGTAAGTACACCCCTTCAGACAAAATGCAGCAGTGTAACCAGATGTGTTTCATGAGATTAGGAATAACAAATCTTTGTGGAATATATTTAAATAGGAAATGTTACAACCCAAACCAGATGAGGTCTGGATTTCAAATGAAGACAGAGGAAAACATCTTTTATTAGCAGACCAAGGAAACCCAAATGTTCCAGGTAAGATTCAAATGGTATTACAAAATGTTAATGCAAAAAGCCAAGGCAAAAAAATTTGCACACCAAATGAAATGCAAAGTTCAAGGTTCTTTGAACAAGAGTTTGTTCCTAAATATTTACATAGAGGTGACAACAAAAACTAAAGTGCACAAACAAAAAAGTGACTGTGCACACACATAAAAAAAAAAATGTTTCAGTCCTGGCTGGACTATCTTCAGTGCTAAAGATTCCAACACTAGTTAACAAACATTTAAGGAGATCAAGGCACAAAACAGAGACATCAGATGATCAAACTGAATCAGCTAGACAATTAATTGAAGATGCAATAGGTAATTAACAATCACCGCCCATATGGGTGGGTTTAACTGAACAAATAGTAAAAAACCTCTAAAGAAAGCTAGAAAGATTTAAAGTTTCATTAAGACCAAAAGGTTGCTCAATTTTAACTTGAAAAATCCAACGGCTTTCACATTGTAGTAATCTTTGATCAGTATTGGAATACTTGCGGGATGGATGAATTCGGTCAATACCACAAACAACTAAAGTGTGAGCAGGGTGATTTGCATCCTTAAAGTGTCTAGCTACTGGAGATTTTAGATCACTACTACATATAGAGCTACAATGTTCATTAATGCAGGTGCAAAGCTGTCTGTTCCCTTTCAGTCGGTCACTCTCGACGTCACGTCGAATGACTGACGAATTGGGATATCGCTTCGATAGACCAATCTACTTTGAGTGTAAACTAAACGAGCTAATGCACATTGGCATGCAATTATTGCATCCAGCTGCAGCTGATCACAGAGTAAGCATAAAAAGGCAGCAGGTGCAATGCATACCAGCTTTTCAATTCGGAGCCAAGCGACAACATGTTTCTGTTCCATCCAAGTGTCTTCAGTGAGCTACGAGTTCAACGCGCTCTTGGAAGCTTTTGGTGTTGGTGGTACGGCACTTCAGTGGTGGTTACCTGGCGCTCGGTGATGGTCACAATCGCTGCCTCACATGTCTGGGCAAACACGCTGAGGCGGCGTTCGCGGATGAGTCATGTTCCCATCGCAGGAAGATGACCATCTTGGAGCTGTGGGCCAGGCTCCATTTCCTCAAGGGGGTGGAGCTCCGTTGCCACTGCCGCGATCTAAGGCTCGTCCTGGTAGCCGACAGGCGAGAATTATTTCTGGCAGTGGCACGGGTGGTTTTGAGGATCACAGTGGTGGCAAACCCCTCAGGGAACCAACCCTCAGGGGCCCACTGCTCCTCTGGCACTCCGATCCCGTTGAGCGGCCAAAAGAATGCGCTTGCCCTTTTCAAAGAGCATACCAGCGGTATTCTTTAGTGCTGCTCCCGACAACCAGATGTCGATAACTGCACTGGAGGGAGAGCTCTCTGAGGAAGATATGGTTGCGCTGCCACCCTCTGGGATGGTGGCAATGCCTGAATCAAATCCAGAGATGACAGCTATACTTCCCGGGCCGCTAAGAAGGTAGGGCTCAAGTGGAAAAATCCACCGCGTCCCGAGCCTTCAAGGTTGGACGATTGGTTCTCAGCGCCATGCCTCAGTGCCTTTCTTCCTGGAAATGCATGAGGAGCTCACCAGGTTGTGGATGGCACCTTTTATTGCCAGAAACCAGCCTGATGGTTCCTCTTCCCTCACCACCCTCGACGGTGGTGCAGGGAGGGGGTATACGGGGGTCCCCCTGGTGGAGTGGTCGGTTGTGATGCAGTTGTGTCCTAATACCACCCGGCAGGGTGAACCGTGCCTCCCCTCTCGGGTCTGTAGGTACTCGTCTGGCCTGTCCGGCGATGCTTATACAGCCTGTGGAGAAGCTGCCTCCGCCTTATACGCTACGGTGTTACTGCAGGTGCACCAGGCCAAGGCACTGAAAGACCTGTACAAGGGTGGTCACGATCCGGAAGTTCTGAAAGAGCTCCGAACTGCTGCTGACCTCGCGCTCCGAGCGACGAAGGTCACCATGAGTTCTCTGGGTCGTGCGATGTCCACACTTGTGGTCCAGGAGCATTATCTCTGGCTCTGTCTGGTTGATATAAGGGACACCGACAAAGATCGGTTCCTTAATGCCCCTGTTTCCCAGACCGGCCTCTTCGGCAACGTGGTCGAAAACCTGACCCAGCAGTTCTCGGCTGCATGGGAGCAGACTGAGGCGGTCCAACCTTCTGCCCAGCAGGCAGCTGCTGCCTCCACCCATCCGCTGGCCGCAGCGCCCCAGCCTGCTCATCGCCGACAGCGGTGCTCCCACACCGCATCTGCAACAACCTCCGCGTTCCAACTCGCTGCCCCACCGCGAGTACGGCGGTGGTTCCGTTGATCCCGCTTTCACAGTTTCTGGGTGCCTGGCTAGTGCTACCCAGCCCGTCTCGCTGGCTTCTGTGGACCACTAGCCTCGGCTATGCAATTTAGTTCACCCGGCGTCCCCCCAAGTTCAGCAGCATCCGCTTCACTACAGTGAAGGCAGCCGATGCTCCTGTTTTGTGTGTGGAGATCGCAGTCCTACTGGCGAAGGATGCAATAGAGCCGGTCCCTCCAGCCGATATGAGGACGGGGTTTTACAGCCCTTACTTCATTGTGCCCAAGAAAGGCGGTGGGTTATGGCCAATCTTGGACCTGCGAGTCTTGAACTGGGCCCTTCATCGGTTACCGTTCAAGATGCAGAACTCATCTTCGAGTGCGTCCATCCCCAAGATTGGTTTGCAACGATTGACATGAAGGACGCGTACTTTCATGTGTCGATCCTTCCACGCCACAGACCTTTTATGGCAGCTGCAGCAGCACTTACACTGCTAGGGCTATTGCATATAAGACCGATTCAGTGCTGGCTTCATGGCCGAGTCCCGAGGTGGGGGCCCACTCACTGGGTCAAAGTTACACCGGCCTGTCGCTAAACCTTCACCCCGTGGTCAGATCTTACATTTCTCCGGGCAGGAGTGCCCCTGGAACAGGTCTCCAGGCATCCTGTGGTTTACATGGACCGCTTACATGGTTTACCTCCACCACCGGCTGGGGGGCCACGTACAACGGGCATGCAGTGTTGGGGGTCTGGACTGCACTGGCATATCAATTGCCTAGAGTTATTAGCAGTGCGCCTTGCCTTGAACCATCTCAAAGGGCGCTTACGAGGCAATCACGTTCTGGTCCAAATGGACAACACAGCGACCATTGTGTACATCAACCGACAATGTTGTTTGCGCTCCTGTCTTATGTCACAACTTGCCCGCCACCTCCTCCTTTGGAGTCGAAAGGTTCTGAGATCACTTCATGCCATTCACATTCCGGGCTGCTATATCATACGGCCGAAGAGCTGTCTCGAGCTATGCTCCCAGGAGAGTGGCGACTCCATCCCCGTACGGCCAACTGATTTGGAGACGTTTTGGAGCCACTCAGGTAGACCTGTTTGCCTCACCAGAGACCTCTCACTGCCAATTGTTCTACTCTCTGACCGAGGGAACACTAGGCACGGACGCACTGGTACACAGCTGGCCGCAGGGCCTGCACAAGTATGCTTTTCCCCCAGTGAGCCTTCTCGCACAGACGATGTGCAGGGTCAGGGAAGACGAGGAGCAGGTCTTGCTTGTGGCGCCGTAATGGCCCACTCGGACCTGGTTCCCCGAACTAGTGCTCCTCACGACAGCCCCTCCCTGGTGGATTCCTCTGAGGAAGGATCTTCTGACTCAGGTCGGGGTACCCTATGGCACCCACGGAGGTTCTTGGTGACCTATCCCAATAGTTTAAATCCTTCCTGCCCCCCTCCATACCCTCTTGGGACTTTTCTCTAGTGCAGTGGTTCCCAAACTGGGGTGCGCACACCCCTAGTGGTGCGCAGACTGACCACCGGGGGTGCGCCAGAGAATGTTTGTAATGGCGGGGAAAAAGATTGTCTCTTTAATATTTTTACGCATTTAACTGAGGTAAACTTCACATGCGAAAGTTTTATTAAGAAATAAAATTTCACATTACAAGCTATAAATTACTCATGATTTAATTTCATTTTACAAGCACGTCTGTGTCACAATAGCCCCGCCCTGTTCATATTAGGCGCTAACTGATAATTCGTTCATTTATTTTTTCACTTACTACATTCATCAAAATGGACACCTGGTTAAAAACGGGCACTTTAAAGAAATCAAGGGACAGGAATGAGCCATCTACATCGGCCTCTTGTGTGGAGATGTGCACCGACCACGGCGCTGAATATATTGAAAAACCCGATCAAACAGACTCAGATGATAATGAACGGAGTGAAGAGGCGGGAACAGAGAAACCTAACAGAGATGTATTGGTCAAGAGAAATAGGCCTGCATGCCAGAGGGAGAAAATGTCCAGTAAGAAACGCAAATACAGTGACAGTTACATTGCTTTCGGGTTTACATGGATTGGTGATGCAGAAAGTCCAAACCCACAATGTGTAGTCTGTGGTGAAGTTTTAGCTAATAGCAGTCTCAAGCCCTCATATATGGTCCGGCACTTAGAAAACAAGACATAGTCAATTACAAGACATGCCTGCAAGTTTTTTCCGAGGAAAATTGGCAGAACTGCAGAAGAAGAAAAAAATTATCCACTCCCATTCAGGCTTAGGGACTTCCAAAAATGCACAGAAAGCTTCATATCTGGCGAGCTACCACATAGCTAAAAAATGTATGCCCCACACAATTGGAGAAAATCTCTGCTTACCTGTTGCCAAAGACATGGTAAAGTGTATGCTCGGGGAGAAAGCAGCAAAGACGCTGGACAAAATCCCTCTCTCTGACAATACTGTTTCTCGTCGCATTGATTCGATATCTACTGACATCTTCAACCAGCTAATAAGCAGAATAAAAAACAGTGAATTATTCTCACTGCAAATCGATGAGTCTACTGACGTAGCGATTCTAGCTAATCTTCTTGTGTATGTCCGTTATTTATTTGAAAACACAGTTCATGAAGATTTTTTTGTTTTGCCGTCCCCTTGTCACACATTCAACAGGGGAAGATATTTTTAATTTGATGGATAGCTTTTTCCGAGTACACGAAGTTGACTGGGCGCGCTGCGTTGGAATTTGTACAGACGGTGCGAAAGCAATGACGGGGAGGCACAAAGGAGCAGTGGCTCTCATCCGAAAAATTGCACCAGCAGTTTCCTGGGTCCACTGCAGCATCCACCGGGAAGTCCTAGCGACGAAAACATGCCAGGTGAACTTTTGACTGTACTTCATGACGTCGTGAAAATCGTCAACTTCATCAAGGCTCGTCCGTTAAATTCGCGTATTTTTCGCACTATATGCAACGAAATGGGCAGCGAGCATGAAACACTTCTACTGCACACAGAAGTTTGCTGGTTATCGCGTGGAAAGGTTTTAGCAAGGATTTTTGAGCTCAGATGTGAAGTTGAGGAATTTTTTGTTCACAACCCGTTTCACTTGTCTTCAAGCTTGCAAGACGACATCTGGCTTCAGAGGCTGGCATACCTGGCAGACATATTTTCTACTCTAAATGAACTTAATTTAAGTCTGCAGGGTCTTAGTACCACCGTTTTCAACACCCAGGACAAAGTTGAAGCACTTATTAAAAAGCTTGTTTTCTGGGCCAACTGGATAAATACAAACTCCACCGAGTGCTTTCCTCTTTTATCTGAATTTTTGCAATCCTGGGAATCTGTGCTAAGTGATTGTGTCAAAGGCCTCATAATTGAACATCTCAACCAGCTCAGCCAAAATCTGCGGACTTATTTCCCCCCTATGGACCAATCTCAGACATGGATTCGGAATCCTTTTGATGTTACTCCTCCAATCCCACATCTCTCATTTCAAGAGCAAGAAAAGTTACTGGAGTTATCATCTGATGGGAGACACAACATGCTTTTTAAAAATAAGTCACTGGTGGATTTCTGGGCTTCAGCAATGGTGGAGTATCCAGGATTGTCAAAGCAAGCACTTAAAGTGTTGATGCCCTTAGCAACCACATACTTATGCGAGGCAGGCTTTTCTGCACTGACATTGTTGAAAACAAAACATCGACAAAGACTAGATGCCGAGAATGATTTGAGAGTAAAACTGTCATCCATTACCCCGAATTTTGATGATCTGTGTGCAAACATGCAGGCCCATCCATCTCACTAAAAAAAGGTAGTAATCTTTTGTATTTATAACAGATTTTTTTATGTATTCTAATCTACAGTGAATATTTGTATTTAGTTATAGCAATTAAAAATGTGAAGTTTAACCAGAGTATTTGTATTTAGTTGTTGCAATTAAAAATATGAAGTTTAACCAGAGTAAAGTGTTGGGGGGTGCTTGACAGGTGTCAAACACTAGAAAGGGGTGCATGCTGCAAAAAGTTTGGGAACCACTGCTCTAGTGCTTTAAACACTAAAGCAGGGCCCATTTGAGCCCTTGCACTCAGTCAAGCTAATGTTTCATTCATTGAAAACTAAACCAGGCTCAGTCGGGGGGCCAGTTCTCCTCTGGCCAGACGAAACCAGCAGTTCAATTCCAGGCTGCAGCAAAGTCACATTGTGCAGAGGACTCAACTGGTTCCTGTGGTCTTGTCCCGGTGGTCGTCTGAGACAAGGTCTTTACAGGGGATCTGTATCTGGGGCTCATCTAGTTGTCCTGGTCTCCGCTGTCTTTCAGGGCTGTAGAGGTTCTTTCTAGCTGCTGATCCACCATCTGGTCTGGATACGTACTGGAACAGGGTGACTGCAGTGACCATCTGATCTGGATACAGACTGGACCTGGTGGCTACGTTGACCTCGGAATAAGAGAGAAACAGACTAATATTAACGTAGATGCCATTCTTCTAACGATGTAGCAAGTACATCGGGTGTTATGGGAAATGTTCCCGTTTCCGGTTTACCTAATTAATGCAGCCTAAAAATCCTATAACGGATTTGGATGTTAGAAGTGTATTAGTGTGTTATGTGTAAACCAGGTTAAAGAGATGGGTCTTTAATCTAGATTTAAACTGCAAGAGTGTGTCTGCCTCCCGAACAATGTTAGGTAGGTTATTCCAGAGTTTAAGCGCTAAATAGGAAAAGGAATTGCCGTCTGCAGTTGATTCTGATATTCTAGGTATTATCAAATTGCCAGAGTTTTGAGAACGCAGCGGACGTGCAGGACTATAATGTAACAAGAGCTTGTTCAAATACTGAGGTGCTAAACCATTCAGGGCTTTATACAGGTCCTTCTCAAAAAATTAGCATATTGTGAAAAAGTTCATTATTTTCTATAATGTAATGATACAAATTAAACTTTCATATATTTTAGATTCATTGCACACCAACTGAAATATTTCAGGTCTTTTATTGTTTTAAAACTGATGATTTTGGCATGCAGCTCATGAAAACCCAAAATTCCTATCTCAAAAAATTAGCATATCATGAAAAGGTTCTCTAAACGAGCTATTAACCTAATCATCTGAATCAACTAATTAACTCTAAACACCTGCAAAAGATTCCTGAGGCTTTTAAAAACTCCAAGCCTGGTTCATTACTCAAAACCGCAATCATGGGTAAGACTGCCGACCTGACACCCTCAAGCGAGAGGGTAAGACACAGAAAGAAATTTCTGAACGAATAGGCTGTTCCCAGAGTGCTGTATCAAGGCACCTCAGTGGGAAGTCTGTGGGAAGGAAAAAGTGTGGCAAAAAACGCTGCACAATGAGAAGGGGTGACCGGACCCTGAGGAAGATTGTGGAGAAGGACCGATTCCAGACCTTGGGGGACCTGCGGAAGCAGTGGACTGAGTCTGGAGTAGAAACATCCAGAGCCACCGTGCACAGGCGTGTGCTTTTGAACCAGAAACAGCGGCAGAAGCGCCTGACCTGGGCTACAGAGAAGCAGCACTGGACTGTTGCTCAGTGGTCCAAAATACTTTTTTCGGATGAAAGCAAATTTTGCATGTCATTCGGAAATCAAGGTGCCAGAGTCTGGAGGAAGACTGGGGAGAAGGAAATGCCAAAATGCCTGAAGTCCAGTGTCAAGTACCCACAGTCAGTGATGGTCTGGGGTGCCATGTCAGCTTCTGGTGTTGGTCCACTGTGTTTTATCAAGGGCAGGGTCAATGCAGCTAGCTATCAGGAGATTTTGGAGCACTTCATGCTTCCATCTGCTGAAAAGCTTTATGGAGATGAAGATTTCATTTTTCACCACGACCTGGCACCTGCTCACAGTGCCAAAACCACTGGTAAATGGTTTACTGACCATGGTATTACTGTGCTCATGTAGCGTGAACCAGACAAATTAAAGATTCGATCGGGAGCCTGGTTGAAACATGAGCCAAATTCCACAGAAAGGCAGGATGTTGTAAATCAACTCCTAGCACCACAGTCTGATAACCAACCAACTCTTTCAGAGAACAGCTTTCAACATTAACACTATTAGAACAATTATTGACCATTTCAATTCGAAGAAGAGATTGTCTAATTTGGGGCAAGTAATCGAAGAGATGGACAGTCTGACCCTCACATGTAAAGCCATGAGAGTAAACAAGATCTTTGGATTGACTTCCCCCCACCTAGCAGAACCAGACTGAAATTCCTAAGGAGACCTGTTAACCCCTCTGGTCTTCACAGGACATATCCTTACTCCCCAGAATGGCACAGAGAATGCCTTCCAATGCATATATGCACCAAAATGAACTAAAAAAAGACTTCTAAATGGATATCAGTCCATTGCTTAACTCCATATCATACACGAACCCACACATTTGATTATAATGTTTCTAATCACTTATTGTGTATGTCTTTTTAAATAACTCTTGAATAGCTTAAGGGATCATATTCATGTTTAGTATGTGTGTGTTCGAATCTTCTTGCTTGAAACGTTTCTGACCATCAGTTATTTGTCAAATGTATCATATTCTTGTTATAGGAATCATGTCCAAATTATACCCTGCAAGAGCTGGAAAATTCGGACTTCGTGCTTGATAAGATAACATATGATTTATGAATGGGTGGGACAAACAATGCAACACCCTGAGAAAAGACAATATCTAATTGGTCAAGACAACATTTGAGGTGTGGCCAAAATGCCAGTTTAAATACTCAGGACACCATCAAATTTTGCTTTTAGCTTTGAGCTTGCGTTTAGCTTTTGCTATCAGTCATGCCGGCTTTTAGCTTGCTTGTAGTTTAAGCTTTTAGTCATGCTTTGTCATCACTTTTAGCGTTCTTCGAGCGCCGTTCCAGCGTGCTTCGGCCTGCACGCCTGCTGCTACTTAGCCACGATGAGAAGAAACACCACCTAGTCTCGTCAAACTTTACTTTCCGTTTGAGAGTTTCGTGTTCTGAGTTAAGTTTTGTAACGCCGTGTCTCCGAGTCTGACCTCGAGTGCCCGTCTGAAACTACAACCAGCCCACAACTCCGCATCTTCAGCCTACGCCCAACAATGGGCTTCCCAAGAAGTCACTTCAACGACTACTGAACTTCCAGCCAATCAGCAACTTCGGGAAACCCCCTTTTCAGCGACAACAAAGGGAACCCCGTTAAACAGGCAACGCAAGTAACCTCCAGACTCACATCTGTACTGGTTATCTAATATAATTTTAACCTCATTGAGGAACTCAGTGCCAGGGTTAATTAAGTGATTAATGGTTGTTCATGTCTATGCAATTTCACGTATTGCTGTAAACTTGGGATTTCACATTCTCATCCTCTTAAACTCATTCTTTCCTAACTTTCTATCTTCCTGCAACTTGTGTGAATGTGTGAGTGCGTGTGCTTATGTGTTAGATTAGTTTATATGTCTTAGATTTATCTAATAAAGCCTTATTCATATTGAAAAGAGAAGTATCTTGTGTTTTGTGCTTACAAGTTAATGTCTTAAACTGCCGATCTTGTTACTGTGCTAATTAATAGTGTTTTCACTATACTTTGGATATTAATATCCAGCGCAGATTTGATGTTAAACGGCTCGTTCAGTGAATCGCTGGCCGTTTCATTGATCAGCCGTGAAACAGTGATTCTGTTCAAATTCCCTTTAAAATCTTAAATGATTCCCTTTGAGCTAAATTGACCTGTTTCCCTTACACTCAACTGGCCTGCCAACTCTCCTGACCTGAACCCCATAGAGAATCTGTGGGATATTGTGAAGAGAAAGTTGAGAGACGCAAGACCCAACACTCTGGATGAGCTTAAGGCCGCTATCGAAGCATCCTGGGCCTCCATAACACCTCAGCAGTGCCACAGGCTGATTGCCTCCATGCCACGCCGCACTGAAGCAGTCATTTCTGCAAAAGGATTCCCGACCAAGTATTGAGTGCATAACTGAACATAATTATTTGAAGGTTGACTTTTTTTGTATTAAAAACACTTTTCTTTTATTGGTCGGATGAAATATGCTAATTTTTTGAGATAGGAATTTTGGGTTTTCATGAGCTGTATGCCAAAATCATCAGTATTAAAACAATAAAAGACCTGAAATATTTCAGTTGGTGTGCAATGAATCTAAAATATATGAAAGTTTAATTTTTATCATTACATTATGGAAAATAATGAACTTTTTCACAATATGCTAATTTTTTGAGAAGGACCTGTAATTAATAAGCAAAATTTTAAAATCTATTCGATGTTTAATAGGTAGCCAGTGCAGTGTTGACAGAACCGGGCTAATATGGTCATACTTCCTGGTTCTAGTAAGAACTCTAGCTGCTGCATTTTGAACCATCTGGAGATGGTTTATTAAGCGTGCAGAACAAGCACCCAGGGGGGAGCGGTTGGACACCGAGCATGTAGGACGTGTCTCCCATTTGCTCCGCGAGTTTGTGTTTATTTTAACTTTTTAACATAGTTTCTTTTTCACTAATTTGGCTGGTGCACAATTGTGACAAGTACTTGGTCAGTTTCGGTGTGACAATGGCAGCTGCACGTGGAAACTCGGCTCGCACAGGCCGTGCTAATAAGGCTTCTCCCTCGACTGAGCCTGCATCTCCGCCGAAGGTGGTCACGGACCCCGAATGTGCACCCAATTTGGATCACCTCCGGGCTATGTTAGATCAGTTGAAAGGGGACATTTGCGGTAAAATAGACTCGCTGTCTTGCGAGCTTCGAGCGGACATTTCTTCGGTAAGAGAGGAGCTTAGGCACGCAATTGAACCGATGCAACAAAAACTCAGCTCCCATGATCAAGCTATCACGGAGTTGCAGCGCGCGTGCACTGACCACAGTGACATGCTAACTTCACTGGATTCAACAGTTTCCATGCTGAAAGCCGAGGTTAAACTGCTGATCGATAAGTGTGAAGACCTGGAGGGTAGAGCGAGGAGGAACAACATACGGCTGGTAGGTGTGCCGGAGGGGGCCGAAGGTGGGCACCCAACCAAATTTATTGCCCAGCTGCTGATGGACTCCCTCGGCCTGGAGGAGTTGCCCCTGCTTGATCGGGCGCATCGCACTCTCCGATCCAAGCCCAGTTATGGTAAACCACCCCGACCCTTTGTGATTCGTGTGCACTTTTTTCAAGTGAGGAATGACATTTTACACCGGGCCAGCGAGGCCCCTCTTCTCCACCAAGGCACTTCCACTGTTTCTCTTTCCTGACTATACTTCGTCAGTTGCGAAGAAACGTGCTGCATTCACGGACGTTAAACGTCTGTTACATTCGTGTCCCGGAGTGAAGTTTGGATTGAGGTTTCCCGCGATTTTGAAGATCACTCTTCCCGGTGGAGCTACACACAACTTTGAGGACCCAGCCACTGCAATGGACTTTGTCAAGGTGAACTTAAAGTCTGGTGTCTCTTCTGGAGCTACAATTTGAAAGCGGCTGGCAGTCTGGGGGTTAATTTAACCCGTTTTCTGTTGGGAAGCTGACCTGCTTTAAGTTTGTGTCACTTGGACTTGAGTCACTTTTCATATTCTGCTACTGTGTTTGTTTATATATTTATTCTATGCTTTATTACAACTCGCATGAGCACTACTGGTTTGTGCTGTTAACGGAGCGTGTTAGGATGTTTTTGGTAGTTTGTGGGATTTGCTCGCGTCTTGTTTGGGAAGACGCTTCAGCTCGTGGGGTGGTGGGTGGGGGTGTGAGGAGTTCTCTCTTTTTCTCTCGCTGTGTGTTTTGTGTTTTGGTTAGTCAGGTCGCCCATGTTTTAAGTTATTTCTGTGACTGTTACATTCATACATTCCATGCTGCAGTGTACACTAATACTTGACTAGCATGCAGCAGTCTAGGATGCCACGACATTCAGGGACAGGACTCAAATTTGTTAGCTGGAACTGTAATGGTTTAAATCAGCCTATTAAACGTAGCAAAGTTCTTCACCATCTTCAACAATTAGGTGCCCATATTGTTTTCCTTCAAGAGACTCACTTAAAATCTTCCAGCCATATCAGATTAAAGGGGAGGTGGGTCAGTCAAGTATTTCATTCTAGTTTTAATGTTAAAGCTAAGGGTGTTGCAATTTTGATTCACAAATCGGTTCCTTTTGTATGCTCTAATGTAATAGCTGACCCCAATGGAAGGTTTGTGTTTGTAACGGGACAGCTATATAGTAATTCTGTGATTCTGGCCAATGTGTATGGTCCAAACTGGGATAACGACAATTTTTTCCAGCAATTGTTCGCCAAACTACCTGACATGTCCACACATCTACTTATTATGGGGGGTGACTTCAACTGTTGGCTTAATCCTGTATTAGATCGTTCTTCTACTAGACCAGGAGTGCCCTCAAAGTCTTCTAAGACCATTTTATCCTTTATGGATGAGTTCTCGGTCTCTGATCCATGGCGCTTTCTTAATCCGTCTGGTAAAATGTATTCTTTTTTCTCTCATGTACATCACTCCTTTTCTCGTATTGATTATTTTCTCCTGGACAACCTTTTTTTCCATTCTGTTCAGTCTTGCTCTTATGATACTATTCTAATATCAGATCATGCTCCGACCACACTGGAGTTATTCCTACAGGAGCGCGAACATTTGTGCCCCCCGTGGCGTTTCAATACGCGCTTGCTATCTAATGAGGATTTTGTTAAGTTTGTTTCTAATCAAATTGACTTTTTTCTTACTACCAACAGAACTCCAGGGATCTCAGCCTCCCTTCTTTGGGAGACTTTGAAAGCATACATTAGAGGTGAAATTATTTCATACAGCAGCTATGAGAACAAACAACGGAAAAAAAAATTAAAGGATTTGAGGTTACGAGTCTCCCAGCTTGATAATATCTATGCTTCCTCCCCATCCCCTAACATATATAAGGATCGTCTCTCTCTTCAGGCTGAGTTTATTGTTCTTTCTACTAAAGAGGTTGAAGAGCTCTTATTTAAGGCTAAATATTGTTATTATGAATCTGGGGATAAGGCGACCAAACTTTTGGCCCATCAGCTTCGACAGGCTTCCTCCTCTCAGCAGATTCCACAAATTCATACTCCTTCTGGCGTCACAACCGATCCTAAAAAAATTAATGATCAGTTTAAACGGTTTTACTCCTCTTTATATACTTCTGAGGTTGGGTCTGATCTGTCAGCCCTGGAGAGTTTTTTTTGACTCACTAGAGTTGGTTAGGGTAGATGCTGATATTGCTGAGCAGTTAGAGGGCCCAATCACCATAGATGAACTTAAAAGGGCAACATTTTCTATGCAGTCTGGAAAATGTCCAGGCCCGGACGGTTTTCCGACCGAGTTCTATAAGACCTTTTTTGACAAATTAGCACCAGTTTTGTTAGAAACGTTCAATGAATCTTTTACTCTTTCTAAATTGACTCACACTCTTAATCAGGCCTCCATATCATTACTCTTAAAAAAGAATAAGGACCCTCTGTCCTGCTCAAGTTACCGTCCAATTAGTCTTTTATCTGTAGATGTAAAACTTCTGTCCAAATTATTTGCTCTGCGACTGGAATCAGTTTTGCCTTTGATAATCTCTCCTGATCAGACAGGTTTTGTCCAGAACAGACATGGGTTCTTTAATCTCAGACGACTTCTCAATGTTGTTTATAATCCTTCTACTTCAATGGGGCCGGAGGCCGTAATCTCATTAGACGCGGAGAAGGCTTTTGACAGAGTGGAGTGGAACTACCTTTTTTACGCTTTGGAGAAATTTGGTTTTAGCCAGGAGCTCATTTCTTGGATTAAATTGCTCTATTCATCCCCTGTGGCTTCTGCCAGAACTAATGACACCCATTCAGATTATTTCCCTTTGCACCGCTCCACTCGTCAGGGCTGTCCTCTTTTATTTGCTGTTGCTATTGAACCTCTGGCTGTTGCGCTTCGTTCAGAGCCACGCATCACTGGAATAACAAGATATGGTCTTGAACAGAAGGTCTCTCTCTATGCCGATGACTTATTACTATATGTGTCCAATCTCTCTGTCTCAGTTCCAGCTGCTCTTGACATCCTTAGGTCATTTGGTCAGATTTCAGGCTATAAACTAAATTTGGACAAGAGTGAGCTGTTTCCTTTAAATCAAGGTGCCCAAAATGCTGCTCAGGGTTTCCCATTCAAAATTGTCCCATTTGGGTTTAAATACCATGTTATCCAGATTAGAGACCGATTTGAAGATTTGTTTGATTATAATTTTGCCCCTTTGTTAGATCAGATACGGATGGACTTTCAACGGTGGTCATTGTTGCCTCTTTCCCTTGTGGCCAGGGTCAATTCAGTTAAGATGAATATCCTCCCCAAATTGTCCTATCTCTTCCAGTGCATACCTATCTTTCTCCCTCAGTCTTTTTTTCACAAATTAGACAAGTTAATCACTGAGTTTATATGGAACAGAAAGGTCCCTCGTTTGCGAAAATAGCTGTTGCAGAGACCTAAGACCCTTGGGGGCTTGGCCCTTCCCAACTTGAGGTTTTATTACTGGGCTTCCATCCTTAGAGTAATTCAGCTTTGGATTTCTCTGGAGGGGGCACCGGTCCCTCCTACATGGTTGAGTATGGAGATGATTTCTGTTAAACCTGCTTCGTTGACTGATCTCATTCACGCTCCTCTTAGCTTTTCTCCCTCCCTTTTTTGCAACAATATCTTAGTTAAATCCATTTTTAAAATTTGGAAGCAATTTCGACGCTATTTTGGTCTACATACCTTCTCTTTCCTAGCATCTTTATCAGCTAACCCTGTTTTTCATCCTTCCTTAATTGATGGGGCTTTTTCTTTGTGGTCTGACTATGGCATCAAGGCATTTAGGGACTTGTATATTGCTGGTACATTTGCATCCTTCCAGCAACTCTCCAAGAAATTCCATTTGCCTAAACAGCATTTTTTTAGATATCGTCAAGTTCGTAGTTTCATCCGCAATCTTAGCCCCAATTTCCCAAATCTCCCAGAGGCCTCTCTAATTGACTCCTTTTTAACCCCATTTCCTACCATTAAGGGTGCGATTTCACGTTTATACAATCTCATCTATTCTTTGCAGCTTACCCCGCAGCATAAAATTAAAACCCAATGGGAGGAGGATCTAGGGGAGGGAATCTCGGAGGAGCTGTGGGTTGCCATTTTGCGTCGGGTTCACTCCTCATCTATTTGTGCTAGACATGGTCTGATCCAGTGCAAGATTCTACATCGTACCCATTTCACTCGAGTGAGGCTTTCCAAAATCTATAACGATGTCGATCCCATGTGCATTAGATGTCATCAGGCTCCAGCTACCCATGTCCATATGTTTTGGTCTTGCCCTTCACTATTTAATTTTTGGACGCAGATATTTGATTCTATTTCTGTTTGTACAGGGGTTCAATTTGATCCAACAGCATGTACCGCTTTGTTTGGGGTTTTACCTCCTACTTTGCAGCTTCCTAAATATAAAGCTGACTTTGTAGCCTTTGTCTCCCTATTGGCTAGACGTTTGATTTTATTAAGGTGGAAGTCTCCTGCGCCGCCTTCTCACTTGCCTTGGATCAGGGACATACTTCAGTTTGTGAAGTTGGAGAAAGTTAGGTGCTCGATACATGGTTCTCTTGCAAAGTTTAATAAAACTTGGGGTCCATTTTTTGCACATGTTGAGGGATTGATTTTTACGGCTATTCCAGAGTAGTCACCCTGATTGTCTACTAATTGTGAGTTTTTTCTTGTGTGAATTTGTAGCATGCTGGGATGTTTTTTTTCTTTATCTCTGTGTAAGTGAACATATTGGGCTTTTATTTAGCAGTGGGTGACCATTTTGTGTTTTTTTTTTTTGTTCTGTTTATTTGTTCTTGGGGGTGTTTTTTTTTATAAAAAGAAAAATTTTACCATTTAAACTATTACTATTATTTCTTATCTGATTTTTTTTTTTTTTTTTTAGTAATTTTTTTTTTTCTTGTCAGTTGTACTTGACACTGTTTTGACTCCCGATTTGTTACCTCTTGATTTTATGTCACTGAAAAATCAATAAACAAATGGTTTAAAAAAAAGAACAAGCACCCAATAAAACATTACAATAATCTAACCTTGAGGTCATAAACGCATGGATTAACATTTCTGCATTTGACATTGAGAGCATAGGTCGTAATTTAGATATATTTTTGAGATGGAAAAATGCAGTTTTACAAATGCTAAAAATGTGGCTTTCTAAGGAAAGATTGCTATCAAATAGCACACCTAGGTTCCTAACTGATGACGAAGAATTGACAGAGCAGCCATCAAATCTTAACCCTCTGGAGTCTAAGGGTATTTTTGGGGCCTGGAGAAGTTTTGTCATGCCCTGACATTTGTGCTTTTTTCAGTTTCTTATAAATATCTAAATGGCTAAAGTCTAATCTCACTGTAATCAGCACAAACTAGGCTATAATAATATGTGAGCAGCATGTATGTACATGATTGTGTTTTTGAGAAAAAAAATGTTATGCGTGGTTAGTGAAAAACTAAAAATGTTAAATCACTTGAATAAGGCAATAAAACACATACAGAACATTGGTTCCCAGATATTTTGAGAACTGGAGCTTGTAGCCTAGAATTTTTTTTTTCTAAATGATGTGAAAATCATCTTGTTTACTCACTTACAGAAAACATTATATTGATTTAAATTTTCTAAGACACTTTTTGTTGGTAAAAGTCATGTGCGAGTAGGCGTCAACTATCATGAATTCACACCTGAGAAGACAAAGGCCTGCATAATGAGCTGCATAATGAGCCATTCAGTCAGCTGTGTCACTGAGAGGGATGAGTTACAAGAAAGAATGTGAGGACAAAATAAATCTATATAATTTTATGTTTGTAGTTTATTTAGAATATATTTAATTATCCCACAACATAATTTAATATTCACTTGTGAGTGCAGTTAAACAGTTTATTAGGAAAAATCAAAGCTGACTTTCAAACTGAATTTTTTGCATCATTACTCCAGTCACACAATCCTTCAGAAATCCTTTTAACAATCTTATTTTCTACAAAAAACATTTATTGTTATTATTATCATTATTATTATTATTATTATTATTATTATTAATGTTGAAAAGAGCTGAGAATATTTTTTTTTTAGGTTTTTTAGGGGGGATAAATTGAAAGAACAGCAATGATTGTTACAGTTACATTTATTGGTACATTTATATTATTTACATCAAGCTTTTGAATGGTATAGTAGTGTATATTGTTATTGAAACTTCATAATATTTCACTTGATTATACATTTAGTCAGGAATTATAGTTTGGAAAAAGTCTTTGGAAAAAGTCTAACTAGTAAAATGTTTACACGTTATGTGAAAACTAGTACAAGTATATAAATCAAAAAGAGACTTACTCATGTTTATGATCTCTGCTGAATAAAGTGCTTCATTCTTTTTTCTGAGGAAATCCAAATCTCAAATCCTCAACCACATCACATCTTTTTGGGGTGAATTATGTCTTATTCCTCTCATCGCGAAGCAAACAGTAAAATAATAAAAACTTGAAGAACAGTCTCGCTGCGTTGTCTTCTGTTGTGTGGGCGTATTCAAAAGCCGCGCGCTTCAGTGAAACATTTGAATCTCAAAAGCGCGCTCGGCGCGGGGGCGTGGTCGCATTAGAAGATAATGAAGGGAGACGTGAAAAACGGACATCGCGTTGTTTTCATATGGATTACTTTATCACAGAATATTTGTTTTCAGCAGCACTTGTTTAGTTTAAAAGTAGACATGTCAGGCTTTCTGTAGATATCTCTCTCATGTCTCTGTGTTGAGTATTCACTGAGTTACAGTTCATTTTAATGACGCATTTGTATCTGAAGATCAGCGCAGACAAAGGCTGCAGACAGCACTCCTTGTTTGTTATCTTTATTTTATAAGTGCACAAAGTTTTGTTGTTATTATGTCTGTATACAAAAAAAGTAGACCCTTTACAGATTCGATTGATGTATTGCACTTATCTGTACGATCAAAACTGAAAGTGTAATTTAAGTTCTTTTCGGGGTTATCAGGAGAAAATACCCCAAAACGCATATACGCGTTAATCGACTCCAGAGGGTTAAAATGTGTTCTATGTTATAACATGCAAAGTCTTTAGGTCCTATAATTAACATGTCTGTTTTTTCAGAATTTAGCAGTAAGAAATTAATTGTCATCCAGTTTTTTATATCGACTATGCATTCCGCTAGCTTTTCAAATGGGTATGTTTCGCCGGGCCACGAAGAAATATAGAGCTGAGTATCATCTGCATAACAGTGAAAGCTCACACTGTGTTTCCTGATGATATCTCCCAAGGGTAACATGTAAAGCGTGAAGAGTAACGGCCCTAGTACTGAGCCTTGAGGTACTCCATACTGCACTTGTGATTGATATGATACCTCTTCATTCACTGCTACAAATTGATGGCGGTCATATAAGTACGATTTAAACCATGTAGTATCTTGGACAGAAAAGGGAGATTCGAGATCGGTCTGTAATTAACTAGTTCTTTGGGGTCTAGTTGGGGTTTTTTAATGAGAGGCTTAATAAAAGCCAGTTTGAAGGTTTTGGGGACATATCCTAATGACAATGATGAATTAATAATAGTCAGAAGAGGATCTATGACTCCTGGAAGCACCTCTTTTAGGAGCTTAGATGGAATAGGTTTAGATGATTTAACAAGTTTATACAATTTTTCCTCTCCTATAGTAGATAATGAGTGGAATTGTTCCTCAGGGGATCTATAGTGCACTATCTGATGTGATACTGTAGCTGACAGATGCATGGTTATAATTTTATCTCTAATAGTATCGATCTTGGAAGTAAAGTAGTTCATAAAGTCATTTCTGCTGTGCTGTTGGGAAATGTCCACACCTGTCGATGCTTTATTTTTCGTTAATTGAGCCACTATATTGAATGAATACCTTGGGTTAGGTTTGTTTTCTTCTAAAAGAGACGAAAAGTAATCAGATCTAGCTGTTTTCAATGCTCTTCTGTAGGATAGCGTACTTTCCCGCCAAGCAATACGGAATACCTCTAGTTTTGTTTTCCTCCAGCTGCACTCCATTTTCCGGGCTGCTCTCTTTAGGGTGCGAGTGTGTTCATTATACCACGGTGTCAAACTGTTTTCCTTAATCTTCTTTAAGTGTAAAGGAGCAAACATATCTAAAATGCTAGAAAAGAGAGAGTCCATAGTTTCTGTTACATCATAAAGTTGTTCTGAGGTATTGGATATGCTGAGGAATTTAGATAAATCAGGAAGATTACTTACAAAGCAGTTTTGTGGTAGAAGTGATGGTTCTACCACACTTGTAACAAGAAGTAGAATTTACAGTTTTAGCTATATGAAGTTTGCACAAGACTAGATAATGATCGGAGATATCATAGTTTATCTGCATAATTTCAACACCATCAACATCAATTCCATGTGACAGTATTAAATCTAGAGTATGATTTCGACAATGAGTAGGTCCTGACACGTGTTGTCTAACGCCAATAGAGATCAGAATGTCTATAAATGCTGATCCCAATACATCTTTTTCATTATCAACATGGATATTAAAATCACCAACAATTAAAACTTTATCTGCAGCCAGCATTAACTCGGATAGAAAATCAGAAAATTCTTTAATAAATTATGTATTGTGCCCTGGTGGCCTGTATACAGTAGCCAGTACAAACATCACAGGTGATTTATCATTAACACTTGTTTCTCTGGATAATGTTATATGATGTGCCATTATTACAAACGAGTTATACCTGAAGCTTGCCCTCTGAGAAATACTGAAAATATTGTTATAAATTGTAGCAACAACCTTTACCCTTTGGACGCGGCTCATGTTTATAAACGTAATCTTGGAGGGTAGACTCATTTACAATAATGTAATCATCTTGTTTTGGCCAGGTTTCTGTCAAACAGAGCACATCTTGGTTATGATCAGTGATCATATTATTTACAAAAAGTGCTTTCGTAGAAAGGGACCTGATATTCAATAAGCCAACATCTGTTTTTTATTTGTTGAACATCAATTAAATTGTTACTCTTAAATTGGTTTGGACTTTTTTTTCTAGTTCGGGGAACAGACACAGTCTCTATAGTGTGATATCTAGGTGAAAGAGTCTCTATGTGCTGGGAATTAACTGATTTCTGTGGCATGAGGTGGCTAGCAGACGGTCGGTTTAGCCAGTCTGTCTGCTTCCTGACCTGGGCCCCAGTTAGTCAAGTGCAAACTCTAAGTCTATGTGTCATATTTCTAGAGAGAAGTGCGGCAACACCCCAGGAGGGATGAAGACCATCTCTTTTCAACAGGTCAGGTCTGCTCCAAAAACTCCTCCAATTGTCTATAAAACCTATGTTAGTCTGCGGGCACCACTTAGACATCCAGCCATTGAGTGATGACAGTCTGCTATGTATCTCGTCACCACGGTAAGCAGGAAGGGGACCAGAGCATATTACAGTGTCTGACATCGTACTTACAAGTTCACACACCTTTTTAATGTTATTTTTAGTGATCTCCGACTGGCGAAGTCGAACATCATTAGCGCCGATGTGAATAACAATCTTACTGAATTTACGTTTAGCATTAGCCAGCACTTTTAAATTTGCAAAGATGTCAGGCGCTCTGGCTCCCGGTAAACATTGGACTATGGTGGCTGATGTCTCTATTTTCACGTTCCGTACAATAGAATCACCAATAACTCAATAACTAGAGCACTTTGATCAGGTTTCTCAGCGGATGCGTCACTGAGTGGGGAGAACCTGTTTAATGTTTTGATCGGAACGGAAGAGCAGTGTTTAGACCCACGACTATGCCGCCTCACAGTCACCCAGTTGCCCTGCTGCAGAGGCACTGTAACCAGAACCGAACAAAGTACAGGACTCCCTAAGCTAGTCACATCCGAAGCCGTATCTACAGCCCTCACATTCTTACTGTCCTCAATTAAAGTTTGGATGCGTGTCTCTAATCCTGAAACCTTCTCTGTCAGCCTAATTATTTCCATGCATTTATCACATGTGAATCCCTTGTCACCGACAGAGAGAGCTAAACTATACATGTGGCAAGCGGTGCAAACAACAATAGCAGGAGAAGAAGTCATTATTAACCGTGATTGAAGAATGATTCTGACTTACTACTGTTGTTTGATGAACACGTGAAGAACGGCGTGTGAGAGAAAAGAAACAGGGCAAGAGAAAAAAGAAAACGGTAATAGACGTGAATAGAAACGCGAATGAAAACATGAATGACAAGCTAACCAGCTAATGAATGCTAACATGCTGTATCTGTGCTGCACTTGCGATTTAAAATTTTAAGCGAACAGTCAGATTAGTCAGATTAGATAATATCGGATATATGGTGGTGGATTAAGTTTATACTTTATCACTTTAAAGCCATGTTTCTAGCATTTGTAAAACTGCATTTTTCCATCTCAAAAATATATCTAAATTACGACCTATGCTCTTAATGTCAAATGCAGAAATGTTATTCCATGCGTTTATGACCTCAAGGTTAGATTATTGTAATGCTTTATTGGGTGGTTGTTCTGCATGCTTAATAAACAAACTCCAGATGGTTCAAAATGCAGCAGCTAGAGTTCTTACTAGAACCAGGAAGTATGACCATATTAGCCCGGTTCTGTCAACACTGCACTGGCTCCCTATTAAACATCGTATAGATTTTAAAATCTTACTTATTAGTTATTAAGCCCTGAATAGCACCTTTAGCACCTCAGTACTTGAGCGAATTCTTATCATATTATAGTCCTCCACATCTGCTGCACTCTCAAAACTATGAATTTGATAATACCTAGAATAATCAAAATCAACTGCGGGTGGCAGATCCTTTTCCTATTTAGCGCCCAAACTCTGGAATAATCTACCTAACATTGTTCGAGAGGCAGACACACTCTGTCAGTTTAAATATGTTATGGGTTGGTAAGGGAGGAACTCAAGTGCAGACAGGATTCTCAACACAAAGGGTTTATTGATGACAAAAGGGGAAAACAAAACCCACGAGGGGGAAAACAATAGCTAGGGTAAGGACTAAATAACCAAACAAGACAGGGCTGACCAGATAAAAACACTAAACACTAACTATAAACAAACACTCACGGTATTACAAAGACTTCTTCAGGAATGACAAGGATAAACTCACGAGGCTGACAGGTAGCAACATATATGAGGAACAGTTTGAGGAAACAATCACAATGAACCGACCAAAAGACAGAGCACACTAGGAGATCTAAATAGGGGAACTAATCAAGACACGACAGGTGGCACAGATAGGACAATCACGACCAGACTAGGATAACAAGGGGGGCGGGGCAAGGGAACGAGACAACACAAGCACATGGCCCAAAGACAAGGCCATGGCTTGTACACAAAACACGGGTCTGTCATGATCCTGCCTCTAGACTAGAGAAAAGTCAGGACATGATGGCCGGACCATGACAAAATATAGATTAAAGACCGATCTCTTTAACCTGGTTTACACACAACACACTATTAGTCAAATCAATGAAAGGATTGTTAGACTGCATTAATTAGGTTAATCGGCACCAGGAACAGTTCCAATAAAACACAATGTGTCATAATGGCATCTACGTTAAAATTAATCTGTTTCTTTCTTATTCTGAGGTCACAGTAGCCACCAGATCTCTGGCTTACTTAGTTGGGGACAATTTATTTCCAGCGATATCATCGACTTGATTGCACAGATACTGTTTAAACTGAACTGAGCTGAACGATGACACTACTGAATTCAATGATGAACTGCCTTTAACTGAAAATTGAGTGTTTACTATTGTCCTTTTGCATTGACACACTATTGTCCTATCTGATCGTGTAAAGCTGCTTTGACACAATCTGTATTGTTAAAAGCGATATATAAATAAAGGTGACTTGACTTGTTAAGCCATATCCACTGGTTGTTCTGAATACAGAGGACCTTAAATTGGCTATTTGACTTAAAGAGCTTGATTTACAAGTCAAGGGACAAGAACATGATAAACAGCTTCTGCATGTCAGGCAGTGTGAGCCCAATGGAGTGCGTCGTGGTGCGGCTATGCCGGTGAGTGTATCACAAACACCTATAGCATCTATGCCTAGCATTCCACCAGCTGCTTCACAAATGCCTGTCACGTCTGTACCTAGCGTTCCTTCTGCTGCTTTACAAACACTTACAGTGTCTGTATCTAGTGTTCTTCCAGCTTTGGATAAATAGTTGTCGCTTTGCATGGGCCAAGAGAGATTTGGTAGCTCTTGTTGCAGTGCAAACTGACTGGTAAAACTAAGGAAGTCTGTGCTGCTTTATCTGTTGAGAAGGCCTCAGTTCTTAGGGCATATGAGCTTGTTCCCAAAGCTTATCGGCAAATATTCCATAAGCATTCAAAAGTCGCCAATCAGAAATTAGTTGACTTCACCTGTGAAAAGAGAACTCTTTTTGATAAATGGTGTCAGTCCAGAAAGGTAAATAATTTCAAGCAACTTTGTGAGCCTGTGTTATTGGAAAATTTTAAAAACACTTTGCCGGACAAAATTGTCGTACATCTAAATGTTAACACGCTTGCGCAAGCAGCTGTTTCGACCAACAAATTTGTATTGACTCATAAAAATGTTTTCGTTTCTTCTGTGTGCCATGAATCTTTCCAATATGCATTTGAAAAGAGTATGAAAACTGTGAAAGTTACTGCACTGAATCAGGGTGAATCGCATGAGTATTTCTATTGTCATGACACTGGTCACCTTATTGCTGTTTGTCCAGATCTGAGGAAGAAAAAACAGTCTGCTAATCGTCATGCCCCAAAGAGTGTTGGATTTGCTTGCATTACGAGTCCCTCAGTTGTTGATGGGCAAGGAATTGATCCCAGATATGACCCGTTTGTGTAGTTTTTCTTAGTAGACAAGAGAGAAATAAAGTCCCCATTCGCCTCCTCCAAGATACTGGGTCTGTCCAATCGTTTGTGCTTAGCAGCGTTTCACCGTTCTACTAACCTCTTCCAGAAGCTCAAACGTTCTGCGTGACACACGTGAATGAACCTCATTGATTACGCAATGTTTGAGCTTCCGGAAGAGGTTTGTTCTAGCTCTCGATGGCGCCGCACACGGTTGCTTCAGTGCTTGGCTCTCCAGTGTTTGTACTGTGTTTGTTCGTTTTTCCTGTTTTTTGTTTATCAAAAAACACAATCAGTTTCACCAGGGATGAACTGCTGAACATTCGGCAGAACACGCCACAAAATCTTTTACCGGATTTCAATTATTCGGACGTTTTACTGATCATTGTTGTCGGCAGAGCAGCGGCGCTGATCAAACACTTCAGGACGCGCAGACGGGGGAAGTGAGCTGGCACGCTCGTCAGACTCAGGAAGCGCGGATTTCGAACGCCGTTGCCTAGCGTCCATCTGGCAAATCTCTGCTCTCTACCCAATAAAACAGACGAACTCCTTCTGCTCTCCTGGACAAATAAGGATTTCTCACACTCTGCTGCTCTGTGTTTCACGGAAACCTGGGTAAATGACGCCATTCCAGACAGCGCACTCCATCTGCCTGGCTTTCAGCTGTTTAGAGCAGATTGCGATGCAGAATCAACGGGGAAATCGCGCGGCGGCGAGACATGCTTTTACATCAATGAACGGCGGTGTACAGATGTAAGTGTGTTAAAGAAGATGTGCTGTTCAGATCTAGAAGTGCTCTTTGTTAACTGCAAGCCGTTTCATGGGAGTTTCACTCTTTCATTCTTGTGAGTGTTTACATCCCTCCGCATGCGCACGTGAGCCTGGCTTTACAGAAACTCGCTGATCAGATCACAGACACAGAACAACAACACCCAGACTCTGTTTTAATCATTCTTGGGGACTTTAAATAAAGCCAATCTCTCCTGTGAACTGCCAAAATACAGACAGCATGTTACATGTCCCACCAGAGACAGTAACATACTAGATCACTGTTACACCACAATAAAGGATGCATATCACTCTGTTCCACAAACAGCTTTGGGGGTGTCTGATCACTGCCTGGTTCATCTTATACCAACCTACAGGCAAAAACTTAAATCTGTTAAACCTGTAGTAAAGACTGTAAAGAGATGGACCAACGAAACAGAGTGGGCTTTAAAAGCCGGTTTCAACCTCACTGATTGGAGTGTTTTTGAAGCTGCTACCACCGATCTGGACGAACTCACAGAGACTGTAACATCCTATATTAGTTTCTGTGAGGATATGCATTCCTACCAGGACTTATTTAACATTCAACAATGATAAGCCATGGTTTACAGCAAAACTCAGACATCCTCGTCAGGCCAAAGAGGATGCCTACAGAAATGGGGACAGAGTCTTGTATAATCAGGCCAGGAACACACTGAACAAAGAGATTAGAGTGGCTAAAAGGACCTACGCTAAAAAGTTGGAAGATCAGTTCACTTCCAATGACTCAACTTCAGTGTGGAAAGGGCAGAGATCCATCACAAACTACAAGACACCATCCCCCTGCACTGAGGCGAATCAACAACTTGCTAACGACCTGAATAAGTTTTATTGTAGATTTGAAACCCCCCACACCCATTCTGACCATCTCCCTACACAACCATTAACACCTCCTGCAACCCCCCCCCCCCCCTCCTGCACTTCAAATCAGTGAGGATGATGTGCGCCAGGTCTTCAGGAAGAACAAAAGAAGAAAAGCACCAGGCCTAGATGGCGTTGCACCAGCCTGTCTGAAAACCTGTGCTGACCAGCTGGCCCCCGTCTTTTCACAGATCTTCAACAGATCTCTGGAGTTGTGTGAAGTGCCTTCCTGCTTCAAACGCTCCACCATCATCCCGTTCCAAAGAAACCCAAGATAACAGGACTTAATGACTACAGACCTGTGGCTCTAACATCTGTCATCACTGGACCCTTACTGGACCCCCTGCAGTTTGCTTACCAAGCAAACAGGTCCGTGGATGATGCAATCAACATGGGATTGCACTTCATCCTGCAACATCTGGACAAAACAGGGACTTATGTGAAGTTCCTGTTTGTGGACTTTAGTTCGGCTTTCAACACCATCATCCCAAGAGACCTCCAGACCAAACTGACCCAGCTCTCTGTTCCTAGCTCTATCTGTCAGTAGATCACCAGCTTTCTGACAGATAGGTAACAGCTAGTGAGACTGGGGAAATTCATGTCAAACAGCTGGTCCACCAACACTGGTGCCCCTCAGGGATGTGTTCTCTCCCCCACTGCTCTTATCCCTCTACACCAACAACTGCACCTCAAAAAACTCCTCTGTCAAGCTCCTGAAGTTTGCAGATGACACTACAGTCATCAGTCTCATCCAGGACGGTGACGAGTCTGCTTACAGACCAGAGGTTGAGCAGCTGGCTGTCTGGTGCAGTCTTAACAACCTGGAGCTGAACACTCTCAAAACAGTGGCAATGATAGTGGATTCAGGAGAAACCCCCCTGCACTCCCCCCACTCACCATCACAGACAGCACTGTGACTGCAGTGGAGTCATTCAGATTCCTGGGAACCATCATCTCTCTGGACCTGAAGTGGAAGAATCACATTGACTCCATTGTTAAAAAGGCCCAACAAAGGTTGTACTTCCTTCTCCAGCTGAGGAAGTTTAACCTGCCACAGGAGGTGCTGAAACAGTTCTACTCAGCCGTCATTGAGTCTGTCATGTGTACTTCAATATCTGTCTAGTTTGGTTCAGCTACAAAATCAGACATTAGAAGACTATAGAGAATGGTTCGGACTGCTGAAAGGATTATTGGTGCTCCCCTGCCCACCCTTCAAGAACTGTATACATCCAGAGTGAGGAAAAAGGGCTCAGAAAATCACTCTGGATCCCTCACATCCAAGTTACCCCCTTTTTGAACTTTTGCCATCTGGCCGACGCCGCAAATACCAGGACAGCCAGGCACAAGAACAGTTTCTTCCCCCAGGCAATCTACCTCATGAACAGTTAAATGTTCCCTACTTATGCAATAAAAATGTGCAATATCCTTATATTTATTTGTTACTCCTCCATCCTAGTACATCCCTGCATCTCACTCTGTTCTATTCCATTGTCATCTATAGCACAACTGTTCATACAATTTATTTTTCGATTTATTTTGCAATATTTGTCTTTTTTTTTTTCTTTTTTCTTTTTCTTTTTTGTCTGTGTGTTGGTGTTGTCTCTGTGTACTGGAAGCTTATGTCACTAAAACAAATTCCTTTTATGTGCAAGCATACTTGGCAATAAAGCTCTTTCTGATTCTGATTTCTGATTCTGATTCTTGTGCGTTATTCAGGTTAGGTTGAGTTTCTGGTTATGTTCGCTGATCAATGTTTACATGCGAGAAAAGCCTAAATTAACCCTCTGGAGTCTAAGGGTATTTTTGGGGCCTGGAGAAGTTTTGTCATGCCCTGACATTTGTGCTTTTTTCAGTTTATTATAAATATCTAAATGGCTAAAGTCTAATCTCACTGTAATCAGCACAAACTAGGCTATAATAATATGTGAGCAGCATGTATGTACATGATTGTGTTTTTGAGAAAAAAAATGTTATGCGTGGTTAGTGAAAAACTAAAAATGTTAAATCACTTGAATAAGGCAATAAAACACATACAGAACATTGGTTCCCGGGACTTTTGGGAACTGGAGCTTGTAGACTAGAATTTTTTTTTCTAAATGATGTGAAAATCATCTTGTTTACTCACTTACAGAAAACAATATATTGATTTAAATTTTCTAAGACACTTTTTGTTGGTAAAAGTCATATGCGAGTAGGCGTCAACTATCATGAATTCACACCTGAGAAGACAAAGGCCTGCATAATGAGCTGCATAATGAGCCATTCAGTCAGCTGTGTCACTGAGAGGGATGAGTTACAAGAAAGAATGTGAGGACAAAATAAATGTATATAATTTTATGTTTGTAGTTTATTTAGAATATATTTAATTATCCCACAACATAATTTAATATTCACTTGTGAGTGCAGTTAAACAGTTTATTAGGAACAATCAAAGCTGACTCTCAAACTGAATTTTTTGCATCATTACTCGTCACACAATCCTTCAGAAATCCTTTTAACAATCTTATTTTCTACTAAAAACATTTATTGTTATTATCATTATTATTATTATTATTATTATTATTATTATTATTACTATTATTATTAATGTTGAAAAGAGCTGAGAATATTTTTTTTCAGGTTTTTTAGGGGGGATAAATTGAAAGAACAGCAATGATTGTTACATTTGTTACAGTTACATTTATTGTTACATTTATATTATTTACATCAAGCTTTTGAATGGTATAGTAGTGTATATTGTTATTGAAACTTCATAATATTTCACTTGATTATACATTTAGTCAGGAATTATAGTTTGGAAAAAGTCTTTGGAAAAAGTCTAACTAGTAAAATGTTTACACATTATTTGAAAACTAGTACAAGTATATAAATAAATAAAAAGAGACTTACTCATGTTTATGATCTCTGCTGAATAAAGTGCTTCATTCTTTTTTTCTGAGGAAATCCAAATCTCAAATCCTCAACCACATCACATCTTTTTGGGGTGAATTATGTCTTATTCCTCTCATCGCGAAGCAAACAGTAAAATAAAAAAAACTTGAAGAACAGTCTCGCTGCGTTGTCTTCTGTTGTGTGGGCGTATTCAAAAGCCGCGCGCTTCAGTGAAACATTTGAATCTCAAAAGCGCGCTCGGCGCGGGGGCGTGGTCGCATTAGAAGATAATGAAGGGAGACGTGAAAAACGGACATCGCGTTGTTTTCATATGGATTACTTTATCACAGAATATTTGTTTTCGACAGCACTTGTTTAGTTTAAAAGTAGACATGTCAGGCTTTCTATAGATATCTCTCTCATGTCTCTTCGTTGAGTATTCACTGAGTTACAGTTCATTTTAATGACGCGTTTGTAACTGAAGATCAGCGCAGACAAAGGCTGCAGACAGCACTCCTTGTTTGTTATCTTTATTTTATAAGTGCACAAAGTTTTTTTGTTATTATGTCTGTATACAAAAAAAAGTAGACCCTTTACAGATTCGATTGATGTATTGCACTTATCTGTATGATCAGAACTGAAAGTGTAATTTAAGTTCTTTTCGGGGTTATCAGGGGAAAATACCCCAAAACGCGTATACGCGTTAATCGACTTCAGAGGGTTAAATCTGTTCGATCATAACAAGTGAACGATTCTCAGAAAATTTTAACTAAACTGCTCGATTCATATGGATTAGTTTTACAATCTCTTTATGACGTTTTTGAAGTGTCAAAGTGGTAGTTACAAAGGCAGTCAATGGAAGGAAATCTGACAGCATTCTGTCATCAAAAAGATCTTCATTTGTGTTCCGAAGATGAACAAAAGTCTTACGGGTTTGGAATGACATGAGGGTGAGTAATTAATGACAGAATTTTCATTTTGGGGTGAACTAACCCTTTAAGATTGCCATTCGTCCGCTACTGCCTATTAAAGGGGTTGATTTGATTCTCGGTAATGACCTTGCAGGGGGAAAGGTATTGCAGTTTCTTGAAGTAATTGAGGACCCACTTTCTGAACCACAAAATGTTGTGGATTCGGTTCCAAATTTAACTTCCATATTTCTTGCATGTGTGATTATGCGATCGCAGTCACGTAAGTTTAGTGATGTGGTTGAACTCTTGGATAGGTTCTTGGCTTCCCCTGACTGCACTGACGTTTACCCGGAAGCCACTGTTGTGACAGAGCATAAGTCACTGTCCACCGTACCTGGTGCTACCTGGTCTTCGACTATAGTTAGGGTTACTCAAGTGAACACGCAAAAACAGGATGATTCCCTAGCTCACTGCAGACCTGCTGTTGTGAAGAAAGAAGATACATTTAAAAGCCCTGTCGCCTATTTTTGGGACGATGAGTTGCTGATGCGTAAAAAATTCCAGTAACTTTTGAATGTAAACTGATGCAGTTTATCAGTTAGTTGTGCCCACTCAATTTCGTTCTCATGTGTTGACATACGATGTTTTATTAACAAGGTTTGGGAGGAGCACGATCAGATAATCAACCAATTTGGCACAAGTGTAACTCGTTTAGCTAGCCATCCTAACTCGCACAATACATATATATATGCAGCCTACCTGCCTCTGTCCTACAACAGTTTTCCAGCATTCGGGTTTGCTCCTTTGGCCATTATATCACAGACGCAACTTTTTCTGTACAACTATGAGACCTGTACTGGGGATTTTTCAGATCCTCCATTGCAATCTGCCGACCCTAGGTTAACTCCTTCTCCGCCAGTCACCACTGCCAAGCATCAGGCTTGATCGCAGTCACGGTTCTGCTAGACCAGCCACACACTTGATATCCTCAGATCGGAAAGTGGACAGTATTTAAGCCCTAGCCAAACGCTGTTTAAAGCAGCTGAAGGAAGCGCGAGGCTGTCTCCGCTTGCAACTCAGGGCCACACATCTCAGGCTTTTCCTTCTGTTACTAATAACCCTCCTTTTTTTTTGGTGGCCTCCAGCTCCCAAAGCAGACACTAGCCCAGAGGCCGATTTAAGAGTGAGGCTAACCATTGCGGCCCATGCCCCTCTCCCTCACAACTCTCTACTTCATTCAATATAATGTAATTTTTTCCTGATCAATAGCCGGGCCTCCAGCTCTCGTAGCAGTCACTAGTGCAAGGCTGCCTCCGTCAGAGGTGCAGGCCGTGTTGCAAACTAAGTTTTAGGTAAAGTCGCTAAAGGCAGGTTGTTTGTCGCTAAAAGTTGTTAAACAACGGGATGATATAATGGATGTTGATGTCATTTTGTAACCATGACGCAAAACTGCGTAGAACACACAATGAAATTACTCAAACTTTCTGTATTATTTTTCACTAGCATTTTACCTGTATCTTAAATTGCACATTGTACTCAGACAGATAAGTTGATAAATGGATTTTTGAGAATATAAGTTCACAGCGTACCTTAATAATTATTAACAGTGTACAAACAATTTTTGTGTAAATTAACAATTATAGGTACAAACTAACACCTAAGGTGTATCATATAAACTATTATTATTATTATTATTGAACAAGTGCAACCACCAGCTTAATTCGCATGTGATGCGCTTACTGCTGGGCACCTCTGTCTCTACCAGCTGATGTGCTGCTTGGCTGGCTAGCTGTTCCAGTGCCGCCTTCTTTTTGTGTGGTTAAGAGGAAAAGCATGCCTGTTCATCACTTTATCACTTTTTAAAAGTTGCTTAAAAGCCGTCAAATATAAATATATAATTTTTAAATATCTAAATTCGTTGCTAGTGCTTTTAAAAAAAAATAAAAAATTAGTAATAATAATAAAAAATAAATAATTTCCTAGGGTAATCTAAAAGGCTGTTAAATCTAGCAACAAAATTGCTAGTTTAGCAACACTACAGGCTACTTTTCAACATTTCCCACCCCGCCGAATGTCACAAGCCCCCGTGGCCTACAGCTACATCAGCTGAAACAAGCATGAAGCTGCTTTCGCTTGCATCACAGGCCCTCACATCTCAGACTTTCCTCCTGCTAATTCTAACCCCTCTTCCTTTTCAGTGGTCTCTAGCTCCCGTAGCAGACGCTAGCGTGTGGCTGCCTCTGCTAGCTGTGCAGGCTACACAGGCTCTTCAAGATGTCACAAACCCCACTTCCTTCCCTTGGCCTACAGCAGCTGAAGGAAGCGTGAGGCTGTCTCCGCTTGCAACTCAGGGCCACACATCTCAGGCTTTTCCTTCTGTTACTAATAACCCTCCTTTTTTTGGTGGCCTCCAGCTCCCAAAGCAGACACTAGCCCAGAGGCCGATTTAAGAGTGAGGCTAACAATTGCGGCCCATGCCCCTCTCCCTCACAGCTCTCTACTTCATTCAATATAATGTAATTTTTTTCCTGATCAATTTCTGGCTCCCCTCGAGCGTGAAGACACAGCAGGCCGTCAGCAAGCCTGGGCCGTGCCCCAGACTCGGCTGCTCCTTACACTGCACTGCCTCCCTCCTCTTCTCAACCAATCACTAAGGCGCCTTCAGCTACCGCGCCGCACACAATATCGCCCGCTGGCATGGCTTTCCAACCTCCTATCCTTCACATTTCCTTTCCTTTTTCCTCCAGCTGCAGATGCTAGTGTGAGGCTGCCTCCGCTGGCCAGTAAAGATCAGCCATCTTACTCTTACCCTTCCGCTACTCCTTTTCCCTATCAATGGCCAGGGGCTAATCCGTGCGTGAGGCTGCCTCCGCAAATGGTTACGGCCCTCTTTATCTTCCTTCTAATCCTTCTCTCCAATCTAAACCTAAGTATACTTTTATTCACAGCAGTTCCATTACCTACCCCACCAAATGCCACCACTCTGGAACCACCCCCTGTGCCTAATACCATCAAGTCTCAGATTCTCGGAATCGTGCATGCTGTAGCAAATTTTAGTTCAGAGTGAGATGAACATAATTAATCATAATGGCTTATTATTAATTATATTAATCTTCAGGAATTACTTGTAGCATCATAGCATTAATAGTACAACAAACTGATTTGTTCGTCCGCAGGACGGACAGTGTTAATTGTTTATTGACTCTAAGTAAAATCATTTCTCTGGCCACGAAAAATAATTTTACTACTAATACATTGTTCCCAGAGCATGTGACAAAATCGGAACGTTAAAGTGACCTCATCCTGTGAGCAGCAAACACAGACAACCAAGTGTGAATACATATGGATGTTCATTAAACTACACTACAGGGGAACATGCAACATCTGACTAGACACAAACATACGCACATTAAACATAGATGCCAACGCAAGAAAAGCATGGATAGAGAGAGAGAGAGAGAGCGAGAGCGAGCGCGCACTGTAGAGAGAGAGTAGAGCGCGCACTGTAGCGAGAGAGAGAGCGCGCAGCAGAGAGTAATAGTAGTATTTACTCATCAACGAATCACAACCTGTTAAGAACCCTCAAAGAATCACATCACCTTAATTAAAAGGGGTCAAAGCCTAGAAGCGCAACTAAATAGTTAACAAGCGGTTACTAGCATTGGTTCTGTAGGTGCTGAGTAAAGTGTCCTGGTGTATGTATAATGCGTAGATTCCTGTTAGGAGTAAAAGCTTCGTCGTTTCATCCATGGGTTGACTGATCCGAAGTGAATCAACAAAGTTGATGAAAACTGCCCGAAGATCGGACTCCCCCCGGAAGGGGAGTCGCGTGGTTTCCAAGGTGATGCGTGTCTCCAGGGAACCGCAAATGAAGAGAAGCCCACTTTTTTGGTGTGCCAGAGGTTTTATCTGGTTTCCCTGTAACACCCATTTTCATTAGATTGACCAGTAACAAGGCATATAGTTTCAGCGGGAAAGTGTTTCTTTGTCCCAGTGACACCTCATTTGCATGCTTTATGACTATTTGAATAACTGGTGTAGTTTTACCCAAAATATGGTACAAATAGTATGGTGCATTTAACGATCACATAGAGTGCATCATGGTTTGAGGAATAAAGAGCAGATCATTTTGATACCAAGAACGAAAAATTTAGAAGATATTAAACCAGAGATACATTCATACACCTGAATATTAACATTTAGAACTTAACTAATACAAATAAACAGTGGTAACTAGACTAATGTAATAGGGAAACATACAGACAACACATGCATATACCAGATACGTTTGTAACTAATTAATTGAAAGTGAAAGTGAAAGTGACGTGACATACAGCCAAGTATGGTGACCCATACTCAGAATTCGTGCTCTGCATTTAACCCATCCAAAGTGCACACACACAGCAGTGAACACACACACACACACCGTGAACACACACCCAGAGCAGTGGGTATCATTTATGCTGCGGCACCCAGGGAGCAGTTGGGGGTTCGATGCCTTGCTCAAGGGCACCTCAGTCGTGGTATTGCTTGCCCGAGACTCGAACCCACAACCTTAGAGTTAGGAGTCAATCTCTCTAACCACCAGGCCAAGACTTTCCCACAAAAACTGTAGGCTAAATTGTAATTGTAGTCTAAATAAAGAAAATGTCTTTATGTGTGTGTGTGTGATGTGTTTTGAAATTGTGGAGACAGACCACTGGTCTAGCCAGGCCATTGGTGCCTGGCACAGGGGTCATGTGCTCCTCCTGGAATGTGTTTGAAGTTTGATGGGGAGACCAGAGAGTTGATCTGTTCAGCATCTTCCAGATAATGGGGGTAAACATTAGCCATTTATAGCACCCATATAACTGTAGACTCTGGGGCCAGATTCTGTAATTTATATGCAAATGTCAAAAGGCTAAAAGGAATTTCTAAGACATAAAGCCCAAACGATCGTACGTGATCCTAAGCAGATGCTACAATGCCTTAGACATTCAAATTATCATAAATCAGGCATGTCATAATGAAATCAGTTTAAGTGAAAGTGACGTGACATACAGCCAAGTATGGTGACCCATACTCAGAATTCGTGCTCTGCATTTAACCCATCCAAAGTGCACACACACACAGCAGTGAACACACACACAACGTGAACACACACCCGGAGCAGTGGGCAGCCATTTATGCTGCGGGGAGCAGTTGGGGGTTTGGTGCCTTGCTCAAGGGCACCTCAGTCATGGTATTGCCAGCCCGAGACTCAAACCCACTACCTTAGGGTTAGGAGTCAAACTCTCTAACCACTAGGCCACGACTTCCCCACATTATGGATTACCTTCCTTAAACAATGGAATGGCTTAACCTTTATCTACAGCGATCTGGTTTCTCTCCCCGACGACATTCAATTGTTTACCGACACAGCCCCATCCGTCGGTTTTGGGGGTCTCCATGAAAACCAGATGCTCGAGTCTCCCCAGTCCTTAGCACTGTTCGAACTCTTCCCTCTAGTTTTCGCTGCCTTTTTTGTGGGGAAGAGAGAAGAGAGAGAGAAAAAAATATATATATATTATATGAAAAATTGGACGTCAAGCAGCATATTAGTGTATTGCAATAACGAAGTGACTGTTCACTGCATAAATAAAGGCCATTCTCATTCCCTTGCTCTCATGCCACTACTAAGACGTCTAATCTGGATTTCAGCATGTGATCAATTTATTTTAACTGCTAAGCACATCCCTGGATCCAAAAATCAAATTGCTGATTCTCTCTCTCGTTTTATGTTTCAGAAATTCAGAGCGCTGGCTCCGGAGGCAAACCCAGTGCCAACCTCAGTACCTCACCATTCGCAACTCATATTCCCATAACCCATCCCTTAAAATCTCTCCTCGACACATCACTTGATTCTATCCTCCAAGCAGTCTCACCCAGAACTATCCATTCATATCTAACAGCTTGGATATGTTTCAAAGCATTTCACCTCTCCTATAACCTGCCATTCCCCAATTTTCTCTCTTCGAAATTATGTAATTTATTTCCTACCTCAATTCGATTAGGAACCTCCAAGCTGGTCTATTAAAGGTTACTTAAGTAGCGTTCAATTTATTTATTTTTTTTCACAAACTAATTTACGGCTTCACCTCCACAGAAAAATAATTCTCAAACTTCTCTTATCAGAGGAATTCACTGCTCTCAACCATCAAGGCCCGATTCCAGACAACTTATAACTCTGGACATCCTTACAAAATGCATCCAAAATCTCTGCACAGGGTACCATTCTATCCATACTGCTCGTACCCTCAACACCATATTTTTATTGGCTTTCTTCAGTTTTCTGAGATGCTCAGAAATTGCAATAACCTCTAAATTCAAACCCAAACTCCATCCGACCATCTCTGATTTATCCATACTCAATACCGAAACTATCGCTTATTTCATTAAACAAAGCAAAATGGACCAAGAAAGAAAAAAGCCAATACATATACATTTTTAACCTCCCATCTCCATTTCAACCTTATCAGGCTCTCTTTTCTTATTTCCAACTCAGGAATGCTCAAGCTAAATCCGCACTGGACCTTCTTTTCGTCGACAACTCTAACAACCCCGTTACACATTTTCGGTTCTAAAACACTTAAAACTAATCCTCACTGAATCAGGCTTACCCGCAGAAATTTTTTCCAGACACTCATTTCGCATCAGGGCAGCAACTACAGCAGCTCAAAAAGGACTCTCACAGAATCAGATACAGGCCCTCGGTCGATGGTCATCAGATGCTTTTAAAAGTTACATCTGGTTTAATCAACTCCACATAAAGGAAGCCCATGTAGCCCTGATCAGTTAAAAAAATAAAAGAAATAAATAAAAAATGTACGTCTCTTTTAAACCATGTTGTTTACTCAGGTAATCGGAGGCTCTCCTTTCCAATGAAACAAGTTATCTCCTTTGGTCGAAATAAGAGCCCTCCAGCTGTCGTTTTGAATTTCATGGCTTTTTCAGCATCGGTCAGGGCTCTCCCCTCTGGTGCAGCAAGGTCGCGGCTCCCTTTGGTCACAGTCATTCAGCATCAGATGGGGCTTGCAGTGTGAGCCGTCTGTCTATAATTTGAGTTATGCTGCGTACTTGGCGGCAGACGGGGCTCTCCCTCCCGGTGCAGCAGAGCTGCAGACTCCCTTCAGTTGCAGTGAGAGCCCGCCATCTGACGCGTCAAACCACGCCTCGTATTCAGCTGCAAGAGGGACTCTCTCTTCTGGCGCAGCAGAGCCGCAGCTCCCTTCGGAAGCAGCGAGAGTTTGATATCTGCCATCGTGCTCCTCTTCTAGCGGCATGTAGGGCTCGCCAGTCCGACGCTGCAAGCCGCAGCTCCCGTCGAGCACTGCATGGGCTCTCGGTCGCCCTGTCCCCTTTTTCTTCACAAATTTTAACCCATATCTCTTCACAGCATGCATATTTTGGGGGGCAACTAAAAAATGTTGCTCTCTGGCTGCTTTCCCATGCCTTTAAGCTTCTTTTGGGGAGTTCTCTGGGTTCGGGCTATCTTCCAGGCTCGGAGCCCTTTCCCAGGACAGCACGCCAAAATATGCTATGCAACTATTTTGCTATCAGATTAGATGTAAGGGTGAACTCCTGAAATTATGTTTTATTAACAAGGTTCGGGAGGAGCACTATCAGATAATCAACCAATTTGTCACAGGTGTAACTCGTTTAGCTAACCATCCTAACTAGCACAATATGTGTATATACATGCAGCCTATCTGTCTCTGTCCTACGACAGTTTTCTGGCATTTCTCCTCCACCCCAACTCCTCACTCCTAATCTATTTTCATATCATATTAGGGATAAGGGGAGTTCTTTGGGTTCGGGCTATATTCCGGGTTCGGAGCCCTCCCCCAGGATCTAATCTATCAGATTAGATGTAAGGGTGAACTCGTGAATAGCTCGCGATCACAGTTTGTCAGGTCATTCGGCCATTACAAAAACATACCACCATATTTTACGTCACTTCTTTTGGCCTGGTTCAAGATCAGGCTTTGTGAAATACTTTTGGTCATGCCATATATGCCAGATTGTGGGTAAGCCAAACCAGTGAATTCCTTCAGCACCTCCTTGCCCATACCTGTCATTGGGGAACCATTTGAGCATTTGATTTTAGATTGTGTTGGTCCTTTGCCAAGGACTAAGTATGAAAATAAATTCATATTAACTATGATGTGCTCTAACACTTGTTTCCCTAAGGCTGTGCCTTTACGTACCATAAAAACTAAGGGAATTCTGTTAGCTCTAATGATTCTTTTCAACTTTCGGTTTACCAAAGGTGGTGCAGACTGATCAGGGCACTAAGTTTATGTCTCGGTTTTTCAGACAAGCGTTATCACAGCTCAATATAAAACATGAAGTCTCTAGGGCATATCATCCAGAATCACAAGGGGTTCTAGAACAGTTCCACCAAACCTTAGTCAATGTTGTTTACCTTTTGTGTTCAGACAGAAAGAGAACGGGATGAGGGCTTACCCCTATTATTGTTTGCTTATTGTGGACCGATGAATGTCAAACTGCCTTTCAATATGTAGAAACATTACTATGCAGCATGCTGATCTTTTTTGCCCTGAATTTATTGTTGCCTTTTAAACTGGACATGGATGCTAGTGCTACTGGCACTGGTGCTGTTCCCATGCAGGAGGATGCGCATGGAGTCAGTCATCCTGTGTGCTATATTTTGAGAACATTTCTGAAATATCAGTTGAATTATAGCACAATTGAGAAGGAAGCTCTTGCCTTGCCACTCATGTTGCAGTATTTTGAGGTGTATGTTGGCTCAAGTTCATTACATGTCGTGGTCTATACAGACCATAATCCGCTGGTCTCTCTGTCCCACTTTTGTGTAATTCTAACCAGCATATTATGCGGTGGGCATTAATCATCCAAGATTTTAATCTAGAAATTTGATAGCCTACAAAAAAGGAAAAGAAAATGTTTTGGCAGATACTTTGTCTCGTGCAGAGTAATATGCTTAATCAACAGTGGGGGTATTACTATATTGAGTTTCTTTATTGTGTATAGAATTTACTATTTCTGTGTTTTTCCTTGGTTCTTTCGCTAATCAGAAGGGAGCTGCTGCGACTTCGAGCTGGTTGCAATGCTCCAGACTTCCTGCCAACCGCCAGACCAAAATATTGTTCTAGACTTTTTTTCTAATTATGAATATTATCTTTTTTCTTTGTCATTTACTGCAGCCGTGTCATCAGAGACCATTGAAGTGGCAGCTCTTGGAAGACCTCTGTTTCCTGGTATGCTGTATGACTGCCGCAAAGATTCATTCATTCCAGGTGGGGTACCAGACTAAAATTAATAAATGAAATAGAAGTTTGTTTTCACCTCTGTGAAATGTCACATCACTAATTACCAGTCCTTGTGTAGCAACACTATAAAACCTGTGTGTTTACTGTGGCATACATCACATTCTTTTACATATCTGTTAAAGCTATTTCTCATTTCAGGTGTTACTCTTTGGGATAAGAAATCATTGAGTGAAAATTTGGACAGTCGTCCACAGCCCAAGACAGATGTGAAGTTCAGTAGCTCTGACTCTCTCTCTAGTAAGGCCAGTCTCCTGGATGTAAGTACTTCCCTGAAGGCCAGCTTCTTAGGAGGGCTGGTGGAGGTGGGAGGATCTGCCAAGTTCCTGCGTGACACCAAATCCTCAAACCAACAGTCCAGAATCACAATGTATTACAGTGAAACCACAAGATTTGAACAACTCACTATGACCCATCTGGGCCAGATCACCTACCCTGAGGTGTTTGACCAGAAAACTGCAACTCATGTGGTCACGGCTGTACTGTACGGAGTTCAGGCCTTCATGGTGTTTGATCGGACATTTTCAGAAAAGAACGACAAGCAGGAGATTGAGGGAGAACTGAATATCATGGTCAAGAAGATACCTCTATTTTCTATTGAGGGGAAAGGAGCTATAAAAATGACAGATGGTGATAAGGAAGTGGCTGAGAAGATCTCCTGCACATTTTACGGTGACATTCGCCTTGAGCAGAACCCCACCACTTTCATGGAGGCCCTAGAGGTGTACAAGAAGCTCCCCACTATACTGAAGGAGAATCCAGAAAAGGTGGTTCCAATCAAAGTCTGGCTTTATCCTCTTAATCTTTTGAATGATAAAGCAGCTCAATTGGAGAGAGAAATCAGCGCAAGTGCAATTTCCATTGAATTTATAATGGAGGGGCTGATGGAGGTAGAGAGGACATGCAATGACCTTTCCAGAAAAACGCTGTCCAGTATTTTCAGTGACATCACACGGAGGCTGCGCTTATTTCAGAGCTCATTTAACATTTACAAGGCAATGCTCCTGAAAGCAGTCGGCAGGGTCTTGCCTGCTATTCGAGGAGGAGGGATGGAGGAGAAATCAATAGAAGACATCCTGAAGATCCACTACAACTCCCCTTTTAATACTGACATGCTTAAGCAGTGGTTAGATGATGCAAAGTCTGAACTTCACCTCTTGAATTCTAACATAGAGATGTTGAATGGGATCAAAATGGAAAATTCAGACACTCTCAACACCATCCACCTTAATCCTAATATTGAAGTTGTGGTGTGCTTGACCTTCACATCTCTGAATTATGAAGACCCATATCTTTCAACCCTGACAGAGTTTATTAAATCTGACAAGTTTAAAGGGCTAGATGGGGGAAAAAACATGGTTTCTGTAGCGTCTGTCAGAAAATGGTTCAGAGATCCTGAGGTCATAATAAAGATGAGAGAGAACTTATCTCTTTTCAAAAGTTTCTCAGAGGCTAATAAAGATGAAAAGAGAATCCGCTTCATTATTTCTGGCATATCCAATCCCTCCAATCAAGGCTCGACCATTTATCTGTATGAGAAAGGGAAGCTGACAGACACACAGTTCCAGCCCGTGTCCAAACCACCCCCACTGATAGTAAAGGACACTCAGAACAAAATAATGTCCTTCAAACTGCAGAAATCTCCAACTGGAGAAACAGTGCAGTACAGAGTGGAGTACCAGGAGGTAAAAGCAGATTCTGGCCCTGAGGAAAAGTGGCTTGTCCAAAACACAGCAGATGAAGACTTTACTCAGACTGCATTGGAGTCTGGAAAGAAGTACTTGATCCGCTACAGGATAGTGGGTAAAGTGGGAGTGAGTGAAGCCAGTGACACAATCAGCCACATACCGTCTTCAGGTAAGGGTCATCTACATATATTATAGGCATTAATCTTTATTTTAAAAAAATATAATTCACACAGTCAATGTCTGTAACCATAGTGACAGAGGATAAAGTAAATATCACAAATGGAGATTTCCTTAACATTGGAAAGATTTATCACCAAAAGGAGTTGAAAAGCAACAACATGAGACAGCAATGAAGCAGCATGATGCAGTGACTGGATTAAAAACTTTCAGGATCTATAAAATATTTCCCAGATAGCAACATGTTGTAGTAGTAGTTTTTGAGTTTCTGTTAGTCTCTTTTTTTTCTGTTCTCTTCTTTCCTTCCGTGATTTTGCTTGTTAACAAGCTTAGACAAGCTGGGAGGACTCTATAAATAAAATATGAAGATTATGTGGCTCAGAAAAGGTCTAATGTGGTTTATTTCTTTGCTCTGGGTGATATGTAGCATTGCTATGGCCTGCTTTTGGCCCAGATCTGGCAAACAGGAGCGGTCCGCTTAAGTGCCATCATTCCACGCTGCATGTGGGCCACATCATCATTCCACATGTGCCAGATGTGGGCCGGATCTGGGCCACTCTTTTAATAACTGAAGTGACTATGAACAACTGTATTCTGCTGTTATGTATTTTTTTTCTTCTTCACTCTTTATCCCTTTTTCAGAACAACCTCTGATTAAGATTGGGAGAGGAAGAGTAGAGTCAACCACTTTTATGATTCCTTCCACCAGCACCATTAGGAAGATCGTAATTTATTACCAGAAGAGGATCTCTCCCGTATGTGAAGATTGTTTTCATTTTATTTTATTCTCTTTGATTTCTGCTTTATCACATTTTTTCTTTAAATATATATATATATATATATATATATATATATATATATATATATATATATATATATATATATATATTTATTTATTTTTCTGTCATTGCAGTGGTTCATGAGGTTTAAAGCAATTGAGGTGGTTTCCAACACTGGCTACAAATACATAGATGGTGACTTTTACGGAGCGAAATCCAAAGAATTTCTATTTGATGACGAAGATAAAGTTGAGAAGGTAACACTGTGGCCAAGTATGGATGAGACCAAACTCAGTGGTTTAGAATTTGAGATTGTAAAAAGCAACGGTGCAAGAACATCATTATCAATCAAGAATGAAAAAGATCTGGGAAATCCTCTGAGTGTTGATGTGATGTCTAGAAAGTGTTACGGCATTGGGGCGACAATCGGAGTTGAAATTGAATTTCTGGGCTTCTACTTCATTTAGATGCCTATAGCTGTATATACATATATGTTACTGGCAGTATCAAAATACTTCTGCAGACATCTGAACAATAATCAAATATTTTAAATACTAAAGTTAATGCATGTATAAAGATTTTATGATTTTAGTATCAATCAGACTAATATAATATGTTTGACGTTCAGACAAATGGAACAGTAATATCTCAAATAATGTAAAGGACAAATAAAAACAATCAAATTTATAAGTCAATCAATAAAAAGTAATTGTAATTTATGTCTTTGTTTCTTTTCTTTATTTCATATCCCATTTTGGGTAGCACTTTATGATAACTGAATGAAACTATCCTCTGTAATCTGATAAAAAGAAATGTGATCTGATCTACGAAAACCCACCACATGGTGAAATTTTTACCTTTTATAGGTTTTGATACCATATGAAATCTGAGTTCAAGCCCTTTGCAAATCTGTAAATTCAACAAAACAAAAGTTACGGCTATCTGAAGTTGGCTGATTGCTATGATTTTCAAGAATGGAATTTTGAAATGAACAGGTTTAAAACCTTAAAGGGATAGTTCAAGTCAAGTCAAGTCACGTCACCTTTATTTATATAGCGCTTTAAACAAAACAGATTGTGTCAAAGCAACTGAACAACGTTAATTAGGAAAACAGTGTCAATAATGCAAAATGACAGTTAAAGGCAGTTCATCACTGAATTCAGTGATGTCATCATCCAGCTCAGTTCAGTTTAAATAGTATCTGTGCAAAGCAAGTCGACGATATCACTGGAAATTACAGTTTTTCTCAATTGCTTAAAGTGCCCCTATTATGGATTTTTGAAAATTACCTTTCATGTAGTGTGTAACACAGCTCTAAGTGAATGAAAACATCCTGCAAAGTTTTAAATCTAAAAGTGCACCTTGTATAAAGTTATTGTCTTTAATAAGAAAGAGTCGACACCGAGTCATGAAAACGAGTCGTTTTTAAAACGACTCTTTAGCTGTTTCAAGGTGACGTCAAACTGAAACATTAGCATATTTATTCCCGCCCACTTGTTGTGCGCGCAGACCCGGGAAAACTTGAAACTCCCCTCTCTCAAACACCGTAGTGGATTCCTGTGGAGAAGATGCTGTGCTCTGCACTGTAGGGTACAGTTAGGGTATGTAGAAAAACTCCGAACTCTTTTTCTCCTCCAACTCCAAAATCATCTGAAATCGCTGCAGAAGCACCAACCCAGTGTTTACAAAGTGAACGTGCAAGGATGGTCAAACACTCTTTAAAAAATAAATACATTTAAACAACGATGTAGGACGATTTTAAAGTTGGAGGAGAAAAGTGTTGGGAGTTTTTAGACATGCCCTGTCTTGAACCGTTGTACACTGTGTATGCATTTGCATAGCAGAGCTAGACAAGACGAGCAAAAAGTGTATAATTGATTTTATTTATTTTTTTAAGAAAATGACCGATCGTTTCGTTATGTACGTTGCGACTGGTAAATTATTTGCGACTGAAGAAAGGGAGACATGAACATCTTGGATGACGTGGGGTGAGTAAATTTATCAGGATATTTTGATTCTGAAAGTGGAGTAATTCTTTTAAAAACTTGCCGTCATGTACTCTGAAGCCTACTGTAGCATGCAAAATACGTATTTAGATGTGTGTATTGTGTTCGCTCCGCACAGCTTGTAGGTCTCTGTCTAACAGCAATATCTGTTTACTCGCAATTGTCTAGAAATGTATGGATGAATAGTGATTGTTTGTCATTGTTATTACTTGTAGTTCTGATAAAGAATAGGGCAATACGTTAGTGTACAGACTGCAGTGCTTTATCAATACGTTTCTGCATTGGATTAACACATATACCATGGCTGTTTGGGTGTTTACCACCGAGCTGTGGGCTCAGTAATTGTGTTGGGCATTCTGTTATTGACCTGCCCTGCATGCAGTAGACCAATCATGACAGACTGGGTCATCAGACCAATCACCGCAGTTTAGTGTCACGCAAAGGAGGAGTTTGGAAAAATGAATCGTTAAACAAATTGTTTGGGAGTCATTGAGCAAAAAAGGAAAAAATAAATGCATATTTTAAGACAATTAAAGTGTTTTTTGAACTTGCATGCATATCAATCTGTTGTTGGGGACTTCCAAAACCAAAATATGAACCTTGCATTACCCATTATAGGGGCACTTTAAACACTATAACCAGGCTTTTGAACTAAAATTTCAAGACCATAACACCATTTATTAAAAAGCACACCCATTTCCCTAAACTATAAACACTATTCCACTTTTTGACACATGAATCAGATTTGTTAAACTGTCACTGCAAAACTCTACATACAAATCCCTTCATTTCTCAGTGCTTACATCATGTGGTCATTTAGAAAGCACTAGCATTCAATATTGTTTACTCAAGTCAGCATAGCTTGACCTCAATTAGCACACAGATACCCATGTGGAAACACTAAGAGTCAAAATTTATCACACACCAGTCAGAACCTTCAATAGATAGATAAAGGAGCCCCAGTCAGTTCATTCAGTTTTGGAACAATGGATCCAGAGAGACGTGATTGAAAAGGTCGAGGACACCAGAGAAGAGGAAGAGGATGAGCAAGATCAGTAAGGAGTGAAGGAAGAGGAAGAGGAGGAGGACGAGGATGAGGATGAGGGGCAAGGAGACATGGAGTCTCAGATGAAATTTGTGCCACTAGTTGACCATGTCCTTGTCCATGGTATGACTATGAGGGAGGCTGGACAATGAGTTCAGCCAAACTTAAGTTGCTTCACCGTCGCCTCGATCATAGAAACATTCAGGGAGGAAAACAGGTAGGTGTACCTCAGTGTACTCTACTGTAACTTTTGACAACACATGCATCAAATTGCCTTACATACAGATAGAGTCTCTGTCTGCTTCCATTTTGTAAAAAGGATGTGTTAGTTACAGTAATCAGTACTTCTATTTTTGTAGGACACAGATGTAACACTCTATAGACCCCTCTATCTAGAGTGCCCTGGGTTTGTTATTGATAGAACTATTATGATTTATTTTGGGAAATTTAAATAAGTTATTAAACTCACAATATATCTATAAATTTAGAGTCTGAATAAAGAAATGAACTGACAAATACACTGTCTTGTGTCTTTACTTGTAAACTGAAAAGTTTGCTCAAATGAGCCCACACATCTTAGGACAAATGAAAGTAAATAAATATATTACCGCTTACCAGATCTTTTATGTATATTCACCACTTCTTATGTCTGGTTACATATAACTTATGTAAATACTCAAACTTCACTGGGCCCAGACTCTCTATCAAAATGCCAGAATTAGTCCCCTAAATAACACAGAGGAAAACACACACAAATAAAACGGTGCAGGCGTGAACGACGCTCGAGTGCATTGGGGCGAAAAAAAAAAAATACTATATCGCCGCTCCACTCTTACAGTTTTTCTCAATTGTTTACACACAAATATTGGTACTTGAGACACAATGACCACAACATGTAACTCATGCACCAACCCCCTGAACCAATTCTGCTAAACTACAAGCACAATTCCTGCTTTACACTCACATTGCAGTTCTAAAACAAACTTTTTTCAAAACACTACACACAATTCTCTGCATTTGGCACAATTTTCGGGCAGAAAAATCTCTTGTTTTCACAAGGAACACACTGCCATTCAAATATGCATACTGACTCATCACATGGGCAAACACCTGTCACACATTTTTACAATTAGCAAACAGAGCTTTATCATAAAAGGGCAACAGGTGAGCTCTTCTGTTTTGGAGCAATGGATGCCAACAATGGAAACAGAGGCAGAGCCAGAGCCAGAGGAGTGAGAGTAAGAGGAGGAGGACGAGGAAGGCCAAGGACCGTAATCTCTAATGAGATCCGAGCCACTTTGGTTGACCATGTGGTCTAACAATGAGGGAGGCTGGGCAAAGGGTACAGCCAAATTTGACACACTAGAAAATTGCATTACTGCAAATCAATACAGTGCTCAATGAGTACAGTAGTAAAGAATTGCCTGTGGACTGTTCTGTAGGACTGTAAAAATAAAGTATGTTTCAAGTATTTGGGAAATGTATTCCTCCTCTGTATTCCTACACAGTATTTACAGTATTTTACTATTTGTTTGGCAGAACTGAAAGATTACCTACACAAGGTGGTCGGGAACGTGTTCTGTCTCCTGAACAGGAAACTGCAGTCATGAACATGGTCTTAGAAAATAACGCCATAACATTACGGCAAATACAAAGAAAAATAATAGAAAACAATGAGATATTTCCAAATATTGATAGGGTAAGCTTATCAACACTGGACCGTGGCTTGTGCAGAAATAATCTGAGGATGAAGCAGGTCTACGGGGTGCCATTTGAACGCAATTCAGAAAGAGTCAAAGAATTGCAATGTAACTATGTGCAAGTGAGTCCTATACAATCCCACAATTGATGCATACTCTCAACACTGTGTAAATTATACATATTTCAGTATTGTAATCATAATGATTGTGCTTCACAATAGTGACCACTCCATGTCTATTTCTGATATTGTCATGTGTGTTTCAGAGAGTCCTTGAGCTAGACGTGGCTGCAGTGGAGCACAAGTTCATCTTCATTGATGAGGTTGGATTCAACCTCACAAAAAGACGAAAGAGGGGAAGGAATATCATCGGCCAGCGTTTCATTGTTGAAGTCCCTGGCCAGTGCGGCGGGAACATCACAATGTGTGCAGCGATTACCCACCACGGCGTCATCCATCACCATGCTACCCTTGGCCCCTACAACACTTCCCATCTGATCACATTCCTGGACACTCTACACAACACACTCATTCCCCCAGATCAGATAGACGGCCCAGAGCAGCTCAGGTATGTTGTCATTTGGGACAACATTAGTTTCCACCGGGCTGCTCTGGTTCGTAACTGGTTCACTGCCCACCCACGCTTTTTAGTTGATTATCTCCCTCCACATTCCCCATTCCTCAATCCTATTGAGGAATTTTTTTCTGCCTGGAGATGGAAAGTGTATGACCGAAATCCACAAACGCGTATACCCCTTCTCTAAGCTATGGAAGACACATGTGGAGATATAGCAGTTGATGCTTTTCATGGCTGGACTCGCCATACTAGGCGATATTTCCCCCGCTGCTTGGCCTGGGAAAACATTGCTTGTGATGTGGATGAGGTGCTGTGGCCACAATGAAACCGAGGAGAGGATGCATCATAGTTTTTTTTTTTTTACTGTAACTGTATACAGTAAATTCTTCTGTTGTTTTGTATGTAGACCACTGTATGTGCAACTTTGCGTTGGTTGGGATGTACACTGTACATTGTTTTTGTTGGAAAAATAAAATATATTTGTTAGCGTGTATTTGTGTGTTCTGACTATAAAAACTATTTATATATATATATATATATATATATATATATATATATATATATATATATATATACTACAAATATTTTACAACACACTTATGTATGTACTGTCTGTAGTAAGTGTAACACTGAACCAAAGTCATTATGATGAATGGAGAGTGTTTTCCATTCATCATAGTGTTTTACATAGAGCACATCAGTGTTCAACTGGTTCTTATAAATGTCTATTCATATGATGGTTTGTGTGTGTCATTTGAAAACAAAATACCATTTTGAGAAGAAAGTTTCATTTTGCAGGAGAATTGAGGGGTCTTGCCCTGTGTGTGTGTGTTTTGATTTGTGTGTAGAGTTCTGAGAGTATGAGGCATGCTTTCAGAAAATGTGTGTAAACAATCAAGAAAAACTGTAATATTCTCACTTCCGCTATGACGTATGTGGATGACGAAGGACATATGCGAAGCGTTTACACTCTTAGAAAAGATGTGTTAAAAAATTACACTTTATGTGTAACACTCTAATTTACACATTTTGTGTCAATATTAAATAAAAATGTGTAGAAAAGAAAAACCTCTTTTACACATATTTATGTGTAGTTTAAAAATCAACACAAATTGACACAGGCCAGCTGTGCTGTAATGACTTTTTTACTTTTACATTACTGTGCTGTAATGGCTTTACTGTTTTACAAGGACAGAAAAAAATAATAAAAAAAAAAAAATTATTTTAATTTATTAATTTATGTTAAATTAATGGATAACAGCAACAATAATATTTTATTGGGACTAAAGAGCTAACACAACCATTACAGAAACATTAAAAATGATTTTGTTAATCACCAACAGTGTTAGTTTAGGGCACGTGATTTCATGGTTTCTGAGCTACATATATTTTATGTCAATATTTCAAATATTTTTTCTGTCCATAATACAGAACTATTAGACTTAAAATAGAGAACTAGATTCACATGAACTATTTTAATGATACTTTTTGTCAGCTTTTGACTTGACACACTTTTAAAATACTAACATCTAGTATAGTTCATATAGTTCAAACACTAACTTGGTTATTTCTATTAAATTGTAGATTCTAAATTACTGTTGTACAGTAAACTATGCTTTAATAAAAGCCTCAACAGAATACAATGCAGTCACTAAACTAAATATACTTCTTACTAACTTAAACAGTTATTATATTATCCAGTTTCAGAAGAAGACTTGATCTTATCTTTACTTTGTTAATGTGCATAGAAGAGTGGGGGATGAGTTTGTCTCGCGGGAAACGTGTCCTCAATCGAGCAAACGTCACTGCGTTTACTCGTGTAAATGACGTATTTGGATTTCACGTGAAGTTGTGCCTCCATTTATTTATTAATTATGATAAATATTTTTACAAAGACATAGAAGATTCTCTGATTACAAGGACTGTATTTTTATCCCAATGCTGCTTCAGCAAACTTAAAAAAAAATCCACCTGTATATTGTTGTGAGCCGGACTGACACCTGCACTGTGTCCCAAACGACACAGTGATGTCTACCGAGGGCACCTTGATGAGAGAGAAAAAGCATGACAATCACGATGTTTCAAACTGATGTTTATGTTTTCAAAAGTGTGTTCCTAATGACTCTCACCTTTGAGCCATACACTTTCCAAGGCTGCTGTTGTGGAGAATACAGTCTTACAAGAGTTAGGGTGCACTAGTGATGATCTCCTCTGAATAGAACACAGCCCAGTGTCGATCCAGGAACCGTGACAAACAAGAACACTAGTGATGATCTCCTCTGAATAGAACACAGCCCAGTGTCGATCCAGGAACCGTGACAAACAAGGACACTAGTGATGATCTCCTCTGAATAGAACACAGCCCAGTGTCGATCCAGGAACCGTGCCAAACAAGGACACTAGTGATGATCTCCTCTGAATAGAACACAGCCCAGTGTCGATCCAGGAACCGTGACAAACAAGAACACTAGTGATGATCTCCTCTGAATAGAACACAGCCCAGTGTCGATCCAGGAACCGTGACAAACAAGAACACTAGTGATGATCTCTGAATAGAACACGGCCCAGTGTCGATCCAGGAACCGTGACAAACAAGAACACTAGTGATGATCTCCTCTGAATAGAACACAGCCCAGTGTCGATCCAGGAACCATGACAAACAAGAACACTAGTGATGATCTCCTCTGAATAGAACACAGCCCAGTGTCGATCCAGGAACCGTGACAAACAAGAACACTAGTGATGATCTCCTCTGAATAGAACACAGCCCAGTGTCGATCCAGGAACCATGACAAACAAGAACACTAGTGATGATCTCCTCTGAATAGAACACAGCCCAGTGTCGATCCTGGAACCATGACAAACAAGAACACTAGTGATGATCTCTGAATAGAACACAGCCCAGTGTCGATCCAGGAACCATGACAAACAAGAACACTAGTGATGATCTCCTCTGAATAGAACACAGCCCAGTGTCGATCCAGGAACCGTGACAAACAAGAACACTAGTGATGATCTCCTCTGAATAGAACACGGCCCAGTGTCGATCCAGGAACCATGACAAACAAGAACACTAGTGATGATCTCCTCTGAATAGAACACAACCCAGCGTCGATCCAGGAACCATGACAAACAAGAACACTAGTGATGATCTCTGAATAGAACACAGCCCAGTGTCGATCCAGGAACCATGACAAACAAGAACACTAGTGATGATCTCCTCTGAATAGAACACAACCCAGCGTCGATCCAGGAACCATGACAAACAAGAACACTAGTGATGATCTCTGAATAGAACACAGCCCAGTGTCGATCCAGGAACCATGACAAACAAGAACACTAGTGATGATCTCTGAATAGAACACAGCCCAGTGTCGATCCTGGAACCATGACAAACAAGAACACTAGTGATGATCTCTGAATAGAACACGGCCCAGTGTCGATCCTGGAACCATGACAAACAAGAACACTAGTGATGATCTCTGAATAGAACACGGCCCAGTGTCGATCCAGGAACCATGACAAACAAGAACACTAGTGATGATCTCTGAATAGAACACAGCCCAGTGTCGATCCAGGAACCGTGACAAACAAGAACACTAGTGATGATCTCCTCTGAATAGAACACAGCCCAGTGTCGATCCAGGAACCGTGACAAACAAGAACACTAGTGATGATCTCCTCTGAATAGAACACGGCCCAGTGTCGATCCAGGAACCGTGACAAACAAGAACACTAGTGATGATCTCTGAATAGAACACGGCCCAGTGTCGATCCAGGAACCATGACAAACAAGAACACTAGTGATGATCTCTGAATAGAACACGGCCCAGTGTCGATCCTGGAACCATGACAAACAAGAACACTAGTGATGATCTCTGAATAGAACACAGCCCAGTGTCGATCCTGGAACCATGACAAACAAGAACACTAGTGATGATCTCTGAATAGAACACGGCCCAGTGTCGATCCAGGAACCGTGACAAACAAGAACACTAGTGATGATCTCCTCTGAATAGAACACAGCCCAATGTCGATCCAGGAACCGTGACAAACAAGAACACTAGTGATGATCTCTGAATAGAACACAGCCCAGTGTCGATCCAGGAACCATGACAAACAAGAACACTAGTGATGATCTCCTCTGAATAGAACACAACCCAGTGTCGATCCTGGAACCATGACAAACAAGAACACTAGTGATGATCTCTGAATAGAACACGGCCCAGTGTCGATCCAGGAACCGTGACAAACAAGAACACTAGTGATGATCTCCTCTGAATAGAACACGGCCCAGTGTCGATCCAGGAACCGTGACAAACAAGAACACTAGTGATGATCTCCTCTGAATAGAACACAGCCCAGTGTCGATCCAGGAACCGTGACAAACAAGAACACTAGTGATGATCTCCTCTGAATAGAACACAGCCCAGTGTCGATCCAGGAACCGTGACAAACAAGAACACTAGTGATGATCTCCTCTGAATAGAACACAGCCCAGTGTCGATCCAGGAACCGTGACAAACAAGAACACTAGTGATGATCTCCTCTGAATAGAACACAGCCCAGTGTCGATCCAGGAACCAGGACAAACAAGGACACTCTAGTGACAGACTCAACCTTTTGCGATGCGGCTGTGTCGCGTCGGGTGTACACACGGTTCACTGTTCCTCCGCCAAGCAAGCGCCGCATTAACTATGGCCAAAAGGGTCAAAAACATGCGAATTTTAACGCGTAAACAACACGTTAAATAAGTGTGAAAAATCAGCGCGTTAAATATGTGTATTTAATGTGTTAAATACGCGTGAAGTACACGTGAAGTACGTGTTAAATACGCGTGAAGTACGCGTTAAAAATCAGTTTGAACGGGTCAGTGTCATTGGCTGCTGAGGACTTGGGTCAAACTACTTCTGTGAGCTTAGGGGGGTGTACCATTCATAGACTAGGATACCACCATTTAACATGCTATAGATCAGCTTATTCAGCCTAATTATTTTGTCCTTTTTTGTATAGCCTATAGAAATAATATATTTAAATTGCAGTTTTATGAAAATGTTGATATTATATTAGAAATAAAATTGCCTTGTTTTTCTCCACGTATGCTTTTTTTTAGTAAATAAACTTATTAGTGGACATTATAGTTTTAACAGTGATCAAACTTAAGTTAGCATCAAAGCTTTTACATTTATGTGGGTAAATCAGTTACAGTGGAGGTAAGCAATCAATGCGGGTTTAAGACAGCCCATTGTAATCAATATGTCTTTGGAAAACAACATGAGCTTTTCTTGTGCTTACGTTTACAGCTATCACCAGCAGGCGGCACTTATTATGCAGTATTTAAGACTTTCAGGTCAGGTATAAGAACTTGATTTGGCTTTCCTGACAGCAGAAGTATTCTACCACTTCCACCATTTAAGATCCTCCTATTTATTTTTCTTTTCTTCTCTTTTTTTCCTTTTGTAATTTTTATTTTCCCTTTCTTGTGTAGTCCAAAGAAAATCTCGATTTTTTTGCATATTAGTAGGCATCACTAAAGAGACAAGATATTACTCTGACTTAAGTAGAGGAAGCTGAAGATGAGGAAACATGAAAAGACTTTAATGATAAACTCAGTGATAACATAACTCCTTTAACGTGTAAACATAACGTGAACTGACAACCAAATTAACATCACAGGGTGTGTGTGTATATATATATATATATATATATATATATATATATATATATATATATATATATACACACACACACAGATATATACATAAATACAAGTAAATAAGGAACTAAATCATGAATGTGATAAACAAATGAGTAGCCATAGAAACAAATGAGAACTAATACAGACATGACAGAAACTGAACTAAACTGAACATAACGGAGACACCATAAACAAACAAAAAAAACTTTTCAAATTACACAGACTTTTTAATTTGGACACGATTAATCATTGAACAGCCCTGTGTTTACATAATATGCTTGTGTTGTACACAGAACACACACATATAATCACAATTAATCACTGAACAGCCCTATTACAATAGAACCAATCGACAAGAAGCTACTGTTGCAGAATATTAATTACGGTTTGCAGTGCATCAATAGCTGGACTACCAACAGGTCCTGCAAGAATGTCCACATCCTGCAGTTGTTGCATCTGTGCCTGGGTTGGACTGAATTGGTTAGCAGGAACTGTAACAACTTCCTGCCAATCCACAGCAGGAATTTCAACATCTTGAGCAGGTCTGTGTCCAAAAATCTCTGCCGTGGCAGTGAGTGATGATGTTTGCCTCTGAAGACATCCTCTGACAAACATCTGATATGGTGTGTGGTAACCAGCAGTGCGCAATCCATGATTGTTCCACTGTTCCCTGAAAACCTCCAAGTCTCGGTTAATCCGGGGAATGTACACATGATGCAGTGCCCACATGTGTCGCTCATTGGTACCGTCAATGACTCCATCCCTCTCGAGAAAGGAGAAAAGCTGGTGGTACACATTAGTCATACCCCGACAAAGATCTCCCCAAAGTCTCTCGATCCTCTGGTTGTGCACACTTTTACCACGGATGGCACTTCCTCTCTCAGATCCATGATAGATATTCATAAACAAACAAACTGTATTGTTTTCTCCTCCGTGGTCACATCTAACTGGAGATGGAACCCCGTACCTTGCTGTGGCTTGAACAAACTGGTCTTACACTGTGCCAGCCCTGTTGTTGTCGGAAGCTTGCAAAAATACAACCAGTCTGCTGAAGCCACAGATCCCCACATGGATCACTACTCTCCACCTAAAGATGAAACAAAAAGCTGTTATTTGTCTTCTGTGTTATGATTAAATAAAAGAATTCAGGCTTCTATTCTTACACATGGCAGAAATGTACAAACTGTCACTGTGGTGGTACCTTTTTAAAATGTACGCTTTTGTTCCTATTAGGTTCTAATATGTACACTTTAAGTACCAATATGTACCTTTAAGGTACCAAAATGAACTCTTTAGGTACAAACATGTACCTTTTAAAAAGTTACTGCCCCAGTGACAGCTTTTGTACCTTTATTTCTGAGAGTGTAGGGTCACAGTAAAAGAGTATTTTCTATATAATGTAACGTCACTGAATCAATATTATTAATAATACTAAACCAACAGAAACATCTCAATTACAAGTGCCATAACAGGAGGACATTAGACACCTTAATTTACAAAAGCCATTTACAGTTCAGGGGTAAACCACATTAGGAAAAAATAATATTAATTTGTGTTGTGCCTGTGCAGGATCTGTGCTTGGTTATTCTGATCTTATCATGGTTAATCAGATGCACCAGTCACTCACACTGGTGAAAGTTTTTTTTTCCACATTTGCACTCACAAATGTGAGTGATATATGTGCACTGTAGAGCCTTGGAAATTATGCATGCAAGTTGTGTAATCCATGTATCATCCACATCTACCTGATCAGCTTGTGGTTCCCATCTATGTGCCACAGAGAGTTAGGACCTGCAACATTGTAGGTTCTCCGGTGCAGTCGATGAGATAGTGCTCCGTGTCCAGCTCCGGCTGGGTTCACTCGGATCAAACTCTCTCTCACTCTCCTCCGCTGAACTCGTACACCCATAGTAGCTAGTCTGGCCCAAACAGCATTAGATCCGATTTGTTCATTTTCTCCAACCAACTGCCGAATGACTTGATCAAGTTCGGCCTCCGAAAGGTGTGCATACCTCATGATATCAGATAAGTTAAACCGCCTAGAAGATAACTTCATTTCAGTGTATTTGCATTTCACTGAACATGACCATGATACAAAAACAACTTCTGATAACAACAGCAGCAAAACAACAATTGCAGCATCAGTAATAACTACACCTTGAAAAGAAAAAGTTTGACATTATAAAATAATATTAAAACAGTTTTACACTTCTGTTGTGGTGTGATCTCAAAGACCACAGTGAAAACACATATTTTACGTAACAGTAAAATGTGTTATCCTCAAGACACCATTTTAATCTTGTTATCTACTCTGAGGTAAACTAAGCCACACTACTGACTTTGAATGCAAACAATATGGTCATTGGTTTTCATGCTCAAAATAGCATGTCTTGCTTGTACATGTGTCATAAGTGATTTAAAAAAAAAATATTTGCTAACAGTAGCCAGATCAAATAAATATTGCATTTATCATGATAAATTAGCTTCTGCTTTATTCAGAAGAAGTTAATTTACTGCTGGCAAACTAATAAAATACATAGACAAACATGACTGGGCAGATGTCAGTAAAACAAAGGAAGAACACTTGTTCTATTACGTGGATACAAATTTATCAGACCGGCTACGTCATAGCAAGTGACATGTCCTCTTTCTGGTCTCCTTGGAGAACAGATTTACCAAAAATAACAATTTGAAGACCTAGAGATGCCCAATACACCTTAAAATGAGCAGTGTCTACCTATTTCTCTAAACATATATAAAAAATAACTATTTAAAAAAAATTGCCCTGCAATGAGGAAAAAGAAGAAGTATGTGTGTGTGTATGGAACTGTTGTTCTTACTACCTCTGTCTCCGTTTAACTGTACTGACTGATACTTCCAGGACTTCAGACATCTGGGAAGCTGTAAATCCATATGAGAGCAGGAATCTCAGTTGTTCTTTGGTGACACGGTAGCTGGGTCGCCCAAAATCACCTTGCTGGACCAGTGGGGCTTGATACCCAAAGGTACCTAATGTCAGCAAAACACATTTCAGCCATTATCCAAAGATCTGAATTAAGATCTATCCCTGCATCTGAGATTCCCGCATACTGTGACAGTATGAACTGAATTAGACTCATTTACTGTTAAAACAGTTCATTCTATATAGTATGAATACATTTCAGACATATTACATTCACCATGTTTTCTTTTGTCATGTGAACTGTATGCTCCTTGACCGATGACATATTAACAACAACTGACAAAATAAGGTACTTATTAAACAAGCCCAATTTAATAACAAGGAATATACTTCTTGTTCCTTATAGTTTACATTTGAAAAGGCCCAACTGTCTTACATGTTTCCGTTATTATAAATTTATTAACTTGTTTGAATTTGGGGCCTGTTCAGCTCCAGTGGCATCATGGGATAGAATAGTGTCCATCTAATGCATACTGATGACTCTTGGTGGAAGCAGTAGACCATTCGGGTATTTCTCACCTACTGTTTTGCTGAGGTTTCAACATACTGTTCAAGACACATACTGATTTCCCCTACTATATTGTAAAGAAGTATGTGATTTTGGACACAGCTCATGTCTTTTTAAGGCTAATTTACACCACAAGTCACAACACCAACAACTTAAACAACTGTGATTTAAACATGTTAAAAGTCCTCCTTGTCTTACTGGATTAAGAAAAATCTCTTTTTAAAAAATCTTTAATAAAAATAACTGATAAAAAATAATGAAATGTGAAACTATTTTATTAAAGTGTTTGCTATGGAAAATTGACTGAACTTAACTATTATTTATTTTAACATTTGCTGTCCTTTGTTGAATAGGATGACTAACATCAACAACATTAATACATCACTAGAATCTGCAGGAGAACAGTGCAACAGAATGAATTTTGTTTTGTTTGGCTCTTCATAGGGTTCAGCGTTGTTTTGCTACCAACATTCTTCTTTTGTGTTATACAGTAGAAAAAAAAATCATACAGGTTTTGAATGACATGAAGCTGAATAAATTATGAAAATGAAAGAAAACAATTGAAATTTTTTGGTTGAACTATACCCTTAAAGTTTTACTGACTGGTAAGAAATGGCCCACAGCATGAATAAAAGTCAGTACCTTCTTCAGTTGACAAAGCTGTTTTCACAAGTTGAATAAATTGGCTAACTAATGGGAGAACTTCATCAGCATCATTAAGATGGAGAATCCTCAATCTTGCCCATCTTATGCTTCTCAAGGGTTTCCAGTCTAGGGAATTAGCACAACAAAATGGGACACAAACAAATCTAAATTACAACCTAAATATTACATCTAATATCCACATTTTTTGATGGGAATGTAACAATTACAATCTCTATACCCATTTAAGCACAGCTGAGAACAAGAAGACCGTTTATAACTCCAAACTTAATTTTTACAAACAACTAGGTTGAACAAGTTCAGAATTCTGACCCCGCCAAATTATTACCCCCTAGCATTGGTAGGTTTAGGATTAGGTGTGGGAGAGGGGTTAGGATTAGGGGTGGTGATAGGATTAGACAATAAGGTAGCGACATCAACGAGGGGTGTAATAACAAAGACTATAGAATACCCTTAAAAGGACTTTGGTAATAATTTGGCAGGGAGTCGAAATTCATCACAACACCGGTACGCAAGAAAAAATGAGGGTACGCTCAAAGTCCCTTTGAGGATTTTCTTGGTGGTCATATTTGCAAGGCATCCATAAAAGACCAAGTCAAATCTTTGGGGGGATTCCTGAAATCTGAAAAACTGCTTGGCGATCTTACAATTAAATAACATATTTCAAATCAACACCAAATCTGACATAAAATGTATCACAAATGTTGTTTGTTATGCTCAAACATAAAAAAAAAAAATCATTTTTATTTCGAAAAACCAAGGTGCATGTGCAGTTTCTAGGGGAACCAGAGTTTCTAAAGGAAGCTGCAATGACATAATTACTATCAATCAGTAATTGGCTCTTTTATTTAGGCTGGATGTATTCCACCATATTGCGCGTTGTAGTTTCTCCAGCTCATAAGTAATAGGAGTGAGTGAACCGTCTTTCTATATCTATAGTCTTTGGTACGCAACATATTAAAAGGGAGAATACTCAGAATTGTAAGTCAAAAAGTCATAATTAACTTTTTTATTTGATAGCGGATACCATTTTATCATTAAATGCTTACTAAGCAGCGTGGTCATTTAACACAGCATACCAGGCCAAACATGCTTGCATTATCCATTAATCCTTTCAGAGTCGAACGTAAAGTAATTGCTACTCTATAGTGCTTACCTTACAAGCACTGGTCTCAGGACATCACTGGATACATTATCCGTGAGGAAAATTCTGGCACTTTGTGTGTACGTAGCTTTACAGTGATCCAGAAATCTTGCGAGAGCCATTGCAGGCCCGGAGGCCCAACTGCACACTCAGACCTGCATGCTCAGACCAGCACTTCCAGAACTATTGTTTTTTCAGACAGTGCCACCTGCTGTTTGGATAAACATTTGTTTTGTAGCGTGTGTACCGTAATAATTTCCAACATTATAAAACTGCTAGCAAGTAGCAACATCGGACAAGTGAGTAAGATTATTAATTTTATTAAAGCGATTCCTGAAACTTGCCAGGTTTTATGACATAAATCAATGTGACATCTTATTACACCAATAAAAAATAAATAAATAAAAAAATAGCCTATTTTATTATTTAATGATAGTTTAGATAGATAGTTCAACAAAATAAGCCGTGAATTTTGTTCTCCTCATTTATTTTCAAACACATGTTGCGTAACCTATTATTGCTAGCTTAGTCAGTGTTTGATTTGATTAAAATTAGTGTCAAAAGATAGCATTATTTTATAATATTTACAGCTTGCTTTTATTTTCTGTGTTATTGTACCATTCTGGGATACTTAATATGTTTTCTAACAAAATAAAAAATGGTAAATTAAAGTAAAAATGTTAAAATAAAATGTATCATATATAATACAATTATTATTTGTAGCATATTTTAGTACTATGTAGGTCTACTGTACGTATGACTGTATTAACTGCTGTTGTTTCATACTAGTATTACTACTACATTTACTATTAATAGTAGTAATATGTGTAAGAAAAATAATATTGCACATTCTTTTTATTGTACTTTACAAATCTCAAAGTGCTACCACAGACAATAACAGTAACACAATAACAGTGTAACAATTAGAAATATGTTCTGTAATAATTACAAATAAGATCTTTGGAATAAAATGCAGCCTTGAGTTTATTTTCATCAAAATATCAAGTAATCTGCGTAGAATTGACAAAATGGAATCTGTTGGGATGTCTAAATAATTTGCCTGTAACTTGCATATTTTTTCCCAGATGAATATTACAATTCAAAAAGAGGGGTCTCTGCCAGAACCAATACAGTGCACCAAATGCTGCAGTCATTTCCACTGTCCATTTTGTGATGCCTCAGTTTTCCAACCAACACGGTTGGCAAAAGTGGAAATGCATCTGCAGGGACATTTCAGGAAACTGAAGAGATGTTCCTCCAGGGCCCCACTGTCACTCAAGGTATGTTTTCAATTTTTGTTTGTACAAAAACTGTTGGATTTTTGTTACACAACATTTCTGACCACAGCATTTCATCTTTTATTTTAGTGAAGTTGAGGAATTTGACAGAAGAATTGCTTGAGAAATGAAAAATCTCCCCAACAAGAATGTAAAGCATTTATTTTATTTGATGTTATTTAATATGTACATTATTAACCCAATTTTTTTTCACCATTTTTCTCTGCATTGTTTACAGCTCGATGACTTGTAGGACCTCATGTAAAAGAAAACAAAAATAAAGTTTGGTGTGAGAAAATGACTCCAAGCACTATAATTTATTGTATGTAAATATAGAGTTAATGTTCATCCCCTAACTCAGTACTGAAGAATGTGACAAATCCTTAATAATTAGGAAAACAATAAATGACTATGAAAAATAGTAGAAAAATAGTGCAAGTTGCAATCTATCAGCAACTGAATTCAGGTTAGGTAATCTTATCTAATCAGATTAGATAATCTTCCAAACAGCAGGTGGCATTGTCTGAAAAAACTCCAGTTTTGGGAGTGCAGGTCTGACTGTGCGTTCACACCAGACGCGACTTGCGTAAATAAATCGTGCGTAGTTGGACGCTTGAACATTTTGAGTTTATTCGCTTCATTCGCGTGTGAAATTAACTTCACAACAGACGCGAATACACGTCATGGGAGGGGCTTCTGCCAGTTGAGTTCACGCAGCATTACAAAAATGTCAACCACCATTTTTATTCGGATAATTTTCAAAATATTACTGTTATCGTGTTATGAAATGTAGTTTTAAAAGTATTTCAGGCAAGAATGTAGTTGTTTTAAACTCAAATATGTGGTTTATTTATAAAGACAGCGTCTATTTAAAAATGTGTTTCGCCGATTTCGGAGATGAGCTCCACGCGATCAGCGGGAGCTCAGTGATCATGTATCCGCCGAGAGCAGCATCACCTCGGCTAGACCTTCTGACGTGTGCCGCTGGCTCTGATGTCTCTTCAGTGGTTCAAGATAAAATATAATTTGTTTGGGGTAAATCTAATCTTTGGTCTTTATTCAATTAATCTATATACACACACACACACGCAGGAATAAAAAGGTTCTTGGTTGGAAGCAGTAGTGTAGCCAGAAAAGAGACTCTGGGTGTGCATATGAAAATCTGGGTGTGCCACATTTATTGTCAGATTACTGTGCAAAATTATTAACCCTAACCATAACCATGCCCCACATAACCATAAAACTATATAAAATAATATAGCTGCAAGCAGCAATACGGGGCCAAGCTCTGAAGGCACAGCAAGCAGACCAAGTATGGCGCACATCAAGTACAGCAGCGCAACAAGCATTTAAGCACCAAGAGCAGTACAGAGCCTGAAGAACAAAACATCAGAAATCGGGGACAGTACTTTTATGCAGCTCGCCCCGAAGATCATTTGAGCGAAAAAAAAAAATGGAACACTGTACTTTTCAAAATGGCTACTACTGTAATGGGCGGAGTCTTAATGTATGATATTGTTTGTGATCAGCATGATGAGAGCAATCAGGTGTACTATGTCTCATTGTCTCATAGAGCTGCCATAGACTCCCATTTGCGGAAGAATAATATACATTACACTCAGGATCGCCAATAGCATAGTCATAACATAGTGCCTGTTAGCTGCACTGTAAAACCTGATGAGTTAGTTCAACTCAAACCGTTTGAGGAAACCGATTGCCTTAAATCCTTTAAGTTTATTAACTCAAAAAATCTAAGCATAAAAAAAATATTTGATTTGTATCCAAGTAACTCAGTAACTTATTGTTAAGATAACTTGGGTTTAAAAAAAAAAAAAAAAAGTACTCTATAAACCCGAATAAGTAAGCAGAACTAGCAGATTTTTATTTTGTACTTAAACATTTCAAGTTACAATTAAAATGTATGAGTACATTAATTCATACAATTAACTTTCAATTGATCTCAATGTGAACACTTTTATTAGTATAAACTCAGCTTTTAAAAGCTAATCTGCTTACATACTAATTTGCTAACATATTAACAATAGTGTTATACAGAAGCTGTATGAGCGTAACAATATAAAGGGATCATTTGCTCTCAAATCAAGCTGCATTTACCACGTCAACATAAAGCCAACATTAACAGAAATTCTTCTAAATTAGCAAAACATTAATCACTGCTAAATCTCACACTTAACATTAATCTTACACACAAAAAAAAACTTATTACACTTAATTTTAGCATTTACTCTCCCTTTTGAGTGCCATCGGCAAAGCATGCTGTGAATTAGACATCAAAGCCGTTTCAGTTAAACTTAAGTTTGTCTAAATTAAAATAAATAATTTCATAAAACTCAAAACAATGAAACAGTTTAGTTTACTTAAAATATATCAGTTATGTGAACTTGAAAGAAAAACAAAGTGCTAAATACTCATAAAGTTAATTTCACTGAACTCATTCGTTTAATTTAAGTTTTTCCTACTCAAACCAATTAATTATTTTGAGCGTTGGGGTTTACAGTGATGCTTAAAGGGCGAGACGGCGTGGCCGTTTTGAGCATTATGACACCATATATTGGATTTTTATTTCTGTGCCCCTGAGAGTATGATTTAGAACAGTGGTTCTCAACTCCAGGCCTCGGGACCCACTGCTCTGCACATTTTGTTTGTCTCCCTTATTTATCGCACCTGATTCAGATCATCAGCTCATTAGGAGAGAGATCCATGAACTGAACTGAGTGTGTCAGATTCAGAAACATTCAAAATGTGCAGAGCAGCGGGTCCCGAGGCCTGGAGTTGAGAACCACTGATTTAGAATGTTCAGTGGCGTCACAGAACTGCCAGATTCAAACTGCTTTCGCGCGTTGGCTGGCGCTGAGCCAGAGACGGACGCGCTCAGCGCTTGTCATATATCAACAATTATCATATAACTAATATGCAGTGTTTTCAACCACATAATGTTTATTTTAGGTTTCATACATTTAAATATACATAATCACTAGTAAAACAATGCATTGGTAGTTTGTAAAATACACACTGATGTCTATGGAAGCAGTAAAATTACTATCTATATATTCAAATGTAATTTGCCTATGTGTTTTATACATATATCAGACACACATAGCAGAACAATAAAGTTTACTCTATTCTCACAGTTCAACAGCCACTTACTTTCATGTATTTCGGGAGAAACTGGGGAATTCAAGTGCTGTACCAGAGACAGTTTGGCTGTACGTTAAATCCGGCTGACAGGACTCTGACAGCGCTCATCTCGTTAGATCAAGATAGTTTATAAAGGTTTTTAAACGAAGAATCGGAATATCAAATAGTTGACATGGTAAGCGTGTCAATGTTTGTGAATATTTTTTAATAAAAAATGAAAAACGAAATAAAACGAATAGCGATACATCTGTTAGTTATTGTGGCCGCGGTGTGTCACATGACAATCATGACGCGTCGCCATGGAAACAAAGGGTCAGTTAAAATATTTGTAACTTATGCGTGAAAGTGTTGATTTTAAAAAAATACATTAAGTAAACAACAATAGCCCAAGTTTAGTAAACATTTTTTATTGAGACTATAAAAAAAAATAATTCTGCATCTATTTTTAGGTGGCACCGGCACACCCTGGCACACCCGTGGCTACGCCACTGGTTGGAAGAGGGGCATGTGAAATTCTCTTTTGATTTACACCCTTTATATATTGTAAATAATCTTTTCAACCTCTTGTAAATATTGCTATCTTTTTTCATACTTAACTCCTGTAAATCTTTCATCATTTTCAATATTTTTTGTTTGTTCAAGTTTAGATTGTAATAGTTTTCAAGTGATAAGTGGAGCTAGCCTCCAAAAGAAATCCCTGTCTCGTTGCTGCATTCTCATTACACTGTACCACAACACTTGTCTAATCACAAATAACTATTTTTACTATACTATTGAGAGTGTATTTGCAATAGGATATAATTAGAATGAATGTACAAATGTTTGCCATAAGTAGTATCATACAGCTCCGGGTATCCACATACAGCGATGATAAGTTTGTCCTCCATTGTTGTTTCGGATTTTCCCTCCGCTTGCTACGTCGTAATCACGTCACTACTAGAGCAAGCTCCTGATTGGTTAATGCGGCGCGAAACTTCGCCAAAGTTCAGATTTTTCAACTCGCCCGAAACGCTCAATTCGCGCCGCAGGTTGTCTATTCGCGTCTGGTGTGAACGCACCATGAGTGTGCAGCTGGGCCTCCGGGCCTGCAGCTTCATAATGTTGGTCCGGGGCGTGCGGGGCGGCGGCTTCTTCCAGCGGCTGCATCCTTCTCGTTGCCCTCGGCGCTTGAAAGAAATAAACGGCCCGGCTTCCTGGCCCGACGGCCGTGTAACTGGTGCGGTCTTCGTCCGGACCGCGGGTCCGGCAGATCACATCTCTGGCGGCACGGGAGTCCCTCTTCTCATCCTTCCTGGACGCACGAGGACACCAGCGTGCATGCACGGGGAAGAGACCGGTCTCCCGAGGAGAGGCGCGCTCGGCATTTAAACAGCGGTGATGAGGCTCCATTTGCGTCAGGTGTGCCTCACCACACGCCGCCAGCCCTGGCTCTTCCAGCGCCCCTCCTCTCTCACCCACCCACTCCTGTCGGGAGCCTGGTGAAGGACGGCGATTAAGAGACGGGGTGACGATGTAATTAGGGGGGAGGCAGCTGACTCGTCACTATACAGTATATGTATAAAATGTGAATTTGCCTGGGGCACCTTGCTGTGAGGAATATTCAAGGTTAAAGTCAGTCTACCATATTTGTGTTATAATGTTGATTACTACAAAATTAAAAATTTTCATTAAAAACATGCAAAACTCTAATAATTATTGATATTGTTTTTAAAGATATTGTGTCATGATTTTAACAACATGCTAATAATATTGTTTTTATGGCTGTACAGCTGAACACTGTACAGCTCAAGAGTGAGACTGTTGGACTAACAATAGGTCATGAATTTTTTAATCTAGTTTTTTTTTTTTCTTGTAATGTGATCACAGTTCCATGTCTTTCAACACCACAACTGCAGCCACATCTGTCAGTTTCTGCCAACTGACAGAATCAAGGTACACTAAAACACACACACACACACACACACACACACACACACATATAATTTATTCATTATCTGACAAAACGTTTTTGTGACTTGTTTTAGGAAGTGTGATTGATCCACAATCTCTTCGAGATGGTAACTATTTAATTTCATCATAATTATTCAATTATTATTATTTATTGCTGTAGTTTGTAATGTCATTTATGTTTCAAAATAAATTCTGCACAGAAATCTACAAGTTATTTGAGACTTGTTGAAACTGGACCAAATCCAAAACAACATTACATCAGCGGTTGAAACAATGCAGCAATCAATGAACCAGCCAAGCACCTCTGTGTCTGATCTCACAGAGGTGCTAGAGAAACCATGCAAGACTGTAGAGGAATTAGAGGAGTTATGTGATAAGATGAAAGATGCTGAAGAAGATGGTATGTGCCTTAACACAAGCAACATCACTGATTTTTAACCTATAATAATTTAAAACATTTTGCTCTTGTGTTTAATTACTGATTGTTGTTGTTTGTAGATTTGTTATCTGTGTCTTCAGAGTGGAGGGAGCTTGGGAGATGGAATTAGGAGGATGCTGAAAAAAATGGAGATAATTCCTTATGGGGATATTACAGTTACAAAGGGAGAAAGGGAAAACTTAAATTTCAGCAGCTCCTCATCAATGATGTCATCATACGTAAGTTTCAAAACTTGCCACTAATGAATAATAATCTGTCTATTTAATAATCTGTCTGTCAAATTATTTGGATTGTTAATAAATTGTAAATAAGATTTGGTAGGTTGTAAATGTTGTTCCTCCTTTTAAATGTAAAAGTTGTAAGTTCTTCTCAATACATATATTATGTCTATTCATAGCAGAAATAAGATTAAAGTTTGATGTTCTTAGAATAGAACTTTGTCATTCTAATTTCTAGTTTTAATTTTAATAAGTGATCTCTGTATTAAATCAAGGTGCCTGCAGCAAGGCATACCCAAACCAAAAATCCCAGAGTGTGGAAGAGATGATTGCTGTCACCCTAAAACATGCCCCGGATCGTGAAAAAACAGTTAATCAGGTGAGTGCATTATGAAATTTAATTCTATAAGTTATAAACAGTCAGACAAAAAAAGCACATTTATTAATCTCAGACAGAATGTGATGGATGGACAGACTAACAAACAGACAGAAGGACAGATAGATAGATACAACAATATGTTACCTTGGACCACAAAACCAGTCTTAAGTTGCATGGGTATATTTGTAGCAATAGCCAACAATACATTGTATGGGTCAAAATTATTGATTTTTCTTTAATGCAGACCTAAATGCACAACTTAAACAGGGTTTTGTCCTTTGATAAAAAAAAAAAAACTATTTTTTCATGGTAAAGTTGACTTTTGCATGAATTGCCCATGATTTTCTTCTTGTGCGCAACACAAAATATGATATTTTGAAGAATGCTAGTAATCAAACAGTTTCTGGACCTCATTGACTTTTAGTATATTTTCCCCCATATCATGGAAGTCATGATGCTTAAGATGCATAAGCGCGTGTGGCAAAGTCGTTATGGAAATTAAGCTTACTGAGCTCACGTGCAGACAACGAGAATGACGTTTGCATTTACACATAGGCTAGGCTACACAACTTTAACAGATTTTTCCCACTTTAAGGTTTGAGTGACTGTTCACACCAATGTCACACTGTTTTCCTAATTAATGTTGTTCAGTTGCTTTGACACAATCTGTATTGTTAAAAGCGCTAAGTAAATAAAGGTAATTTGACTTGACATTATTGTGCCATATGAAAAGCGAAAATGCGCGCGTAATCGAGTGCCAAAAGCTACACTTCAGTGTCTTTACGCTGCAGACAATAAGCATAAGAACATCGAAGATCATAAAAAAACAATCAGCCACAACTTTAACAGATTTTTCCCACTTTAAGGTTTGAGTGACTGTTAACGCCAATATACTAGCTAACAAAAAAGGTCCCCAAAATGGCCTCTTGTGAACGTCCCCTGGACGTCAGCGTGTAGGGCCCCCTTGAAGTCGAGTGGACGTTCTCGAAGACGTTCACAGGGACGTTCACAGGACGTGCAGCGGCCATTCGGGACGTTTAGGGGACTTTCGCTTTAAGTCTTCGAATGTCATTTTATTTTACTTGATGATTACCTTTACAAATTAAATTAACAGGTTAGAAAAGATTTGAGCGGATGCTTTTCAGTATTAACGCAGAATTTTGCTGTGGTTTTATTGAAAGAAAACATTTTAAATATGTTTTATGACATGAATGTGTTCCTTTCGTTGTTTTAGGTTAGAAACCAACAGGAGCTACCATCAGAATAACGCACAGACACAGCTGCTTTGCTTGACCCACCCACGCACGGAAAAAAACAAAAATAAAAATCATTTTTAATTTGCTTAAGAGTTATGTAATTTAAAATTGAACCTGTATGTTGTTTTTGTAGCATTGATCTTTAGATGCAGTTGTTCTCTTTATTTTTGCTTAATTATACATTATTCATTTTAATTATACATTATTTTTTTTCTTGCAATCCTATTTAATCTCTTTACATATACTATACTTTGTTTTGTTATAGTTGTATATATCTTTTATTTCTTAACATCTAATAAAAATAATAAGAAAAAAAACTTTTAAATTGTTTAAATAAAATGTAGCCTACTATGTTCCAACTATTTGCATGTGTCTATTTTCTTTGATTAGCCTAAAAGTAAAATAAAATGACATTCAAGGACTTAAAGCGAAAGTCCCCTAAACGTCCCGAATGGCCACTGCACGTCCTGTGAATGTCCAGAGGACGTCTTCGTGAACGTCCGTTCGACGTCAAGGGGGCCCTACATGCTGACGTCCGGGGGACATTTGCAGAGGCCGTTTAAGGGACGTCCTGGGGACCTTTTTTTGTTAGCTGGGGCTATATTTGATTTGGAAATCGCGCGTTAAAATGTTTAAAACTTGACACAAATTCGGATGCAATTTCACTACCTGAAAACCATGTCTTAGGCTGCGTCCGAAATGGCATACTAAATGAGTAGGTACTTAATTTCAATAAGAACTTACTTAACGAGCGCTAAAAGAGTACGTAGCTACTCTACAGCCAAATCTCGTTGAGTATGAATGCGATCCGCCATGTTTACATTATCATGTGACCTTTGACGTTATAACAAGCACAACAACTTCTAAGATATGACTGACTGCAATGTTTAATATTTACTGTCTGTAAATATTTTGATGTTGATGAAATTAGCTCATTTGTGGTCTTGTTGAAGAAACAGCTGCCCTTTTATTATGATTGTAGTATAACCAATACATTTTGTGTTGATTTAAGTTTTTATATTTTTAACTCTACTGAAATGACCCACAGTTTAATCCTTAAAGATTAAACACCTCATAGTATCAGTAACTCCACAACCCTACCTCGAATGGTTTTCCTCAGCATTTGCAATATTTGTAATATCTGCACAAAGGAGACGTCGATCAGCTGCTTGAAGATCTCGCCTTTGGAGAAGACTGTTGATTTTACACTTGAAAAAAGTGTAAAGTTTTACTACTTAGAAATTAAGATTACCTCAGAAAGCATTTCTAGCCCACCCCAACACTTATGAACAATTAATAATGATAAATGGTGACCAGTAATTATATATTTTTTGTAAAACAAATTGTAATTTGTTTTGTCATATGCCATAGCTATGCATGACTTCACACTAGATAAATGCAGCCAAGATGAATACATCTAATTTTTCAGTCAAGTAATGAATGAATGCATGTGTCAATGAAACAATTAGGCTAGATTTTATTTACTGACAACAACAGGAGACATGAATAAATGAGTAAAAGATTAAATAAAAGTAACCATCACAATAACTAAATACACGGTAATAACACATGAAACAAAGCTTTATTCAAACATTGTTCTGTTTTTGAAAGTTTACAGACGGTGAACCCACATCCATCCATCACGTCCCTCACTGCTGCAGTCAGACTGAATCTGATCATGGATGGGAAAGAGACACCGAGGCTGTCCTTGTCTGAGTGCACAGAGAGGATGAGGAAGACCATGATGAACACCCTGAACCACACAACCCTGAACAAGAGCAGGAGAACACATGCGGGACAGTCTGACTGCTGCTGTGTCTGCTCCAAACATCTGTGTGCTGCTCTCCATGAGCATCACTACCTGTAAAACATTTACACAGAGTAAAACGCTTTATATCTCATGTTGTCAGCATTCTATTTATTGCTAAATTTAATTTCATATTTTTACAATTGCATGCTATTTTTTGATAAATCATTTTTTGTGGTATAGTGAACTGGACTGGTCAGCAGAAGGTTGCTGGATCAATCTCCGCAGTCGTCTCCACCGGTGTGTCTTTACTCCAGGTGACTCCAGAGAGATCGGGCTCCCTGTAATAAGAGCACTGTAAGTCACTTCAGATAAAAGTGTCTGCCAAATTAATACATGTAAATGTAATTTTTGTAAATACTTGTTTGTGTCTTGGGCACAAACGCTTAAAGCTACTACTATAATATTAATGCATGCATATATTTCATACAGTTTCTATTTGGGGCTTTAAAGGTTATGTTTAAATCTAAACATAAATTCAGTCATTATTTACTCGCCTCCATGCTGTTCAATCCTTGTGTGTGTGTGCACGTGTGTGTTTTCCTGAACACAAAAGGTGATTTTGGTCAAGCTGGTTTGTGTTCATACAGTATCAGTCAATGGAGCCTGACTTTCAGATTCTTCATGACATTATTTGATGTTTTTGAATCTTCTGAAACTCAGGTTTTATTGACTGATGTTGTATGAACAGAATCCAGCAGAACAAACTTGACTAAAGTCACATCCTCAATGTCTTTTGGTCTTTCTCTAGATGCTCTCACTGGCTCTGGGCTCACTGAGGATGAAGAGACCACAGCAGCATCCGGTCCTGATGAGAAAACAAGGACAGATCCAGTGATGAAGCGTGGAGCTGGACCATTTCCAGGATGATGCTGTGTACTTCTCCATCCTCAGTGCACATAGCAGTCTGCAGACATGTCAGATCCTGCAAAGATGCACAAACACAAAACAAAAGCAGTCATTTTAACAGCACAGTCATTTGATTTCTGTATTAGAAGTAACAAAATGATCTTACTTTATATTTTTGTTTCAGGTTTAACCGTTTTTCCACAAATGCCGCTGTCACCTGCTCCACCACAAAAGATCTGCAGCAAATGCACAGGAATCAAGAATCAGAAAAGTGCTGTAATCACTCTGTTTGAAATTACAGTAATTAAAATAAAGTACAACTTAAGATTTAAAAGATGTTTTATTGATGACTGTAGTGTACTCACTGAGAGTCTTTGATGGCAGCATTTCTTCATCAGTCTCTCTGCAGTGTCTCATGTGTCCCTGTAAGATCCAGACAAGAGTCAGTCTCCTCTGTGATTAATCTGTGATATACTACATTTACATGTTGAGCTAGTTGTTGATGTGTTCACTCACTTTTTATCCAAGACAAATGTTCCTCAATTTATCAACAATACTAATGGTCAAATGAAATAGATAACTTATGTTTACTTAGTCTATGTAGATTTGTTTATTAACATTACTTACATTAATCTAAAGCAGTGTTGACAGTGAATTCTACATAATAGCACACATACATCTCTCACTCAGATGTTCATGTTATGATGTGCTCATCTGCAATTCTCTCAGAACATTTTCCTGTCTCATATTAAATAGAAATTTAATTGTCTTTAAGATGTATATGGTTTAAGTAAATCCACTTTGGAGACGTACATGTGCTTACTGGAGCTCCACTGTTCGCTATACATTATAAAACGTGTTTATACAGAAAAAAAAAAATTCAAATATACTGTAACGTTACTGGCTGGAGTCTTTACACCTTAACAAATCAACAGTTTACTCTACAGTAGCTCAGCAAATATGATTTTAACACATAGGAACCGTGTTTTGGTTTATAATACTCACCTTTGTAAACCCTCGTCGCTGCTCTCTTTCACGTTCGATGAGGACGTATCCTCTCGCCTGGCATCCTGGGATTGAAAACTATCCATCGATGAACACTCCAGAATCTGGGCTGAAGCAGTAGGACATCTGGGGATTTCTCGCCTACTGTTTTATGAATACTGCGGTTTCGAACGTACTTCTTACTTCACATACTCTTTTTCTCTACTATATAATAGGTAAGTAGGCATATTAGAATGCAAATTAAGTATACGTACAGTCGTGGCCAAAAGTTTTGAGAATTACATAAATATTAGTTTTCAAAAAGTTTGCTGCTAAACCGCTTTTAGATCTTTGTTTCAGTTGTTTCTGTGATGTACTGAAATATAATTACAAGCACTTCATAAGTTTCAAAGGCTTTTATCGACAATTACATGACATTTATGCAAAGAGTCAGTATTTGCAGTGTTGGCCCTTCTTTTTCAGGACCTCTGCAATTCGACTGGGCATGCTCTCAATCAACTTCTGGGCCAAATCCTGACTGATAGCAACCCGTTCTTTCATAATAACTTCTTGGAGTTTGTCAGAATTAGTGGGTTTTTGTTTGTCCACCCGCCTCTTTAGGATTGACCACAAGTTCTCAATGGGATTAAGATCTGGGGAGTTTCCAGGCCATGGACCCAAAAATTTCAACATTCTGGTCCCCGAGCCACTTAGTTATCACTTTTGCCTTATGGCATGGTGCTCCATCGTGCTGGAAAATGCATTGTTCTTCACCAAACTGTTGTTGGGTTGTTGGAAGAAGTTGCTGTTGGAGGGTGTTTTGGTACCATTCTTTATTCATGGCTGTGTTTTTGGGCAGAATTGTGAGTGAGCCCACTCCCTTGGATGAGAAGCAACCCCACACATGAATGGTGTCAGGATGCTTTACTGTTGGCATGACACAGGACTGATGGTAGCGCTCACCTTTTCTTCTCCGGACAAGCCTTTTTCCAGATGCCCCAAACAATCGGAAAGGGGCTTCATCGGAGAATATGACTTTGCCCCAGTCCTCAGCAGTCCATTCACTATACTTTCTGCAGAAGATCAATCTGTCCCTGATGTTTTTTTGGAGAGAAGTGGCTTCTTTGCTGCCCTTCTTGACACCAGGCCATCTTCCAAAAGTCTTCGCCTCACTGTGCGTGCAGATGCGCTCACACCTGCCTGCTGCCATTCCTGAGCAAGCTCTGCACTGCTGGCACTCCGATCCCGCAGCTAAATCCTCTTTAGGAGACGATCCTGGCGCTTGCTGGACTTTCTTGGACGCCCTGAAGCCTTCTTTTCAAGAATTGAACCTCTTTCCTTGAAGTTCTTGATGAACCTATAAATTGTTGATTTAGGTGCAATCTTAGTAGCCACAATATTCTTGCCTGTGAAGCCATTTTTATGCAACGCAATGATGGCTGCACGCGTTTCTTTGCAGGTCACCATGGTTAACAATGGAAGAACAATGATTTCAAGCATCACCCTCCTTTTAACATGTCAAGTCTGCCATTCTAACCCAATCAGCCTGACATAATGATCTCCAGCCTTGTGCTCGTCAACATTCTCACCTGAGTTAACAAGATGATTACTGAAATGATCTCAGCAGGTCCTTTAATGACAGCAATGAAATGCAGTGGAAAGGTTTTTTTGGGATTAAGTTAATTTTCATGGCAAAGAAGGACTATGCAATTCATCTGATCACTCTTCATAACATTCTGGAGTATATGCAAATTGCTATTATAAAAACTTAAGCAGCAAATTTTCCAATTTCCAATATTTATGTAATTCTCAAAACTTTCGGCCACGACTGTACCATGATATTATCTACAAATACTTCTGTTCTCATAAAGTCTGTAAATATGTCCAGTTCTAATAAACACACATTTCAGGAAAAAATAATTCAATAAAATGACCAAAATGAAATACAGCCCTGCATAAATCTGGTATAACTGAGCCTGTGAATTTCTTAATTTGTGATTTGTAGAATAGGATTAATGCACCTGCAATGAAGATTATGAGAAGGTTTTGTTGTGTTTGTGAGAGAGAAAGAAACAAAATACAAGCTTGCAACTCCAAAGACATTTTCTTGATAACTTTACTGAAATATTCTCTACAAATACAAATTCCACTGTCACAGGTGCTCAATTTTGTTACAATAATGTACAAAGTGTCTCGAATGTTGTAGATGTACTGTATGCAAATAAAACAAAGGGATATTAACAACTGAATATTCAGGGGATGCAAACTTATCACCTTTAAGTAAAAATTGTCATTTTGATTAAAAAAATTATTTGCATGATTTGTGTAGATCCAAAGAGTTTTTAAAAGTGCATTAGTTAAATAGCACATGCTAAATAGCACAAGGCATATTTTACATGTTATTTACATAATAAAAAGATAAGGAATACATGTTTTACATCAAATGTTGCCATTTTATATTAAAATATATAAAAGATAATATTTTTGAGGCACATGATAAAAAAAATTACCCCCAAACTTGAGAGAAATGTAATAATGGAGTGATGGCGAATGTATAAAAAAAGCAACTAAAAACTAACTTTATTGTCTTATTTGTCTGTCTACTGATATTTAATTGTGGGTTACATCGTCACCTTTTTCAAACCTGACCTGAATAGTTCACATCCCTGATATTACAAAGAACTCAAGTTTTAATTGCAAATGAAAATGTACCTCTCACTTCTTTTATACAAGGGTAAGAATTCTTTATAAATCATCTTCTCACCCATGTCTTTTATTCTGTGGAACACAAAAGCAAAGAGTGACATAGCCTCAGTCACCATTATTTCATATATATATATATATAAAGTAATGATAGTGAACCGTGACTGATTTCAGTCTCTTAATATTCTGCTTTGCATCTACTTTTTTGCCCCGCTGAAAATAAAAGTCAAACACATTTGGTAATAACATTTTTATTCAGTGAATATGGCTTTTAATTTGTTACTTGACACTATTTATATTAGCCTATAATATACTTTATACCTCTTTGTGTGTGTATTTGTGTGTAAATGCATTTTCTTTGATAGACTTAGAAGGTTTGTGCTCTAAACATGTATTTGTAACGGTGTTTAAACTGTATTGTATAAATAATAAAGACATTATGACTGAATGTGATGTGTGTTTAATAAATTCTTACATATACAGGCTAATTTATTTAGTACTAAGTATGTGAGATTTTTAAAGCAAGCAGAAAATGTTAATAGTAACATTATTTTACCCATATGAAATCAACATTGTTTCAACGTTAGGTAAGCAAACCAATTAGATCGATTTTATGTTGAAAACGTGTTGATTCTCTGACATCGTTTCAACCAACTGAACATCAACGTCGATTCAACGTTAGGTAAGGGAACCAATTGCGTCGATTTTCCGTTAGTTTTGAATGGCGTGCCTGACGTTGGATCAACGTTAACCCGATGAGCAAAACGATGTTGGATCGACGTCGGACATCAACGTCGTTTCGACACCAGGAGAAACGTCGATTCTACGTTGATTCTATGTTAGTTTGCTATCTGGGGAGTCAGTGGAGCACATAATTATAAGATGTAGGAGGTATGAGGAACAGAGAGTGATAATGGAGAATAATTTGAGGGAATTAGGGGTTCAGGAATTAACTTTAACAGGACTGATGAGCATAGGTGACAGAGCACAGGTTAGAATATTGTTAACTTTCTTAAGGGAAACAGGTTTGTTTAATAGATTATGAGGATAAAAAGGGATATGGGAAAGTGTGTTGGGTAATGAATGATTGTGTGTAGGTGTTAAATTTTTTTTTTTTTTTTTTTTTTTTTAGGTGGAAACTAGATTGTAAGCCTATTGTCTGATTCACACTCCGAAGCAGAAGGTGGCGGTAATGCACCAAAAGCTGGTTGCCAACCGCCGTTAAAAACGAAGAAGAAGAAGAAGTTTTGGGCTTTTGTCAGCTCTGCAGTTCATTCAATTCATTTCACGAACAGGACTTTTATTTTGCTCTGGCGGTGTGACGTCATAAGGCTGCGGGCGCTCCCGCGTCTGTGATTCGGCTGAAGAAAGGTGTGTGATTTTAATCATTTAATCATTATAAAACTTAGAAATGAATTGTTATCAACTGTGTTACTGTAATGCTTTATTAAGTGTTATTAATGAAGGGTATTGTGTGCTTGTAAAGCGCAAGAGTAACAGAAACGGTGCGTCTCATCTCTCTCTGAATCTGAATCAGTTCATCATCGAGTACTGATGGAGAAACGGAGCTTTTTGAAGATCCGAGTCAATTGAATCAAATGATTCGTAAAATGATTCAGTGATTCGAATCAGCGCACGCTCAAAACAACAAACACAAACAATGAAAACTTGAATAAACCAACTGAATTTTTTTCGTTTACATTGTAATCTATTACATATAATCTACAAATTAATAAACACCAAATATAATCTTATTATAAATATGAATAGTTTATTTTGTGTCCCTTGATTTGCTGGGGGTTTTTTTCTCTTCAGGTGATTTCAGTCCAGTAACTCTGACTCTGACTGACTCCCTTACTAGTGTGCTGACTACTGAACTAGGGAGCAGATTGAGACGAGAGAGATTTAGTTTGAGTTTATTTTTCTTTCTGTTCATTGTTCTCATCTTAAACAGGACAGTGTTCAAACAAACAGAAAAACTCCTGCTGAAGAGACTGAGACACACACTGTTATAAAGATGGTGACTATTAAAGAGGAGAGAGAAGACGTGAAGATTGAAGAAACATTCAGAGTCAAACATGAAGAAACTGAGACACAAACAAAGATGGAGTTTATTAAAGAGGAGAGTGAAGACGTGAAGATTGAAGAAACATTCAGAGTCAAACATGAAGAGACTGAGGAACAAACAGGTTAGTTTTCATTCTCAAAGCTGAACTCAGTTTGATTTGATTCTTATTAAAATGTCCAGCTCTGTAGAAACCAGGAAAAATAATACAGAAGTAGCACAAACAAAACAGTCATTGAGTGTAAAATTAAACCCAGTATGTACTGCTTTATTAAAAACAATCAAAAACTTTTATTTCTATCACTTATTTTTGCATCAGTCTCCATAGAATTCTTGATTTTAATTGATTCTCATTTTTAAGAACTGATATCGATTCTTAAATCCCTGTCTATGCTGTTTTCAGTTAGCCTGACTACGTCAGACTTCGTACTTCCGCTCAATTTCATTTCGGTTCTGTACTCAGTCTGAGATAGCGACCAATCTTCTAGTTTTCCTCCGGCCTCAAAACAGCCGGCCAATCAACGAACAGAGGGCGGAATGAGAGCCGTGACGTAGACGTTAAGCGCCGAATGTAAGATCGTAGTTTAGGTTAGGGAAAACGACAGCGAACATGGAGACACGGGATGCTGTTCGCAGAGTGTTTGTTTTACATTTTGAATGGAGGTGATGTTGTGGCCCTACTTGTGACAGGTTTTGGAAAGAGTTTAATCAACTGTTAACGATCGTCAGCGAGAAATTGGGGAGGCCAAAGTCCGACAAGGCGATAATTGTGATTGTGTCCCCCTTGGTTGTTCTCATACAGGATCAGGTTAAAGAGGCAGTGAAACCCGTTCGATGGTTTTGTTTTCGCAGCATTCCTGTGTTTACTACAGAAGTTTGAGGCAGCTGTGCCGGCGCATAACACACGTCATAACTAAATGTTATGTGATTGGCTTACGGGTAACCAATGATTTTAAACTTCAGACAAGTGCCCCCCCTCCCCCCCGCGAGAAAGTAAACGCTTGTCAATTAAGTGAAGTAGCAGAGTTTGGTATTATCAGGCTAGTTTTCAGTTGTTACTTTTGAAATTAAGGATTATACATTTAGCTGGTTTTATCAGGAAATTCAAACAATATTGTTTTGTCAGTCTTTAATGTGCTGTGACCATAGACTGTATAAAAACATGGACGTAGTGTCCGTGACGTCACCCGTAGACTCCTGAAGAACGTTTTTGAAGCTTAAAGTGTGCAGAGTGAGCCATCGCCATCTTGGCAGCTCTTCACCGTGCGACTCTCCCAGATAATCGAAAATGGGCAAAAAGATGGGAGCTGGTTGCTGAAGCCACGCCCACCTAGGACGACGGCGGTGACAGCAGCGGCAGTCCACCTGTCACTCGTGGCCACGCCCTTAATTATGCAGAACTTTAAGGCTTAATATAATTTAAACGGATGAGTTATAAAAAAATTCACCCCCTCACATTTGTCATGAAGGGTAAAATTAGCTATATAGACCAAAATCATTTTTTGCTCCAGGCTGTAAACATGTTTTTTTCTGCTGTAAAGTTGGGCATTTTAACATGGGGAGTCTATGGGACTGACTCCCTTTTGGAGCCAGCCTCTAGCGGCCAGTCGATGAATTACAGTTTTAGTCACTTCCTTGTTGGCTTCACGAGAGAGAGCGGGGGTGCCGCTTGGCTGTGACAGATCACTGTTGCCGCCTCAGATCAAGCAAATCAGCAGTAAAGGATCATCTCTTCTGCTTTACTACTGATTACAGCACAAAATAAACATGAATGAACATCAGACTGGATGTTGAAAGAAGCAGTAGGCGTTAATTTACAGAAATCCATTTCATGTGTAATGTAATCAGTTGATCAGTGTTTGTACTGTAGCAAAACATCAATAAAACAGCTTTTAACAATATGACACATAATATTACATTTACCTCATTAAAGTCATTCAGTGACCATAAACTCAATCGCACAGATCAGCACGAAAAATAACTCTAGAAGGAAGATTGGCTAAATAGACGCTCCATTACATATTCATTATATATATTTTTACCATTCTTCAGTATTTAACATATGTTTGAATAAATCTGTGAATGTTTATATTTAAAAAAAAATGAATTAGACAAGAAAAATAATTCTGTAATTATTAAGATTATTATAACATGAATTAAACTTGGTGATCTCCTGTACGTAATCAGACGCATCAAGGGAGACTGATTTCAGAGGCAACTGTCAATTTGCATCTTTGCCTTAACACAGGCACACACTGTATGATTTATAATAGTCCTTCAAAGGGGTCATATGATGCAATTTAAATTTGTCCTTTCTCTTTGGAGAGTTACAAACTCTTGGTGAATAAAGAAGATCTGTAAAGTTGCAAAGACTAAAGTCTCAAATCCAAAGACATATTCTTTATAAAAGTTAAGACTCATCCATACCCCACTTATACGGCTCGTTCTAACACGCCCTCACTTGTCTACGTCATGATGTGGGAAGATTTGCATAACGCTGCCCAAATGTTCACGCAAAGAAAGAAGATGTCACACCCAGGGGCTGGCTATGCTTTGACTAAGCCACACCCCTTCTCAACTTCCACCTCGAGGAGGTCCCCAAAGCCAACCCAATGGCCAAACAACACGAGAACAAGTAAGTGATAAAACAATCTTTATTTAAATATTTAAAAATAGCTTGGGGAATAGGGAAAGGGCAATTAAAACTAAACTCTGACTCGGCCCTCCAGATGGGCTATGGCCGGGAAGAGGTCAGGGAGCAAGGGGGCCACGGGGATCCGGGGCGTGGGACTCGGGCCCCGGCCTGAGTCTTAGGTATCCGTAGCGCCCTCCTTCTTCCTCCTCTTCGCTGAATACAGCTCACGGTAAGTACTGGTTCACACAGTTCGTTCTCGAGGTGCTCACTCTCTTTCTCTTCCTCCACAGGCAACGGCTGGGACACAAAAGCACAGTTAATTCGGCTTGGTTTTGCTCTCACCTCTTCGCTGATTGCAGCTCACAGTAAGTACTGGTTCACACAGTTCGTTCTCTGGGTGCTCACTCTCTTTCTCTTTCTCCACAGGCAACGGCTGGGACACACAGGCACAGTTAGTTCAGCTTGGTTTTGCTCTCACCTCTTCGCTGATTACAGCTCACAGTAAGTACTGGTTCACACAGTTCGTTCCTTGGGTGCTCACTCGCTTTCTCTTTCTCCACAGGCAGCGGCGTAAGTACAGGTTTCCTCGGTCTCTCCTCGTGTTACCCACTCTCTCTCCTTTTCTCTCCACAGGTATCAACTTAGGCACAATAGCACAGTTAGTTTGCTTTGAATGGCTCTCACCTCTGGGCTGGACACAGCGTACTGTAAGTACAGGGTTCGCTCTATTCCTCCTCGTGTTATTCACTCTCTCTCCTTTTCTCTCCACAGGTATCAACTTGGGCACAATAACACAGTTAGTTTGCTTTGAATGGCTCTCACCTCTGGGCTGGACACAGCGTACTGTAAGTACAGGGTTCGCTCTATTCCTCCTCGTGTTATTCACTCTCTCTCCTTTTCTCTCCACAGGTATCAACTTGGGCACAATAACACAGTTAGTTTGCTTTGAATGGCTCTCACCTCTGGGCTGAACACAGCGTACTGTAAGTACAGGTTTCCTCTGTTTCTCCTTGTGTTACTCACTCTCTCTTTCCTTTTCTCTCCACAGGTATCAACTTGGGCACAATAGCACAGTTAGTTTGCTTTGAATGGCTCTCACCTCTGGGCTGGACACAGCGTACTGTAAGTACAGGGTTCGCTCTATTCCTCCTCGTGTTATTCCCTCTCTCTCCTTTTCTCTCCACAGGTATCAACTTGGGCACAATAACACAGTTAGTTTGCTTTGAATGGCTCTCACCTCTGGGCTGAACACAGCGTACTGTAAGTACAGGTTTCCTCTGTTTCTCCTTGTGTTACTCACTCTCTCTTTCCTTTTCTCTCCACAGGTATCAACTTGGGCACAATAGCACAGTTAGTTTGCTTTGAATGGCTCTCACCTCTGGGCTGGACACAGCGTACTGTAAGTACAGGGTTCGCTCTATTCCTCCTCGTGTTATTCCCTCTCTCTCCTTTTCTCTCCACAGATATCAACTTGGGCACAATAGCACAGTTAGTTTGCTTTGAATGGCTCTCACCTCTGGGCTGAACACAGCGTACTGTAAGTACAGGTTCCCTCTGGTTCTCCTTGTGTTACTCACTCTCTCTTTCCTTTCCTCTCCACAGGTATCAACTTGGACACAAAGCACAGTTACTCTGCTTTGGATGGCTTTCACCTCTGGGCTGGACACAGCGTACCGTGCTATCTCCGGAGATCTGAAGCACGCTCACAACATATACTGTACTGAACTAGGCTAGGACCAGCAGTCTCCTTGTCCTCCCGCGACGAAGTGCGTGAAGGCGGGGGTTTATCTGACAGGACACACGGCAATACACAGCAGCCCACAGCAATATACAACACCACGTCAAAATTATAGGTTTTCACAGCACGAAGACTCACCCACCACACTCAGTGTACGAAAAGGACACCCGTCTTCCTTCACTTCGCTTGGTTCGGATCTGGCGATGGAATATGCGGCCTAGCTAGTGATGTCGTCGTTGTGACTACTTCAATAAGTATTCCTTCGGCTCTCCCACCACGCTATATTAGGGGTAGGGCCGCCCTCCTCCTCCTGGAGAGATCTACACAACGCCAGGTCAATATACAGGGCACTTTCGACTGGTTCTTAGTACTCACATCAATGCCGCTTCCAATCCCCTTTTTCACGTCGTCTCAGTTCGCCGTATAATCCGTTCACTTCTCAACCTTTAAGGTTCGCGATGTCTTCACAATCATACAATTCCAGCCTGAGGGAGAGAGAGAGTTAGACAGCCACCAGCAGCGCACCAAGACGGGCACAACACAGTGCTTCACACACACCAGAAAGAGCTCCCAGACTGTGAAATAACTTAGCCTTAAGTACTGCCTTGTCCAGCGTATCCTCCAATCACCAACCGCTGTCCCTAACTAGGCACAGGTGCATCGAATTCCCTGATTTTCCTTCTTACGGCGCTACCGGAAGTTCCGGTGTTCTGTTTTTTCCGGTCCGGGCGGAAACACTTCCGGGCGGAACCAAACTTCCCGAATTTTGGTTCCGCCCCTAAAGATCGTCACCTTGTGACATCCTCCCCCGCCAATCCGTTCTAGTCCCTAGAACGTCCTCGGGCTGTCCACTCCCCATAGCGGGCAGGGGGTCGGCCTCGGTTCTCTCGCTGGGATCGTCTCACTGGTGAATCGGGCTCAGCTTGTTCAGGGGCTGCTTCTGGTTCTCTCGGGGCGATCGGGGGTGGTGCCACCACGGGTCTCCCTGGTACCACAGCCCAACCTTCAATCCAGGGGGCCGCTGGTACAGGTTCCGTGGGGACTTCTTCCACGGCTTCAGGGTAGTTAGGGCATGGGCGAATCATGTTCCGGTGCACCACACGGTCGGGGCCTGACTTCCCTTCTGGCCGGATGGTATAGACCGGCTGTCCCGGCCTCTGCTGCCGGCAGACTACATAAGGGGTGGCCTCCCAACGGTCACTCAGTTTCCCCTTCCCCTGCCGCCGATTATCTCTCACCAACACCCTCTCTCCTGGCAGTAGAGGGGCTTCTCTAGCAGTCCGATCATACAACCGCTTACTTTTCTCTCCTGCCGTCTGTATCCTTTTCGACACCTGCTCGTAGGCGAAATGCAAGCGCTGGTGATGGCGCCCCACCCACTCCGTTACACTTGCTTCCTCTTGGTCGGCTGTCACTCCTAGGACCAGGTCAGTAGGCATTCGTATGTGTCTGCCAAACATCAGGTAAGTGGGGGCGTAACCCGTAGTACTATGTATACTGTTGTTATAGGCCTGTAGGAGGTTTGGCAAGGCACTCACCCAATCGTCCTGCCGTTGTTGGTCCAAGGTCCCCAGCAGCCCCAATAGGGTCTGATTGAATCTCTCACAGCCGCCGTTCCCCTGAGGATGATACGAAGTGGTGTGAGTTTTCGTGCAACCGTACAACTGGCATAGTTCTCTAATTACCCTGGACTCAAAGTTGGCTCCTTGATCGGAGTGCAGAAACTCCGGGCATCCGAACGTCTGGAAGACGGCCCGCCATAAAACTGTAGCGGTGGTGGTTGCAGTCTGGTCGAGGGTGGGGATAGCCCAAGCGTACTTTGTGAACAAATCCGTTATTACCAAGATGTTCTGGTAGCGATCTCGTGGTCGGCCCAGTGTCAAGAAGTCCATAGCCATGATATGAAGGGGGGCCTTCGCATGGATGGGTACCATTGGCGCTCGGACCTCCCGTCTGGACTTAAACAATATGCATCTCGGGCAAGCTTGAATTAGGGCGTGCACCGATGCCTCTAGCCCGGGCCAAAAGAAGAATCTCCTAAGCAGGGACACGGTCCTCTCCTGTCCCTGGTGCCCCAACTGGTTGTGGTACGCCGAAACTAACGCCGTTACCTCATCTGCGGGTACCACGATCTGGCGTACTTCTTCGCCCAACTTCGGGTCACTGACCCTTCTGCACAGAACGCCATCTCTCAGCTCCAGCCTGTCCCATTGCCCCAGCAGCCTCCTCCCAGTATCCGTCTGGGCTAACCTCTCCGCTGGCGTCAGCCGTCGGCCCTGTTCCAGCCATTCTCTTACCAGCCGCACATCTTGATCCCTGGCCTGTCTCTCCCTCCACCGACGGGGATCCCATCCCCAGTTCTCAGGCACGGCCTCTTGTCTGCTGCCTGGTGCCTCTACTGCTCCTACCATATAGCCCTCCTCCGGGCTGGCCCCTCCGGGGCTTTCCGCTTCGGGCAGCCTTGAGAGGACGTCCGCGTTCGTGTGTTCACGCCCTGGTCGGTACTGTAGTTGATAGTCAAAGTTGGCCAGTTGGGCCACCCACCGCTGCTCCACGGCTCCCAGCTTCGCCGTCTGTAAGTGTACTAATGGATTATTGTCTGTAATGATCGTCACCTTGGCACCCCAGAGGTAGTCTTTAAATTTCTCACTTAGGGCCCACTTCAACGCCAGCAGCTCCAATTTGAAAGAACTATAGTTCGCATCGTTCCTCTCGGCTGGGTGGAGGCTCCGGCTGGCGTACGCGATGACCCTCTCGACTCTGTCCTGCCGTTGAGCCAACACCGCTCCCAGCCCGAGATTGCTGGCATCTGTATACAAAAGGAATGGTTTTGTGAAATCTGCGTATGCCAAGATAGGGGCCTGTAGCAGCTCCTGCTTCAATGTCTGGAACGCCGACTCACAATTTGCATCCCAGTCTACGTTGGGCGACCCCCGGCCCCGGTTACGACCTGTGCCAACCAGCAACTGATTAAGGGGTTTAGCAATTTTTGAAAAGTCCTTTATGAAACGCCTATAGTATCCCACAAATCCTAAAAAGGATCGCACTTGCCTCACTGTCCTCGGGGCCTTCCAGTCCTTCACGGCCGATACCTTTCCAGGATCTACGGACACTCCAGCCGCACTGACCACGTGGCCCAGAAAGTTGACTTCTCTCCGTAGTAAGTGACACTTATTGGGCTGTAGTTTCAATCCGTACTTCTCCATGGCCCGAAAGACTTCCTCGAGGTGCCTCAGGTGTGAATCAAAATCTGGGGAGTAGACAATCACATCATCCAGGTAAACTAATACTGACTCCATTAACTGACCTCCCAAGCACCGCTGCATCAGCCGCTGGAAGGTGGCCGGAGCGTTACAGAGCCCGAAAGGCATCCGGTCCCATTCAAATAGTCCAAACGGGGTTGTAAAGGCAGTCTTCTCCCGGTCTGCTTCGGCCACCTGCACCTGCCAGTAGCCACTGGCCAAATCTAAGGTAGAGTACCATGCCGACTGCGTGAGGCTGGCAAGCGAATCTTCGATCCGTGGCAAAGGGAAAGCGTCTTTCTTAGTCACGAGGTTCAGCTTACGGTAGTCCACGCAGAATCTCCAAGCCCCCGTCTTCTTTTGCACCAGCACTATGGGGGCCGCCCACGGGCTGCTGCTTTCCCTGACAACTCCTTGCTTCAGCATGCCTTGCAGGAGTGTACGTACCTCGGTATACAAAGTGGGCGGAATTGGGCGATACCTCTCCCGGCTGGGCCCTGCATCCCCGGTAGATATATGATGTTGTACCACCTGGGTGCATCCGTAGTCTTCATCGTGGGTGGCGAACACATGCTGCCATCTCCGAAGGAGGGCCTGTAACTTCTGTGTCTGTGCTTGCTCTAAATCCTCCCCTTGTAATGACTCACCCGCCAGGTGGCTCGGCACACTCCTCTCCATACCACCCCATGGGGTGTCTACTTGTGTCAGGGCCACCTCGATGACAGTGGGGCACACCTGACGAAAACTAATATCCCTCTCTTCCCTTACTTGGTGGGGTGTAACCGTTGTCAGACGGGCTAATCGTTGGTGCCGATGTAGTTGCACCGCGTATGGGTGTACATTCCGTATCCTCACGGGGACTCTCCCCCGCCGGACCGTCGCTAGTCCTCGTGCCACTTCCACTTGTGGACAATCCACATGGGGCTCCACCAGCACCCACTCTTCTGGGCCCGCTCTTCGGGGCGGTACTCGCGCCCACACAACAGCCTCACTTTTTGCGGGGACAGACAAAGCAAAACGACACATCACTCTTCCTACCTCTTCCTGTTCTCTGCGGACTTGGCTCATTTGCACCCTTCGACAGTCAGCTACCACACACTCCCACTTGGGCCTCTCTGCAGGTGGTATCTTCGATACGGGCCTAGCCCGAAATAGCTCTTCCCAGCAATCAGCGAGGACATACATGCCCAACAGGGCTCGATGTGCACCCAGACAATGGTCTTGCACGATAATCACACCTTTCTGGGGGACCATCACTCCGTGAACCTCTAGGTCCGTCAATCGGTAGCCAATATATGGGATGTCGAGGCCGTTTGCGCCCTTCAGAGTAAGCCAGGGGGCCTCCGCCCCTGGTGCCCCTTGTTTCCCAAACACTTCTTCGGATAAACTCTCAGCAAATAACGTCACTTGGGAGCCTGTGTCTACCAGGCATTGAATCTCCTTGCCGCACACTCTCACCTTCGCCACGGGGCTACGCCCAATCATCTGGCTCCTAGAGCCATATCCTCTTCCAGGGTCTTCTCGAGGGGTCCCGGCCACACGACCCACAGTGGCCGGCCGACCTAAAAACCCCCTTCTGACGCCCTGCGGGGCCCACACTGGCGGCTATAGTGACCTGGTTTGCCACAGCGGTTGCAGATGGGTCGCCCTTGCTCGTCCCATTCAAAACGGGGCCGGTTAAAGTGGTTCGGGCGCCTGAACGGCTCTCGGCCTCCCTCTGAGTGCACTCGGTCTCGGGGCGCCGGCCGTGGTTCCTCCCGCGCCCGTCCTTGGCGCAATTCTCCTACGAGGGCTTTAGACAGTTCAGACATCTGATCGCGGACATCTTTCAAAAGTTCAGCCTTCAGTGCTTGCTTCCAGTCAGGGCCTCCGGGTTGTGCTGGTGCTACTTCACTGACGGCCGCACACACTGGGGGACCACTCACCTCAGTCTCATCACCTTCCAGGGCCAGTGCCTCTTTCTTCAGATCTTCGAACGTAAGACCCGGGTCCCTTCGAAACTGGATACGTAGGCTCTGTCTCACCGGACCCTCCTTCAACCCCAGAAGAAACTGGTCCCGCAATAGAGTCTCTCCATCTCCCAACCCGTGGTCCCGACGGGTCTGTAGTCGGGCGAATTGCTCTCGCAACCTCAGGGCGAAAGCTCTAATCGGTTGGCGGGGGCCCTGCTTACAATTGAAGAACTGGGAGCGAAGGACAGCTACGGGGGTGTGGTCACCATACTGTTCAGTGAGGAACTGGAACACGGTTTGGGCGTTGGCTCTAACGGCTTCGGGGGCGGCATGCACCTCTCGCCGCGCTTCTCCATCCAGGGAGTTTAACACAAATTGAAGCCGCTGGGCTGCACTAAGGCCCTGTAGGTCGGCCAGGTACTCTAGTTGAGCCTTCCATTCAGACAATCGTACCTCGGATTCTGTCCCCCCATATTTTTGGATCCAGGGGCTCCCCATAAAAACGGGCATGGCACGGGGTTGGGCTGAAGGCCCCGCGTTGTCGGTCATTGGACGACCTTGGTTACTCAACTCGAGGTGGAAACCCTGCCGACTACGCCAAATCTGTCACACCCAGGGGCTGGCTATGCTTTGACTAAGCCACACCCCTTCTCAACTTCCACCTCGAGGAGGTCCCCAAAGCCAACCCAATGGCCAAACAACACGAGAACAAGTAAGTGATAAAACAATCTTTATTTAAATATTTAAAAATAGCTTGGGGAATAGGGAAAGGGCAATTAAAACTAAACTCTGACTCGGCCCTCCAGATGGGCTATGGCCGGGAAGAGGTCAGGGAGCAAGGGGGCCACGGGGATCCGGGGCGTGGGACTCGGGCCCCGGCCTGAGTCTTAGGTATCCGTAGCGCCCTCCTTCTTCCTCCTCTTCGCTGAATACAGCTCACGGTAAGTACTGGTTCACACAGTTCGTTCTCGAGGTGCTCACTCTCTTTCTCTTCCTCCACAGGCAACGGCTGGGACACAAAAGCACAGTTAATTCGGCTTGGTTTTGCTCTCACCTCTTCGCTGATTGCAGCTCACAGTAAGTACTGGTTCACACAGTTCGTTCTCTGGGTGCTCACTCTCTTTCTCTTTCTCCACAGGCAACGGCTGGGACACACAGGCACAGTTAGTTCAGCTTGGTTTTGCTCTCACCTCTTCGCTGATTACAGCTCACAGTAAGTACTGGTTCACACAGTTCGTTCCTTGGGTGCTCACTCGCTTTCTCTTTCTCCACAGGCAGCGGCGTAAGTACAGGTTTCCTCGGTCTCTCCTCGTGTTACCCACTCTCTCTCCTTTTCTCTCCACAGGTATCAACTTAGGCACAATAGCACAGTTAGTTTGCTTTGAATGGCTCTCACCTCTGGGCTGGACACAGCGTACTGTAAGTACAGGGTTCGCTCTATTCCTCCTCGTGTTATTCACTCTCTCTCCTTTTCTCTCCACAGGTATCAACTTGGGCACAATAACACAGTTAGTTTGCTTTGAATGGCTCTCACCTCTGGGCTGAACACAGCGTACTGTAAGTACAGGTTTCCTCTGTTTCTCCTTGTGTTACTCACTCTCTCTTTCCTTTTCTCTCCACAGGTATCAACTTGGGCACAATAGCACAGTTAGTTTGCTTTGAATGGCTCTCACCTCTGGGCTGGACACAGCGTACTGTAAGTACAGGGTTCGCTCTATTCCTCCTCGTGTTATTCCCTCTCTCTCCTTTTCTCTCCACAGATATCAACTTGGGCACAATAGCACAGTTAGTTTGCTTTGAATGGCTCTCACCTCTGGGCTGAACACAGCGTACTGTAAGTACAGGTTCCCTCTGGTTCTCCTTGTGTTACTCACTCTCTCTTTCCTTTCCTCTCCACAGGTATCAACTTGGACACAAAGCACAGTTACTCTGCTTTGGATGGCTTTCACCTCTGGGCTGGACACAGCGTACCGTGCTATCTCCGGAGATCTGAAGCACGCTCACAACATATACTGTACTGAACTAGGCTAGGACCAGCAGTCTCCTTGTCCTCCCGCGACGAAGTGCGTGAAGGCGGGGGTTTATCTGACAGGACACACGGCAATACACAGCAGCCCACAGCAATATACAACACCACGTCAAAATTATAGGTTTTCACAGCACGAAGACTCACCCACCACACTCAGTGTACGAAAAGGACACCCGTCTTCCTTCACTTCGCTTGGTTCGGATCTGGCGATGGAATATGCGGCCTAGCTAGTGATGTCGTCGTTGTGACTACTTCAATAAGTATTCCTTCGGCTCTCCCACCACGCTATATTAGGGGTAGGGCCGCCCTCCTCCTCCTGGAGAGATCTACACAACGCCAGGTCAATATACAGGGCACTTTCGACTGGTTCTTAGTACTCACATCAATGCCGCTTCCAATCCCCTTTTTCACGTCGTCTCAGTTCGCCGTATAATCCGTTCACTTCTCAACCTTTAAGGTTCGCGATGTCTTCACAATCATACAATTCCAGCCTGAGGGAGAGAGAGAGTTAGACAGCCACCAGCAGCGCACCAAGACGGGCACAACACAGTGCTTCACACACACCAGAAAGAGCTCCCAGACTGTGAAATAACTTAGCCTTAAGTACTGCCTTGTCCAGCGTATCCTCCAATCACCAACCGCTGTCCCTAACTAGGCACAGGTGCATCGAATTCCCTGATTTTCCTTCTTACGGCGCTACCGGAAGTTCCGGTGTTCTGTTTTTTCCGGTCCGGGCGGAAACACTTCCGGGCGGAACCAAACTTCCCGAATTTTGGTTCCGCCCCTAAAGATCGTCACCTTGTGACAAAGACGTACCTTTTATTCTCTCTGTTGCCACCGCTGCCATGTTGTGGAGTCGCTTTGTGTTTCATTGAAGTGAAACTTTGTTTGGCCTTCCAAAAGAGGACATGACTAGAAATCAGTGGTTAAGTTGTACTTCAACACTGTTCCAGAACAGTCCAACCCAAATATTCAGATGTGTGCAGCACATTTTATGGAGGATGTGGACTGTTTCCTGAACCAGTAGCCTGCAATGCGTCTGTGGCACAACGGCTGTAGAGTAGGCTTGTTGTTTCTCAGATCACAAATGCAGACATGGTTTTATGTTTACGCAGTGCAAGACCCAACGCATAAAAAGACAGTATAAATTATTATGTTACTCCTAACGGTACATTGACTGAACTGCTAAAAGAGAACCGATGATGGGATGTGCACGAGCAGAGCAGCTGGACTGAGTCTCGTGCTGCTGGCCTGAGAGGCGGCATAGTATGTTAAGGGGCATAACATTTCCATAACGCTTGAGGCATTCGGCCAATCACAAAGCACTGGATAGCTGGCCAATCACAGCACACTTCGCTTTTCAGACCGATGAGCTTTGTAAAAATAGATGCGATTCAGAAGGCGGGGCATAGAGGAGGAACAATAATGTACAGTATGTGGAAAATGTGTTTTTTTTAACCTTAAACCACATAAACACATTTCATTACACAAAATACACAAAATAATGTTCATTTTAGCAGCATCATATGACCCCTTTAAGCTAAATATACCAAAACAATAAATAACTGTATTGCATCTTTTTTAAAACAGACTGTTCAGATTAAGATTCAATAAATACAAAGCTGGGGTCATATTAAAGTTTAGTTCAAGAAAATCTTTCATTACCCTATGTATTTTCTTCCAATATGGAAAAATTTTGTCACAGTACCAAAATCAATGAACGAATGTATCAGACTTGAAACAGTAGCATTGATAAACATCTTCTTAACATGCATCGGTGTAAGATATATCATATAAGAAATTTTTTAAAGTTGAGCTCATGGATCCCAAGGGAAGTATATTTAGAGTACATATTATCACATACAACAGCCCAGTCATTCTCTTCAATGGTTTGTCCAGTGTCTTTCTCTCAAACACCCTTCAGTCCCGGCAAAGCAGAGGTGCAATTACTAGACAATGTGTCATATCCCCTTGATATCGACGCCTTTAAACAGACTGGATTCAGTAAAACGTCTTCGATTTCTGTTGTTTGTGATCTCAACTCTTCTTTGTCTATCTTTGGTTTTAAAAAATGCCACAACTGAAGATATTTGTAAAAATTGGACTTTGGAACTTTATATTGTTCCACAATCTGCTGGAAAGACTTTAGAGTGCCCTCTCAAAATATACAAGATATTTGAAAGATTCCCAGTGTCAGCCATGCTGAAAGTAAGGGTTAAATGAAAGTGGGGAAGATAGGGAAAGAGAGGCACAAATTTTTTGACCCACCCAGTCTCGATTCAATTTCAAATGTTCGCCATCCGATAGATGAGTTTCTTGAAGCATGGCAATTGTGACTTTCCTTTTTTAGAAATGTCAGTATTTTTTCCCTTTTACCACATGCCCTAATCCTTTGACATTCCACGTCATAAATCTAGTCGTGCTCTGCATTACAATAAAGTGTGACCAAATAAGAGACTTGTTAATGTAGTTTTAAACAAAAAGATAAAACAACAAAAGTATCTGATAGGCAATTGTTTAACCTTGAAGAACAAATAACAAAAAAAAAACCTCCCTCTCCCCCACCCCGGCTCCATCCCCAACTGAATACCCCTAAACCTGGGTGTCTGTACCCCACTGGACTCAGGTAAACAAAAATTATACCTGCTACCAACATAAGATTCGGGATCATACCTATTTTGAGAAGCGCTAAGTTAATCTGCTCCAGTAAAATTTACATCATTACCCCGCAGTACTCATACAGCAGAAAGGGACGGAAAATATGTAAAGTCCGTTATAAACTAAGTCACATCTGCCATTCTACACCGATTACAAACAAATTAATAGCATATGAGAACAAGGGAAAATTAAAGTCACTACACCTCCGAATATGGTAAAGATAAGAGAGTAGGTAAGAATCCCTTTATCGCTTATTTTGCAAAGACTCTATGAACTCCTCCACCGTGGCTGGAGTGCTGAACGTGTGAAGCTCTGAATCATGAAGACAACACAACTTGGCCGGGTACACGAATCCACAAATTTTGCGTTCGACTAGAATCTTCTTCACAGCATCAAATTCCCTCTGCTTCCTCATCACTTCCATCGAGCGATCTTGAAAGCTCCTGAAGCAGATGTAAGGGATTGGTGTGACCTCTCAATTTCAAGCCTGAGATCAAAAGAGACAGGTCAAGCCATTTCAGTATCATTTCCCTCAGGAATTGGGGGAGCAGGGTAGAGCCCTTAGCTTTCTCGGGTAATCCAACGATTCACAGATTCTTACGTCTTCCTCGGCTTTCTAGGTCATCCACTTTAGCTTGAAGCAGAGTCACTGTTTTCGTCAAAGCAGAAATTTCACCTTCGTGGGCCCGCAGAGCATCCCCTGTGGTAGAGATTCTGTTTTCAGCTTCCATTAAGTGGGATTCACTTGAGGACACTCTTTGTGATAAGTTGAATAAAGTCTTGTGAACTGCAGAAGCAGAGGTCGATATAACATCGAGACGACTTTAGATATTGTCAAAACGACCATCGATTTCCCCAATCAGGTTCCAAGTGCTCGTATTTCGTTTAAAACTGGGTCAGCTGGTCTGTTGAAGACGAGGACGTTTCTGCTGACGCAGTTTGTTTCTTCTTTTACTGTGATCGTGAGGTTGCAATAAGTGGAAGATCCTTTAGATCTTGAGTCTCAGACACGTTAGTCATGTGTTGAGCTCTTTAATTAGGAGATTCTTTAACTTAAATCAAAGAGGGTAGCAATTTATTAAGCAATCAGGAGCGGAGCTACAATTTAGGTGGCCATTTTCTCCAGCGTCCACGAGTGCCCCGGCAATATGTATTTTTTGATATTTTATAGCAGGGATGCCAAATTCAGTTCCTGGAGGGCCACAGCCCTGAAGAGTTTAGCTCCAACTTTAATTGAACACACCTTAATCAAGGTCTTCATTACTTGAAAACTAAAGCTAGGTGTGTGGGAGCTAAACTCTGTGGGACTGTGACCCTCTACAAGCTGAGTTTGACACCCCTGTTTTAGACATGAAAGGCAGATTGGAGCCATTATTGATTTCTGTTCTACTGTTGCATTTAATTGGGTGTTAACTTGTATTTGTCTCTTTTCACCCCAGACCTGAAAGAAGAGAGTGAAGAACTGAAAGAAATACAAGATAAAGATCAGTACAAAAAACACCATGAATTCATAACTGGACAAAAATCATTTAGTTGCTCACAGACAGCAAAGACTTCCTCACAAAAAAGAGCTCGAAACACTAGATCTAGAAGTCATTTCACCTGCCAACAATGTGGAAAGAGTTTCAGCCATCAAGGAAAACTTAAAGTCCACATGAGGATTCACACTGGAGAGAAGCCTTTCATCTGCAAACAGTGTGGAAAGAGTTTCAATGAACACGGAAACCTTAAAGTCCACATGAGGATTCACACAGAGGAGAAGCCTTTCACCTGCTCTCAATGTGGAAAGAGTTTTACTCATAAAAGCACTTTTAATGCCCACATGACTATTCACACAGGAGAAAAGCCTTACACCTGCAAACTGTGTGGGAATAATTTTGTTGGAAAAGGAAGCTTTAACATGCACATAAGGATTCACACTGGAGAGAAGCCGTACACATGCCCTCAATGTGGAAAGAGTTTCACTCAACAAGGAAACTTTAACAGGCACAAGAGAATTCACACTGGAGAGAAGCCATTCACATGTAAACTTTGTGGAAACAGTTTCACAGGACAAACAAGCTTTGACGGGCACATGAGAATTCACAACAGAGAGAAGCATTAAACCTGCAAACTGTGTGGAAGAACTTCTACAAAACTAAACCTTAACTATCACATGAACAGTCACACTAGTGACGTGATCAGTGGAAAGAGTTTCAGGCATAAAGCAACTGTTAATAATCACATGAGGCTTCACACTGGAGAGAGACCTTTTATGTGTCTTCAGTGTAAAATGTGTTTCACATATCAAAAAGACCTCAAACATCATTATTGCAAGCAGGATGGGGCCGTGGGAAGGGATTGAGGCCTCGAGTTTCATGGAAGGTTCCCGCCTCCTTGCTCTGTTCCCACAACTCTCAACCCCGTCCTGCTTGCTACATGTAAATTGATGTAAAATTTTGGAGTGTTTCAGATACTGAAGACTTGATCAGGACTGTGTTTACCAAAAGCATCGTAAGCTTAAGTACATCGTAGACCCATTGAAACCACCAAAGCTTACGATGCTTTTGGGAAATGCAGCCCAGAATTTTGTTAAAACAATGCAAAGAACTGAATTTCACCAAATGCCCCGAGTCTCATACTGGATGACCATAAAACTGAGACCTGTCACCACAAAGCCTAAGTAAACTAGTTACTCCTCTACGGATGATTTTATAAACTAGTGACTGTATAAAAATAACTCCCCCAGCATTCTCAACTTTAGGCAAGATAACCCAAGATAAATGGGTCTGGAGACACACATTCTGAATCTCACAGGGAAAATCATAAGGCAAAAGTAGGATTTCCCTCTCTCAAGTTAAAGAGCTAAAGCCAGACTCCCTTTTGACCTCTTCCTTGCCTGACTGGAATCCTCTCTAACGCCGCCTTCACACTGGCAATTGAAATCAGCTCCGATACGGCTACATAATGACCGGAAGTCATTCATTTCCTATGGAGATTCGCAGACCGCATGCGAATGGCTCCGAACCGGGTCCGAACGAGTGCAGTGCGAAAAAAATCGTGTCCGTTGGTCATCCGGATGCGTTCAAAAAATTTAACTCTTGCGAATGGCTACGGACGGTTCCTATCCGACAATTCCAGCGGAAGTTGGCATTGCTATGGTACTGATAAACAAACCTGAATTCTTAACTTTTAATAAAATAAATAATGATTTTATAACGATAAGTTGTCATGTCATTTTTTTATTTTCATGATTTTCTAACATTATTAGGGCAGTTAATACAATTAAAATGAATATACCACTATATCACATTTAGCTGACCTGACATGTCAACGTCCTGGGCAACTTTCCTCCACGCAGCAGCCTTCCGATTGATGTCTCTATAACCCTCATCAGAGAGATCATAGAGAATTGCACATTCAGATACTGACAAGATCAATTGTTCTAATCTCTCCGCCATTTTTGTTCTACTCGCTTCCGAAGCTTTCCGACGCTTTTCAGCGGTGTAGTACGATGTCCACTGGGGGTGTATTGCGTATTACGGAGCTGATTTCAACTGCCAGTGTGAAGGCGGCGTAAGACCCACAGAGACTGTCTTTACATATAAAAATGCTCCAGATCATTCCAAAAGGAGGCTATCAGAAATTCATTTGAACAATTCCACATCATGTCTGACTGTCATCCACATAATACAGTACATACAGTAGGTGTCCAACCAAAATTATCATTCTGCCGCCACCGCATCTGCAAAGTGCATTTGCAGCTTTTGACCGCTGAGTGGCGCTTTAACCACAAGTTATCAAACAAGCGCATCAAAGCACATTTTCGCAAATAGCATTCAGCTTTGCCTCACTGATGTGTTACATTTGACGGCTGCAGTCGCGGAAAATGAAGTTAAAATATTTAATATTCACAGATGAAAGTTTAGTATACTTATGAAGTTATGTGCGTTTCTTAGAACGAATTCAAGCAGGATAAATATCAAGCCTATATGCCTGTGCTCATATTTTCTCTAAGCTACACAGTATTACACCATATTTTAGATTTGAAACCTTTAATACGTGTGCAGTATTGTTTATATAATATGAATTATGTGTTATATTATTCTAAAGAAATTGTGGTTTACTTTGCATTGAAGCATTAAGTGGTAGCCTATTTTAGTGAGCTAGGCTACATGGATTAATATGCAAAATGTCAATATTCTCACATATTAGGCCTATATTTTAATTTAGATTTTAAAATTCCTTTAATAAAACATGCATTTTTGTCACGCACTACTTTGTTATTCATTACCTCTCCTTTATTTTGACAGATAACTTCTTGGGAAAAATATATTTGTCTGTACAGATTAAGAAAGAAGGCACTGTATAATTTCGCTCCCATTATTTAGGTTTACTTAAAACAAGAAACGATTAAGCTAAATAACTGAAACTCTAAAGAATGGACAGATTAATAAAACGTCCTCAGGTTTAAACTCAAGTTCTCTCATTATAATCAACAAAATGCACACAATCATTAATTGACAACTTCAGTGATTTTATATAATTTAAGTAAAAAAAATGTAAATAAATAAATTTTTGCGATTTGTGCGGCGCACATGATGCTGAGTGCGACGCACATTATTTATTCTTATTTGTCTACATATTTTACCTTCATTACAAATCTTGTTCAATTTTATTTTGGATAATTGCATGTAAAAAATTATTTACTTTGTAATGCATATGCAAAATGTGAATTATTATTCATATTCAAGTGTTTGTGTGAAAATTATTAATGCGCATACGTGACAGGGAGGCGCCATCTCTATCACTTTAATTTGTTCCTGATAATGAAATAACTTAAAATTGTGGTGTCTCACATACATGAAAAATATATCTACAGAAAGCTTGAAATGTCTACTTTTAAATGAATCGATTCAAAACAAAAGCATTATGTAATCTGTGAAGGTTGCATTTCTCTTTAAAGGCGCGTCCAAACACCAGAAGCAACCTAAGTGTTCTTTCATTGAAAAGTATGCATTTGTTTATTCATAGGCTATATGGTTGAAATAATATTTTAGTTCAAAACTTTAAGTGCCATTGTTTAAAAAGATGCTTTATTGACTGACGTTTTATAGACCTTCAGTTGTTATGCTTTAAAATCCCATGCCATTTGTAATTTCACAGTATTTTCACCTCCCAAATTACTAACCTTGTCAAGTCACAATTCTATAATGGGAAAATTTACTCAGGCCAATGGCATTTTTTTATGACATTTTTTTATTTATTATTATTTTTTAGAATAATTGTAGCATACATAAATAGGTGAAGCAAAACAAATATAACTTTTTAACTGCAGGCAGCTATAGGCTTATATAGGCCAAACTCGCACATAAACAGAGGATTGAAGAACATTTCAATTCTTCAGACAACCGGCGTATGTGGCAAGGCATACAATCTATCACAGATTACAAACCACCTAACACTGTGCCCCCCTCCAGCTCTGCCTCCCTCCCCGACGAGCTCAATCACTTTTATGCTCGTTTTGATAAAAAATAATAAGGAGATCTCACTCAAAGCTGAGCATCAACCCAGTGAACTGCCCCTCACACTCTCCACCTCAGCTGTTTACTCCACTCTGCGTAAGGTGAATACACAGAAGGCAGCTGGTCCTGATGGAATACCTGGTTGTGTGCTTAAAGCCTGTGCAGAGCAGCTTGCTGAGGTCTTCACGGTACCTAACGATTTCCGTCCTGTTGCACTCACCCCCATTATTGCCAAGTGCTTTGAAAGGCTAGTTGCATCCCACTTAAAATCCTGTCTCCCTGCTACACTAGACCCATTTCAATTTGCCTATCGCCGCAATAGATCAACAGAGGACGCCATCTCAACGGCACTTCACTCTGCCCTCACCCACCTGGACAGTCAAAACACACATGTGAGAATGCTGTTCACAGATTTCAGTTCTGCATTTAATACTGTAATCCCTCCCAAGCTGATCTCCAAGCTCAGCCAGCTTGGAATCAGCACATCCGTCTGCAATTGGATTCTAGACTTTTTGACTAACAGACCTCAGTCTGTTAAATTAGATAACCTCTCCTCCTCCATCATCTCCCTGAACACCGGCGTGCCACTGGGCTGCGTACTGAGCCCTCTCCTGTACTCCCTATTCACCCTTGACTGCGTTCCTGTTTATGGCTCCAACACCATAATCAAATTTGCAGATGACACCACGGTGGTAGGTCTGATCAAAGATGATGATGAGTCAGCCTACAGGGATGAGGTGCAGCACCTGGCTGTGTGGTGTGCCACCAACAATCTGGAATTAAACAACCAGAAGACAAAGGAGATCATTGTGGACTTCAGGCGGACTAGGAGTCATGCACACACACCCATCTACATCAACGGAGCTGTAGTGGAGCGTGTGTCAAGTTTCAAGTTCCTTGGCATCCACATCTCTGATGACCTCACCTGGTCCCATAACACCTCCACCCTGGTCAAAAAGGCACAGCAGCACCTTTACTTCTTACGGAGCCTTAAGAAAGTTCACCTGAATCCCAGGATCCTTGTGGAATTCTACCGCTGTACCATTGAGAGCATACTCACAAACTGCATCTCAGTGTGGTACAGCAATTGCTCCGCATCTGACCGCAAAGCACTCCAGTGAGTGGTGAAAACTGCTCAACGGATCACCGGCACCCAGTTAACTTCCATTGAGAACATCTATCACAAGCGCTGCCTGGGCAGGGCAAGAAACATCATCAAGGATGCCTCTCACCCTAACCATGGACTTTTCACTCTCCTTCCATCCGGCAGGCGTTACAGGAGCCTACGCTCTCGGACTAGCAGGCTCAGGAAGAGCTTCTTCCCCGAGGCCGTGACCCTTCTGAACGCCACACCACCAATCTAACCAGCACCTGCTTTATTACTGCACTGGTCAAAGTACTTTACATACATGTATTTGCACTACTCATATTTTGCACAGACTGCACACTGTTCTAGCTATCGCACTGTAAACTGTCTAAGTTGTTACTGTACAAAGCACAGTAAACTATTCTATAAAAATATAATTGCACTACTGTTTTTTGCATAGAATTCATTTTAACAATACTTTTGCACACTCATCCAACTGTATTTATTACCACTGTTCTCACGTTGCTGCTGTTCATAATGTGTATAAATAATCCTACATTGCTCTGTTCATAATGTACATACAATCCTACACTGCATTCCTATTTGTATTCTGTATATACTCTGCTCAATACTGTATATAGCAACCCCACTGTACATTCTGTAAATCATAGCTTCACTTACTCTGCACCTTTATGTATATAAAACACTATATTCTTGCACTTCTGGTTAGATGCTAACTGCATTTCATTAGCTCTGTACTTGTACTCTGCATAATGACAATAAAGTTGAATCTAATCTAATCTAATCTAATATTATTGTACAAATATTTGGATAGTCCCTTATTCTTTCCCTTATTTTCTTAAATAATAAACACTTATTTTCTACAAGAGTAAACATTATAAATAAGGAATAAAAGAAAGAATTTCAATTAGCCCTTATTTTCCATTTTTGAAGTTAATTGGCAACTCTAATGATGATGTAATTATCTTTTGACTCCCCTTCCTTAAAAAAATAAAATATAAACAAATAAATAAAAACACCTCAGTTGTAGGAGATATGCGAGTGAATAATAGTTTTAAAAAAAGAAAAAAGTGTGTGCTTGGTTTCCGAAATAGAATTGAAGTGACTTAATTTAGAATAAAAATTAGTTTTCGGAGGAGGATGCTGCTGTTTCGGATTGCAGTAGTTTAACAGTGCTAAAAGGCAATTATACAGAAATACTTTGATGACAGACTTTGCCCAGGCATTTCCGAATGACCATATAACATTTCAGATGCTGTGGAATGAGATCGGTCCACTGGTTAGTCAGGATTTACCATCCATAGTGCAAAGTCACAGTTTTTCGATGCGCTTGGATGAATTTTTTCGAAAAATGCATTTCCATCTCCCATTATTCACATTAACCTTTTGCGCACAGGTCAAAAACCACCTCAAGCGAGCTTAAAAACTTTTCTGTGATTTAAGGCATTTTTATTTGAAATTCAGCTTTCCATCGCTCGATTCTGATGCAATACTTTAAAATGCGCATAAAAGCAGGGTGATGGAAACTCAGATATAGATGACAGAGAGAAGTTAAAACACTTGTTAAGTATTTAGACATGGTTAGTCTTAATATTTCTGGTGTAGCAATCTAAAGAGTAACATGGGTGGTGTGTTTAGCAAAAAGAGGGAATTACAGAATGATGACAAGGTGAAGATTTTGTTTAATGTGTTCATTATTATAATTTTGGCTTTATGAACAATAAATACCGCAGTACCGGGTATTTTTTTTATTTTGTTTTTTTTTGTGAAGTGTAGATGAGCTTGATAAAGAGTTGTTGGCTCTTTCAACTCCCAAATAGGTTTGCATTTAGTAGCAGTGTGGTTTGTTAAATTAAGCTAATAGTGTTATCTGTGACCTAAGTAAAGTAAAGGCCTTGGAATATATTGTATTGTATATATTTTACAAGTTGTTTTTATGTTGTCTATGTATATGTACACAAACGGTATTTAGTTTGCATGATATTATGCAAATATAATAAAGGTTATGTTCATCATGTGATGAATCGACAGCGTCATGATAATGAAATCCCACGTACATCAACATGAAGAACATTCAGTTAGTGTATGGATTATTTAATGTGTGGCTGAGCAGTGTACCAAAGGATAATCATGTGATTCTGTACTGTAATAATATAGAAAAATTAAAGGGTCTCAAACAGTAACGACTCTGAGCGCTCACTTAAAGGAGTCGTAGAGTTGACCCGTCTGAAAATGATTCACTGTTGCTAGAAAGTATTATTGTGACCCCCTAAAGTATGTACACTTTTGGAGTATTGTGGTTTTGGAAGAAAAGTTTAATTTTCCATATATTGTTTTTCATTTTATATTGACATGCTAAATGTGATGGAAACCTGAAAATTGTTAAGTGTAAACCATTGTTAATTACCGAGTGAGATCGGGATTTTCTGCGACACAGATACACGCGTTTCTGTCTGATCTATTCCTATTGTTGTACAGGTATGACTGTCACAGCAACAAAATAATTTACACACGAGTAATGTTATTTCTATGTGTATTTTCATGTTGTAAATAAATTGTTTATTTTGATTGCGATCATCATAAAAACAGTAATTAGTCGAGGCTTTCTTATGGCATCTGTGTGTAGAAATGTTAATAGGTCACATGATGCTGGCAGTTTGTGTTACATGTTCTGAACCATTGACGCGAAACAAAAGATTCGGTCAAACTGTGAAGCTCCATGAAGCAGAATTGTGAAACTCGTTCTTACTAGATATTGTTGAATAATGTTTTTTTTATTATTGTGGTTTACAAATAGTCTTGTTGTTGATGTACAATATTAAAGTTGAGCCACTGTACTCACATGTACTGGTTTAAATATGTTTGTTGTACTTTTCTGGGTAGTAAAAATGTAAATGGTTTTGCTGGCAAAGTAGGCATCAGGCTTGTTCGCAAATATTGATTTGTGTCCTGAAGATGAGTGCAAGGCTTATGAGTGTGGAACGACATGAGGGTGACTAATAAATGACATAATTGACATTTTTGGGTGAATTAACCATTTAAGAATTAATAGCAATATATGCGGAGCTAGGTGTAAAATCTAAAAGAGTTTGAGCAGTGAAATTATAGATTGGTTGTTGTATTCTTTGTTTTGTATAAAAGCATAAAAACAGTGGGGAGAAACTATGAAAAGGGAAAAAGTGAGTTTTAACTACAAATAAAGTAATTTGGAGAGTAAAAGTACATAGCAAATAGTTATATAGTAAAGAATTTTTCATGTACTTGTATATTTATTATCTATATTTGTAGAAATTAAATAAGCAAGCTTGTATTTTGGTGGTGTGTTTTTTTAATGACAGGTTTCATAAAAGTATATTGTATTCCTACAATAAGAAATATCCTAATACATCATACAGCTTACAGTATTGTAATGTATCACACCATGTTGTATTGTATTGCTTGTATTGTGATGTATATTGTTTTGTCAATGTCAATGTCAATGTCACATTTATTTATATAGCACATTTACAAGGCCAGGGCCTACCAAAGTACTTCACAGTAAAAATACACAAAAAAAAAAAATTAAAAAATAAAAACAAATATACACATAGAATACAACACATTTATCAAGGCGGTCCCCCTGTGCCAAAAGCTACTTCAAACAAATGAGTCTTCAGCAATGATTTAAAAGTAGACAGGCTACTAGCAGTCCGCACAGCTACGGGCAGTGAGTTCCAGAGAGTGGGAGCTGCCACTGAGAAGGCTCGATCACCACTGGATCTCAATTTCGATCTAGGAACCTCCAGGACCATCAGGCTAGCTGAACGGAGGTCTCTGGAGGGCCTATGCAACCTGACGAGGTCTGTAAGATACTCTGGGGCTAGCCCATTAAGACATTTAAAAACAAATAGAATAACCTTAAAATCAATCCGATACTTTACTGGAAGCCAGTGAAGCGATGAGAGCACTGGAGTAATGTGCTCCCGCTTCTTCCTGCCACTTAAAAGACGAGCTGCTGCATTCTGTACAAGCTGCAGACGATAGAGCTCAGACTTCCCAATGCCTGTATACAAGGAGTTACAGTAATCCAGGCGAGAGGTAATAAAAACATGAATAACTTTTTCTAGGTCAGCCTGTCTCAAATATGGTTTGACTTTAGCTATCAGTCTAAGCTGAAAAAAACTAGACTTAACCACAGCACTGACCTGCTTATCCAGTTTAAAAGCACTGTCAACAATCACTCCAAGATTCCTGGCATGGGATCTTAAATGAGGTGCTAGTTGGCCGAGGGAGCTGGTAAGAACCTGAACCAACTCTGGACGACCAAACAAGACAACCTCCGTTTTATTCTCATTAAGTTTTAAAAAGTTTAGGTCCATCCATGTCTTAATATCACTCATGCAGTTTATCACGGCCTGCAAAGATTCTTTTACTGGAACCTTTAGCGGTAGATACACCTGCACATCATCAGCGAAGCAGTGGAAAGAAATGCCATGCTTCCTGAATATGGATCCCAAAGGGAGCATATACAGGGTGAATAGGAGTGGACCCAAAACTGACCCCTGCGGTACCCCACAGGTCAGAGGGGCCACTGAAGAGGAAAACTGTCCCATTTGGACAGAAATTGATCTGTCTGTTAAATATGACTCAAACCACTTTAGGACAGTGCCTTTTAAGCCAACACAGTGCTCTAAGCGCCACAGAAGAATTTTATGATCAACTGTGTCGAAGGCTGCAGTCAAATCAAGCAGAATTAGAATGGCACAGTTGCCAGTATCAAGGTGTAAGAACAGATCATTAAAAACTTTTAAAAGAGCAGTCTCCGTACTATGACAAGACCTAAAACCAGACTGAAACTGTTCACAAACATCAGCTTTTTTAAAAAATTCTTGGACCTGAATTAACACAGCTCTTTCTAAAACCTTTGAAATAAAAGGGAGCTTAGAAATGGGTCTAAAATTAGACAAAACCAGAGGGTCTAAGTTCTTCTTCTTCAAAAGAGGCTGAACTATGGCATGTTTGAAGGAGGATGGGACGGAGCCAGAACTAAGACACAAATTAATAAATTTCAAAATAAAAGACTCCACCGAACAGAAGACCTCCTTAAACAGACATGATGGAATGCTATCTGTTTGACAGTTAGCAGGCCGTAAATGTGCAACTATCTCATTCAGTTCAGAAAGACAGACCGGTTCAAAGCTGTCAAAGACAGCTGTGCTTGCTAGAGTAGCTGAGGGGTCCTGAGCAGACCAAGATAGTGGAATTCTAATAGCAGAAATCTTATCTGTAAAAAACTGCAGAAAAGCCTCACACAAGCTAGAAGAAGGCTCCATACAAACAGCATCACCAGAGTTCACCAGTGAATCAAATACATTAAACAGAACCTGAGGCTTATGAGCATTTCTTGACACAAGTAAAGAGAAATATTCAGTTTTTGCAGTTTTTACAGCCTGTTGATAATTAATAAGACTGTCCTGAAGGAGTTCTCTAGAAATTTGAAGATTGTCCTTTTTCCATTTTCTCTCCGCCTGTCTACATGTGCGCCTGAGCGCACGAGTAGACTCATTCAGCCAGGGCTCCTTCTGTGGCTTTATGCGCTTTAAAGTCATGGGTGCAATCAAATCTAAAATCTTAGTACAGAGAGAATCAAACATTGCTATGCATTCATCCACACTGCAGTCATTAAGATCATCTGTTTTCAGCAGAGTGTTGCTAATATACAGCTCTGTTAGGAATATTTACAAAGGAATGGAAAGGGGATGTGCAAGGTTAACAGATGTGTAGTGTTTGTATATTGTCTAATTATGCATTTGTTTTTTAGGTGACAGTTAAGATCAAAATGGTGCAGGTCCTGGAGGAGAAAGAGACGATGGTTCGGGGTCAGAGGGTGCGTAGGAAGAGCGTTGTTGTCGCTGATGCAGATGAGTTACTGCTGCTAACTCTCTGGGAGACGCATGACCTGATGCAAGGCTTGTGGTACGAAATAAAAAATGTGTCTGTGAGATAATTCAAAGGCATGGCCACACAGAGTACAACAGTGAGCCAGACAGAGGACTGTGGTGTAGCAAAAAACTTCACTGATGCAGAACTGCAGACTGTAGTAGGAGAAATCCTGGATGCAGATGTGAAGATGGAACATTTCTGTCCTAAACATCACTTGCTTCTGGCTGTCAATGCAAGCACTTTGATGACACGGTGTAACCAGTGTAACAAGACGTCCAAAACTGCAGTGTATTTTCATATCAGTGTCAAGGTCAAGTCTGCTCAACAGAAGATTAATCTGGATAATATGCAGATTCATGAGTTGCTGTCTGTGAAGGATGAACAATCGGTAGACGCTCACAGCCTTGTTGCAGATATTCTTGTGCATGATGAGATGCACATTCAGACGTGGAGGGACTTCGTGACCAAAGTCTCATTTGTTGAGAGAAGTGGCAGCAGTAGTGCAGGTACTTCTCTTACAATGAAAGACACAGCAGGCAGAAGCACAGAAGATTCTGTGTTTGAATTGGAGGGTGAAGAGGCTGTAGCCCTGGAAGGATTGTTTGATGAAGGAGAATGAAGAACTAACTGAAGGAGTCCTGGAGAACTGTGTAAAGTAATGCATGGTTAATAGGACAGAAGAGGCAAGAAGTTTTAATAACAAAGTTTAATGTGTCAGTTTTTTGTTTCTTTGTGGAAAACTACTGAAGCTGTGGAACTCTGCGTAACAGTATTATGTTGCTTTGTTGTGTTGAAGGGTAAATTTTGTGTTAATTCACCTTATTTTCCATGGCAACAACGGTGCCGCCATTGGGTTCGTTTTGTCATCTTACTTCCGGCTGAGGGACCTGACGTACCTAAGCTAGTGGCTAGATAACAGAACGCAGATATATCAAGTATTATACGCTCAGTTAGGGGCTGCATAACAATTGTATTAAAAAAACAATTGCACCAACGATGTTACGAACACAATGTGAAGCGGTCGCTAGTGTTGTGGTGCACTTGACAATTTACACCCATCACCTAAAGAAGAGGAGCACCTGAGGAAACGGCTGAAGGCGCTGAGTTTGAAGCGCCCACCCAAGCGCCCTTATGTGTGTTCATACCATTTCATGGATGGGAAGCCGACTGACGAACACCCTTACCCCGAGAAATGGCTCGGCTACGATGTTCCAGTAAAGAAGTCACGCCGGGTGCTGAAAAGGTTGTCAGATTCGGGTAAGCTAACCTTAACTTAACTAGCTATGTGTTTGCTCGCCTAACGTTAGATTTATGAAGTCCGTTCTATGAATACATTTAAGATCAGTAACAAGCAGTTAAGGAAGTACAACGAATTTTCCATGATTACCATGGTCCACCTATTTATTTCATATTTACGGTAGTACAAAATATTATGGTACATTACCTGTACAATATCTCACATTATTCCTGTAAATTACAGAGATTGCAGGTGATAGCAGGCCAGCTAGCTACATTTCTCATTCAGATACTGAACTACGTTTGAACACTACAGTTAGAGTGTGTATACGGTTTTGTTTTTAATGCATCTCTCTCTCTCTCTCTCTCTCTCACACACACACACACACACACACACACACAGTGTTCTAAGTATGGGTCCCATCATATATTAATTCTCATGCTATATTTTAAGCACTAATGTAAAAATGTTTAATTATTTCCACAGATGTATTGATGACCACCATTGATGCAGTGGACAGCTGTGAGGGTGATCAGATCCATATGCCCCTGATCTTGCTGAAAGTCACCAGAAGTTACCTGCTGTAATAGTTATTTTTATGAACCTTTACAATGTCACCTGACATTACCTGCTGTGCATAGTTGTTTTTTTTTTTTGTTTTATTTATTTATTTATTTTTTTATCTTTAATCTCTGCTTTGAAGGAATAAGTCATGTCAAGTTTGCAAGTTAATTCCATCTTGGTTTATTACATATGGAAATGAAATGGTGAAATTTTACAGGATGGTCAGTAGAAAGTGTCTCTTGCTTCCTGAAAACAACAAACACTGATCAACAAATCACAAATGATTTTATACAACTTATATTAAATCATATATTTTCTAAAACACAAATCACAGTCTGTCTCTTGTTTAACACAACTTAAAATTTAAAACAACTTATTTAAAATAGTTCCAGTCTTCACCCACACCCTCTACATCCCACCCCAATTATTTAATATCCTATCCTTATCCCTAATTATTATCATTCCTGCTTACTTACAAAGCTGCAAGTATCTTGTGGATAGCAGCAGGTGGCCTGCCTGAAACTCATCTGACACGAGGAAGCATATGCTTAAAATAAAAGGTTTTTAGTCTAGCTACAGTCTTGGCACAGAATTGCTCATTGTATGGCACATGTAGCAGAACTTGCTGTGATGGAACCCAGATGAGCAGCTTACAGGCCCTCAGCCCTGTACAGAACATGGCAAACTTAAAATACATTTCAAAGCTTTCACAGTTGTCTTATTTCAGAATCATTCATTATTATTACACTTGATGTTTACCTACATTATTCATTGATTAGACTTAATGTTACACTTAATGTACACCTACCAAATCTTACCTTTACCTTACATTTTGCATATACAATGTGCAGAATTAATAACTATTAATTTTGTATTTAATCTTTTTAAAGTGATATATTAATTGTAAAAGAAAATCTGCCTAATAATTATGCACACCTGAATATAAGGCATTTTTCACTTCGAAGGTTCAGCCTCCTCTTTTTCTAATGTGTAATTTATAAATGTTCACTCACCTTACTCCACTGTATAATTAAGATACTAGACAAGATACTTAGTCTGCAGATGGTCATCAGGTCAGCAGCTGTGTATGTCACAAACACGTTAATATACTTTTAAACATTTATAACATACTTAGTGTATGTTAACAACACAATCGCTGCAAGATATTATCATGAATAATAAATAATGATGATGTGTGTGATAGTCTTAGCTTCCATAATATCGAGACTGCGTGGCTACATGACCTTCCCAAACCAGCGATGCATGAACATCCAGTAGTCTCCACCGACCCCTGCTTACTGACCAGCACCACACCGAGCGGTTTGGACTGCTCCACTGGCTGGGTGCACCTTTAAAAGATGAAATCACCCTCGCTGTGGAACAGTACACGACCCACTTTCCCACTATGTGAATAATGGTAGGCCTCGGTACTTTTATCATTTTTCGTTGCTGCTCCATCAACTCCTTCTGACAGGATGAAGTAGTTAAATATATAGGTTACCTCTGGCCACTTCTTCATATCGTCAAAAGTGTGGTCGTTTAAATCAGCGAAGAACCAAGATGGACTCCTAACCAGGATAACGCACTGTTCTTTTTTTTGGCATATTTCTTTGCATATTTCACAGTTCCACAGTTTTAATTTATTTATAATTTTTTTTGTTTTGATTTTTCTTTATAGAAATTTTATTTATATTTTATAACAGCACTGCTGAATGTTTAAAATAGACATTGGTCATTGAAATTGCTTTAATTTATAATTTATATTTTGTATATTTTCTGTTCAATGGTACCGTTTAAAAATGTTGCACTGTTACATTTATCTGATCATATGCAAGGCCTCTTGTGGTTTTAATACTGGTAGGCCTGTGTAGCTCTTTATTATCTGCCTGATTAACAGAAAATAAAGGTGGCATTTGATAGATTACCCATTCATTAGTCTGTGTTAATATGTGTATAAAGGTTTGCACATATATTGCAGATTGCATATTTATTAATTCATATTTTAGATGTTACATGTAAATATACTATATATATATCCCCATATATGTATATACATTGTATGTGCATGTTCTCATATGTACACGTATTGTGTATATATTTTATTATATATTTCCATATATTACACATTTAAAATATATTCCACAATAAATTGAGCACATATCTGTACATATATTTAATGTATATAATTCCATATAGTTTTACATATATCTAAAATGTATTCCACAATATATTGAACACATATCTGTACATATATTTCATGTATATAATTCCATATAATTGGCAATATATTTAAAATATATTCTACCATATATTAAACATACATGTGACACTATATCTTTACATATATTACCAAAACATTTTCCCATATAAATCTAAATACATTATGGTGGATATTTATAAATATAATATTGCATATGTTTTGGCATATATAAACACATATATTATATATTCATGTTCAATATATTGTAATATACTGAAAGCGGCAATCATTTGTATATTTTGCAATATATTGCAATATATTGCAATATATTACATTAATAATATAGTGTATAATATATGTATCATCAATATATTATTCAATGTATTCAAATATATAATATATTATTTTCCCTTTTTATTTTCCAATATATTACAATATATCACAATATATTTTAAGAAATATATTGGTAAATATATTTTCCTTTCGTAAGGGAAACTACTGATGAAGATAGCAGCGCTATGATTGGGACACCGACAGGTAAGGTTAATGTTTAGCAAACAAATAAACAAAATCTGCTAACTTGTAGTGGTACATGCTTGTGTTCTATTGAAGTTAACATTTCTTTCTGTGCGCAGTGACTACGTAACATTAGATATTGTTTGGATGGTGAACCTGTCCTTAAAGCCCATCTTTCAAGTTGAAGATCCCTGTGAATGAACGTGTAGATAAATATTGTAGGAACTCGATTTGCGTGAAGGGTCAGGCAGAGTTAAGGGGAAGGGTAAATGGACAGAGGAGAGAGATAGAGTTGTGGTGTGAGGAGAATCGGTGGAGAATTGGGCAGGTGTCTTGTGAGTGACCACAGGTTATAGCTAATTGTGGCTAATGTTGTCTCCATGTCTATCACATTGCAGTATCATTAATAAATCATATTTAGCAATATTGCTGTCGACTTTATTGTTTTTCAAGCATCCATGTAGATTGTCACCATCTATGCCAGCAACATGTGTCTTGAAATGTTTAATTTAGATCCCAGATTTTAAATGAATGCTGTAGGCTGTAGGCTATCGCTTACATCTGTGACGGTCAGCTAGTCTGGACAGGGATGGAAATGCTGTGCATTTCTGCACAACATAGTTTATCGTGAAATTTTGTAGAAATTGCTAGCTGATTTTTAATCAGTAACTGCTTTCAGACCTAGGTGTCCGCATGTTCTGCTTCTGCAGATGTCAAGCGTTTGGGCCGTATATCTGAACAACATAACCGGCCAGCTGGCATCCGAACTTACTACTCCCCTCTTAGTATTTCTGATGGATATTATGTAAATGAGCTCACATGTACTGCGGAGTACGTGTATGAAAGCAGTTAGTGTTCCGGTTAGGACGGGAATATGCTGTTCATGTAAATACAGTCATTGTTACAAGGATCTTTTATTGTCACGTGGAGGGATACTGGGTGTAAGGCATGCAGATAAATGCATCTAATTGACAGCCTATACTGTGCAGGGGGTGTGTCTTTTTACAGTGCATATTTACCTAAGCTTTAGGAAGTAAGTAGTCTACATGTCGTTTCTTACAAGGTCTTACACCAACCACCAGAGCTACAAGGAGGGAAGGAGAGTGAGTTTATCTTAGCACATTTTGTTTAACAGGTGCTTGTGTGGTAGATGTGAGGCTATGCCATCAGCAGTGGAGAGTGTGTGCTGTAGAGAGGTCGATGCCTATTGGTCCCTTGTCCAAAACCTAGATCCCCCAGAAGACATTACCTGCCTCACACTCCATCCAGGGTTTGAAGCATCCTGTCTGAATCCTTTTGTGCTGCAGATAGCATACATGAATTTCAGACAGGAGCATGGCCCTCTCCAAGCCAGCAGACCAGAGTATGTTTTGAGCAAAAACTATTTCACACTGCAATTTAAAGAACCAGCTTTTCTACACCAAAATAGTAAATCCTGTTAAGCAGGTTTTTAAACTCAGTGGTTTCCATATACTTACTAGAAAAACAACTTTGGTGTTGTGTAGTACAGTAGAATATCAGCCAACAGGACATGCAATATTTACCATTGGAATTGTTTACTATGAAAACATGGTATGATCAAGATGTAATTATGTCCCAATCTCCACCACAGGCAGTTCCGATACACAGCATACAGGCAGGTTGTCCGCTGGGCGTACGGAATACTAGGCAGGAACATTAGGAAAGCCATACCTTCATGTGTTGTGTCAGCAATAAGGAGGCAGTTTGCAGAGGAGGGACAAACATATAAAGGTTTCCAGTGGCCCCGCTTGGAAGACGATTAATAAATCCATAGTGAAACAAACTGTACTGGTAAAATTTATCTTTTATTACATGTTAAAACGTGAGTGTCGTGCGAGATGGAGGCTGACTGCCTCATCCTTGGCAACCTTCTGGAGGGAAGAGGTGAGGGGGGGCGGTGCAGCAGAGGACAAGACAGCACTGCTTTCTTGTAGGGCCTGTGGTGACTTGCAGTATTCCTCTACCAGAGAGACCATAAGATTTGTTGCGTATCCTTGAGGAGAGAAATGTTTAGAACACATTTAGTAACATGGTTGACTCGCATAAAAAAAAAAAAGATAGATTCACATAAAAAAAGATATTGAAAAACTAAGTGAAACTAACTGTAAGATGGTTTCTTCTTGATGGGGTGGACTACCCAGCCACCTTTCCGAAACCGCGGGTAGCGAACGGCATAGCGTGCCTCACCCTCACTGGTTCGAGCTACATCTCTGTTGTCATTACTATTGAAATGTAGGGCCGCTAAGAGAAGACTGTAGGAGATAAGTAGATAGAACATTAGGTCTCCAAAGCTAACCCAATGCAGTGAAATGCAACAGAAATACATGACATTAATGTTTTCAGTTCAAATGGGTCTAAGACAATGACTCAACTTTGCAATTATTTTTTTGCAAACAATATGTAATGCTGTTATCAATCAATAACATTTTGGTCTGCTATACAAGACTGCATTAGTTTTTAGCCATATTCATTCTGTCATCATTTACCTGCTACAAAAGTATTGCAATATCTTGAAATTGAAAAAAATACCTAATTTTATTAGTATGATACTTTTAAGTGATAACACTACCTGCTGTACATCCCAAGAAAAGAAAAGCCAGTATGTTTGGGAGCAAAGTGCAGAATGAGGGAATGGTAGGCCTCCAGGGAGAATGATGCTGAGGTGACAATTGTCGAATATCCTTTACCAGTGCTTTCCTGGCAGCTACACTCTCCAGTTTAGTGGCTGCTGGTGATCCTGAATGAAACATTCTGTCATATAGTGTCGCATTTCATAACAAGTAATTATTAGTACACATGGGGTTACGTATTGATAAAACCAAACTAAATTTAACAAGCACTGAAAAAAGTTTAGCCTCAAAACATTTGACATCTTTTAACATAGGCTACTATGTTGTACCTGGTTCCAGCCACTTGCCTTGTTTCTTGCCTCTCTTTCCAACGGTGGATGTGCGCAGCTGGTAAATGCAGGAGTGCTGTGTTTATGTATGTCCTGTACATGATTTATCATACTCTGCCATTTTGCCTGCATCTCATCTGGATCTCCTGTAAGGGTGGAAGCTGCGGTCCAGTAGAGATGGTTGATAATGGCTGGCCTCCACAGCTTCAGATCCTCACAGTCCCTCTCTTTTGCAGCAGCATCCAGTGCTTTCTGTACACCTGTTCCAGAGCAGACAAACAGAGCAGAGCAAACTAATTATTGGGAAAGTGAATTTAACTACAAAAAACAAGTCTGTTATATAGAACTACCAACATCACAATACATACTTTTCCCAATATGCCTCGCTGGTGCCGCAGACGGCTGCTTCGGTGCTTGGCTCTCCAGTGTTTGTACTGTTTTTGTTCGTTTTTCCTGTTCTTTGTTTGTCAAATACGATCAGTTTCACAGGGAAGAACTGCTGAACATTCGGCAGAACACACCACAAAATCTTTTACCAGATTTCAATTATTCGGACGTTTTACTGAACGTTGTTGTCGGCGGAGCAGCGGCGCTGATCAAACGCTTCAAAAAGTGCAAACAGGGAAAGCTAGCTGGTGTGCTCGTCAGACTCAGGAAGCGCGGATTTCGAGCGCCGTTGCCTAGCATCCATCTGGCAAATCTCCGCTCTCTACCCAACAAAACGGACAAAATCCTTCTGCTTTCCCGGACAAATAAGGATTTATCACACTCTGCTGCTCTGTGTTTCACGGAAACCTGGCTCAATGACGCCATACCGGACGGCGCGCTCCATCTGCCGGACTTTCAGCTGTTCAGAGCGGACCACGACGCAGAATCAACGGGGAAATCGCGCGGCGGCGGGACATGCTTTTATATCAATGAACGGTGGTGCACAGATGTAACTGTGTTAAAGAAGATGTGCTGTTCAGATCTAGAAGTGCTTTTTGTCAACTGCAAGCCGTTCTATTCGCCGCGGGAGTTTCACTCGTTCATTCTGGTGAGTGTTTATATCCCTCCGCAAGCGCACGTAAGCCTGGCTTTACAGAAACTCGCTGACCAGATCACAGAGACAGAACAACAACACCCGGACTCTGTTTTAATCATTCTTGGGGACTTTTTTGTCAGTCTCTCCCGTGAACTGACAAAATACAGACAGCATGTTACATGTCCCACAAGAGACAGTAATATATTGGATCACTGTTACACCACAATAAAGGATGCATATCACTCTGTTCCACGAGCAGCTTTGGGACTGTCTGATCACTGTCTGGTTCATCTTATACCAACCTACAGGCAGAAACTTAAATCTGCTAAACCTGTAGTAAAGACTGTGAAGAGATGGACTAGCGAAACAGAGCAGGATTTACAAGCTTGTTTTGACCTCACTGATTAGAGTGTTTTTGAAGCTGCTGCCACCGATCTGGACGAACTCACAGAGACCGTAACATCCTATATTAGTTTTTGTGAGGATATATGTATTCCTACCAGGACTTATTTAACATTCAACAACGATAAGCCATGGTTTACAGCAAAACTCAGACATCTTCGTCAGGCCAAAGAGGATGCCTACAGAAATGGGGACAGAGTCTTGTATAATCAGGCCAGAAACACACTGAACAAAGAGATTAGAGCGGCTAAAAGGACCTACTTTAAAGAGTTGGAAGACCAGTTTACTTCCAACGACTCAACTTCAGTGTGGAGAGGACTGAGAGCCATCACCAACTACAAGACACCATCCCCCTGCACTGAGGCTAATCAATGACTTGCTAACGACCTGAATGAGTTTTATTGTAGATTTGAAACCACATCCATTCTGATCATCTCTCTACACAACCGTTAACACCTCCATCAATACCCCTCTCCCCCCCTCCTGCACTTCAAATCAGTGAAAACGATGTGCGCCATGTCTTCAGGAAGAACAAAAGAAGAAAAGCACCAGGCCCAGATGGTGTTACACCAGCCTGTCTGAGAACCTGTGCTGACCAATTGGCCCCCATCTTTTCACAGATCTTCAACAGATCTCTGGAGTTGTGTGAAGTGCCGTCCTGCTTCAAACGCTCCACCATCATCCCCGTTCCAAAGAAACCCAAGATAACAGGACTTAACGACTACAGACCTGTGGCTCTAACGTCTGTCGTCATGAAGTCATTTGAAAAAGTGGTTCTGGCTTATCTGAAGGACATCACTGGACCCTTACTGGACCCCCTGCAGTTTGCTTACTGAGCAAACAGGTCCGTGGATGATGCAATCAACTTGGGATGGCACTTCATCATGCAACATCTGGACAAAACAGGGACTTATGTGAGGATCCTGTTTGTGGACTTTAGTTCGGCTTTCAACACCATCATCCCAACAGTCCTCCAGACCAAACTGACCCAGCTCTCTGTTCCTAGCTCTATCTGTGAGTGGATCACCAGCTTTCTGACAGATAGGCAACAGCTAGTGAGACTGGGGAAATTCATCTCAAACAGCCGCTCCACCAACACTGGTGCCCCTCAGTGATGTGTTCTCTCCCCACTGCTCTTCTTCCTTTACACAAATGACTGCACCTCCAAAGACCCCTCTGTCAAGCTCCTGAAGTTTGCATACGACACTACAGTCATCGGCCTCATCCAGGACGGTGACGAGTCTGCTTACAGACAAGAGGTTGAGCAGCTGGCTGTCTGGTGCTGTCTTAACAACCTGGAGCTGAACACTCTCAAAACAGTGGAGATGATCGTGGACTTCAGAAGAAACCCCCCTGCACTCCCCCCACTCACCATCATGAACAGCACTGTGGCTGCAGTGGAGTCATTCAGATTCCTGGGAACCACCATCTCTCAGGACCTGAAGTGGGACAATCATATTGACTCCATTGTTAAAAAGGCCCAACAAAGGTTGTACTTCCTTCGCCAACTGAGGAAGTTTAACCTGCCACAGGAGCTGCTGAAACAGTTCTACTCAGCCGTCATTGAGTCTGTCCTGTGCACTTCAATAACTGTCTGGTTTGGTTCAGCTACAAAATCAGACATCAGAAGACTACAGAGAATGGATCGGACTGCTGAAAGGATTATTGGTGCTCCCCTGCCCACCCTTCAAGAACTGTATACATCCAGAGCGAGGAAAAGGGCTCAGAAAATCACTCTGGATCCCTCTCATCCAAGTTACCCCCTTTTTGAACCTTTGCCATCTGGCCGGCGCTTCAGAGCCGCAAATACCAGGACAGCCAGGCACAAGAACAGTTTCTTCCCCCAGGCAATCTACCTCATGAACAGTTAAATGTTCCCCACTTATGCAAAAAATGTGCAATATTCTTATATTTACTTGTTACCTCTCCATCCAAGTACATCTCTGCATCTTACTCTATTCTAATCCATTGTCATCTATAGCACAACTGTTCATACAATTTATTTATTTGCAATTTGTTCTTTGTTTTTTTTTTTGTTGTTGTTGTCTCTGTGTACTGGAAGCTTATGTCACTAAAACAAATTCCTTGTATGCGTAAGCATACTTGGCAATAAAGCTCTTTCTGATTCTGATTCTGATATGCCAGACGTCAAAGAAATGCCTTGTTCCTTCTGAACACATTTTCTTATGTACCCACTTGGCCACCTAAAACACAAATTGATTTTATAGAATTTAGAATTTATTTTGAGTGATACTGTGCCTGTCAATGCTGTTCAGCTTTAGATCTCTCCTAGCATCATTACCTGCCGATTTCTGTCTGTTATCAGAGCAGACACTTGCATGTCTTGGTCCATCAGGAACTGCATACTCTGCTTTAGACCCTCTAGCTCATGCCAAGAGCTGCTTGGGACTTCTGAACTCTGCAAAACCAACTGATTATTACTGAACAGTAACAGTAATATCAGTAATTAAATCAGACACAAGATTTCTGTGTGACATCAACTTACTTGGACAAGTTGAACATCCAAAACCTTGTTAATTCGAACCTCAATCAAGGAGTAGCTACCATATTTGGCACAGTTTCCAGGAGATTCTGATCTAAGACGTCAAAAACAGTTACATTTAGAGATCAATGCAAAAACACACTGACCTGTTCTACATCAGTGACGTGAGCTGGACCATTCTACCTGCAGTCACCAGACAGGATCAATCCACCCCAGTCTCCTTCAACTCCCTGATGATCCCCCTCTGCTCATTCCTCCAGGCCTGCACAATGGTAGGGATAGTGTAATAGCGCTGATGGCGGAAAAAAGTGCCGGGACTTATGCACTGCAGTCCAAACAGCTTCAGCATCCTGATTGTCTGAGTAGCCATGCAACCTGAGAAGTGGATGGCACTGCTGAATAAAAGGTTGCAGGCAGGCATGTTTCGATGCACCTTCTCTTGGTTTTGCCAGTAACGCTCATAACCACAAGTTCCGCAGGCCTGAAAGATGAGAGAAGATTCAATACTCAAGCAGCTTTAAGATGAGGCAGTGAAATACCTGTATAGATAAGACACAAATAATTAATATACATACTGTACATTCACAGACTATAATTCAGCTCCTCACAGACAGTTGACAAATGAGACATTACCTGCTTGACTTTTATGAAAGTTCCTTCCGGGTGCATTATGTGTTCCTGGGTTTCCCCACAGCATGTAGGGCAAACCGTGAACAAGGACAGCAACTGCCTCTGGCAAACAATGAACTTGTCAACAGCACTGAAAACAACTAAACGAAAAAACACATTAATTCTGACAATGACATTTTTTGATACACAATCAGAAACAATTTCCATTAATAAAAAGGTTTTTACTTTGGGTCACTGAGAGATTCCAGCTCTTCTGGTTCCTCCTCAGAGGACTCGCTAAACATCTCCTCCCCTGGACTCCATGACATATCACCAGAATGGTTGATGAGATCAGAAAATGACCATTCATCATCACTTTGTTCAGGACTGGCCAGTGGAATTGATCTGCGATGCTCAAACCTTTCGGTTTGAGTCCCCACATCCACCATCTGAGGCTTTACCTGAACAGCTTAGATGAAAGAGATTCATCTTAATAATTGTTCACCATTGTACATTCATTGGTAACAAGACATGCACTATCTAATGCAACCCAGTACAAAATATATTTTTCTAACATTATGAAGTTCATAATTTTTTATGTTTACTGTCTGAAAAGTGTAAATTGCAAAATAGTAGCCATGGAGATCATGAAAATTTTTGACATGTAATCCTTATTTGTGATTGTATATGGCATGTATGGTGAATGCTAGATATAAGCTAACTACCTAATGAACGATGTAAACATCTTATGTTGCACTGTGATCCACGATGGACCACTTCTGGCACAGGGTCCATTGTAGAGATGTCTCCATCTTCATCACCTTCATGATCTGAAGTGGCAGTTGCACCTGCCCCGTCTTTGCTGGCAGCACTCTCTCCCAAAATCTGAAAACAGACCAAAATCACAACTTTGAACTTTAAAAAATGTAGTCCTTTCATGAAAATCCCCCATTCATGCATTATTTAAAAGACTGTTAATCTTTTCAAAATCTTTTCAAAGTAGTCCCGAGCTGCATTCCCTCGCATGTGCCCTGTTGATACCAGCTTCGATTAGTCAAAGAAAACCAAGACAACTTCGATGTAACTAAGAAAACTAATATTGTAAAGCATTACTTGGATGCGTTTTGGAGAAGGTGAAGTCTTGTTTACACTTTCGCCTGGCTCCGAAGAGAAAGAGTGCGCACGCACGACCAGCCCTCTTTCTCTGCTCGTTCTTTCAGTTAAACAAGCGCCCTGTCACAAGCGCAGCAGTTCATCTACATCATACAGTATCTACATAAAACAAGTTCAATGCAGGAAAATTCATGCGTGAATTTAACCAAGTAACGTTAGTAGGCTACATGACCATGCTCACAAAATTTTAACTCGCACATTCTCAGAAAATGGTCGCAGTCTGGAACCCTGTCTTATTAGCTCAATAAAATAAGTGTCAGGAGGCTCATGTGCAGCCTCACGGGGTGTAACAAGAGTAAGCTGACAGCAGCTAGCAGCTAGGCGGGCTTTCGTGCCTTCATGGTGGTAACGTTAACTTCTCAAAGTCATGCCAAGACTAATCCATTATAACATCAAGAAAAATACATTTGCAGAAATTACATGCAGAGCTACATTTCGATGCAACAATTTGTTTAAGGTATTATAAGACTTACTGTGCAAAGCTCTCGTTGTGACGCGCAGATTCTCTGCTAGTGCTAACGTTAACGTTAGACTCTTCACTCCCGCCAGATTTTGCTGGTGGACTTGCATGCACCGATGGCACAGCTCCATTTGCCAGCCTAACCCACTCTTTTCGTCGAAATCCCATGCGAAATTCCATAAGATCTCTTTGGTTGTAGCTGTCTGGTGTGAAGTGTTTTTCACATACCACCGTGTGTCTTGTCAACGAGGAGGCAGCGGAATTGCTTCTCTTTGCCTGGACGAAACGTATCCAAGCACGGAAATCTTTGTGTTTCTTGTTTGGAAATCGGTGGACCCGATGGCCAGACAAGTTGGAGTTGTTGCATCCAAACAAACACAAGAATTCACCATTGTGACAACTCTAACCTACTGTAACTATAATAACGATAACGATAATCTCTCTTTTCTGTTTCCACCACGTCTTAAACCCACACTGAGAACCAGGGCGGCAGCGCCTATGTTTGCCTGTCGTTACGTCATATGACGCGTTCTCTGGGAAAAGGCGGTTTTTTGGAGTGTAGCTTAGAATAGGTACACTTTTTTCTTAATTTCTGCCCGTGGGTGTTGTAAAACATATGTATTCTTATGTATGTCTTTTTAAATTGACATTTTCATACAAGATTCTGTATAAATTAAGTTATACAATTAAATTGAAAGATGGCCTGTAATGAAAACTAACTCAAAAATAAAAGAAATATATATATATATATACAGGGCTCCAAACAAAAATATCGAGTAAGGAGCCATTGGCTCCTATAAGAAAAAAACTTAGGAGCCAAATCATTTTTTTAGGTGCCATAGAATAAACGTGTTTTATTTATTTTACAATTATTATTATTTATTTACATTTTAACATTTCAATCATACTGTCATGTGTTTATGTCTCATCTTTTCTTGACATTATCAGCATTTTAATCCATCTTGTAGATGACCTGGGAACTAAGGTTCACTTAAAGTGGGAACTAAATGTCTTTTCCAGCTTGAAATCTACAGTCACAAAGAATTGTTCATTACACAGAATCTGTACCAGTATCATGGAGCATAAGCATCACTTGGCCACTGAGTGTAGCTTGGGCTCCTCCTACATGAGACATTTCAGTAAGTTGTACTGTAGGCTCTCTTATAAAATAGCCTACCTTTAGATGTTAATTCATGTTCATTATGTACTGTATTAGTAAAGAGAAAGATTAAATGGGTTCACTTGCCCTTGAACTGAGGCGCTAAAGCGACCGCGCGTGCCCCATTAAGGAGCGCCAAAACTGTATTGTTTGAATTTCGTTATGAATTCGGAATAATTTTAAAGCTGGTACTTTTTATTAAGAAGTGACAAAGCACAGAGCTTTTTGCGATTACTGGATGGCAGTTGCACTTCAAATAATGAAGTTCACGCATTAAAAGAACACAGACCAAGATCTTGTTTAGAAGAAGCCATATTAGTAATTATTATAAACGAGAATTGTTAACGACATTGCCAATATCCACACAGCTGACAGCTTTACCTGTTCTAGTTTGTTCAAGTTGTGCACGAAATAGACGCTGTATTTTCTGCACTTTCCCTTCTTACGTCTCCGTCATTTCTCTCTCGCTGCACAGCGGAGCTGCGTTTATCAGACTGTGTGCGACAGCACTGATGTGCGGCAGAGATGAGGACTGTCTGAAACTCTCTTTCCACTAAAACTTTAATGCGCATCGTCTCAGTTTAATACGTGAACATAACAAAAGATTTGATCGCAAAACAATTAGGAAAAAAGGCATTACATTCAAATTTTTAAGTTGTAACATGTAAATATATACCCAGATAGCAATAACACTTGGGCTGATTCTGGCTGAAATGCGTCTCTGTCGGTTCAGTCTCGGCATCGGTGAGAAGATAATGGGCTTTTTCTCTATGGGCCGATCTCGGCTGAAAGCTGTTGTACACGCGGCAGGTCCACACTCGGTGTAGTTGTGTGTATTAACCTTCGGCCTGAGTTCGTTTTATCACAGACGGGGCGCTGCTAGAATGAAGCAAATCATCCTCCTGAGAAAACTTTTTTAGCGGTTAAATCCTGAGGAGCTTTCGGCGGGTGGCGACCTCAGCAAAAACGTCACTCGCAAATTAATATTTATGGTCGCAAATGCGACTGTTTTAGTCGCAGTTTTGAGCCCTGATATATATGAGTTACTTTAAAACTAGGTTAGCCTATACGATTTTAATTTTAAGTTGGAAAAAAATGTTGTTTTATTTTATTTTAACAAGCCACTCACACTTACTTTAGTAGCCTAAATCCTTTAATATGTCTAAACTTTTACAACATTACACATTGCTATATCAGTTAAAACCACCGTACACGCATACAAATATTAAACAGGAATGAATGTGGTAAAATCGAGATAGGATTTTCTTGCCATAAGACTTGTTATCAGTTGAAATAGATGTAGAATGTCTAAACTTTTACAACATTACACAAAAGACTAAATATTTAATCTCAAGTAGTGCATCGAACGGCATCGGGTGTCTGGGACTGTGTGATTACTGGTACGACCATATCAGCGAAAGGTATTTTGAAAGATTGTAAAACATCTAAAGGTTTTCAGGGTTTGCAACTCAAACTAATTAGTTTTGAGGGGGTCTGGCATTGTAAATGGTGGTGCTGCGGGTCAGCTAAAGCTTAACACTTTGTGTTCAGTGATCAAAGGGTGAAAATTTAAACTTTATGACGTAGACCTGTGAGCGTGAGGTTAGCTGAAAGTTCATTTACTGGTCAAAAGGATGTGAGATCTTTTAACAACTCAGACTATGGTATATAGGAAAATGTTGTTTAATTTGAGTTAATTTAGTTTATTTTAGTTACATTTATTATTTTTATTCACACCTTGATTGTTCAAGCCTCAATACAAACATACACTGCAAATGCAAACAAGTACACAAACACAAGCATACAATCACACACACACACACACACACACAAATGTAAACATACAGAAAACATGAACATGCACACAAACAAACACAAACATACCGACTAAAACTTACAAACAAACACAAATATACACCCAAACTCAAACAAGTACACAAATATACAAAAAAACAAACTAGGTCACAAACACAAACATAAACATACTGTACAAACAAACATACAAATGTTAACAAAAAACACAAACATACAAATGCAAACATACTGTACAAACAAACATACAAACTAAAACTTACAAACACAAATATACACTCCAAACTCAAACAAGTACACAAACAAACATACAAAACAAACAAACTAGGGCACAAAACACAAACATACAAACTAAAAATTACAAACAAGCATACAGTAGGTGGACATCCAAAACGTTACTTCTACCGCCGCTCGTACCACCGCCGCGGTGTCTGCAAAGTGCATTTGCATCATTTGACCGCTGAGTGGCGCTTTAATCACAAGTTTTCAAACAAGCGCATCAAAGCACATTTTCATGAATAGACATCAGCTTTGCCTCACTGATGTGTTACATTTGACTGCAGTCGGGGAAAATGAAAGGAAAACACTTTAGGCTACTTAAAATATTTAATATTCACAAAGTTTAGTCCTTATGAAGATATGTGCGTTTCTTAGAACGAATTCAAGCAGGATAAATGTCAAGCCTATGAGCCTGTGCTTATATTTTCTCTACACCATATTTTAGATTTGACACATTTAAATAGTGTGCAGTATTATTTATATAATATGAATTGTGTGTTATATTATTCAAAAGGAGCATTAGCCTATTGTTAGCTAGGCTTGTGTGTTTTATAAACTATTTTCTTTATTTTAGTAAAACGTGAGGCACTGTATAATTTCGCTCCCATTATTTAGACCTAATTAAAACAAGAAACGAATAAATTAAACCTGCACGATTAAGCTAAATCACTGAAACTCTAAAGAATGGACTGATTAATAAAACGTCCTCATGATTAAACTCAAGTCATTATAATCAACAAAATACACAAGATGTAAAAAAGAGCTTCATTAATTGACAACTTCAGTGATTTTAAATGGAGTCTTCTTTACTTGCTTTCATATAATTTAAGTAAAGTAAAAATAAATAAATAAATGAAATAAATTGCAGCCGCATTTAAATGCAGGTTTGTACAATATTCTGTAAAATGTCAGAGTGCAAGATTTGCTCGTCGCGCATGTTGCTGATTGCACGCGCAGCATTTATTCTTATTTGTTTTATCTTCATTACAAATCTTGTTTGGTTTTATTTTGGATAATTGCATGTAAAAAAAAATATTTACTTTGTAATGCATATGCAAAATGTGAATTATTATTCATATTCAAATGTTTGTGCGAAAATTATTAATGCGCTTGACAGGGAGGCGCCCTCTCGATCACATGATTTTTTCCCTAATAATGAAATAACTGAAAATCTGGCTGTCTCACATACATGAGAAATATATCTACAGAAAGCTTGAAATGTCTTTTAAACGAATCAATTCAGAACGAAAGCATTATGTAATCTGAGAAGGTTTCATTTCTCTCTAAAGAGTGGAGATAGCCAGCACTGTGAATTTCATCTTGCAGCCGACAAGAAAACATTTGTTTATTAATAAATAATTAAAATGTCTCCTTTTTCACAATTATTAGGCTACTTCTGCCTGTGCTTTGTGGCAAACTTAATGCATGTTCTTAAACGCGGAATATATTAAGGCTCATTATGGATTATAGATGTAAATTTAATATAAACCTGCGATGAGTTGAATAATGACAAATGACCGACTAGTAACTAGAAAATCTTACATGGGAGGCAGATCTATTAAATACCCTCTAGACATCTCTGTTAAAGTTTTTAAAGCATTTTATACGCGTTTGCATAAATTCTTCTTTCAGAACGGTCCGTAACGGAGAGATGCCTTAACAATGATTTTCCCTCTGAAACACAAAAACTAAAATTTAAATAAAATTGATATTTTATGTTTTGAGAATGGCCAGCCCTTCTCTGCAGATATTGTGCTTCTGGTTTGTGCATTTTAAATCACATAAAGTCTACAAAATATAATGTCTCCCAAAACTCTGGTGTTTTTTTTTTTGTTTTTTTTTTGTCACCTATAAAACATGTTCATAGACGGATACTTTACTGATGTCTGGACTCTGTTTGGGATTTAGAAAAACTTAAAGAGATGGTTTAATATAGGCCTATTGTTTATGAATAGTCTACATTCTGTGAAAATTTATATTTCACACTCTAAAAAAAATATTGTATGGACGCAACAATATAATATAACTGCATATTTAGCAAGAATTCACATGATAAACATATTTAGCTATAGCTTGATACACATAATCTCTCCGATCAGAAGATTATAATGATGGCAATAGTCGAGCGGGATGTTACAGGCTAGTTCTCACGGAGTTTGTCTTCCTTTTACTGATTATTTTTGGGTTAAAGCATGATTTAAACAGATACAGCACATTCACACGTAATCACTGTCGCAATAATGCATTCAAACAAATGTAATCTTAATCTAAAATAACCGAAAATGTACTGTTATTTTCAATACAAACTAAATTTGCACAGCAGAAAGCAGCAATTATACCTTTTAATGCTGACAATGTTATTAGTTTGGCGTTTGGTAGGAAAAAAAGTTTGCACACAATAGCCTAACCCCCTTTGAAACTCTCCTGTAATTTTATTTAATTATTTATTCATTTAAGTTTTTTTATAGGCTACATTATGAAAATAACATTTCAACGTTATCCACAGAGCGAGTGCGGAGCAGTGTTTCGGAGTGGATTGATTATTAAATGCTCAGCGCGGAGGGGAAATTGTATGATTGCGTGATGGGCTAGTATTAAAAAAATAAATAAATAAATAAAATAAAGGTCTTTCCAGCATTAAGGTAATAACGTTACTGCTTTTTATTAATCATCTTGTCTCAGTTATAAATTTGACTGGTAAATGATAAAGAATTATATTAAAACTTGTCTTGAACAATTTCTTTGTCATTTGAATATTGATTTTAAGTAGGAAGGCAAAAAAAAAAAATCGATTTAAATGGTAAATAATCTGGGATTTTTTTAGGCCTATCACCCAGACCTAATGCAACAGTTTGCATCTTTTTATTTTATTTATTTTTTTATTTTTTTTTATTATTATTATTTTTTTTTTAGTTAAGGCACTTCCTCTGAAATTAAGTTATAATAGCTAATAAATTTTATTGCGCTGTAGTCAACATTTGAAGTGGATCAAACCTTTCTTTAAAGTTGTCCTAAAACCTGTTCTGCAAGTTTGATACCCTCATAAGACACTGTCCATATGAAAGAGCAAGAAATTCACACCTTTATCTCAACCCCCACAAGCTATACAGAACTACCCCCCAACCCCCTCCAGCTGAACTGAACTCGGTCTGTTTTTGGGCTGTGAGGAGCAGTGTGTTCTCATGTTACTGGGTTGAAACATGCAGGGGCGTCGCACCCGTGGGGGATGTGGGTGTTTTAACACCCACACTTTTCCCGGTGAGAGGGTTCAACACCCGCACTTTTTCTGCAGTTTTTCCACAGTTTTGCACAAACGCCTAACTACAGTCGCTCCTCTGTTTCTCTGGCCGCTCTGTGTCTGCGCTCGCTGCGGCTGCCTCCTCTCCTTAAAGGCACTGTCACATTATTTGGAGAAGAGACCACCAGAACAGATGCCCCCAGCAGAGTTTATCTTAAAATTAACAGAATGGACACTAACTAACAATGTTTTCTTATTCCAAAATAAATTCTTTAAGCAGATAAAAGGTACAGCAATGGGAGCTTGTTTTGCACCAAATTATTTAAATTTGTTTATGGGTCTTTGGGAGGAAACATTTGTCTATTCGAGTCGAAATGAATATGTTAATAAGATTGTATGGTGGGGAAGGTATATTGACGACGTTCTTCTTATATGGTCTGGGTCACAACAAGAGCTGCTACAGTTTCATGCATATCTTAATAACACTAATCCTAATTTAAAGCTGAGTCTAGAGTTCTCATTACCAAATATCCATTTCCTAGATCTGGAGATATCAAAAGATGACAAAGGTGAATTGCACACGTCCGAGTTTAGAAAACCCACTGATCGGAATGCTATACTGAGGGCAGAAAGCTACCACCCACCTTGGTTAATAGAGAATATCCCTTTTGGCCAATTTCAAAGGATTAAACGCATATGTGACTCTGAAGACGTTTTTGATAAAAATGCTGAAGACATGATTCAAAGGTTTAAGAAAAGAGGATATAAACACAAGACCTTAGATAAAGCCTATAGTAGAGTTAAAGAAATTATTAGAGAACAGCTGTTGGTTCAAAAACAGAGGCAACAGCAAGTGCCAAACCAAGTTTATTTTGTTACACAATACAGTAGTCAAGCCAATAAGATAAAGCAAATAATCAAGAAGAATTGGGACATAATAAAAAGTGATACCGTCTTAAGAGATGCACTGCCGGAGGTACCAACTATCACCTTTAAACGAGCTCCTACTTTAAAAGATAGTCTTGTGAAAAGCTATATGCCTCCTGTACAGAATAAAACTTGGCTAGGCACAAAAAGAGGTAACTATAAGTGTGGAAACTGTAATCACTGTAACAATATGGTGAAGACCAAATTTTTTTTTTTAGATGTGACATCAAATCCTGAATACAGTATATACTCATTTATTAATTGTAATACCTCATTTGTTGTCTATAGACTAGAATGTCCTTGTGGCTGTTTTTATATTGGAAGAACCAAGCGTAAGCTTAAAGAAAGATTAGCAGAGCACAAATATGCTATAAGAACAAGTAATCATCAATACCCTATGGCTCTACATTATAAAGAGGCGAACCACGGAAGTAGCGATACTCTAAAAATCTTTGGGATAGAACATGTTAAATTATCACCAAGAGGGGGAGATAGACTTAAAAAACTTTTACAAAGAGAATCCTTTTGGATTTATACTTTAAAAGCTAATCAATACCCTGGTCTAAACTTGGAATTGGATTTTTCTCCTTTTTTGTAACTGACTATATGCACATGTCAATGTTTTGCTATATGTATCTATCTATATTGATATTTCAAACTGTATCTTGATGTGGAAAGTGGTTAAACATAGAAACTGTGAAATTATTTAAATTCTGAGACTGCACATATTTATTAGAGCATGAAATTAAATTATATCTTTTTCACAATGTAACTTTTTTCTGTAACTTGTCTTATACAAAGCAACCTCTTCCTAGATGTATCTATTTATATTGATATTTTACTATCTTGATGTGGGAACTGGTTAAATATTGAATATGTGACTTGTCTTATCTAAAGTAACTTGTTGTAATTGCTCTTTGTTAGGTGATACCTGTGCAGATGAACACCTGTGCTTCTAGCTCATGTGACCACATGCAGATATATAGCATGCAGTCTAGAGACTGCCATTTTGAATTTGCCCTGAAGAAGGCCACAGAGGCCGAAACATGTTGGCATGTTTTTAATGGATAGCCAAGTTTAAATAAAGGCTTTTTAACTTATATTCCTTGTGAGTGCCTCAGAACTGCTGTTTATTTGGGAAACATTTTGGATCTCCTAGCTGAAGAGCACCAAAGGAATACACCTTTCAATACCCAAGTAGCACTCCTAGTAACTCGTTTGTGGAACTGTGCCAACATGCTTTAAGTCCACATCCATTGTGCCAGTGCCGAAACACTCCTACCCGATGTGCCTGAATGACTACCGCCCCGTAGCAGTCACACCTATCGTTGAAGTGCTTTGAGCGACTGGTCCTAGCACACCTCAAAGACTGCCTCCCCCCCACTCTGGACCCACACCAATTTGCTTACTGTAGCAATAGGAGCACAGAGGATGCAGTATGCACAGTGCTGCACTCTGCACTCACACACTTGGACAATAACAACACATATGTTCGGATGTTGTTTGTTGACTTCAGCTCAGCATTTAACACCGTCATTCCCTCCAAGCTGACCACAAAACTTTGAGACCTGGACATTAACACCTCCCCCTCCAACTGGATCATGGACTTTCTGACCAACAGACCTCAGCATGTTAGGTCAGGCCACACCTGCTCCACCACCATCACACTCAACACCGGCGTACCACAGGGCTGTGTGCTGAGTCCATTCCTCTACTCCCTCTACACCCACGACTGCAAGCCTGTGCATGGATCCAACTCCATCATTAAGTTTGCAGATAACACCACAGTGATTGGCTTCATCAGAGACAACGATGAGACTGTCTACAGGGAGGAGGTACAGCACCTGGACACATTGTGTGCTGACAATAACCTGCTCCTTAACACCAGTAAGACAAAGGAACTCATTGTTGACTTCAGGAAGAAGAAAGGAAGTACGCATGACCCCATCCACATTAACGGGATGGTTGTTGAACGTGTCTCCAGCTTCAAGTTCCTGGGAACCACCATCTCGGAGGACCTTGTCAAGAAGGCTCACCAGCACCTCTTCTTCCTCAGGACACTGAAGAAAAACCAGCTATCTTCAGCCATACTGGTGAACTTTTACCACTGTGCGATCGAGAGCATCCTGACCAGTTGCATCACAGTCTGGTATGGGAACTGCTCAGTTGCTGACTGCAAGGCACTGCAGAGGGTGGTAAAAACCGCCCGTGTCCCATCACAGGGACAACAACTGGTGCGGTCTCACAGGCCCCACGCTTGAGGGGGCCCCACAGAGAATGTTTCCTCCTCAAGGGGGTACCCCCCCCCCACACTGGAACGCGATCACGAATGCACCTGAATGGACCCTCCCGGAATACGAATGGACCGAGGGGAGCCACGCATCAGCTAAGGACGGCCCTGGATGTGACAATTAGAGATTAGACTGTACAGAAATTTAAATCTACATGCTAATACACACTATACTCACACTATACGCAATGCTGATGTTGTTAACATTAATAATTCGAGAATAAAGTATAACAATAATAATAATTTGCAGGGTTTGATGTGATATGAGCTAATCGATCATTAGATTAAATCACCATTGGTAGCGTGATTTATTGTAATGCTTTTTTCCTCAGTTGGACAGAATAAACAGACTTGTTACTTTTTCAGATGATAATATATGGTGAAAATTCTTATTTGGGTCATATATTCCAAGACGTAGGCTAGAATTTGTGATTACTAAGTATAGGATTCACACTGGTGTGGTGACTGACTGCCACACATACTCCTCAAAACATTAGATTCATCCACGCTGGAGCCATGCCAGAGTACAACCCACGCAATCAGGATAATTCCGCAAGTAACTGCAATTCCAGGTTTTCAAACAGAGATGGCGACAAAGAGGCAAAACTTATGGACTGCAGCTTTGTGGACATGCATAGGGGCAGATGCTACACACAAATACAGGGCATATATACAGGGCTCCAGGCTCACATTTAAGACAAGTGGCACCAGCATCTTATTTAATATTCAGTTTAAAATGAAATATTTAAACAAGGTGTGTGCATTATTTTTTTGTACAATCTTAGAGTTAAAAAGAAAGGAGCACCATGCAAAATATGGCCATCCCAAGCATACAGCAGTTAGCATACAGAAAAACCCCAAGAGATTTAAGTTCTCAGATAACCTTTGCCAAGATCTCAGACCTTAATTAGCTAGTCAGAGATATGGCTTGTTCACAATCATTGTTAGGAAATGTAGTGCAAATTTCAATGCTTAATAAATACTCATATAAATGACATCTCAAATCTTGTCCCAGCAATCAGCAGCCATGGGTGATAATGTTATTTGCCACAATATACTAAGCCATACTGTCTAAAAACATTAAGGCAAATGCAAGTAAGTTTCTCATAAACAAAACGATAGTTTTAACGTTTAGAATTGGCATTAATTCCAGATGACCACTAGGGGTCATTGTATCTGTTTCATGTTTCTTTGGACAGTATTATGAAGCTTTGCCCTGTGGTTTTGTTTTGTTTTTTTTTGTAAACCTTGTCTTCCTCTTTTTATTGTCATGTGATTCATTATCTTCAGTATAAATAGCCCAGTGTTGGTTCTGGACTTTGTCTAGTGTTGTACCTGTATGATCATGTTTTCTGGTGAGTCTTGTTTTATTGTTTTTCTATTGCATCTCAACATCATTTAAATGTTTCCTAAGATGATTGATTACTCAAAGCTTTTCAGCACCATGTATGTTGCAGTAGTCTGTTAATCAGTGGTCTGGTAGTCGTTTTTACATCTGGTCTTTCGAAAACACTTTAGTGGTGTGATTTTATAGTAAAAAGTATTTGCAGTATAAGAGTTTAATTTTAATTATACTGGCCAGGTTGGCACCACCACAAAAACAAAATTAATTAAAATAGTTATTGTTTTTCATTGTGCTTGACCCATGCAACTATATAAGGCTATAACACCAAATTTTAAATACTAATGAAATTTCACATTTCTCGATTCCAATTTTGACACCACAATAAGAACAAATAATCAAATTACAAGTAATAGTGCAAATAAATACAACAGAACTAATATGAATAAAATAAATAATGAACAGTGCCTTTCAATTTTAATTTTTTTTTTTTAGATAGGTCTAACAAGTAGTTTTCAGGAATTGCAGAAATTGAATTAATCCAATGTATATTGGCACAGCATAGTCTTCGCTGTAGAAATTACATATAAATGAATTTTTATTAAAGTTACAAATTCAAGGGCAGCACTATACTGCATCATTACACAAACAGACTAACGTTACCCTAAAGAGGACAGTTTTCCATTGTTTATCATGATGGGCATAGTCTCTGAAATTTTGATCACCCCTTGTATGTTTAGCACGAATAGTGTACCTTGTATTTAGAAAAGTGAGCGCAGCGCACCTGTGTATATAACACAGACTGTCATCGGACTCCTCCTTTTTAGTAACATCATCCGATCCTTCAACTCTGGATGTGAAATAGTCCATTATAACATCTTTTAGGGCACTGACATCACCACGATTGAGCAGGCAGAGACGAGAAAGATCGTCTAAGTGAGCAGCTTCAGACTGCGTTGATTTCTTGTGCTCCGCCATCTCACGGTATTAAAATAAATAAATAAAACTTTTTGTGCGGTAGTTTACACAGGACTGGTGGGAAATGTGCATTGATACACCTTTAATATATATGTTACGCGATTTATTTATTTTGATAAGTTAACTGTTTTTGTAGTGTTAAGAGAAAGCACCTCCGCAGCATGTTCTGGTGTGAGAGGAAGACAGTCTTTTCTGCTTGCTGCAATAAATCGCTATTTTTCTGCACTAGACAAGTAAATTTTGCCAAGATATTTTCAGAGATGATAGACAAGATGTTTAATAATTGAAAGAAACCCTAATTTTGACAAAACGTTTACATACAACCTATTTTTTTAATTTCCTGAAAATGTCCCAGCGCGACATCCGACAGGTTTTCCCACATCACATATATACATACATATACATACACACACACACACACACACACACACATATATATATATATATATATATATCCTTTGTTGTTTGAGTAACATTAAAAACAGACAGCAGACTGCTGTCACTTTAAGACCAAATAATTTTCAAAATACTGCCAGTGCAGTGTACTGTATATATGCATTTTAACTGTTTATGTTCACTTAAGACATAAGCAATTATGTTTATGAGGATACTCAAAATTTTTTGTGAATTTGTCCATTCAAGTGCAAGAAGACTATTCATTTTCTGAGAATCAGCTTTCTGGGCGTGTGCTTTTGATGTTTGAATTTGTGTCGTCTTGTGCTTGGATATTTAAATCGGCAAGGCTTAAAAACATGTGCAAATGATAAACTTTCATGACAATGGCCAGATTTGAGGATTGAAACAATTCCATCAGCTGTCCTGAACCACAGCAATGTTCACTGGCAATGAGCCATTAGCCAGTCATTATTAGCTGCTTTTCCACTGTGGGGCCACTGCGAGCCAGTGCTTCAAACAGGCCGGGCGGGGCTAATAGCCTCAGACCTGTAGCACCGAGGCAAAAATAGCACAGCGTTTCCACTGTTGGTCCAGAAACTCCGCTGCGCTTCACTAAAACCCGCCCTTTACACGCCTCTCAGGAACAACGTCACACAACCCAATCATTCACCAACAAAGAGACGTTATCAGAAAACTAACTAAGAAATAAGTCATGGGAACTAGCGCGATCACAAAACAAACCTGATAAAAGCGGCCATTTGTTTACATGCTTTGTTAAATATTTAAATCCAAAAGCATCAATGTTTTACTATAATAAGTGATACATAATTAATTAATTTATCAGGATTGAAAATTAGTCACACAGAAATAAAGCATTATGAACATAGCCTTCTTATTCAGTCGAGTCTGCTTCTGTTTATTTGTAGTCACAGTAGCCTATATACGTCACAATTAGAAAGAATGCTCAATTCTATATTTTTATAACAGCTCCCGAACAAAAACCATTATTATATTTTTATGACATAGGCTGTGCGGAGCTAAACTCTCGAGATGAGACTTATGACAGACAAAATATGTTACTAAATAAATACACGATTGTGATAGAGAATAAGATGACGACGTCTGATTTCTTCAAGTGGTAACATTTACCATGTTTACTATGGTAACGTTAATGGCTAAAAATGAGTTTTGAGCTCAACTTATTTTAAGAAGTGTTTAATGCTGGTGTTATAGCTGTTAGCTTCATGAAATGATCCACAGCGCTGATGCTCTCCAGACGCGGAGAAACTCTGTCTTTGTTCATAACCACTCCCCTAGCCCCAGCTGGCCCGCTTTGGCCCAAGGTTTTCGTCGGGCCAAAAAACCTGGGCCGTTGGCCCCGAGGAAGCACCGACGAGGCACGATCAAGCTCCGGAAGTGACAGTGGAAACTCGACTGGCCCTGGCAGTCGACTGTGGAAACGCGAATATTGTGGAGCCCTGATTTGTCAACTGTTAAGTACTTGATGTATTGATAGATGCAATGCAAGACACAACAATAAAAGACACAGACCAGTGGCCTGTTGCATGAAGCTAGCTAAACAAACTCTGAGTTTCAGAGCAGGTTTAAAGTTGGCAGAACCAAGCAAATCCAACCTGGTTTAGCAGGCTCACTCTGGAGCATTTGCATCATATTCAATAAATAATTAAAATATAGGTTCACAAAGTGCTTAAAAGAAAACTTGTAAGCTTAGTCATTTAAAAGCTATATATTAAATATTGTGTTTATATGTAGATCAATTTAAATTAAAAGTTGGTTACACATCAGAACCCTGTTCCATCATTAATGATGAACTACACATGAACAAATTAGTAAAGCCAAATTGACATTCCATTAAATGCTATTAACTAAGAAGAAACTCTGATTAACACATTAGTAAGTACTAGCACTCAGTTAAATACAAAGAACACATAATAATGTCTTATTCTTATTAAACCATATTTTAGATCCCTTAACCCTACCCCATACCTAAACTTATCAACTGCCTTAATAATTATTAATAAGCAGCAAATCAGGAGTTTACTGAGGCAAGGTAATAGTCAGTTAATAGTGAGAATTGGTCCCTAAAATAAAGTGTGATCAGTAGGTCTTGATAGACCTCTGGGATGAAAATAGTAGTTAATGATTAGCTAATAGTGAATTTCCTCATTCAACCAATTGCTGTTAGTAATTAAGCATAATTTCCTGTTAGTTAGTAGTTACTAGATTATTAATATTGTTATTGTGTAGTTATTCATTAATAACAGAACAGTATTCTAAAGTGTTACCAAAAAGTTTAATACTAATTCTATAAATTATTATAATAAATAAGCTGCAAAAGAGAGGCAAATTTGACTCTAAAACTCACTATAATCTGTTATAATTTGGAGTAAGAGATTCAGAGGTGCCACTTACTCACAGCTGATTGTTGAGTTTTGGTTGCCTCTTACCCAAAATGAAACCTGCAAATGTAACCGTGAGAGGTCACACCATTTGGATGCAAAAGAACAAGGACCTTAAAGGTCCCCTGAAGTGCCTCGAAACATGCAGCATTATTCTTTGTGGTGATGTAATTTTAACTGAAACTGGAAGAGAGGGTGGGACATATTGAGCAGCCCCGCCCCTTTTTTAAAATAGCGATTTGTTTATATCTGCACGGGCCAGAGACAGAGCTCGGTAAAGCCACTTTTGACAGCCACAGTCTGATAGATTACCCCCTAGATTCAATATGAAACTCATTAAAACAAAATAGTGGTCATAATCATGCTGAGGCTGTGTAGTTGTAAAAGTTTTTAATATATGCCGACTCGTGCATATTATCTGCCCTGTGTGATCACATCTCTGGACCAGAGCCAAAGTCCGGATCAGACTGTGTGCGCTGCCGCGGTTCGCGTGAAATAACATGAAACCAGATCTCATTTGCCCCAATCGAAATCATATGTACACTCTCTGAATTGTTTCCTATTACCTAAGGTGCACTACGAGCCATTCACCGTACAGGAAATACTACACTGTGAACAAGTGACCGATCTTAACCGCAGCTTCAGCATCTATTTATAGTGTAGGGGGCGGGCGCTTCGGATTCTAGATAGCATTTGATTGGTCAGATGATTTGATGCAGTATGATGTGACGGCAATTGATTGATGATTGAGCCGCTTTGATTTGCATTTAAAAACAGTTTTGCTGCTTTATTTTTGTGGAAACAATGATACCACTCAAACATTTGTATAAGATTTAAAAAACAGAGAGAAATTAATAATTTTATTCATCATGCATGAAAGTGACAAAAAGTGAGTGAAGGCATTTAAAATGATTTCTATTTAATAAATGCATTAAATTAAATTAATATATTTGATAAATGCAAATAAATGCTGTTCATTAAACTTTATATTTATCAAAAAATCCTGAAAAATAAAGTGCATCATCATTTCCACACAAGATATGAAGCAGCAAAATTGTTTTCAACATTGATAATAATCAGAAATGTTTCTTGAGAGTCAAATAAATTGTAATGATTTCTAAAAGATAATGTAACACTGAAAACTGAAGTAATGATGAAGAAAATTCTGCTTTGCATCACAGGAATAACATTACATTTTATAATATATTAAAATGTAAAACTTTGTTTAATTTGTAATAATATATATATATATACATATATATATATATATATATATATATATATATATATATATATATATATATATATATATATATATATATATTGATCAAATAAATTCAGCCTTGATGAGCAGAAGATAGTTATTTCAAAATCATTCATAATTGTAATGTTTCCCAACTTTTGGCAGGTACTTTAATAATGATAACAATTCTATATACTTTAATATATTATAGTATTTTATTATAATATTTTATTGTATTTTTGTCATGATTATTAAATGCTGCTTTTTATTTTTTACAGGACAGTATGTATTTTTAGAATATAAGATATATCTTTTAATGTGTTAAAATATATATTTTTAATAATGAGTGTTGGGGGTGTGACTTGTGGGGGTGGCTTGTAGCGTGGTCAGATTTTCCTTCTTTTTTGTCTCCAGCTGATCATATGCCTGCTGAATGTGAATTTTGTCACTGTTTTGGAGCACACTGCCTTATAGATAACCTTAAGACTTGATACTAACACCCAAAAAACTTTCATTTTGATTTCATGGGGACTTTAAAAATTACACACCACTCACAGCAGAGCAGGACAGAGTTTGCCTAAATTCTGTCAGTCTTTTTTGTAATCTGCTCTACTGCTGTGGGAATGAGACTGCTGAACCAATCACATTTAAGACATTTGAAATGATAGCAAACATGAGAAGCATAGTCGATGATTTCACACAGTGCATTATATGTGCCATATAAGAATTCTTTAAGGACTTAAGATGTCCTGATCATAGAAGATAAGAAGAGAGGGGAAAGGTGGTGATGGGACAGATATTCAGGAAGGACAGGGAAACAAGCACTCTCCAGTAATCCTTGCTCAGTGGACTGGATACCTAGGTGTAGGGTTTTTACTTTATTGTGTGCCATTTGTTGTCTGAAAGTTCATGACTGCCACTGTACCAACAATCTCCAGAGTCAGAGGGGTGTCCAGGGTGGCACTTGACACCCCTGACATCTAATTGGCCACCCCTGGTGCCACCCCAAATTTTTAATTAGCTACAATTCATTTCAATCATTATTTGTGACATGCACTCAATATATTATAAACTTTAAAATATTAAGAGAAATGAACGTTGATTGCCAGATTTTTTTTTTTATGGACTGAAAAAAGTGTATGCTTCATTTAGAGATATAATAATATATTTCTCTCTTTCTGTTTGCACTGTTTTTACAGCAAAACTCATCGCTGCTCTTACTTTCATTCTTGAAGCGAGTTTTCCTGTAAGTTGATTAGATTCAGTGATTAGATGCTGGCCTGTTGCTTTGAATGTGAGAATATGATGTTGTGGTTTACCCTCGGGTTTAGGTTTCCTGAACAATTTCTACTAAAGTTGAGTCACTGTATAAATTAACATTAGACATTTTGCTTCATTACATTTCCTTTATTATTGCTCTGAATTTTATATGAAAATAGAATTCTAAATTAAATCTGTTCATCATTTAAAGCTATCATGTAATTTCAGAAGACTTAAATCACTCTATTTTTATGCCTTTATGACCATTTAGTTTCTTCAAAGTGGTGGTTGCATGGTCTATCAATGAAAAGACAGAACTTTCTCAGATTTCAGTTAAATATCTTGTGTGAACAAGACTCTTATAGGCAGGGGTGCACATAATTTTTTCAGCCTGGTTCTCATAAGATAAATATAACTTTATCTTTAATTAATAATAGTTATAATATTATTGCACTTTATTTATTTAGTTTTTTTTTTTTTTTAATAAAATAATAAACTAAATAATAATGTGTGATAATATTATTAAAAATAAAAGGTAGGCCTAGTAATAAATACAAATACAATTATTTTATAGTAAACTTAAAAATAAAATGCTAATGTCTACTACTATATTCTTTGTTTGCCTCTTTAAGAAGACTCGCTTTATGTATTCCTTATTTGTAAGTCGCTTTGGATAAAAGCCTTTAAAAATAAATAAGCGTTTTCATCAATTTCAAACTTAAAATCAGCAGGCTTTTATTTTGGCGGGTTGCTGGCAAGTAAGTACACGCGCTTCCGGATTTAGCGCTGCTCGCTGCTGATTAAAGAGCGTCAGTGAATGAATGTCACAGTTTTGCACTGTGCTATGAAAACAGCATGGGATAGCCTAGATTTAATGCTTTCAGTTTGAAAAGAAATCGTATATAGTACAGTTTGTCGATCTAAAATGGTAATTGTGTATTAACAGCTGTCAACCATGTTGGTATGCAAATGTGCTGTCAGAACTTATTTATATAGCACATTTTTTATTTTGCTCGCGCATGCGGACCTGCGGACCACTTATGTGCACCCCTGATTATAGGTTTGGAATGACACAAGAGTGAGTAATGATGACAGAATTGGCATTTTGGGTGAACTAACCCCTTAACATTTATTAAGATAGAACTCCAACGACATCTGACATGGTCTGTCTTGGTTTGTTCTCGCTTGTTTCTGTGGTTATCAATTATATTCACTTGAGTTTTTTTAGTTTATCCTTTTTCCTGTGTATTTATCGCCCTAGTTTCCTCAGTTCATTGTCTCTTATTCTCTCTTCCTGAGATTGCAGCACAGTGGATCCTTGCCTCAATTCTCCTTTAAACCTCACCTGCAATGTAACAAATTCAGCAGATCCTCTGAGATATTTGGGTGAGGAAAAAAACATGGGTGGAACCAGACTCAGCCAGGATGCCCGTCCTCCTCTGGGAGCAGACATTAAACTACCTATGCATAATATCTATATATATGTGTTAAATAAGTCATGATTGTAATGATTTATAGTCTGTTTTGCACCAAAACAAATTAAGGTAAATCAAAAACATTTTTAATCAAATTGTGTGTTTCAGAAAGTCATTATACAGACATATCAGTAGAAATAAAGTGCAACATACTGAACCTTTTCATTTTAAATTGCAACCCACCCACCCACAGCGACCATTAAAAAAAAAAAACTCCCCCACTCGTTCTGTATCACATTTGGTACAACCTAGATAGTGTATAACAAAATAATTACATAAATTTGCAGAAGGCAGGTACATTGTAAAGACATTTAAAACATGTCACTTTTAACAAGTCCTTAATTTTAGAAATTAACCAAGCTGAAATAGTTTTTTGAGTGGCACTGTGCATCCTTGTCATTGATAGCGCAATGTTTGCAATGTCCAGGAAAGAGTACATCCAGTGTGACTAAGCTAAAGAGTGTGGAGGTTGCCAATGTAAGGCAAACATTTGCTCCAGTCAATCTAGAGAATAACATTTCCGGGACTGAGAGAAACTGAAAGATGAGTCATCATTTAAAAGCAAAAGCTTACGTAAGCATGATATTTCAACTTCCAGTATGTCCTTCAGAGCATAGATACCTGTTTAGGAACTATTTTGTAGTGAATTCATTGATGATTAAGATTTATTTATTTTTTTAAACAAGTTTAAGTTTGGACCATATTGAATCCCAACAGGTATCATAATGTCTCTGTATCACACACACACACACACACACACACACACATATATATATATGTACCAGGTTGGTACCAAAATTGGTAACTGCTTATAGGAGGCTTCCAAAAACAACAAATACAATGAAGATAATACAGCTCTCATACTTGCATCTATTGTCAGGATTTTTTGCATAGTAAGGCAAGAAATATTAATTCCCCATGAAACCCCATATGCTCTCATTGCATAGCTCAGGTGCAAATAAAAGAAAACCAGGTTCCTGGTAGATTATATTCGGTAACACTTTATTTTAAGGTGTCCTTGTTACATATGTTACATGTACTTACTATTATAATAACTATTAATTATGCATAATTACATGCAAGTAACCCTAAACCAAACCCTAACCATGTAGTAAGTACATGTAGTTTATTAATATTTCTCAGTACTTATATGTATAATTACACTGCTACAATGACACTTTCAAATAAAGTGCACCCATATATTCTTTATGCAAATCATTAAACGGCCACAGACAATAAATTAAATCTTTTAATCTGTAAATTAATGCCAAATTAAATTGAAAAAACACCTGCATGTAATTAGATCTGTAATTAATTTCTGTAATTACATTTTTAATTACTCTGTTGACCCATCCCTTAAACTTACCCATAACACTAAACCTGTCCCTAACCTCACCCGTATCCCACCTCAGAAGCAGCAAAAGAGTTTTGCAATACAATATGAACACAATAATTACATTGTACTTATATATTTATTATATTTTTGTGGATGTAACTACATAGCAGTTAAAGCCACCTAATGTAAAGTGGGACCATGAGAAATCCTCTGTAATGCATCTTTACCAGCAAAGAACAAAGTGTGTGGCTTTATAAACAAACTGTGAATTAAGCCACTAGGCTTAAGAAACTAGGCTACATATTCAATGCTTCTAATTACACTCAATACATTTTTTTTAACAGGTTCAGCTGCCATGGATACTGTGAAGACTTTCCTCACTATCCTTTATGTGCTTCTATACAGCGGTTTCTGCTCAGAAATGAATTGTAATGATGGAGAATGTAAACCCGTTAAGGACACCACACAAGTATTCTGTGAGTGCCATAAGATGTACCGTGGTCCAGCTTGTATTATTGACTATCCCACTCTTGAAAGTAAAATCAATGGTATGATATATAAACCAGTCCCTGATCTGACAACAATTTATTTTAGTGTCAAGGAGCTGAAGGACTACACACAAGAAATAGTTGAGTCTGTCCAACATGACATCCAGTGGACACAAATAGTTGTGAAATACAGCAATGTGATTCATAAATTTAGAAACATCAGCACATTACATACACAACTTAAAAATGGTACAATAACCCAACACCACTATGTGTCTGAAGTTGGAGCTCAGTTCACAGGGGGAAACTCTTTTCAGTTTCATCTCACAGACTTTCACCACATGATGATGGGCACTGGATTTGGAGACAAACACAACATTCTGGATATTTTTCACAAGTCGCTGGTCCAGGACTCCCAAAAACAGTCTGCTGAGCCAGTAGAGTGCACAAAATACTACACTGACCAGATTGATTATTTTGTGCGCTACATGTTTGCCCTTGAAAAGGAAGCTGTTTTAGCTTGGTCGAAATATTTAATGGTCACTGGAAAATCAGAGAACTTTGATTTTGTTGAGAAGGTTTTTAAGGACTATGTCTCACAGCAGTGGAGACTCTTCAATAAAAATGGATGTGGCCCTCTAAAGGCTGCAGATCTTCAGAACAACCATTGCAAGGAGCAGTACCACAGCACAGCCCAGCAGCAGGTGAAAATTAAATGTGGTGGATTATTGAAGCCCTTCCCCGAGGCTGTGGGGTGTTCTGGAGGACAGTGGAGCGCTTTACCTGTGTGCTACTCTGAGCAGGTAAATGGGCGAGTTGAGTGCAAATCTGAAGGTGGAGTCACCGTCTGTAAGGCCTCATGCTCGCCTGGCTGGGTCTCCGCCACACACCCTCTGCCTGCTGAGTATAAATGCTCACAGCCGCCATGCCCATCCTTCACACCACACACGTGTGACAATTGCACACAGAACAGTGTGTGTAAGGACCATGAGGTCTGCACTGGCTCCATTGGCACATGTCTTGAAACATGCCTAGTTAAACCCTGTGGAGTGAACGCCAAATGCTTGTCCTCCAATCATGACAGGAGCTGCACTTGTGTGAGCCCGTGGAAAGGAGACCCATACCAGGGCTGCAGGAGTCAGGACCTCCAGTGGGTTCAGACCGAAGGAGTGCCCAGCAGTATGCAAACTCTTTTACTTTACCTATACTCGCATTAGAGGCTGATCCTCTCAAAGCATTGGGCTTGATTAACCCATAAATCATTGTGGTTTACAGATGCTGTTCGTTCTAATGCCCAACTTGTGGTATGCAAAGCCATTGGACCTGACAGCGGGTGGCACAGTGGGTTTGTAAAGGATCAACGGTGTAATTATGAATATGATGGAAGAAAGCAACAGGCCAATAGCTATGAGGTACTCAGTGCAATACTGTTAAGAAGCTGAACTAGGATTGTAATCTAAAATGGTTCTGATTTCTCCAGTCTTCCTCTTGGTGTGTCTGTCAGAACACAGGTGTGGATCAGGTGGTCAACTTCAATCAAAGGGGTTTATTTAACACTGAAGATATATTTGAGTGTGTGTGTGGTTCAATAAAACAGAAATAAAGAAATAATCAGATTAAGACTTCTGTATCAAAACAAATCATATGAACCTATACAATATACCAAAAACAATATACAGTATCAACTTTCTGTGGCAGTATACAACGCGATACAGCATTGTCTTAATATATGTAAACATAATAGGTCACATAAAAAAAACTGAAAGTCCCCAAATACTGGCAATGAATATCACACAGCAAAAAAATAAGTACTCTAATATTATATAAACTTAAGAGAAATAATTCACAGTATAGCAGCATAATGATATGAATAAACATATACGGAACAGGATGATACAAACAGCAATATTATATTCATAAACACAGCACATGAATGCGCTGAACGTGCTAGCTTAATATTAACACTTATTTCTGATATTCAATTACAAATACCAAAATGTCTCAGAATTGAATATTAGGTTTAACAAGAAAAGTCTACAGAGCAGAACAGATACTCAATATTAGTCACAGACGATTCTATTGACAAATTATAACAAACACATGCAGGACAATTAACAGACTGTAGGCAAGGAGATTACTCCTCTCCTATTTCTTCAGTAATTACTGTATTTAATCTTCAGGTTCTGGTTGATCCATGTGGAGGAAGTGGTTGGAAATGGATGGAGGGGGAACAGCAGAACATGGTCTCATATGATGAATCAAAGAGGTTTCCTGGAGTCAAATACTATGTGTGCAGGTTAGTGCCAATACAAATACAATTCATAGTTGCAAAAAAGAAATCCTTTATGAAACATGTATGTTTGCAGACTTTAACTGAAAAAGAATTGAACCCATCTCAAAAATGTCAAATGTTTTATTGAGATTAAAATATAAGGTTATGTTGTGTATGTCTGTGATGGTGTTCTAATGTGTTCTTTGTCACCCTATAGCGGGAAAAGTGATGACCTTGTAGGGAAGCTTTTCAGGACGCGACAAGGATTTATGTGCCATATTGCCAAGGACAATACCAGAGATGGAAGTTTCTATGCTCTGGTTTCACAACCATGTATCTGAAGACACTTCACCGTGATTCACTGTTCAGTTCTTAAGTTTCTCTAGTTCATTTAAAGCTGAAACTCGGTGGAGGTGCTGTATTAACCTTTTGAAAGACAGACTGGACCCAGATGCACAGATGGAAAGGAGTAGCCAAGTCTCGCAAAAAAATTAAGTATGTGGCACAAACAGATGTGGTAATTGTTAGTACTTTTTATTAAGTTGTTTTGCAGTGGGATCTTTTTTAGGATTAAATAAAGGTATAAAAATAGTTTGATGATATATATGTACATTTGCAGTTAAATCCAGTGTTCTCTGCACAGTCAATACTATGAACTCAGTGCAAAGTTTCCCTTTGCTACCGTCATGATGTAAAATTTGACAGCGTGCAAATTCCAATGATAAATAAACGCTTCAATGAATGTTACTAGATTCACACTGTCAGTTACAGCCCAAAATAATGCTTGTGGCTTAAATATATTGTTGTTGACATACTGCATGTGACTTTATGGAGAGAATCAAATGCACATGTTGCAACAATTTATTGATGATATTGTCACAATTTTATTCAGTTTAGTTAGTTTAATTTCCTGTCTGATGTGTTTCTATTGTGTTTGATTTAATTGCTTTATCGTGTTCAGCTGTGTTCACCTAATTATCCTGTGTATATTAGTTCCTCTGTTTGAATCCTTATGTGTTTGTTATCATCAGTGTTATGTGGATGTTCTTCTTTGCTTGCCTGTCTTTTTGAGTTTGTTCAGTTAATCTATACTATTAAAAGATATTGTGTCATCATCTTCATCGTTGTTGCTTGGATTACCTCATTGTGTGCCAGATATTTTCTTTGATGACTATAAAATCTTTAACTGTAATTCTTGTATTTCTGTACTTCTATTCCTCACAGCCTTGTGAAATAATATATGGCATCAACCTGACTTTATTACACATCATTAACAGCAGATTGTGAACAAAGAATTTAGATATATAGAAACATTATTTGAACTAGTCCTAACTGAATTACAGGTCTCTCTAATAACCTTAGATTATGTGTGATGAGGCAATTAAAGGGGTCATATTATGCTTTTTTAAAGATCATTATTTTGTGTATTTGGAGTAACAGAATATGTTGACATGCTTTAATGTTCAAAACACATTATTTTTCAAATACTGTACATTATTGTAGGTCCTCTATGCCCCGGCTCTCTCAAACACGTCGTTTTCTACAAAGTCCCTCCTTCTGACAAGCGCAGTCTGCTCTGTTTGGCCAACTGACCCAGTGCATTGTGATTGGCCGAACACCGCAAGCACTTATCGGAAATGTAACGCCCCTTTCCATAATCGTGAGCTTCATCTTTCAAAATAAATGTAAAGACAGTTCCACCGGCATTGTCGTGTGGCTAAATAAACAATCTATCTATCTATCTATCTATCTATCTATCTATCTAATAATGTCCTTAGTTTCACCATCAGTTCAAGCTGAAAGGGGAACAGAGTCATGTGACAGACACAGTGATGAAGCTTGTATGTGTTTGCAGTACACAAGCCACGGGCAGTTAAGACAGCTGACTCCACTGTGTGACCCTGTCTCTCTCTCACACACACACGCAAAACTCCGCATTTGAACAGTCAATAGCAAATACTTAATCTAATAACAAAACATACATACAGTAGCTGATTCAGAATCATCAGATTGTCGTAGCAAAGTCAGAATGACCTCCTCTCCTAGGTTCATGAAACGGTCGTCGATAAAATGCGTTGCTGTTCCATTGTAAGTAATCTTAAAGATTCCTAAATGCATCTACTTTCCGAAAGAAGAAATAAAGTGCTTTTGCTTTCACCTAGAAACACACCTACTTGGTCATGTCAAGGAGATGCTGTATCGCTGCAGCCCGGAGACCTCCAAGTGGGAGGAGCTTTAGCCGCAAGTGGGCTGGATTTCAGAAATGGGCGGGGTTTACGCAAAAATCTCACATCGTGTCATTGCCGGGGTGCACAGCCAATGAGGATGACAGGAAGTAGCAATACTAATGAAAACCAGATTCAATGTTTTTCATTGTAGTTTAAATTGTATTTATTACCAAGAGGTTGTAATATAATTTTGTGACAACTGTAAAAACTCAAGTATATTGCTGGATATTAATTTTATAATTAAATAAGTATTAAGAAAATGATTGTGTAATTACATCACCACCCACCTTTAATGTATGTTTTTTCCTCTATGAATTGTCTTTTAATGAAAGTGAATGGCAGAATAAACATTCTTCCTTACATGGTACACAAGTTTGAAATCTGAGAGTGAATTATTTTTTGTTTAAGATTGTTACAACCACATAAACATTTAATCAGAAATAAACTTTTAATCAGAAATAAATCAAAATGGTAATACAAGCTAACTAAAAACAAAAAACAATCCAAGACTGAAGAGGAAAAGAATAATGGTACCACGGTCCAACTCAAGATACTCCTTTCTCCATTCCGATGGATGGTGCAATGCATTCTCTATGTATATTTAAACTACTCATTTGCACATTTGGCTTGCATACACAAGAGACTGCAAAATCCTGGATGGAAGGCTTCTGAGTAGATGCCACGTAGCTCACCTCGTCTGCCCTTCCCAGCATAACCTGGTAGATACACAAGCACATTAAGTGTACCTGTACTTCTGCCGTTAAAGTAATACCTGACCCCAAAATTAAAACGGTCTCTTTATTTACTTCCCACATGCCATCCTAGATGTATATGACTTTATTTCTCATGTTAAACACACACACACACACACACACACACATATACATATATATATATATATATATATATATATATATATATATATATTTTCAAGAACAATTTCTCAGCTCTGTAGGTTCATGCAATGCAAGTGAATTGTGACCAGAACGTTTAAGCCCCAAGAGATGGCATGATGCCAAGTAAATGAAATTTTATATTGGAATGATATATTCCTTTTAAAAGCCACAAGTAGACTAAAAGCTAGAGTTTATTTACCACCAATTTACACAAAACGTACCAGGTGTGCAGCTTTTGTAATCATCATGGCACTCCAAACAATTGGAGATGGAGTACATTCTCCAGAAGTCTTGTTTGTACTCTGTAGTTTTATCTTTCCAACAAGCAACACCTGATTGGGGGGAGGGGTGGGGGTAAAAACCTTGTTCATGGAGAAACCCAAGACAAAACAAATGACAATTTTAATGTCAATACTTACTTTGTAGCCACAAAAAGTGTGCCTGTTGTTTGAAGCTTTGTTCCCCAACTAGGTTTCTGAATCTGGTGCAAACCAATGCCAATTTCATGTAGGCAGCATCTCCTTCTTCAAGAATAACTTCAAGCAATATGTTCCTTAACAATGCTCCTGATAACTGATAACAACACTTAGCACAGGCATTAGAAAAAAAAAAAAAAAAAAAAACCTTGTAAACCACATTACTGCAGTACCTTGAAGATGAAGCATGATGGAGGGTCATCTTCTGTTAACAGATCATACTTAAGGGAAAAAAAGTGGATTCAAACTATTCCATGGAACACATTTGAAATCATCATCATCATCATAGGTATTAAAAATGGATTATGCTTACCATGCTAAAAACAGAAGGTACAACTGGGGATTGGGCTGCTGAATTTAAGTAATTTGGCACTGAAAATTAGCTGAACAACATTATTTACAAATTAAAATTCAAAACACAAAGTTCATAGTACACAACATACGTTCATTTCCATGTTCTGCTTTCCTCTTGACAGAAGTTTCAGGTAGTACAGAGATTTCTTCTTCTAGAATTGGATTAGAATAAAATAAATGATAAACTGATCTATCAATGTTTAATTGTAGGGTTTGACAAAATATATCTGCAAAACAGAAAAAGATGATAATACCAGCTACATCAGCTCTTTTTCTCTTCCTCCCAAGTCTTCCAGAATTTGATTGTCATGCAACAAAACCAAATACAGTTAAAAAAAAAAAAATATATATTTTTTAAAAACAAAATGACTGTTCAAAAATGGGTTGGGGGGTGTAAGTATGAAGCAGCCACTGTTTAGATCAATGTTTCTTGACCATCAAATCAAAATATTAGAATGATTTCTGTAGGATCATGTGACACTGAAGACTGAATAAAAAATTCAGCTTTGCCATTACAGAAATAAATTACATTAAAATACATAAATGTCACAAGGTGACGATCTTTAGGGGCGGAACCAAAATTCGGGAAGTTTGGTTCCGCCCGGAAGTGTTTCCGCCCGGACCGGAAAAACAGAACACCGGAACTTCCGGTAGCGCCGTAAGAAGGAAAATCAGGGAATTCGATGCACCTGTGCCTAGTTAGGGACAGCGGTTGGTGATTGGAGGATACGCTGGACAAGGCAGTACTTAAGGCCAAGTTAGTTCACAGTCTGGGAGCTCTTTCTGGTGTGTGTGAAGCACTGTGTTGTGCCCGTCTTGGTGCGCTACTGGTGGCTGTCTAACTCTCTCTCTCTCCCTCAGGCTGGAATTGTATGATTGTGAAGACATCGCGAACCTTAAAGGTTGAGAAGTGAACGGATTATACGGCGAACTGAGACGACGTGAAAAAGGGGATTGGAAGCGGCATTGATGTGAGTACTAAGAGCCAGTTGAAAGTGCCCTGTATATTGACCTGGCGTTGTGTAGATCTCTCCAGGAGGAGGAGGGCGGCCCTACCCCTAATATAGCGTGGTGGGAGAGCCGAAGGAATACTTATTGAAGTAGTCACAACGACGACATTACTAGCTAGGCCGCATATTCCATCGCCAGATCCGAACCGAGCGAAGTGAAGGAAGACGGGTGTCCTTTTTGTACACTGAGTGTGGTGGGTGAGTCTTCGTGCTGTGAAAACCTATAATTTTGACGTGGTGTTGTATATTGCTGTGGGCTGCTGTGTATTGCCGTTGTGTCCTGTCAGATAAACCCCGCCTTCACGCACTTCGTCGCGGGAGGACAAGGAGACTGCTGGTCCTAGCCTAGTTCAGTACAGTATATGTTGTGAGCGTGCTTCAGATCTCCGAGATAGCACGGTACGCTGTGTCCAGCCCAGAGGTGAAAGCCATCCAAAGCAGAGTAACTGTGCTTTGTGTCCAAGTTGATACCTGTGGAGAGAAAAGGAAAGAGAGAGTGAGTAACACAAGGAGAACAGAGGAAACCTGTACTTACAGTACGCTGTGTTCAGCCAGAGGTGAGAGCCATTCAAAGCAAACTAACTGTGCTATTGTGCCCAAGTTGATATCTGTGGAGAGAAAAGGAAAGAGAGAGTGAGTAACACAAGGAGAAACAGAGGAAACCTGTACTTACAGTACGCTGTGTTCAGCCCAAAGGTGAGAGCCATTCAAAGCAAACTAACTGTGCTATTGTGCCCAAGTTGATACCTGTGGAGAGAAAAGGAGAGAGAGGGAATAACACGAGGAGGAATAGAGCGAACCCTGTACTTACAGTACGCTGTGTCCAGCCCAGAGGTGAGAGCCATTCAAAGCAAACTAACTGTGCTATTGTGCCCAAGTTGATACCTGTGGAGAGAAAAGGAGAGAGAGTGGGTAACACGAGGAGAGACCGAGGAAACCTGTACTTACGCCGCTGCCTGTGGAGAAAGAGAAAGCGAGTGAGCACCCAAGGAACGAACTGTGTGAACCAGTACTTACTGTGAGCTGTAATCAGCGAAGAGGTGAGAGCAAAACCAAGCTGAACTAACTGTGCCTGTGTGTCCCAGCCGTTGCCTGTGGAGAAAGAGAAAGAGAGTGAGCACCCAGAGAACGAACTGTGTGAACCAGTACTTACTGTGAGCTGCAATCAGCGAAGAGGTGAGAGCAAAACCAAGCCGAATTAACTGTGCCTTTGTGTCCCAGCCGTTGCCTGTGGAGGAAGAGAAAGAGAGTGAGCACCTCGAGAACGAACTGTGTGAACCAGTACTTACCGTGAGCTGTATTCAGCGAAGAGGAGGAAGAAGGAGGGCGCTACGGATACCTAAGACTCAGGCCGGGGCCCGAGTCCCACGCCCCGGATCCCCGTGGCCCCCTTGCTCCCTGACCTCTTCCCGGCCATAGCCCATCTGGAGGGCCGAGTCAGAGTTTAGTTTTAATTGCCCTTTCCCTATTCCCCAAGCTATTTTTAAATATTTAAATAAAGATTGTTTTATCATTTACTTGTTCTCGTGTTGTTCGGCCATTGGGTTGGCTTTGGGGACCTCCTCGAGGTGGAAGTTGAGAAGGGGTGTGGCTTAGTCAAAGCATAGCCAGCCCCTGGGTGTGACATAAACAGAAAACTTAGTGAAATATTTTTACAATTTACAATATTAAATACAGTTTTTACTGCATTTTTGAACAAATAAATGAAGCCTTGGTGAGCATCAGACTTCAAAACCATTACAAAATCTTGACAAGCCCATAATGTACTGTAGAACAGATATTTAAGGAACCTGAGGTTGACAATACAAGTGTTTCAACTTGCTGATTTTTATCAGCATTGGAACACTTTGCTGCTGCTTTCACCCCAAGGCTACATATTATATTTTTACTGAAATGAAGTGTCATTAGTCACTAAACATTCAGTACAATGACATCCTAAAACAATTCACTGTTGACAAGTTAACAGTAACCGTCTTCACTTTACAGATTTTTTTTTAAAGCTGCACTTTCATACTTATGGGGTTTATCAAATCACTTACTCTAAAGAGAAATTGTCAAGCAGTATGGCACACACCACCATTTTCTTATGTTTCTCATGTTCAGCTGTGTAAATAAAAATGCATAAATTAGTATAATATTTAATTGAAAATGTATACAGCTACAAACATCTTAAAAAAAAAAAAAACATACTTCAGTGAAGTCGAACTTAGACCCAGAACCACATACAGTGCATACTAAAATATTCAAAGAAACAAAAATAAAATAGGTAAGAAATTGCAATTGATCACACTTCCCTGTTAGTTATTTAAATATACTTGCCATTAAGACAAATATGCCACAGTTATTTGACATCTTTTGTCTTGCATTGTCCTAGGGATGACATCAAACACACCACATATAATTGCATGCTGTTATTAGTTGTGTGTTTTTCCACAGCAATAATGAACTTTTAACATTTTAAAAGCAGTTGTGCTCACGGTTTATGTGGGATGTCTACAGAAAAATCTCACCGTAATGTCATTTAGGACAGTCTCTGACCATATTCCTGGTGCAATTTTTGGGGCAAGCGCTCTATCAATTACAGGGGGAAAAAAACGTATATGAACACAGAACAAAGACGAGCAAGAAATATCTTTCTTTAAGGAAACAGCAGTGCTTGCAAGTGTATATGACTGGCAGGCTGAATTAATGGCAAAAGAGAACTAATAGAAATTTCCCAAAAGTGCTGGCTTGCAAGCACGCTAATGAAATAAACAGTTTGGTTTAAACATGAATAAACAGAACAAAGAAAAAAAAATGTATGGCATAGAACAGAACTACCATACATTTTGATGTCAACATAAAATCCGAATTGCCCCAGTTTTACTTTTCTTGTTGTACTTTTTCAATTGATCAGTGCATTAAAAACTTATTTTTAGTTTTTAACTCGCATCCCAAAGTAAAATGAGTTTAAATTCAGTTCACCTTCATGTTCACTTTCAAAAAAGTAAAGTAACATAGTATCATTGATTTACTCCTTAAGGAGTAAGACAACAAAACAGCAGTAAGGTTTTAACCAGAACTAGCACACTGCTGCTGAACATGTGAACTGTTGAAAGACCTGTACAAATGCATGTATCTGGCATCACTTAAACCAGAACCACAGATAGAGTTAAGAAAGAACAGCTGTCTTTGCTTTGGCTTCATAATCTGAAAAATGTCCCAAAATACTTTTACCATACAAATTAACAAATTA